>CM023449.1:161542949-162142949 GCA_013339765.2 Haemaphysalis longicornis | reverse complement strand
AGCTTTTTGTTCGAGCAACCGGTATAAAGGGTAATGTAATAAATTTTCGAGAGAATGTGCTCGGTCCTACTAAGAAAGCATTCGCTTTAAAAAGGTTCAGTGTTGCACTGCCCCTTTTTGCATAATAAGTAACGGATCGAGTATATATTATAGTATTTGCATGTTAGTAGGTTTTAACGGTTTGTTATTGAGCGATGCAACAGGTATTACGCTCTTACATTGATGTAGGCTTTTTCCGTTTCATTGCGCAGTCCGTCGCATGCTATCTTGCTATCTGCTTTGCGTACCGTCGTATCAACGCCATTAGTATGCTGTGGATGATTAAGAGACATGTCGCGCGGAGCTTGCTCACATGTACACGTATTCTAAATGCTTACTTGAATGATTTCAAGTGAATATACAGCATCGAGCACTACACTAATACTACTGTACCAATGCGAGAGACGGGAGGGCAGCGGCACAGAACACCTTTAACAGTTTTAATGCGTAGCGTTCTTTGCCGAGTACTCGTACACCAGAGCCGTGTAACGCTCTGCAGTTCCACAAAAGTGCAGATATCGCGAAAGTTCCACCTGTAATCGCTGTAATGGCGTAAATGGATATAACTGGTCGCACAAAAATTCGAAAAACTAAGAAAAGATAAGAGAAATATTAAAAAAAAATACGAAAAATGGCGAAACGTGTAACGCCCTCATTTCCACAAAAATGTAGATTTCGTAAAAGTTTCAAATGTATTCGCTGTAATAACCTAAACGGAGATGATTGGCAGGACGAAATTATGAAAAACTAAAAAATAAGAAATATATTTACAAATACGGACAATGTCAAATCGTATATCGCATGCTGTTTCCACAATAATGCATCATTCGCGAAAGTTCCACCTGCAATCGTTGTACTAGCGTTAATAGACATAATTGTTCGAACGAAATTTTGAAAAAAAAATGAAGACAAATATAAAATAATTAGGGAAAATGATGAACCATGTAATGCCCTGCATTTACAAAATAATGCAGATTTCGGAAAAGTCCCAAATGTAATCGTTGTAATAACGTAAATGAAGATAATTGGTGGGACAGCATTTTAAAAAATGTGGCTGAAAAAAACCCACACTTACGACAGGCGGCGTAAGAATGCTACGCATTAGATGATAAGTCTCTGAATTATCTAGTCGTTGTTTCATGTTTCATGAGCAAAACGCTTTATATTGTTAGCTCCAAGACTTCGCAGCATCATCTTGCGGTGAGAAACACCGCGGCTTGGGATGCGCGCCGTTCGTATCCCCTCTGCTTCTCCACGCTATTCCCTACTTGCTGGCCTGACTACACGGCGCTTGCCAGTGTGAGAGACGTCGGTCTACCATCGGCGCCACGGACAGTTGTACAGAGAAGCTATGCCTCAATATTGCATATTTCATTATTTCCTCCCTCCCCCCGTACCCGCAGCCTGCCGAAGCTTGAAGAGCCGACCTAACAGCACCACCGCACAGACGTGCTTGCGCAGGTCGAAGCTCACTTTGACACACGCTGCGGCAGGTTGCGCGGATTCAGTCACTCGAGATAGCGGGTATGCGTTCTCGTTTTCGTCACCTTTGAGATATACCGACGCAGTCGTCGCCACAGACTAATTAAGTAGCTGGAAGGCGCCAGCAATGGTGACACCGTCGTCTAAAAAATCCCCATCCCATTCCCATTCCATTCCGGGCAAAAGGCCCTTAATTCCATTCCCATTCCATTCCTCCAAGCGTTGTCGTCATTCCATTCCCATTTCATTCCGGCATCGCCAAAAGGTGGAATGAATCCGGAATCATTCCAATTCCGGAGTGGCAACTCCGAAACACTGCTTGCGACGTACTCTTCGAACTGAAGGCCACACCGGGGATCATTTAAAGGATTTTGAGAAAAGGGGATAATCTTCCTTATTTGCACATTTATTGAACAGATATTCAACTTTTCGTTGATTCATTCAAATAGTTTCACAGCGAAACTCTCCTTCAATATCCTTTTGAGGAGAAAAAAAAAGTTGTTCAAAAAGCGCTTTATATCAAATAAAACAGGCCTGTCTTGCTTGCATGATATAGCCCGCCGCTCTGAAGTTCCGTTTGCTTTTGTTTTCATTCGCTTTTCTTTGTGTTCACTTCACCTAAAGGGTAAATGAGCAAACTTTTTGTTATCAACAATTTAATATTCACGGCACGCGACTGCCGGGCGTCAGGCACTGCGCCGGCTTGCGCCGGCACGACCAGAAAAAAATTTTGTCCAAGTTCGAGCCCGGCCCGAGCACGACAAAATGCGTGCTACACCGTCCGAACCCGGCATGTGGTCAGAGCCGGGCTCGGGCTTTCGGCAGTCCCTGGCCCTCGCAGTTCCCTAGCACAATTCCTATGCAAGTCAAATTCCTAGTCAATTCCCATGCGACTTGAGGATCAAACGCAGCGCCGTAGCTTGCATTGGCGCTCCGGCGAACTTAAAAGAACAAGAGAAGCAAAAACAAATTGCGCGCGCTGGGGAGCGTCAGCGTGCGCAGGTCGTACAAAATATAGCCGGTCGTGTGTAGGACGAACATTTGAAGTTTGTCGGGAATTTATTGTTGGGTTTCGCAATCGGTTCAAGGAGCGTGAGCTTGATAGCTTCTGTTACGGTGCCCTTCATCAACTGCCCATTATTAAGACGTAACATCGCAACTTCAGTAAGGTCATTACGGGGTACACGGTATACGGGGATACTACCGGAAGCGCAAGCCGAGAGAGGTTTTGTTTTTGGTTAGGACTGGTTTACAACTCTATATAAGTGAACGGTTGTATCAAATTAGCGCCCCGTGCGTGCAATTAAGTGGTCCGTAGCGGAGGGAACGGAGTCGAGGACGTATGGAAAAATTAAGGTAATAATGAGGTGATGCTATACGGCCGCTGGTGGATTCATCAGTTCGAGCGTATGAAAGAGCGTGGAGCGGCGTCTACCCCAGCCGGACAGTCAAGTATAAAAAAATTAAAAAGCGCGGAATGGACGAGGACAGAGAAACACACTAGATCGGACGAGCGCCCGTCCAGTCTACGGTGTGTTTCTCTGTCCTCGTCCATTGCGCGCTTCTTAATTTTTGTTGCCATGGGCCAACTCACCCAGCAAAGAATTCTATTGAGTCCAGTATAGTCACGCCAGAGTTCATCCAGGCCATGATATTGACTGGGGTTGGGGAAAGTTATTCTATCAATAGTGAGCCATTGGGTGTGGATATTTCCGGATGTATATGAATTGCAACTTAAGGTCCTTATGTACATTACCGTTAGGCAGTGCTGCTTGCTACCAGTGGAGAGGAAAAGGTGTGGTGGGGAGTGAGAGGGGCTTAGCGGAAACACGGGAGGCGAAGAGGGGCACTCGTTCTAAGCGCGCCTTTCCCGACTGTAGCGCAGTGAATTACCTGGGTGTCCACGCGATGCGTTTATCGGGTATCGGCCGCTAGGTTACCGGCTCGAACGAAGCGGAGGCGGTCAACCATTTCTCCCCGTTCCTTTCTGCCACCTAGGAGTACGGTATGAAGGAGCGCAGCTGCCGAGTGCAGACTCGGTAATGGACACGGGGAACACGGAAAGAAAGGAAGCCAAAAGAAGATCGGGCCCTCGGCTGATTGGAACCGACGGGGCGCAAGGGGTATTCGATGGCCGAGAGCACGAGGCGGCGCGAAGATGAGGGCATCGGAGTTGGGACGGCTTTTACCGCCGACCCCTCGGAAGCACTTGCGATATATGTTCGATCTGAAGACTCCGCTTCAGCAACGATGTCTAACCTGTCGTGTTCAGGTATCGTCGATCGCAAAACTAATTGTGTGCGCGCGTAGGTACGCGTGCGTGCGTGATGTAGCCTTATTGAATAGTAGACACGCGCCACGGAACCTTATTACTATGGTTATGGACACCAGCTCAGCGAATGCTGGCCCACGGTTCTGGTCTCGTAACAGCAACACGATCCTTAATTATTGCTTTTTAACTTTATTTCATGCTTTTCTCCCTCGCTCTACGCTCCAGGAAATGCTGCAAATTTAACATGACTATTTTCTAGAGCCCTGAAGGAAAGAAATGTTGAGCCGAACGAACATAGGTGGGGCTAGGGAGATTATCAAAACTGATCTGGCGTGAATGTCTCAGGCTTCTATATCGATTAGGGTCCAAGTTCAGCCTGAACGTGCAAGCTGGTCGCCATTTTTTATTTTATTTATTAGGCGTTTTTTTAATTTCTGAATAAGCATGCAAGTGCCGCCCTTGTTGTTGGTGATGAATAGAATAGAATAGAATAGAATAGAATAGAATAGAATAGATAAACAGAATAGAATAGAATAGACCAAGAGATGCGAACAGAGCTGCAGTTTGCTAAAAAAAAAAAGACTGTTTCATCGATGCAGAACCCTGTATTTGTTTTTGCAGGAGGAAAAAAAATGGTGACGGCGATATACAATTTTCTTCGTTGCTTTTCTTGAAACAGATAGTACAATTATTTTTAATCAATACCAACCGCAAGGCTGCAGTACATTTCCCATTTTAAGCAAGTTATAGACTATTAATTGGGCCCCCATAATATTCATTATTTACAGTGAAAACATACGTACACGCTCACTCGTTTAAATAGTCAGACTACAAATCAGTTATTTCATGCAACGGTGGACCTTTTTCTCTTATCAGAACAAGTGGAAAAGTGTCATGACTATGCCGTGATATGTTTTATCGCGTACTGATCACCAAGATAACAACACGTTACGCACTTGGTACTAAACTATTTCAGTGTGTGTTTTTACCAAAAACATCTTCATACACCCCACCTTACTTCTTTCAAAGCCAGCTGTAGAAGCTCGCTCTCATTTCGTATGAGCGGAATGGTGTTTTCATGATCGCTGATTTGTTTCAGCATTAACAGTGCCTGCATTGCTGTTCCTCTTACAAAACTGCATTGTGTAGGGTCCCCTATACATTTTTTAGTGCACACAATTTATACAACATACCCCGAAGCGGATTACGCGGCGTTATGAGCCTTCGAAACAACTGTAAGTATGGTTCGAACAGAGTTATTTTAAGAAGTGTGATACTGACTGCCATGCACTGCAAACTTTTATGCAGCATACAAGCTGACACGTTTTTTATCGTAAGCCCACGTGAAGTCGTCCTGAGGCCAACATCGCCGGTACTGTTCTTCGAAGGCCATGACCCATCATGGATCCTCATGAAACAACCATGAAGTTATTTGCCGAAAACCCAGTACGCACTGCGGTAACACCTAAGACAGCCGAGGCGGCTATCCCTAGATCAGAATTTGGCGCAAATTACGCGTAGCTTCTTCACTTCCTATACGGTTGCAATTCAATCCTTAGGAATATGCGCACATATTCATATATTGAACCAGCTGTTCTTCGAAACACGCGGGTTAGGGGGGGGGGGGGGGGGGGTCTAAGACGCAGTTGTCATGCTGGAACATAACTCGATCCTTCTACAAGACAGCATAAAGGTTACACGTACTGCACTGGTATTCAAAACCTGCACACCGCCGCAAAGAGAATATTCAGGCGAAGCGGTACAGTAGCTTTCACGGTACTCGCGAAACGCCCTAACGTAGGCGAAAACTGCGCATATAAAATAAGCCCTGACGCCGACAGCACTAATTTTTAGCTCTTTGTGCATTCGTGAAACTGTTTGCAAGTCAAAAATTGTTTAATTCATGAATTACGCTGGCCCTTCCTTCTGTCATTTATATTGGTTTTCGGATTCACGTGCCTAACTCGAATCTCGGCCCGTTTTAACGGACACTGGAGTGCCACCTCCCGCATTTGGCGCTAAACAAAGTTATGCACAGCAAACAGAAAACTGGGCGGAAATGTTTATGCTGACTCGATTTAGCCCGCGGATGCTACGTCGCCAGTCGGTCGTCTAAATGCGGATGTTTATCAGAGATGACACCCTGCCACTAGAAAGAGGAAACGTGCGATGCACCAAAAGAGAAAAGGCCGACCCCACACGACTGCTTTACGAGCACCCATTAACGCGAAGGGTGCAAGAAAAGAAAAGAGGAAGCACAACGCAAGCTCGCACTGCGCACAATAATAATAAAAAAAGCACAAGCGCGCACTGCTGTGACAAACGTGTGTCTGCGCGGAATTCCTTCCGCAAGTAGGCGGCCGCCCAGGAAGGCGCCGCAGCAATTAATTATATCTGCCCCCTTCCCTTTCCGCTACTCCTCCCTCTTTGTGTTGAGCTTTTCTCGACGGCATGCTCCGGAAAAGAGCAATAAGACGCCGTTACTAAAATGAAACGGCGCGTGCCCAGCTATGAGGCAAACGCGTCCGAAGGAGGAGCCAAAACCACGAAACAAAAAATGATTCACAGGCTATATACTTCAAGACACCGCGTTGCTAGTATTTTTTCTTTCCGGAAACGCACCAAGCTCAGGAACGGCGTCATTAACTTGTAATGTGTGCGGCCCCGTATGTCTCCCGTTTTGGCTTCTAACAATGCTAGGGTAGACCGGCGAAATGCGGTCGGTCTGATTGTGCCGTAAATTTCTACAGTACTCTCGGTGATTACGTAGCAATAGGTTGCCGTTAATTGAGGATGCGAAATATCTCCCTCTCACGCAGAAAGACGGCGGAGCCTAGGACCACGAATTTCGTAGCCTTGAGTTTGATAGGGACATAGAAATGCTTTCAGAGTGATTTAGCAGCTTGGTGTAGCCACAAATTTAGATACCAGTTTTGGAGGGAGCAATGTCGTGGTAATACGGTTTCCGTGTATGGTACTGCATGCTAGACGTGCTGACGCACCCCCGAATATTGATTTAAAGGGACTATTCAACACTTCCGATGAACGCTTTCACTCTTTCATTCACGTGTGGAAGCACTGCGAAAGGTATAGTTATCGCCAGCACGGAAGCGGCACTGCGTGATATGCTCGTCGTAGAAGATACGCCTTCCGTTTCTGCTTTGCTTTTGTGGCTTTAGTTTTGAAGTGGCTATCGAACGCGTTCATTGCTGCAACTGATGGAAGCGCCAGCCAATAGCCTGCTACACCGCTGTAATGTAATTCCAGCGGTCTAAGAACGCCAAGACCAAAAAGAGAGAAAAATCTTTTGTGCAACTTCCTAAATTATCTGATCGCCATGGGGCAGTAATTTTTGGCGAATGTACTTTGCGAGCCTTATTCTAAATACCCAATGTGTTGGCCGACTACGCTTTGCAAGCATTTAAGACTTCAAAAGAAGTTGAAAAAGGGGTTGCAGGGTCTCTTTAAAAAACCCTACCTTAGGCCGGGTTCAGACTGTTGTCGCAACTGTCGTAACATCTTTAAATAATGACGTCATTTCACGTCTCAGCCAGCCGAACTGCGTGAAACACCATTTTTTTTTACGTCCATAGCGCGCATGATATGGCTGTTATGTCGGTAGTCTAAACATGGCATTACTCGTTAGCGCGGCCGTTAAAAACAAAATTGTATTCTGGAACCGCCAAAGCGAAAGTTGTTTGTACCCTTGCGACGTGTTTTCCGACTGGCATTGTTCAGTACTGTCCTACGCTTCTTCACACCTACAATGCAATAGATGCGGCATAGCGCTCCTGATATTTGTGGCACAGGAGATAAAAAAAAGCTAACCTCGGACAGGGCTGCAAGTGCGTGTACGTTCCCTTACATCATTTAGTGTCTTTGTGAATTAATTCCTGCCGAGCAAACCAAAGTAAAACACCTGGCTCGGCGTTCGTAGCCAAGAACTGCGACCCAAGAAGCACGACTTTAGTAAGGAGTAAATTAATGCGAAGAAAATAATGTTTAGGTGTCTTTTTATTTCTGTATGTGTCTTCTAGTCATATAAAACAAAGGCTCTATTGCACATCTACACGTCAGTAGCCACGCCGAGTTATGGTTTTACTGAAATCTTAAATGTTCAGCGTTTTCGGTCGCCACAACAGCCTCGCAAGGCTCAGCGTGACAGCAAAAAATATATGTTATTTTTAATTTAAATGTGGAGGGTGTTGAACTCAGCGAAGCCACACCTGGCGGCGTAGCAGAGGTCTATGGCATCAGTTGGAAAAACTATATGGTTCTTTAATTTGTGGTGAAATGCAAATTTTGTGTTCAACGCAGTGTTTTCTGCAGTTGGAAAAACTATATGGTTCTTTAACATGTGGTGAAATGCAAATTTTGTGTTCAACGCAGTGTTTTCTGTAGTTGGAAAAACTACATGGTTCTTTAACATGTGGTGAAATGCAAATTTTGTGTTCAACGCAGTGTTTTCTGTAGTTGGAAAAACTACATGGTTCTTTAACATGTGGTGAACAGCAAATTTCGTGTTCAACGCAGTGTTTTCTGTAGTTGGAAAAACTACATGGTTCTTGAACATGTGGTGAAAGGCAAATTTTGTGTTCAACGCAGTGTTTTCTGTAGTTGGAAAAACTACATGGTTCTTTAACATGTGGTGAAATGCAAATTTTGTGTTCAACGCAGTGTTTTCTGTAGTTGGAAAAACTACATGGTTCTTGAACATGTGGTGAAATGTAAATTTTGTGTTCAACGCAGTGTTTTCTGCAGGATCCCATGAACGTGTAAATTGGTACTCCTGTAGTCGCACAGGTCGAGGATAAAACTCAACAGATCAATTGCGGTGTTTTATTACACATGGTTCGGTATAACCACGCACACATGGGACATGAACCTTCGTTTTTTGCAAGGACCACTCGGCGTGGAAGTGACTTCACTCGACACCCGCTTTGGTAGTCTTTTGAAAACTCCGGTATCGAGTGGACAAACACCAACGTATTCACCCACCGAATAGAGACAATGAAAATTATGATAGCCTCAGATTAATTCGTTCCAACTCACTCTCTGGATTCCTCAAGGAAGGTTACAGGGTTCATTATGCCAGTCCAGGTCACATCTGCCATCGCGTGGACCATGGAAAAACATGGATGAACAATCAGCTGTTCAGGGTGGTTTCATGGTTTCCTAAGGCACCCCTCGGCAGCAGGAATATATCAGCAGGTGGTGTGCCAGTCGTACATTGGGACATTCCGGCGACTTGAACTTGAGCTTTTAAGGAGAAAAATTGAACACGTGGCTAAGGGAGGTGCTTTTTGACTAAGCTATGCAATTTTCTACTAAAAACTGGTAAGCAACGAGGTTAAGGAGTAGTTTTTCCAAATATCCAACCAAGGAGCGTGTTTTATATGCCTTCAGGGCGCCGACAACCTAATACGGAAGGAATTACAGCACTATTCTTGTGTTCGCTGAAGGTAGCTTGAATGAATGGTTTTCACCTCCACGCAGGTAGCCAATTTTCACACAGCCAGAAACTTCCCATCTCATGAAGGAGGAGGAATAACTTTCATAGAAATAGAGAAAAACTTTGTTTTCTTCTGAGGTGGTGGTTCTCATAGTCCAAGGTACCAGAATCTTGCGCCCGTTTCTCAAGCAGTTGTGATCAGCATAAGGTGGTCGCTCAGGTCCGAGCGGGTGAGCGCACCGTTCAATTGCTCAGAGGATTCACTTGGGAATTGGAGGGACGGATTGGCTGTTTTGGCAGGCCCACGTGGATGTCGCAGAGAAATCCGTATTTGTCGGTGCAGTGAGGTCACTTGTTTAGAGGGAACTGGGCCGGATAGATGGCATGTAATATGCGAGTACGTGTTAGTCTGTAGACGTCGCCAGGTATTAGCCACTTCTACGCTGAGTTTTTTGTGTGCCAATGGAAGCTTCTGGCGTGAGGGACCGTAGTGCTGTAGGATTTCGCGGTACTGAGGTGACAAGGTTGCGGGACTTCTTGGTCTCACTAACGCTGGAGCAACACCATGTGCTTGCTGATTTCCGCCAAAACCGTTGTGTCCCGGCGTCCATACAGGTCGCGTGGGTGGCATTAGGTGGCTTGGCTTGCTTGTGAGCATTCTACAAGCTGCGTGCGATATACGCCTCCTGCCAAAGTTACGGCATGCAGTTTGTGGAGCTGTGTGATGTCACTGGTGATTGCGCTCGCCACTATAGCTTGGACGCCCGGGTGGCTGGCTGCATCCGTGTAAATTGTATTGAAATATTTCCCGTACTGTTCTTAGAGGCATTTTGCTCGTGCTTGTCTCTTCGGGGTGCAAGGTGTTCCGGGTGCATAATGTCGAAAAGGCCCTCGTCCTGCTGTGAAAAAAATTAGTTTACTGAATGAATAATGGAATGAGTAAGATATTATTAAAAATATTGAATGAAAGAATTTAGCTATTATGCTGCGAGCTCTATCTTCTATTGCTTTTTTTTCTCTAAAGGGTAGCTGATGAGTCATACGTAAGTGTCGCCGGGGCAGCATGCATATTACGACTTTGTGAAATGAAGATAGCAGTGAAATTCCCTGTAATTACAAAATGTCTGGTGATTGTGAAGTCCCACTGCTGTAGAAATAAATTGGTGGATATACCCGAGGTCAGGTAGTGCGTGTAGCGAATTTATGTATGGGATCTTCACCGCAAAGACAAATCTACGGAACCTTGTCTTGTAGGCCCCAAGCCCAGAAGCTTGGGCTTTTCGTAAAAAAGGGCATTATTAAATACCCTCTATACCTGCAGAGTGCATCGTAACAAATATTACGGATGGTCGCACGGGCGGACAGGTTTCAAGGAAGCGGTGGGAGACGCCTAACATGCTGAGACATAAAAAAGTTATGGAGGAAGATAAACACAGAGGGAGGCATTGCGGCAGCTACATAGCATCAAAGGTACGAAGATCCAGAGCAAATGTCTACATGCTATGAAGAAAACACCTTTCGGTGCTGTGATAACATATAACAATAAAAATGCGAACAGTGAAACATGGGAAATCGTTTCAGCAGCAAGAAGCTGTAACCGCAGCTGCGAAGGATAAGTTTTTCGATGGATTTTACAACACCGGCCCGCTGGCTGGTATGTTTTTTACGGCGTAATATAAACCGTAGGACCCGCCAGGCCGGCCGAGCATACGAGAAACGTTCAGGCGGCGAAAGGGGAAACCTAAAAACGTGTTTATTTCTTAGGCACGCTCGCTCGTCTCAGAGCGGTGCAGGCTCTCTCATGTGGCGTGCTGTGTACACGATATCTACCCTGATGCTTGCAAGAGTTTGAAGGACACTTGGAAAACAAAAAGCTAAGAAAAAGCATTGCGGAGCTGTTACGGAGGTCCCGCTGCGAATATTCTTGCGTCGAGGATCCGGACAACCTGAGTACTGCTTACTGATTTGATGAGTTGCTAGCTAGTGTAGTTGGCTGCAGAATTGTAGTTCTGGGACGGATGTATCGGCCCGATCTGATATAAATGCAGAGGCGGCATTTGGGACAGATAAGTTCGGTTTCCGCTTAGGTACCCCACATAGGTATATCAACCTAATTTGACCGAGGACTTTCCTCTTCTCACGGTGTTCTGCCGGGGGTTTTCACGTCTGTACCTCGGCGTCTTGGCTGCCGTAAAGAACTAGGAGTTGACGAAATCCACAAATGGCGACGGTGGGGGTGTTACTTTCACCCCATTGGGGTTATTTTTCGTTTGCGCTGAGTGGGGAGGTGTTAGATTTCTTACCTACGGAGCAGCGCAAGCGTCGGCCCGGCAACTCTGTGGGTCTGTACGTTTTAGAGAGGCTTGGATGGGTAGAGAGAAGGGTTTCGTACGGGTCGTTTCCTGCTCTTATAGAGGTACCGCGGGATTCATGTGTCCTTAGGGAAATTTTACACCGCCTCTCTCTCCTTCTCACACGTACACGCACACCGTACAAAAACGCACATACGGACACGCACACACAACACACACACACAGACACGCACAAACGCACATACTGACCCAAACACGCACATGCAAGCACGCGCACACGTATGCACATAACTATACGTGCGCGATATCGTGTGCTCAGATGCTGTTGTTCATTCGCAGAGAAATACAGTTAAGCCTGGATGTAACGAAGCTCTATGCAAAGAATTCGTGGATGTAACGAAGTTTTTCAATTCCTGATTGCCTCCGCCATAGTAGCCCATGTGTTTGCGACCTCTATGTAACGAACGCGTTGCGGCGATTCACCTTGATGCAGCGAACTCGCTAAGCTAATCAGCCATTGTTTCATCGATGATGATGATGAAAGGAGCGTCTAGCGCCGTTGTTTGGCTATCGTAGACCCAACTTGAGGGTTTTGCTTGTGTAGCGCCACAACAGGTGGTAGGAGTAACTACAGTTTTTTGGAGGACTTGCTTCGTATCTCATCTTGCTCTCCTCCTCCCTCTAATCCTTTTCTCCCCCTCCCCTTTCCTCCGTCTTTACTTCAATAAAGTTTATTCCATCAGTCCATTTTTTTTCGCCCGTACCGCAAACTACCGTGCATTTCAACGTGGGAGCGAGGTGTCGGTTCGAGGGTTAAGTTTTGAGGGGCTACACTGCTTGTCGGAGTGTAGTTGCGTGTCTCCACTGCTATCTGTGGCGTCGGGTCGCCGGTAATGAATTCTGTTTCCCGGAAAACGAAAAATTCTCTCTTTTGCAAGACAAGCTCGAATTTTTAAATGCCGTCACCTCCAAGAGCACAGCACCCAGCTATCATCCTCTCAACAATTTTGAGTGGGAAAAGAGCGCCAAGTTTGCGAAAAGGCGCCCTTTCAGAATACGTTTGGTACTTGAAACGCGTTTGGAACCCAAAAAGTGTCAAAGGGCAAACGTGATACTTAAGTTACGTTTGTGAATACGGGATGTAACTGATCCGGCTTCTTTGGAGCATCGTGTAGTGTTTAAGCTCGTACTGAAAGCAACAAGCGCAAATCCCCCAGTTTTTCATATCCGTGAAGGGAGAGTTCACCTTCACTGATGTCTGGCATTGTTGTTTCGTTTCTGCTTCGTTCACGCTAACCTTAACTCGAAACCCGCATGTAACGAAAACCTGGAAGTAACGAAAAGTTGCTGACTTCTGTCAACTTCGTTGTATCGACGTTTAACTGCAACTAATGGTATTTCTTGCCTATTCTTTCTACCTAGCGCTCTAGCGAATGGCCATTCGTATACCTGCAGTTACAGTGTGGCGATACCCTTTCGTATACAGTTCAAGCCACACTTTCTGAACCTAATAGGCGACACCAGAAATCATCCGAGTAAGATTCCAACATTCCATATAAATTTCGTGTAATTAACTGCAGTGGGCAAACATTCCCGCGCGTTTGTAACAATTTCCCGCGGATCAAGGGCCCGCAGACGTTGCACGGTTTGCAAAGCACGTTAAAACAGCTCTTTGCTTCCCGAAAGCCCCCACTTAAAACAATTATCACGCAGCCGTTTTGGCCGTAGTTTCGTCCCAAAAAACTACCTCAAGAAGTGTGCTTTTCACATGATATGATGCAGAAATCCTACCGAAAACTATGGCGGGAAATTGGAGCACCGTATCATTTTTTTATGTACCTTTAAGATATTTTTTGTGCACTCTCAATAATTTACGATTTTTATGCTGTTATTGTACTCACGCATCGAGAAAAAGGGCACTTTTTCTTCGCCGGGCTTGCAAAAATGTCTAGATAGTAAGGCACAGTTTCATCCTCATGGAGCGCAATTTTACTGTAGGTAACCGCAACCGTGTGCTAAACTTCGCCCTCGGCTAAATGAAGATGTAAAAGGGCCATACAGCACACTGAATTAACAAAGTACCCAGACCGATGCTAGGCATTGTGCTTTGACAGAAACTGACCTGTTTTGTTGACGAGTCGCAGAACTTCGTGAAAAGAAAAAAAAACTTAAACCGTTTCAGTCAACGTGAAAGCTGTCGGAAGCGCAGAGCAGTGATTTTCCAAAACGGGCTGTGGCGCCATTATCCACTCACTGTTACCACCCATACGCTCTTCGCCTCCCTGTCTCACTCCTCTCTTTATGAATTGAACTTAGGTTTGTCCAATGCAATTCAAATTTCCCGCCTTCGCACTGCTCGCGCGCCCCCTGCCTGGAACAGCGCAACCGGGACATGACACGTGCCGGTGCCTTTTCGCGCAGTTTAGAGCGCGTCGTTCTGGCGGCCAATTTTTATATGCAACGCTGAGAGCATCTCTTGTCGGCGGCCCTGTCCTTCCTGCGTGCGTCCGTCGTCGGCGTCCGCACTCTCCTCCGCTCACCCCCTCTCCTCTCCGATAGCGAACACTCTCTCGTAAGGGGCATTCGATTGGATTCGATTGGATTGAATTGGCTTGGCTTGAATTGAATTGGATTTGGATTGTATTGGATTAAAATGGATTGTGTTGGATTGTGTTGCGTCATAGCCGCGATAGACGCACTGGCGCCGGCGCGTGCCCAGGTGAGAGCCTACACTCTCTCTCAAAATCTGCGGGTGTGCGGCCCAGCGCGCTCTCACTCCGCCGGTTGGCGGCGCTGCGCGCGGTGCTTCGAATGTGCAGTACTCTCTCTCTCCGCGGTCTCCTCTCCTTCGGGCGCACTGCTAGAGTGCACTAGAATACCCAAGTATTCTAGTTCACTCTAGCACTGCGCATATAACCGGTGTGCCGCTCTCCGGCCGCCTTTCGGTCGACGGTTGCTCTCCGCTTGCGCTTGAACCCCCCTCAGCGTCGCATCACACCAGGGTTCCCGCGAGGGGACGTGGGCGTAATTTTTCCGCTCACTATAGTAAAAAAAAACAACTTAACGGGCGTTTCCAACTAAATGGATGCGGGGGCTGCTGGTTATTTACGACAGATTTTGTCTCAAGTGTACCTGCCGTTTTCTTTGCGCTAAAAAGCGGGGAGATTTATGACAATTGTCAGCGGTTCAAGAGTTTCGAAACGTTGTAACTATATAGACCACTGGTTTTCGAAGCCTTTGTGTTACGCCATTACGGTATGCCGTGGGGCTGTACTTGGCTTGGTTATCTCGCTGCGCTGCCTGATTCCGGTAGTCGGGTGACATCAAGCATTACAGCGAGCTAGCGACGACAAGCGCAAGCCCCTAAAGTGCTCTGCACTTTATATTGTTAAATCCCGTACACTCCGGCACGAGCCATCTCCATGATATATGAGTCAACTAGCAAGCCTATATAATAAACAAGCTGCTAACCTTCACTGAAGTACTTTTGCCAGACAGGCGGAAACGGCACGAGTTTGCAGCGCTGTTCTGGTGCGCCAAGGAAAAAGTGCGTGTAATTTTTCTTAGCTGAATTCTCCAAAAGCGGTCTTGGAGCAACTTTTGCGTCCTCTTAGCGTGCTACCTGCCGCCTCGTAGGCCCATAAATATTCTGCATGTTCTTCGCGCTCCGCCCGACTGCGCACGTCCTTGCATCAAATGGACCGCCCACTGCATCTGGGTGCCATTGCTTGCCTGTTTTGCCGTTCTCGTCTGCCCGGTCGTAAATATGCACGGCGGTCACAGCTGATGAACACCCTACCTGCTTACGCACTTAGGTTACTCTTTCAGGGGCGTCCTCACGGTATAAAATATTTTTAGCGCAGCCTAATTCATTTTGGCGCTATCCCAGGGCTGAGTAGCCGCGCCTACATGTACATTTGCAGCGCAAGGATGAAACAAATCATAGCGTCGCCTGATGTTCAAAATCCTCACCCTCAGCAGTCCGCTCTCATTTTGATTTGCTACAAAAAAAAAAGACATTTGTTTATTCTGTGTGCGTTTTACTTTCAAATGAACCTGGGTGAATTTCATGGTTAAGGGACTGCAGGTGCAAAATTGATAAGATTTTGTTGTTGCGTCATTAATTTTGAATGATTCACGATTTCAACACTTTCCGCGGTGGAACTGCCTTCATCAGAGATTAAGTATAATAAGTGATTGCGACGTTGTTATATAAATTTAAACCTCTTGTGCGGCCAGCTCTTTCCCTCACCCGCGAAAAATGAGTTGCACGCAACAAGCGAAAAAAAAAACTCTCACTCGTAAAAAAGAAGGAAAAGAATAACACCACCCTCCTTCGAAGGCGCGAAGGAATGCAAGGAATCGCGGTGGAACGAATCAAATCGACCGGGAAAATGGCCAAAAGACTATTTGCTCCGAGGAACCTGCTGTGCGGAGCTTTTTATACAGTGTATTTTTAGTTACGAGGCTCGCCTCGTAGCAAGTATCGCAAAGTTTTCTTCCTGCCTTACACTTTGTTTTTAACTTTTTCTTCCTTTCAAAGTGTGTGCAAACACGAAAGGAGACCTTTCCGCGCCGTGGTTCCCGGCATGATTATTTATGACTGTGCCGGCTTGTTTGTGCAGCGTACAGCGTATACGGCAAGGTAGCGGTGCTAAGATGGTATTTAGCTTGTTTCGAAAAAAGAGCAAACAATATTCTGAGATTTATTAGTATAACCAGCTAAATCAATGACCGTGCGAAAAGAAGATGCACATTTCAATTTTTTTCTTTTTGCAGAGACATGAAAGCGTCAGCCAAGTGAAAGAAATAGCTATGTTCATAAAAAGTGCTCGACCAAGGACCCAAGGCGGCTCATTCTGTGCTCTTGTGTATTTAATACGCTTAGTTACTTCAACGGCGTGCTAACAGCGATTACGAGTTTAATCAATTAGAGTAACCCTTCATTTAGCCGCAACAGTATGTATACTAGAGGACCATAATGCAAAGTCGTTCGTTTGTAAGGAAGATTTACATATGATCCGCGAGCACCGACCTAGATGCAGTCGTGTTTTTTACGCTCCGCGCTATTACAGCTTGACAGGTTGCCCTTTTCAGTGAGTTTTTATTCAGAGGGAGAACTGAGCGGTGAAGTGATACCCAACGCGAATGCAGATGTGGAAACGATGTGCGTGAGAAGGGTGCTCTTTACATTAGCGCCGTTTTTCTAGTGAAGGCGAAAAGCAAAAACTGCCCGTGTGTACGAGATTCCGGCGCACGTTAAAGATCCCCAGGTGGTCAAAATTAATCCGGAGCCCTCCACCACGGCACGCCTCATCGCCTGCGTTGTGTGAGCGCGTTAATCTTTACATTTGTCACCACTGGGTCAAATAGTAGCGTTTGGCTATAATGAGCAGGAACTTTTCATCGAGCACTTGAAGGGGCCCAGTATTTCGTCGTTGCTCGCCCACGGTCGCGGCTCAAGCCACCGTAGTCACGGCGTCATGCGCCCAAACAGAGAGCCTGCAAAAAGATTACTGCTTCCCCTGGTGGGTATTGAACCTGGGCCCCTCGCGTTACGAAACAAATGTCAATCCCGTTGCGCCACAGACGCACAAGTTGCTAATATGTGAAGTGTTGGGGGTGATCTTTGCGCTGCGCCGCTGACACGGAGACTGCCGTTGCTAGGCGGCAAATGCGCACACAATAATATGAAACGAGGAAATAATGTTGAATAATGCACTACTTCCCGCAAATTAATGAAAACTCAATATAGTGTCTCTTAGTGTCTCATATTTTGATTTGAACATGTCCTCTGCTGTGAACTCCTCTGTTGTGAACTCCAGAGGTCAGGAGCCCTCGTCAGCACTCAATGCCTTTAGCTCCTGCCCCTTCAGGAATTGTAACAACGTCTGCTGAAAAATAAAGTCTTCTTCTTCTTCTTCTTCTTCTTCTTCTTCTTCATTATATGCCTTTAAGGGGCTGCGGCGCCCTCTCCCCTACTTTCGGTGTCAACGCCAGGCTGATACTGAAACTCGTCAAGAGGGCGCTACAGTCCACCTCTGGCAAATCATTGCTCCTCACTTCGACAGCTTTCACGCTGAGTGGAAATGCTTTAATTTTTTTTTACATGCAGGCAGTTACGCGTCTCTCATAACCTTGTTCTCTCTATTAAACTGAGAAAGGATTGCTTGCCTGCCAGAAAATTCCTGCCGCAAAGCGCCAAACATTATCCGCACTGGTGACTGAGTGGTTAAGGCGTCCTGGTGCTGAGCCGAAGGACGCGGGTTCGACCCCGGCGTCGGTGGCTGCTTTTCTAATGCACGCGAAAGTCGGAAACGCCCGGGTGTTGATGTTTCGGCGCACGCTAATGATCCCCAGGTTGTCGAAACTAACCCTGGAGCCCTTCACTGTGGTGCGCCTCACAGCCCGGGCTCAGCTTCGGCGCGTTAAACCTTATAATTGATTAATTATTAGCGTAAAAAACCTATTGCTTCCTATCTTGTCGCTACCTGAAGGAACGACACCTTCATCGGGCCAAATTACCCCTGGAACTCCAGAGTATCATTGGATTAATTCATGACCAAACCAATACCCTTCGCACCCATAACCTGCTTTCGTACCCGTGACTCTAACCATAACGCTGGTCGCCTTCAGCCCTGTGCCCTTCCTTACACAAATTTCGGGGTTCGAAAGGGCTGGCACCAGCATGCCAACAAAAAAAGGTACGCGCTCTTGACACCACGCAAAGAAGGGTAAAAAAAACGGCTTACCAATAAAACAACGCAGCTGTATTTGTTCCCAGCTTTTGAAACTGCGTATTGTTCCCCTTCATGCACGACAGAATGCGCCCTGACGCCCGGGCTCTGGCACTCCACTGTCAGAGCCTTTAATCTGTATCCTGCCTGCAGTCTCCTCAGCAAGCCGTTCTCCTCGGCACTTGAACGCGCTCCCGTGCCGTCGGCGTCTCGTACACCGCCAATATATTTCCGGAGCTGCCGTCGTAAATAGCCGTTACAAGCTCCAGCCGATGCTGTCAGGTGTCACGCCGCGCGGCCGGGCCGTCTCCGGGCCGCGTTGGTCCCCTTGCGGCTCGGGCCACTTCACTCAGCGCTGGTTTCTGCCCCAGTAGCTGTCCTGTGGGCGTTGGCAGGCTGTGGGAATGCATTCTTCAGGATGCTTTGCGGTTTTTTTTTTCCCAGAACGTGTACACCCTTAGGACACTGAAATTGGCAGCTGCTATAACGAACCTCGAGAACAAACCGGCCCCTGGCCACCAGGGGGTCGCAAATTAGCTGCTAACGGTAGTTCCATAGCCGCAACGCGATGCATGAGCCAATCTTGGGAGAGCGGAAGATCCCACCGTCTTGGAAAGCAGCCAACATCTCCATGATCCCAAGCTGCAAAACTGAAGGAAGCTCACACTACCACGTAGAAGTTGAAGGTAGCGAAGCTGTGCGCAACCTCCGCTAACTATTACGAAGGCTTTAGGTCCCCGATTGCAGCCGATTTGCTTCTTCACTGCTTGCAGCAACGATCTTTACTCCATCATTGTTGCCTATAAGTGTGAATCATTGCATATCGCCTTGGAGTGGCGTACTCAATGACATGTCTTTCTCGTTCAGAGCACGTGTTGCGCCGAGTTACGACGAACGCTAGAGTTGCTCGTTCCGAACAAGCGTTGCCACGATTACTGCGAGCACTGGAGTTTTTTTTTCCAATCTTGGCCAATCTCCTTAAGGAGGTACTGCTTGGCTTGACAAACGTGCGCCGGAGGCGCTGCGCATTCGCCGCGAGGCACGCACACATGAGAGTTCGGCCTGTCCTCTTTTTTTAAAACTGCCGGGCGGTCGACTCAATGTTGGCCAATCTCCCTAAGTGTGTATGCTTGGCTTGACAAACGTGCGCCGTGTACGCTGGGTAGTCGTCTTAAGGCACGAACTAACGAGCGCTAGGCATTATCTTGGTTCTGTTAACTGCCGGATGGTCGCCGCGAGGCCCAGCGCTATCATGCGGGCGCTCCGAACTCTCTTTGTGTTTTTACCTGCGCACACAGAAAATTACGATCTGCTAAACAGCTTCGCTTCTAAAAAAATCGCAAGCTAGAGAACTTGCGTCTTGCATAGGGATGTTAGCAGCATGCGTGGTGGGGATTCGGCCTTATCAGCAAATATAGACAAACCGTTTGTTTTGGCACACAATGCGCGGTTACAAACCCTATCTTTGAGACGCAAGACGTCACGCTTCGAATAAAACATTGAGCTTTGGACAACCCGCAAGGTCTGGACCTTGACACGAGAGTTATACTTGGACGACACTAAGGGTTTCACAACATTAGACAGGAGGCCATTTTACCGCATTATGGCGGCGATATAATCGAACGCCGCGCGTATATATCATAAGAACTATCGGTCTCATCGTACAGAAACGTTTTACGGTATGGGAGGATTGCAATAGGAGCTCATAGATATAGGGAGCCAGGAAACACGGCAGTGATCTGTACTGTCACCCTTCGTATTCAAAGTTGCAATGATCAAGGTATAGATATACCTCCAATATAGAGGGAAATTCAGTCTTGGAGGCTATCCCGGAAACCAAAGACAGCCTCCGCGGAGATGGTATTACAATCTTGGCGACTGGAAACGATGACGTGACCTGAAAGACAGGGTGCAATCTTCTGAGGCGGTCCTTGGCTACACCACACCGAAAGGCCTGCCCTGCTCCCCTCAAAAGTCCGAGCTCGTTTCCCACCTGATCTGACTCGCAAGTAGCGTTTTATTGAAAAGGGCCACACATATAATCTGGTGTAGTGGAAACACAAAATTGAAGATAAAAAATGATGCGAAATTACTGATGTCCTAATTCTTGTTTTCCTTTTTGTTTCAAATTTTTTCAACGTAGTAGGCTATATATTTGGGGTCCATTTCAATAAAATACTAGGTGCGTGTCAGCGCTGTTCCTCTTCCTTTATCCTGTGTGCTTCATCTGTTTGTGCTGTACGACCTCAACAGACCTTATCACTGTTATACGGTTTTTGCTCTAAGACATCGTCTGCGGTAGCGTGGAGGTGAATTAATTTCATTTGCAGGAATAAATATCAGTGTGATGTGAGCAGTGTCAACGGAGTTGTATTTGGTAAAATTCCTGATGAATGCAAGTCATGAAGAAGCATACATGTTGACGCTGCTACATTGGCGTATACTAAGTTTTAAGAATTTTCGTTCAGCAGCTCCTGCAGCGATGTCTCCATTCATGAACGACCCTCCGCTTGAAAACCGCTGACGCCCCAAAAAGGTTCACCGCATAAAGTAGAGCAGAGTCGCCTCCGAGTTTTAAGGATGCCTGTAGTTTTCCCTGCATGAAATATCATGGCTACATCGGCGGTAATTTTACCTGTCATTAGTGCTTCCAACTGCTTATGAAATGAACTGAGCGTGGCTTAACCTGACGCAGCGATAACGTGGAGGGCTCTCACGGTCCGCTGAGAACCACCCAGACCTTTCGCGAGGAGGTTAGTTGTCAACCGCACTCCCGTATAATCTAAATTTCATTGAATATGCAGATGAGGCGAGGTGAGCGCGTTCCGAGTTTCGACCAACTTCCCTTTAGATTAGGAGCTTAGGGAAGTGCACGACCGGAGTCTTCAGTGCCGGCCTTGCCGTACTAACCGCCGCAACACATGATGTCGCCACCGCTGAGCAGACAATGCTGAGCACAAGTCACTTCCCAAAGAGCGCTGTTTTCTTACAAATACCCGAACCTTGCCTCCAGGATGTTACTCTCGGACCCGTCATCTGTGTGCTGGCTGAGCAGGCACGCTTAACTTATAGTGGATGAGGCGAGCAGTGCGTATTGGCGGGAAAATATTACCCGACAGGAGCTGAACAGAGATGTTCCGTGCGGGGAATTTTCCCTTTTCTGGGGAATTTTCCGGCTGTAATTTTGGGCAAAACGGAAAAGGGCATGTTTAATAGATGCAGGAAATTTTACGTCATGGAGTACAAGGGAAAAATAATGTCGGGAGACCGGACATCGCATGATTTAGCACTTTGTTTTCTTTTAAACAGTTCGCGTAACACTTCGTGGGATTTTTGTTCAAATATCTGCAGTCGTGATCCCGCAAGCTAAAGCATCCAAGACCGCTTCCAATCCATTTCGTAAAACCGGAGGGAGCATAGAGAAAACAGTACTCCATTAGAGAGAGCTAGTGAAGCGTGAAGCGGTGGCGGCTGAAGGGCTGAAGCCTGTTCGCATGCATTCCTCCGCAATATGCATAGGTATGTCGGGTGCGCCATAGTACGCGTCGTGTCAACAAGAGGTCGCGCCAGTACTCCCGGTGCTGCACTAAAATTATCCGAATTACCCAACAACATTTTGTTCTTGTTCACACGGGTAGTTTTAACTTAGAGCATTAGCATGCAAAGTAAGCATGCTGTTTGCTACAAAATCTAAATGCATGGTCAAATGCTGGCCGATGTAGTCGATTTTAGTTCACGCTGAAACTCTAATTATCTGAATGGGGTTTGTGTCCCGAAGGCTACGTAAAGTAGACGTAAGTGGCGCAGGCTAACGTTCCAAGCCGACCAGGAATCCACGTAAAATCTATCAGCTCCAAAAAGAGAAATCAGGGAAAGTTTTAGGCCATTCTTCAGAAACCGGCGGGAAAGAAATGCTAAAAATAAGGAATTGGGACTTTCTCTTCCCAGCACGAAAAATCACCGGCGCTGAATGAAGGATAAGTGTTGAGTAAGTTGCGGGAGAACTGGATTATTACAGTAGCGCGTGGTAGCTAACTCACAATACAAAACACAACATAAGGTAAATATTTCATTCCCATTAATGAATCTCTCTCACAAAACTGTCAAAGCTCATTCGATAAGCCTGTGATTGTACAGCAACGCCAACAATCAAGCTAATTGCTGTGCCAAATACGAATCTTACTTTGTACCATGTCTGAACCCTCAGTCTACGAACCTTTGGCAATGCGAGTAACATCTCAAACGTCTCCTTTTGACCCGACTCCTTTGTTCCTTTTTTAGAGATTGCCTATATACAGCCCTGCACGGATTTCTACTTCTCTATTTTCGATTCTGTCCGGCGGCCTGTGGCATCGGCCTTACTGTCAAGATATAAAAATTGTTTGTTGTGGTGGGGGTGTGAAAATGCAAATGTGACTACTCTTGATCGATTACCAAACATTGCACCACCGATGCTGTGGTCTAGAGAGAGAGAGAGAGAGAGAGAGAGAAAACATTTTAATGAGCTCAAAAGTGAGAATGGTGGAGCCCTAGTCCGGGAATCCATGCGTTCCCTAGCCATCTTCGCTCGTGTCACCAGGAGAATCTGGTCTAATTAGGACCCGGTTTATGACACTGAACTCATCAGTGACGTGTGTGAAACACTGCAGACGAGTAACTTTCGAACGTACGCGGACAAGCGGGTGACCATAATTTGCACGGGAAAGGGGGTAAGGGTACAAAAAATTACGTTTCGTGAGTATGGATTACGTGAAATATTGCGCAGTCAAGCTACGAATTCTTAGTCAAACGCGGGTGCCGGAGGGGTCGCTGGAGGTCGTTGAATTTCCATGGGGCCACATGGTTGGTATACGTATTGTCGTTTGATAGCTTGGAGCTTAAGGGACGCGACTTTGACGTACCGGCGACATCAGACAACTTTTGCTGTGAGGACTGTGGCTGTACCACCTAGCAAAATAACTGCAGTCATTGTACTGGTTTTTTTAGTACAGCAATACGTGATATGTACTGCCACGGAGAAATTAAATACGAACACGCAAATATGAACGTGAACACGCAATTAGCGAAACTTATTTTCATGCATGTCAAATTGTCCCACGGATATGAACGTATCGAAGTTTAGAAACGTGACTTTCCACATATATACCAAAGCTACGCCTTTGAGAGGGCTTCTGGAAATGTGCTCGTACATTAAGTGTGTTGTGGTTCGTATTTTCGGGATCGCATTTCACTTGTTCATGTGTGCACGTGACAAAGGTTGGGAGATCACATACACGGGGCCTCCGAGCCACCTGAACCTGCATCGTTGAACGGGCCCATTTGTTCCGTGATATTCTCAGGTTGCTGTATTTTAACAGACAATATATTTCAGCGTTTCTTTCGCCTGGATTTTAGCCCGCAAGGTATGCAACACAAATGTCGTCACCTGGGCAGGTTAAGTACGCAATATTCCCTGTGAGATATTCAGCGCCCTTTCGACGAGTATCAGCTCTGATGTGTCAACCTGCTCACACTGCATTTTCTGCAGCAGAGGATAAAGGTGAATGGCATTGTATTGACGCACTCAGCACAGCTTCAGCCATGCACTGTAAAGAAAATTGCTTGCTGCGGTAGCGCCCGAAGGGCTGAAGTGCCATGTTACGCAGCACTCCACTCATGGCGGCAGATGCCTATGCCAGTTTTCTGGCTAGTAGTTACAAAGCAACTCACAAAAACACACAGCGTCTGTACCTCGGAGAGATATTTTGCGTGGCTAGCAATGAGGGCTTCTTTGTTCCGTAGCATCGACTATCCGCGGTAAGTGCTTGTCGCCAGCGATGTATTCACAGCATGTGACGAGCACGACAAGCGCGCGTTCACGTGCCCGGAAGAATCTCGCTTATGCTCAGCGCACAATGTCCTCCGTAATAGCAGTTTAGCGGGGTACGAGCCGTGCTGCTGCGCTTTTCGCTGACGGAGCGATTGAGACGGAACTTGCACAAACGGCGAGGCACATTGAGCAACGCCCTTTTCCCGTATTCTACGCAGGAAAATGCAGCGATATGCTTGCTCGTTTTCGCCCCATAGAATGCGGGAAAACTTTCTTCCCGGAAAGACTGTATCGCGTCCCGCGCTTGGACCCATAAAAGCATAGCAGTCATGCCTGCCGTGTTGAAACGGTTTTTGCGCAAATTGCAAGCCGCACGCGCGCCACCCAAGCAAACAGGGTGGCAATAGCGGATATGAAATGTTCCCGTGATCACCCCGAAAGTCTGTCGGTTGGGAAGCCGTCAGGAGATCAGGGAACATTTGTGCTCTGCTGAACCCCCTGAATGACAGAGAGGCACAGGAAGTATCTCAGTGGTGCTCGGTGTTATTTCTCATTGGTCGGGAAAACGATTGGACGGCAGCGCGGACGACCTAATCACGTAATGGAATGTTAGGAAGGGAAGTGGAGAAAAGTTAGTGCCCTGTTGAATGCGAGCCCACGGTCCTGGCATGACGTGTCCGACACTTTAGCAGTTCAGCTAGTGTAGACGACTGCATTTCCTACCACTTTATGATGTGTTTATGCCAATTTTTGTCTATCGCGCGCTTAGGGGTTGTAGCCAGCGCCACTCCGACAACTTTGAAGAAGGAAACCTTGTTTATTAAAGCCATAGATTGCCTTGGATCGAGTATCTACGACCTGTAAAAAGCAGCCGACCGAAGGTGAACGCGTTTACGCTGCCTCTGGCATAAAAGACTGTAATGCTTGGATTCTTCGGCGAATTCTTTGTGCACAGAGATGAATTTCAGGTATTTTTGGTAATCCACCAAAACGATGGAGAACAAACTCTTAAACTAATGAGGCCCGCAAACTATATTCGTCTGGCGATGACACTGCTTTCCGTAGCATGCTTTTCTTCCCCTTTTTTTCTCAATCAGTTCCGTTTGTACAGAGAGAATGCATGGTGTGATACGCGGGTCCAATCTAATCTCAGAACGTGCAATCCAGAAATTGGACATCCGAGCTCTGCAAATTTGCACGCCCTTCCGTTCAAAGTAACGTTAATCGTGCATTCCTAATCATGCGACGGTGAGGCCTTGTGAGTACAAAGGATGGGCTCGCCGGGCCGGCTGGTGGATGGCGTGGAAATTCAGTGCAGCCATATTGGCTTTGATCAGTTTGAACGACTTGAGAGCATGAAAGAATGGCATGTTAAAATGCTTTCATCAGGAACAGTGAACGTATTTCTATGAGTGCAAATATTGCCGCGAACAATGTGTGGGTGTGTTTATTTATTGTTTGTTTTTACTGCCGGGCCACGCCCGGCTGTGTTATCTGCGTTCCAAACGAAGCGCGTCTTACATTCTTTACTTTTAACGCTATCACATTCAGATGCACAGCCCTAAGCACTGTTTCGCCCTAGCCCAGAAAGATGTTCTGGATGTGAATCATGAAACACTGCGCCGAAAATAAAAGCTGCAGAGCAGGCGCCGCGGCATTCATTCGACGACACTCGCCTGGAACACCGTGACCGCTGCTTCGCCGCCTCTCTATTCTTTTGAGTTGTTGGGGGAGCACAAGTTCGCTCCAATAAACTTGTTTCTCCTTCGCAATATCGTACCCAAGAACTACATGAATACCGTGCTACCTATCTTCAACAGTGATGCCTTAATTTCGACGAAATGTAGGAGCTACGCGCCACTACTGGGACTAACAAAATTCCTCCACTGGTTACTTGCAAAAGTGACTACCCTGAGTTAGAAATTCATCACTATGCACTGGCCTCCTTCCATGTGTCCCTTTCTTTTAGGATGTGACTCGTTTTATAGCATGTCGCGCGAAATCACCGACCAACTACTACGAGCCAAAACTAAAGCGTCCACTTGGGGCGTGGTTTGTAGGCGCAACGTCAGCAATGACGGTACACATTAACGCTTTACAGTCGGTAAAACGCTAGTCTATAACAGCAACTTCAATTTCAACTAGCCGCATCTGAAAACTGCCGGAACATACTCTTTACAAATATGTTGCAGACAAAATAGGGCGGGCTTAGAGTTCAGAACGCCGCAGTACGTCCTTCAAATCCAGCCCAAACGAGGACATGTTAAGGCGGAAAGTACGAAAAATGCGTTTTAGACAAGTGCTTCCCCGACTGTATGCGCGAGAGCTATAGGAACCCTAAAGTGCAGAAACCATTATGAAGCAGACGAAGCCGTGCAAGAGCTCTGCATGCAAGAGAGCAGTAAAAATCCTGCTGTTGGTATTTCCAAAGTACAGCAAAAAGTAAAATCGTTTAGTCTGAAAAGATTTGCCACCATGGCTCAGCCGCCAACAGCCGCCATTTTAAATCGCACAACCCCAATTCCAGTTGAAGCTGCCGATAAATTTAAAATGAGCCAAAAAGTAGGGCAGAGGACAAGGGGGAACGAGCTAGTGACGCGCACATGTTTCTTTCTCTTCCTTCTGAAATGACGCAACGTAAAGTTGGAGCGAGTTTTTGTTTCCGGTGTCATCAAACAAAGTGTTCACTCTGACGCAAGTAGCTGTTCAAGGGTGCAGACTGAGCTGCCAGTCGTGTTCTGTCGACGGCGTCCTTTGCCCAGAACTGATGATCCGCTCAGTGCGCAGTACGGGACCCGAGCAGCTCTCGCCTTCCGAAGGCTAAGACAGCTGGAGGTTGGGGCCCGTCGCGCCAACGTTACGGAAATAGAATTCGTGCCCTCCATCGCGCCTACACCCGTCCCTGTTCTCTCTGGCGTGTGGTGAAGTCGGATTGTGTCAAATCGAATACGGAGTGTAAATAAAGCATGTTAGGTCGGGCGGAATGCCATCGAAAGACGAGGACCTAAAAGTAGCATGTGTTGAGGACGTATATTGTAAAAGCGCTGACTGTTCTACTAGCGAACCGTGGCAGGCGTGAAGAACTAAGAGCTAGATACCAAGGCTGCAGCTGGGAACGCTAGAAATATCTTCGATCGCCGTATGAAAGCGGCGTTCGTTCCATCCTTCGCGAGGAATTCTGCCAGCTTTTGCTGAGAAGAGTGCCTTCAGTATCGAACGACCAACTTTCCCGACTTCCCGGGTGCATTTGTCTTTCTAGCCGCTTCGCTGACGACAGCGAAGTCGTGGAGATGAAATAAGAGGATTGCGTATCCATGACAAAGGGAGGCACGTGCGCTGCGTTTGCACGTAAATAAAAGTGTAGTCCGCTTCGAAAGGGTGGTTCTTAAGTTTTGTGCGTGTGCGTTCTTCACGTTCCTCTTACGCAGTTGCGTGGTTGTTCGTCTACGCTGACGTTCTCGCAGGAACATATTCGTAACATTGAATTATACAGGCACGGCTCATGACATCAAATTAGTACGTGTAAGATACAGACCTGATTTATTTTAATTCACGGAAACAAGCTACTGCTTACGATGAATGCTCTTTATTTAGTTTTTTAGATTAAGCGCACATTAGTTAACGGAATAGACTGGATAGAAACGTAATCACGAAATTGGCGCCATCGATTTTAGAGCCGAAGTGCTTATAGCGGTTTGTGCCGCCAACCTTAGGTAGAAGTGCGCTTCTACAGAGGTAGGCTAAGTAGCAACTCTTTCCCCAGGAGGTGAGAGAGCGAGCTAATCAGTAGGCAGACAAGAGTGTCTCAGGGTTCATTTTTTACGGTATTTTATACCAGGCATCCCAAAAACAAAACAGACCGCCAATATATAACACCATCGTGGGTTTGCAATTTGTTTATTCAACGTCTACGAAAAAAGTATATTCAGCTTCTTTTTTAAATCTCAAGCGCCTTTAGAAAATGCTCATTAACAGCGTCCATCTTTATATTATCCTTCGACAAAGCACCTGGGCCAAATATTACTGCTCTCACCTGTCATGCAAGTCGGAACTTGCTCAAACAACGTTTCATCCGCTTACGGCTTCCTTGAGAGTCTGTGAAGAATTTAGACGCTTATTAGACGTCGAAGAAGTAATATCGCCGTTGTTGGCCGGCTTTTGTCCAGCGGTAGCAATAAAGTTCGTTCTTCAGCGGAAAGCATGAACGAAATCGCAACGAAAGAAAATAAAGTCTAAAAACGTCTGTTTGAGTAAGAGTTTATGTATGTAACTTTATTTCGTTAGCTTCCTCAGAGCCCGCTATGAGGATCTGTTCAATATTTGGGACATTACGTAACGAGGTAATACTCCTCTGACAAGGCATTCGTCATCAGAAAAACGACGCTGTCCATTAAATTGGACACCTGCTGGCGCCATCCATGCAGCATTGGTAAAAATAAATCGTCCACATTCCCGCAAAACTGTTCCAGAATGGCGGCATTCAGCGGCACGGCGTTCTACGGCGCCGGCCTAAGCAATTACTGTTTCTGTATTTCTACCAGATTCGAAGGCATATCTTTCGTTTCACAATAAACGTAATGCAACAGCGAACGTGCAGAAACAAAATTTGAATTGTTCGCGCGGTTTGTTTTTTCTGCGCTTCTTTTATTTTTCGTGTCCAGTACGTTGGACGCCAGGACTCCACATGAACATTTTGACCGAGCCTTTGCGACGGCCTTGTTGTGAGAAGCAAGTGAGTGCTGTTGGTATTTAGCGGCTGGTGGGCAAAATCGCGTGCCTTTTTTTCTTCGGGAGACCGGCCTTGCGTGTCTGATGAAGCTGATGAAGCAATTTTGCGAAGTTTCACCAATCTGTTGCCGAGACCCTCGCGGCTCCACGGAGGAAGCAGGACGAAACGGAGAATGAGGACGAAGCCGAGTGGTATCTGTCATCAAAGAACGGCTCGAATATCTTCAGGAAAGCCCAATAAAAGAGCCCTAGCCACTTCCCAAAGCCGGCAGACACTGCTAAGGCTACCCGTTTACAGACTGTATGGTTGCGACGTGAAAGCAAAGTTATTTCGCACCAAATGTAGACCAGTTTTTTTCTCCATCACAAAAGAGAGAAGGTGTTTTGAAATTGACACAGAAAGTTAACACAAAAGCAAAATTTTTGTTGAGCAGAGGAATACTCTTTTCATGTCCTCCATCCACTATGTTGCCTTTCGAGTTAGAGAAACATCTTTGCACATGAGTTTCAGGGCAAATTCTCCTTTACGTCATTACATGACCGCCAGGGAAAAAACACCTAGTAGCATCCAAGTGTCTAATACGATGGACATCTCGCTGAGCTGAAACTATAAGGGCTATTGAAATAAGTCTTAACACTTTTCACTTTCATAATTCTACAGACTTATTCTGAAAGTTTAGAAAATATTTGTGCAGCCAAAGGCATCCTGGGTCTCAGGGGTTGAATAACTACTTTCATATCACTGTTTTGCGGAAAAATGTTCCCGTAGTTTATGTGATAACTTGTTTTCAGTAGAGCACTAACGGCGGCGAATAATTACCAATTTTCCTTCTGATGCACTCCCTCAAACGCGTCTTACACTACCTTCCACCTCAATGGGATGTACAAGCGTGCACACGTTATTTTATATGTACGCCAAGAAACATTTTCATAAGAAGTGACAAACTTTGGCAAAAGTTGCATGGTGCATGACTTCTGGAGCCTTAAGATTTTGTTGACAGGAACGCCCTCATGGATTCCGTCTGGTTCGAGTGTAAAGGCGGTGTGTGTCTTACTGGCAACAACCGCCGTCCGCAAGCAGCCTACCGAATGCTGTTGACTCGAGGTATGTGGTTTTCATTCAGGAATGTTTGCACAAAAGCTTCGAGGGTGTTGAAATCCCCTTGCGGCATAATTTTTCCTGATATAAGGTGGATTATAAAGGACAGTGAACAAAGCGAATCTCGCTTCTGCCTTATTTTTGTTCTTGCTAAAGCGTCAAACATGTTTTATGCATGCTTCCACATGTGGCCCATCCAGAGCGCTACCAAAATCACTTTATTTTCGGGACGCGCATCTGCAAATGAAAGCTCTTCGAGGCTGCTTGACTCAACTTACGCCGCCTGGGGCATAAAGAGCTCCTGCATTTCTTCAATGTGTCTGGTTTCAGTATAAACTTGCAAACCTTTTATGCGCGCATTTGTATTTCCTTTTACAAATTTACCACGTTAACCGTGTGGTATATACTATAAATTCTTGAGGACATGTTTGAACGAATGAATGAGAATGCGCCCTTACGTCTATTTTCGTTGCTGTACAACACTGCTTTTGTTTATATTCCTTTTTTCGTATTTATTTTCCCTCGATACTTGCAACTGGCACCTAGGCATGGACCGTCCATGTCCCCAGCATCACCATTGTCCTCTTACGCAGACATAAAGAACAAAGCCACGCCTCCTAAATCCGTCGCTACTTCTAGCGGTGCTGAAGAGCAGTTGATGCTATATTGCCCTGCCTGAGGAGAGAATCTATGCCTGCATGCTCATTGCATTTCATTCGTTGTAGCTTTGCTTCGTGGTTTTAGATGCGACTGCATTTCATTCACTCGCTTTGTCCCTCCATACGCCGTTGTTGTCCGTCCACACCCCTCCCCTATTCTCCTCGCCGCGCGAGCTGCGCTCTCCTCCGCTCACCCCTCTCACTAAGGCGTTGCGCTGCTGAGCACGAGATCGCGGGTTCGATTCCCGGCCGAGGCGGCCGCTTTTCTGATCGAGGCGAAAAGCAAAAACGCCCGTGTGTACGAGATTTCGGCGCACGATCCCCAGGTGGCGGAGCCTTCCACTACGGCGCGCCTCATCGCCTGCGTTGCGTCGGCGCGTTAAACCCTACAATCAATCTCACCCCTCTCCTCTCCGATAGCGAACACTCTCTCGCGAGGGGCATTGGATTGGATTCGATTGGCTTGGCTTGGCTTGGATTGGATTGGATTGGATTTGGATTTGGATTGGATTGGATTACAGTGAATTGTGTTGGATTGTGTTGCGTCATAGACGCGCCACGTTGCGTCATAGTCGCGGCAGGGGGTTCACGGCACGTTTCACGTGATGGGAGAATCAACCTAACGGAAACAACAACGGAACCCCCTATGCGTCGCATCTACGCAGGGGTTCCCGCGAGGGGAGGTGGGAATAATTTTTGCTAATGACGCTGTTTCATCTCAAGTCGCAAGCGTGTAGGGGACAGGTTGGAGATTTTCAGTGACGAATATTCTTCCACCTTTTTATATGCCCGGGGAAGAATGTACCTCCCTTCGATGCCGGAACTGAAAACAAACAAACAAAAAAAGAATTTGTAGGGCGGTTTACCCTACAACGATGACTTTGTAAGCGTTCACGAGTCGACAAGCCTTGTGATCTCCCAGGAGTACTTGTAATAGCGATGTAGCAGTTCCCGTTTTAAAAGAGAAGCCATCATCGCTTCGAGTGCCGCAAATGCAGTTAGATAAACCGGTGTAAGACGAGCAATACGATGTAACTTAAACGTTCTCTAAAATTACTTGCTAAGATCAAAGTACGGCGTACGAAGATTCACCACACACAAGCGCTAATTTCAAGTTAGCATGAATCGTATCTGAGGTTATCATTATTCCTTATCATCATGGTGTATCCGGAACTGTCGTAACCTTGACAGTGGGCTACTCAGCTTAAGGCTGTAGTCGCTGCTCGCGGTTTGGGACGTGTCGTTTTCACTGCTGCCATTTTTTGCAGAAATTGTAACCTGTCGCTGAGTAATTGCACTACGTCCTGTAACACGACCTCGCGTATAGTCTTCACAGCACGGCGCACGTTGCAGTCGAGCCATTAATGCAGGATGCTGCCTCTTCCCTCTGCGGCAGCATTTGGCCCACACTGCGGGTAAAACAACCATGTGCACTATTTGCTTCCCATTTTGCAGCTAATTTTTTCCGGAATACCCAAACACGTTGCAGCTAACTTTGTAAATAGTTCGCGCACTGAGGCCACAGACCGACCGTCTTATATAGAAGAGACTGTGGCATGGCGAACGGGACTGGAGCTGTTTATACTATTAAGTTTTTTCTGTCTCCCGTTTTCTGAGACTGAAAAGTCGCCCAAATTTTATTTCTACTTTATGGCGTCACCCTGCACTCAACGTTACGGGATTGTCATGATGGGGCTGTTTCGGTTGGCAATTAGCAAACGGTACTGCGGCAGTTAGAACTGTGGTCAACAAGTGCAATTATAACCTGGGCGCCGGGCTGCACCGATCACAGAATAATGGTTTGGTTAAGTGAGAAAATGACAACGTTACAGACTAATCATATTAAAAGCTGCCTAAAAAGGGTTGAAGTAATGATGAAACAAAAAAACGGCATCAATATACTTTCAGCTACGTTACTCTCCTCTCTACAAAATTAAATTTCGACTGTAAACTCCGGAAGCCAACGCATCTTACCTGTTAGGCTCAAGTCAAAGGACGGCCCGTCAATTTTGCCGAGGTCCTGAAGCGTCCTCCAGGTTAGCGTGACAAGCTGGTTCTGCGATAAGTCCACGGTCAGGAGATTGGGTGCGCCAAGGAACATGTTTGCTGGCAGCACGCGAAGGCGATTATAGGAGAGATACAGGATTGCCAGCTTCGGAAGCCCGTCAAACGCCAAAGGGTCTACTTCCACGATGGCGTTGTATTTGAGGTCCACCTCGACCAGCTCTGGAGCTCCAGCAAACACTCGCGCCTCCAGCCTCTGAATCTTGTTACGGAAGAGGTCCAGGCGGTTCAGTTGTCGGAGCCCCTTAAAGGTGCTTTCAGTGAGGTTTTCGATTAGGTTGTCGCTGAGTTCGATCTCTCGGACACTTCCCAGGTGAGCGAACACCATGTCTTCGATGCTCGATATCTGGTTCCTCTCCAGGAAGAGGTGCGTGAGGGAAGGGAGTTCCGTCAGGACGCCATCCGCCAACCTGGTCAAGTTGTTATCGGCGAGCTCTAGTTTGCGAAGCCTTGGGAGGTTCGAGATGGACTCCTTCTCTAGAGCAGTTATCTCGTTGGAGTCTATTGATAGCACTGTCAGCCTACTCATGTTGTAGAAGGCGCGCTTGCTCAACGCGCCCAGGCTCATCTGGGAGAACTTGACTTTCTCCAGTCGGGGCATCTGGCGAAGGGCGTTCGTGGGCACGAAGTTAATCCGGTGGGTGCTGGAGGCGTACGTGGTGAAGCTGACTGATTCCACGGATGGTGCGCCCTCGAACACTTTGAAGAAGGCGTCGTCCGCGGTCATTGGGGCAGTCACGAAGCACTGGACGTCGGTGGCCTCCTCTGCGTCACCCTCCTCGACGTCGCAGCGACAGTACATCGGTTGGTAGGTGGCGTCGCACAGCGTGGGCGAGGCACCTTTGGAAGCCTCAGTAGTTACTGCCGTGCAGAAGACGGCGGTAGCAATCAGTACGCATGCGGCAGGGAGCCTGGAAAGGAAGAGGAGATAAATAGGATTAACAAACAGATTGGCCGAGTTCCGTTAAAAACTCCTCCTCTATTAGCCAAGTTATTAAACCATAAAGCACATTGATGATATTTTAAATTTACAACATGTAATTGCGTCCAGCGAAATCTTGCTGTCGCAATACCTTACTTTAAACGAGAGAGACGTACCCATAGTAAACAAGCTGTAAACGCTATTGATATTTCATTTTATCCCGATAATACAGTCATCAGCCTTTATTGCATGTACGTCTCGTGGGTCAACCCCTTTATTGGGCGCGTTGATTTAATTTGCTGCACTAATATGTTATTTGTTAATGTAACAAGGCTGAAAAAACAAGTTGAAACTTCAGGTGAACCTATTCAATGAACCCACGGATATTAACGTAAACGTACTATTATTGTGTGCTAATGGATAAGCAGCATTCGAAATGACTAACGCAAAGTCTAAATGCGAGCACGGATTGGATACAATTGACAGGAACTGTCGACGTTGGATAAACATTTTGTTATTAAGATTGCCAGACCAGTCTACTGGTCAGTTAAATTGCCATTTGGTAGCAATCAATTGGGACCCCAGCAGCGGTCTCGTCCTGGATTTTTGCGTGAAACGGGTGCAGTCTTGTACACAATCAAAAAGACTCACGTTAACCCCAGATTGCTATTTTAAATGTATTGGCGGGCTACGTATATACTCTCATTCACACAATTTTGGTTCTAGCGTAACTCAACAGCTGTGAAAGTTATTGAAGGCGATTGGAAAGACAGAATTCCTGGTGTGACCAATTTCTTTATTTTATTTACAAAATACTGCAGGCATAAAGCCGAAGCAGGAGTGGTAAGCGCAATAATGAACAGATAGGGCACACGTGAGGTTTAGCATAACACGAAAACAAACTTACAAACGGGTTACAAAATGGACGGATTACAGTAAGAGAAAACTCAGAAAAAGGAGGGGGTGGCGAGGATCCTAACGCCGAAAGAAAACAATGCAACCAAACAATACACTAGTGAAGAGAATAATGCAAATCTTTAATGCGTCCCTAATAGAACATGCGCGTCAATAGGATCTGTCGACAGCAGGGCGGTGAATGGAAAATTGATCCACTCGGAGGATCTATTGAACCTAGACCCCCAAAATACCTTGTCTTCGCTATGTTTGTAAACGCCTCACCGTTTTTGGACTGTGCGTGGGTGTGTACAAAATGTCGGCTGACATCATCATCATTATCATCATCAACAACACAACAAGATCATCAGCCTACTCAAGTTCACTGCAGGACGAAGGCCAGCGTACACATTTTAAATGCCAGATTTCCGAGAAATCTTGCTTAATCGAGGCACAAAAACAGAAAACGCTGCGTAGCGTCAATCTGACCTTAAGGATTCGCCAAGGTCAAGCCAGCGACTCGTATACGATATCACGTAGTGGAAGCGTCTAATCGTTTGTCCCTTCCATGGAGAGGGTGGTACAGCGGGGGATAGGGAAAAAAGTAAGGTCGCGTGCCACCAGAAAATGATTGATTGATTGAGAACACGTTTATTTCATTTTATTGCACTTGGGCGCTGCTATGGATAAGGGTCGGTAGAGGATTGGTAGAGAAGGGGAAAGTGAAAAAGGATAATTATTCCGCCATTTACTGCGTTAGCGGCCTGGACGCAACACTGCGGTCGCCTGGAGTCGCAGCCACTCTACTGTCCTGCGCGTCGGCGCAAAGTCGGTCACCAACGACTGGTGCTGCGGGGTCCAATAGAAAAAGCAGCTGGGCGCGACACAAGCTAGTAGCGTACTCAGCAGGAGCTCTAGGTGGCAGACAGGACCAAGACTGGACAGACGTGGGCCAGGGTCCAAGTCACACGTTGGTGAGGGCACGGTACCGAATACTGTAGCGGGGGCAGTCCCACACTAGATGTTGTAGGTCTTCCCTGGTATGGCAAGTGCTGCAGGTGCTCGGGACACTGGGAGCGGCCCCATGGCGATGAAAACGGCGAAGACAAACGGTGGGAGCAGTGTTTCCGTCTGAATCCGTTGGATGATCACAGTTTCCCGACGTGAGAACTCACGGGAAGGAACTGCAGGGATCTGGAGAGGGTTGGCCATGGCTACGACGTAAGCTGTCTGGCGGGCTTGACTAAGCTGCCGTTCAGCCGTAAGATCGGCTTCTGCTTGAGGGACGGGCAAGGACCACGTAGCCACGAGTGAGGAGGGGCTCCGAGCTAGCACGGAGAGTAAATGCGCGCATGCTAGTCGGTACAATTTCTCATTTCTAGGGATGCCGCAGTCTGCTGGAACCCAGTGAATGACACCACGCACAGTTCAAGCTCATGACGCAAGTGGACTGGAATCGGCTGGATACGTTTAACAGGGCCGTCATGCGCACCTCGCGTAAAGCCAATTCCAAAGCTCCCAGAAGAAACCCACTAAACACGCTAGATGAAACCATTCATGAGCCTCGTTCCGCACGCCTGCTGAAACGTGGACTGGGTCCAGAGGCAACAGCTCTCGTCCGGTACATGGGCCCGCCACCTGATACGATGCCAACCTTTTCCACCGCGAGGCCACCCTGGCTGTCCCCTCAGGTGGCGGAAAACAAGCCTCTGACTGGGCTACATGTCCGTACCTCCGACCTTCAACAGCCCACAGACGTAGTCCTTGAGTTCCCTGACTGGGAGCTGCGACAGAAGCGCTGGTTGTATCCGGGCTTTTCTGGAATCCGTGGCCTACGACTGCTTCATCAGCCCGGCCTCGACGTGTCCCTCTTACCCTTCCCTAAACCAAAGCTGCGCGTACGAGTCACTCCGTGGACTGCATAGCTTGCTAGCAGAATATAATGCCATTCGGGATGGTCTACCGGCGCATGTATTGACATTGACATTGACCAACGCAAACAGAGGCAGGGCGATCATAGCTAGTGCAAATAAAAAAAACTGGTTTGTCTTGAACACATTTTAAATTATGGAGGCTAAAAGCTGTAAATAGGTCCCGATATTTCAAAAAGTTGAGATAACACAATATTGTAATGCGCTAACAGGTCATCAATTATGACAAAGTTGTAGGTGTATGCTGCAAATAGTAAAGCCGATGCTAACATCGACTAGACGGCTACAAGCATGTCAGAATGTTCTAGTCGCTGCCTTTAAGGCAAAGCTCCAATGGAGTTGGCACGACGAACACTGCTTTTATGCTGCCATTTATGAATGACATGATTCCCAATGGAAGTAGTACTATAAGGACCGCCCCAAAAGTAGAAGCTTTTTTCTTAATAGCATATGCAGAAAGATACATCCCAGGACTTGTTGGGATCAAAGTGTAATCAGTGCGACCACCGGCCAGCCGCTCTAACCTCTGAGCCACAGGGCCATTCCAGCATACACTCGTAGACAGGGTTACTGTGATATTTATAGAGCACGCGAAGAATGCGAAGTGGGATCATAAATTATCCACGCCCGCGGGCAACGATCCGCCAAGCACGTAGTGGAGCCCTGGTAATCAGCGTTATAGGAGCTTGACGAGCCGTGGGACGAGCCGCGGCGTCAAATAAAGTACCACTGGCCAAGTGTGATTCATTTCGGCGTCCCATGGTCGGGATCGTAAACGAGTTCGGGGAGAAGCTGCCGGCTTCGTAAACGGACACCGCAACACCCTTTCGAGACCCAGCAGTGGCTAAGACATTGTGCTAAGCGTTGTGTGGCTCAGTGGCTAAGTCGATGAGTGGCTGTCGCCAAGGGCAGGGGTTCGATCCCCGTCCCGCCCGTCTATTCAACGATGAAGACAATAAAGAAAAACGCTCGCCTGTCAATACTGCGAAGCACGTTTAAAGATACCCGTGTTGCCTGTATTAGTTAATTTAAAGCCATCCTCGGTGGCGCGACGCATGGCAGCGGTGTCGCTTCAGCGCTCAAACCACGTTTTGATTTGCGTTGACTCGAGCACCATTTTGTTCATCAGACCTGCTCAGTAAATATTGAAGTCGCGCCAGTGGGGAAGGAGCGCGTTTCCGTTTCTCACTGTCCAAGATAACAGTGGCTATAACAGACGGGGAGCAGTGGTAAGTGCGGAAGCTGTCTCTAGCGTGAATTTATCATTGTCCGCGCAGGCCTGTTATTGGATACGACGCTGAACACAACGCTGCCCGCACTTATCTGTTCTTTGTACGGCGCGCTGAGACACTGTCACTGGCCCATACCAATTCGCAGTCTCTTTCAGTGGAAACGATGCGACCATGCCTCATAGATGAGACTCCAAACAAGCATCCCGCTGCAATCAAGCGAAAGGGCCCGTAGAAGCGCGCCTCTGCGCCTGGTATAAGCATGAGGCTAACAGACAGACTGCGAGTTGGCGTTGGTCACAAGGCGGCGACCAGCAGGAAGTGAGGAATCGGCCTAATAGCGTAAATAACTTCATGCTGTCTTCATTGTCTTGACCGCAGAACAAATGACTTGCAAGAACGCCCATGCTGCTGCCATATGGGGGAATCGTGTGGAAGGTGAAAGGTTCTGAATTTATGTGATGCTTGCGTCTCGAGCAGCGGCCAAAAAGCTGGAACCGGTGCACCAGAAAAGGCGCGGTGATAATATAAGGAGAAGATGTACTATTTGCAAGAAACTTCTAAAGATTATTTATCGAATTTGTTGGCCTCCATTGAGCCTGAGTCAGGAGCAAGACTTCGGTAATGATGCCATTATGTTTTGGCATAAATAGAGCCAGATTATACTGCTGTGCGCCAAACTTATTGTCCTAGATCAGACATACCCTTGGAGTGTGAGGCAGGCTGTAAAAATTAATACGAGAGGCAAATCTTGTGGGGTTGTATATAAAATGAAAGAACATTTGGATGTTTAGCAGCTGAAAAAATGTTATTGCACGACTGTAATGAAGTGAGTGAACGAGTGATAAGGTTCCATATTGGCTATGCAATAACAACACATCCGCACTAAAATGGTTGGCGGTAATGATGCGTATCGCTGATTTTGAAGTTGTTGGGATGATTTTGAAAGGCATTGGTTTTTCCACACGTGATGATGCTAAAATGCTATGTGGCTCTGTATAAAAGGGGAAAAAAATCTCATGTAATACAGCTGATACACCTCGCTGGAGTACAAAAAATATTTCTACAAGTGCTGCTAAAGGTATTTCGCTTAGTAGCTTTCAAAATAAGATCCTAAGGTAAAGCGTTACCTTCCTTGATTGTTCGATGTAAAAAAAAGGCGTTTAGACGTAGTTGTCTCCGCATTGTGTGACATAATATAGTCCATTGTCTGTTACTTTTGACTGAACGAGAATAAAAAAAGATGGCCTTTCAAAGTACCCTTTTGTTTTCAAAGTTCAAGCGATGTTTAAACAGTGCGACAGAAAAGGTGCTACCTGGAAATTTCGCGTCGCTGTCGAAAGCAGTAACACCATTAAATTGCCTTGCATTCCAGTTACTGATTCTTTTCAGTACTTTTATATAATCAATATTGTCGCTCTCCTTTGAATCCTTTCCATATGATCAAAACGACCTTTCATTTTGCCCGCGAGATGGCCCGCGTCAACGATGTGGGAAGTGGCGTCAACTTGAGTTAAAGGGGTGACATCTGCAGCTAAAGTGCAAACAAAGCAGATGAGCGGAGAACGACGCGCTATTGCACGCATTTTTTCTTTTTTGAAACCGACCCGGGCGAGCGCTCAGAAAGGTGGGTGAAGGCTACAGGAACGGCAATGGAAAGGGAAAAAAAAGAGTGCGGAAACGCGCAGCACTCCGCACATGTGTTTGGTACTTAAAGGGACCCTGCAACACTTTTTTCAACTTTTTTTGCAATCTTAAATGCTTGCAGAACGTAGTCGACCTACAGTACGTTAAATATGGTGCCGCGGAGTACCTCTGCTAAAATTACTGCTCTATGCCAATCAGATAACTTAGAAATTCGCTCAAAAGAATTTTCTCTTTCGCGGTATTGGAATTCTTCCACCGCTAGAATTACGTCACTAAGGCCATGTAGCGGCTGTTGGGCAGTCTTATGTCAGTTGCAGCAATGAACGCAGTCGATAGCCACTTAAAAAAAAATAAGCTTCAAAGCACAGCAGAAACGGAAGGCGTATCTGCTGCGACAAGCAGATCACGCAGTGCCCCTCCGTGCTGATGATAGCTAAAGCTTTCGCACTGCTTCCAGACGCGAAGGAAAGAGTGAAAGCGCTTATCGGAAGTGTAACAGAGGCCCTTTAAGAAAACCCATCATCTTCGTGACGGTGCATGCTCGAGCAGCTGAAAAGTGTGGTCTCTCTAACCTCAAAGTATGCACAACCCTAGGATTGCACAAGGCGGGCACTCATGCACACTGCGAGGAACCACCGCGGGTTCGAGCTAACTGGCACGCTCACGATACTGAAACGCCGTCGCGCCAACTCAAACCCGCCTCTATTGGGCAGGTGTAGTAGGGGCGACGGAAGGAATATGCCAGTGTAGTTCATCAGAAAGAAGCGTTTATTTGCGCCAACCCTTCAGTTACATTTCAAATCTCCGTGGGTGAAAAGAGGGGCGATGGGCGATCTGGCGCCACGCGCAAGTTGTGCGCGTCATCGGCGCGCTGAACCGGTGGGCTCAACAATAGGGCAAAATCTGGGGGTACTGGCCGATGGGCCTCGCAATAGAAGACACTGTCCTCCCTTCCCAGCGCACGTACCTCACGGCGTGATCGTCGAGTGTCAGGTACGGGTAATAGGTGGGCGAAGGGACTGAGTATCAACCGAAGGCACGGGCCGGCAGCCGGACGGGCTTAGAGCGGGCGCAAAAGAGCTGCGACCGGACGGTGAGGGAAATCGTTACGCACCTTCGGCTGTCGTCCTGAGCGTCTCCCCGAGCGGACCCCCGCGCAGGGCGCGCGTTCGCGTCCCGGCGAGAGTGGGGTTCGGGAATCGTTGAAACAGGCCAATTAGGTGAGGTTAGCTCCAACACCAGGGCGGAACGCCCGCTCTGTGACAGTGTTTTATCGCCGCAACGGTCGCTGCAGCCTTCACCTGAGGCAGGAGTTTCAGAAGACGGCTCGGCTCTACACAGTGGCGCCGAGACGAGCAGGCATTTCGAGGAGAGAGGGGGAAAAGCGCCGCGCAATGGCACAAACCTAGCGATCGCGCAATGGCTCGGGCGCCAGGATCCCCACAAAAGGCGCGAGCCAGACGTGAAAAGAGAACCGGACGTAGCATCGCATAGACTGACAAGGGAAGTACAGTGGAGGGCGTGAACAATTCTCCGATATGTGACGTGCTCGAACGGCGTCACTAATTCTTCAATTTCGTTTAGCGCCAGCAAATCACTTTAAAATTCCGTACTCCGAAAGTGCTGAAAAACGTTCAGCCGTCGAAAATGGCACCCGTACCAGGAGCAGCAGAACCGCACGCGCTGTTGCTCGTTTGGACAAATCTCCGCGCCGGCCTTATTGCTCCGATGCACGCTCTCTAAAGCACAACACCTTCCTTTTCGTTTGCGTTGTTCAGTACTCTCACCTCCCCACCTCCGTAATTGTGCTCATTATCTCCGCGCGAAATACAATTTACGTTCGCGGCAGCCTTCTTTCTTATCTTTGAAACGCTGCCCGTAATGGCACGCAATTTGTCCGCACAGATTGAAATGAGCATTCGCTGCGCTGTTTTCGCGCCGCTACAAGGTTACACGGTGTTTCGGCGAGCGAAGCGAAATCGATGGAGGAGGAGCTCTGGTCGGACATTTGCTCGCCGAGGGGAAGGAGGCAAGCGCCCCCCTCCTGCGCTCGTTTACCTTCACTTAGCACAGATGTACCCGCGTCAATCACCCCATCATCGTCCACGTGCGAAACTTACCGCTCTACGCGCTGATCGAGCACTTTCGAGGTGTAACACTGGTGGAACCGTGAGTACGACTTTTACGGCGGTGTTGATATTACATATTGACGCTTCCAAGAAACAACCTTTCTAACGCTTAGGCTCCGTACTGCCCTGTAGACGCGTGTAATGACCAGGCTCAAGTAATCAAATCAAATAAAATCAAATTAATTCAAAGTTTATTTCAACACTGGTTACAATGTTGCCGCCTCTCTGGCAAAAAAAAAACTATAACAACGGCTTGCCAAGGCCAGATAGTCGTGACACTTAACCGATCAACAGCGCATGACGGCACTTTGATCTACCGTAAAAGTTTGCAGTGCAACAACAGAAAAAAGATTGCCTTCCGGTACATTGATCATATAAAGAACTACCATACACAGGAAAGCACGTGATACTACATACAAATGAAGAAATGTAGTACAACTAATATATTGTCACGAAGCCAAAGATGAGGCAGTCGTCTTGAAGGAAAAGCACGTTTATTGGAGCGAACTTTGCTCCCCTAACAACTCAAAAAGTACACAGGCGGCGAAGCAGCAGTCAACAAAGTGACGTGCGTCGGCGAGCGTCGGGTAGTAGAATGAATGCCGCGGCGTCTGCCCTGCTGGCTTTTATCTTTCGGCGCGAGTGTTTCTCGAAACCTCGATTTACATCCAGAACATTGTAGATCAAAGAAGATTATTCCAGACCAGTTGACGTTCGGGCGAAATCGCTCTCCTTATCCCAATGAGATAACCCGTGCGTGCGGCATAAAAATAAAGAATGGAACATGCGCTTCGCTTGGGACACAGATAACAGAGCCGGGCGCAGCCGGGCAGTAAAAACAAACCATAAATAAACAAACCAAATGCATGGTTCGCGGCAATATGTATATCGAAATATATATGGAACAGAATTACAATACTATGAAAACACAATTTTCACGACCACTCTTGGCAAGTCGAAACAAAAACAACTACAAAAACAAAAATACAGACATAACCAATTAACTTAATTGGTAGCTGAAGCAGAGGTTGCGAAATTCACCACGTGTGAGCCTGTCACATTGGGTTAATTGACATGTTTCTTTAAAAAATGGGGCACTCTGTACTGTAAAGGCTGTAAATGGTATTCTGTGCGGAGACAAGGGACGGTATATTGTTCGAATTCTGTGGTGCGCCCCCCCCCCCCCCCCCGTAGCATGACTCAGCTTTACATTTGTCATTTCAACAAGCAATTTAAATGGGAAAAACAGCCGAACAGCTATTTTATGGCTGGAAACGTGCTCTAATATCCCCGTGCAGACACATAGACCTAAAGATAGGGCATATTGAGCCTATGGCTGCGATTTTTTTTTTTGTTGCGGCAGAAAGAGGATTTTTAGCTGTGGAGCATAATTTAGTGCCACACCTCGTAAGAGCCCCATTTTTTATCTTTACCGGCTATATAAGAACCTGCGAAGCTGTGGTTTACCGGCTATATCAGAACCTGCGAAGCTGCGAAGAACAAAATCTGGAGGCTTGCGGTGATTCCGTGCCTTCCTGCGGTATAGTTATATACTTGGTTACTGGCTCCGCGCATAGAAGAAGCCTAACAAAAGTTTCTGAAGTCAACTCTTGCGATGCGACCAATACCAAACAATATTTGATTTACATTCGAGGTCAGTTGTATACGTCTTAAGTGTTCTTACTGAAATGACGCTGGCACCGTCTGTCATTGAGTGTTGCTCACTTTCTGTGCCCTGAAAGGACAGCTGTGACCGGGATGCCCTGTTTGTGAACGACGGCCACCCAAGTCTCAACACCAATCAGCCCCCGGTGTGCTTAAAAAAATTTGGTTGATCCCTCTTTTATAGGAATCGGTAAAACACGAAAGTGAGATGTGCCTTCACAGGATCAGTTGAATGTTTATTCTGCATCGCTGTGAACTTGCACATCGGTATTTATATTTCGTAGGTATGGCACCGTCAGACTTATCAACATCAGACACTGGACTGCACGCGCCGGAACACTGCGTAAACACGATGAAACCACACGCGCTGCAAACCATGCGAACGAAACCGAACGGGGTGCCAGCGAGTCGTTTGGTAACCTCACAGTCCCGCTGCAGTGAAAGAGAATGATTTGCGGGGCTGTCTTGTGGGTGTGCTTGGCGAGCGACAGCCTGCTAGCGCGTCGCTTTCGCAAATGTGCGACCACTGCGTCCCTGCTCCGTGGAGTGTGCGGCAGACGGTTGCGTTGCGACGAGCTCAGCTGGCGCCAACCTTGGGCGCTCATTAGCATCGTGATCCACTACTTCTCTTCACCTCTCTTAGACGGCAGCATCATCGAAATAAAAGAGGTCACATGAAAGATATATGGCGCGTTCATACGGCTGTCTGCGCTTTCAGCTCGTGGCGGAGTCGGTAAAGCGCCTGGCACCTCGAGTTGCGGCGACGGAGCATCCAGCTAGAATCCTGGCACAGGTGCGTTTTTCTGGCGATGTTATTTCCGTGACGGATATGACGTCAGTCAGATCTTGGTGGATGCCGGCATAAAAACACTTTTGTGTTAAAAAAATAGCTTTGAATGTAGCAACAAATTGAAAAAGTAACCTTGCAAGATGTAAGGCTATGAATTTATTTCGAACGCAATATGGTGATTGTTCCTTCAATAAACAGAGTCTGTGCGACATGGAGGGAATGAAGTACCTCTTCGAGGGCGAAGGCGCTGAAGAGCGAAGCGACATGACTAGAGCGATCTTGTTTTCACGAGCACCAACCAGTGCCGAGGCTTCCTTAAATCAAGGGTTTGAGGCTATAGAGTTTCTTAGTAAGTATACTAGAGAGGAAACTGCAGCTGGTAATCCATGTCGTCGTGAGGGTTTATGGGAAGACCACCGCTTTTGGCTAGGGCTTGGCATGACAATTGTATTTTTAAGCGGTTTTTGGTATTTGATTTCATCACTATGCATTAACACGTGTACGAGTTACGAAGAAGCCTAAATCCTCCCTGTTCCGTGGTAACCGTGTTCGGCGAAAAGGCAGGCAGTGCATGATCGTACCTGACGTTGGTCATGCCGCAGTCGAAAGACGTATGACTGAACGGGTAATATGGCGCCGCGAATGCTGTAGCTGACGAAAAAAACCCGACGAAGACAAGATACGACAGATACGGGCGCCTGTATCTCTCCTATAATTCGTCCGCGACTGTTTAACGCCACGTTTTCTTTTTTCTTCAAGTATGGACCAACTCGCTCAGCAACAAGTTTTGTTATACTGTAGCTGACGGTCGGTGCACCGGTTCACCACGAAGACGACGTTTTCATAGGCACGCTCAAAAAGGTTTCCAAACTCTTCAAACAACTTATTATCTGAAATAATGGTAAAATTAAGAACATAAGAGTCCCTAATCAATTTCCCGCCAAATATTCGCATTGCTTTTATCTACCAGCTTGCCCTGCAGAGAAATAGGCATAGCCGTTCCTGCGAAAATACGCTTTACTTCCTTTTTGCTTAGCTTTAAAACAGCGTGTTTTATTTTCCCCATATATAATAACACACCACTCTTTGCGTTTTTTGTGGCACTGTGTTCGAATATACGGCCACTAAAGCGTTTCAATCCAAACCAATGATGAAACTAAGGCAAGCGCATGATGTAATGGCGGTCCATAACTACACAGACGGCCTTGATGTGAGCCGCATAGACGCTAGCGCCAGCTTCCTCTCTAGTGTATATTTTAAGAAACACTATGTTTGAGGCCGCATGGCCAGGGAGGAAACCGTCAAACAGTACTGTTCCGGTGTGGCGCAGCTCGTAGCGATAAAGCCGCGTTTCACGTAGCCGGGACGTCAGCTGCGCCGCTCCTACGGGCGGAGCATAAAAGCTTAGTATTTTTTTAACCCTGTTAACCGTTTTTATCCTTCATTTCCCCCGCAATCATTCATCATCATTATCAGAGAAAGTTGGCTTTCCCGCAGAGCGTAGTATAGTGCATAGCGCAGAACAAGGGCATCACAGAGGGCACCCAAGCTTCGCTTTAATATTGAGATTCTAGATTACCAGAAATTCAATTTGCCTAACCAATCTTTTTGAAGATGGCTGAAGTTGCGCCCGTTAACAAAGCCGGTAAGTTAAAGCCATGCCTCTGTACGTCTGGCTTCAGCCAAGAGTAATCGATTTCTGAAAAGCGATTGTGTATGTGAGTAGAAAATTCATAGCAAAATGTAAAGTACAATATTGTAACCCTCGGAGCTGTGCTGATATAGTTGACCACTGGTGAAACCAAAATATTGGGGAAACTCTTCCCGGTATAATAGTCCAGCCCCCTCACAGAATGTTTGACCTAGTGTAGTTGTCATCTGCTGACATAGACCAAACTGGTTCCATTAACCCTGACTGAATGACTAGTGAGCCATGTCCTCCAACAGTCTAGTTCCCATTTATTTACGTGAATGAACCTTTTTGCGCCATAACAATACAATTGTGAAAGTCGGACAAATGACAGCAACCTTCGTAATTCTAGCCCTAACTCACTGTTTGCACATCTCCACACAAGCAGGCAATCCCCGCAGTTCTGCGTCCCGACATAAAAACCAATTAGTGCCCTTACACTCTGTTAAGAAGCATGACCTGCGAAGCTATACGCAGTCGACGGTGTGCACGAAACAATACAAGTTTGTTTGTAATTTGCGCTAGAGGATAATTTCTAGCCAATGAAGTGAATGACATTTGGATTGACCCGAGCTTTATTCTAGCGGACAAACATGGAGCTGAGTGTTTCGCTATACTGTGTTCAGACGCTATGTTCAGACTTCCGACGCGCAAACGCCATATCGTGGTCTATGGACGTATAAAAACGACGTGTAATGCAGTTCGGTGTGCCGAGACGTGAAATGACGTCATTCTTTAAAGTTATTACGACATTTGAGGCAGCAGACTGAAGCTGGCCTCAGGCGTAATATACAACGGTGAAAATATCGCTCGGAAAGCTTTTCAAGCTGAAGAAAAATTATGGGCTCGCGTCGGCGTTCCAGCCGGCCAAGTTGATTTTCAACCGGGCGGGATTCGTCGAAGTGGAATTTGAGGTGGCAACGGCAGCGGCTGCATGCTCGGAAGCGGCGGCCTTCCTCCATTGATTCTCCGCAATCACCTGATAATGGCGCTACCGCCGCTGTGAGCCTATTGCGGAACTTGTGAAAGAGGCATCGGTGGTGGCGGGTGGAATAAAAGTTGTTAAAGAGGGGTCGGCGATGGCGAGGAGGAGCCCCGGAGTGGCGCTGAGTAAATCGGCTTCACCGGAATGAAAATTGGAGGCTAGACAAATAATGTTCCGCAGTAAAAGAGTTCCTTACTGCTGATTTTAAATTTACTGTAAACAAACTGCCCAAGTACCGCTTAACGAAAAACGACCGAGCAATGTACAAGTTATATATATAATAAAATAAAGTTTGGCGATAACTTGTTTTGTTTCGCGAGCGCAAAAATGTGTGAGTGAGGGGTGCCGCAGGGCTCTACTCTTGGGCTCGTAAGTTTTTGTTCTACATCAGTCATTTATTGTATTTTCTAACCCGTTGAGAGTACCGATGTCCGCTGACACAGTCAAGTATCGTTAATATGGACCTCGTTATTATGGACACTCCGCAATATAAACGAAAGTTCCGGCAACCGGTCTCTCGCCACACAATTCTGCCCCCGTCAATATAGGAACCCGCAGTACGACTATAGACGGGTATTTTGGGGACGAAACGTGTAAATACAGGCATATTTGTATCGTCAATATGAACACGGGTCCACAAAGAAAAAATAGAAAAATTGACTGCAGACTTCCAGAGGCCCCAGCGCGCATAAGGGAATCACTGCTGGCCGAAGCATACAAGGCCGAAGCATGCATTTATGTTGGAACGCTCTTCCTTCCAGTGCCATCGAATTAGATGGAGAACATTTGCGACCAACTCTGAGGTAGTGATGACAGGGTGACACCCCTTCCTTATCAAACAAGAGGCGGTCTTGACGCTCAAGACAAGCTAACAGGATGACAATAGTTCGTTCCAATATTCGCTGCGCGTAAAGGGCAAGGCTGTACGCTTCTCTGGTCAGTTCGGCGGACTCATTGGCTGGTGCTAGGCGTAAACGGACCGAGCTTTCCGCTCAGCTGAAAAAAAAGCTATGCAATTCAAAAGTGAGACGGCTTCAGGATGTGTTCCTTAATGTTTGTGTTTTTTGCCTTCATTCGTTATTATAGACAACTCACATAATGAACTACTTTTCTGTGGCAAGAAGGCGTCCATATAAACTAGATATGATTGTTGTAGTTCTATTTTTTACAGGCGAGGCTATAGGTAAATATAAAGTTAGAAAGAGGAAAAAATTCCCAGAGTTTTAACCTTGCCTACAACAACCAGCTTAGAGACAATACAATTCAACGCAAAGTGTTTCATGCCTAGCGAGAATAACTAGATTATTGGGGATCCTGACGCCCAGGCCATTGCGCGATCACTGGGTTTGTGCCATCACGCGGCGCTTTTCCCCTCTCTCCTCCGAAATTCCGGCTCGTCTTGGCGCCTCTGTGTAGAGCCGAGCCGTCTCTCAAACTCTTGCGTGAGGTGAAGCCTGCAGAGACCGTTGCGGCGATAAAACACTGTCACGCAGCAGGCGCTCCGCCCTGGTAGCGGAGCTAACCTCACCTCATTGGTCCGTTTGAACGATGCCCGAACCCGACTCTCGCCGGGGACGCGAACGCGCTCCCTGCGCGGGGGTCCGTTCGGGGAGACGCTTCCAGGACGCCGAAGGCGTTGGCGGAAGGTATGTGACGCTTTCTTTACCAGCCGGCTGCAAGTCTGTTGCGCCGGCGAAAGCCCACCAGCCCTTCCGGCTGCGGCCCGTGCCTAAGGCTGCTCCTGTTGCCCCTACGCTTGCATATAGTAAGGCCGTACCTACCACTCGACGATCACGCCGTGCAGTACGCGCCTGTGAGCGAATGGGCCCCGTCTCCCTCGCTGCTGCGAGCAGATCTGGCCAGCACGGCGATGCGCGCGCACAACGTGCGTGCACCCCGGAATTTGCCCTGACAGAAGAGCCCACTGGCTCTGCGCCGACGAAACGTGCGCACTTGCGCGTGGCGCCCCATCGCCCCTTTCACTTAACGGGAAGTACGTATACCTGTGCTGTAAATTGTGAAATTGGGACTGTAAAATATGTGACTAGAATGTTAGTATAAAATAAACGTCTTCCCTCCGTACCCTGGGCATATTCCTTTGTCGCCCCCTTCTCCACCTGCCCAACAGAGGCGGTGTTAGGTTGGCGCGACGGCGTTTCAGTATCGTGAGCGTGCTCAACTAGCCCGAACCCACGGTGGTTCCTCGCAGTGTGCATGAATGCCTGCCTTGTGCAATGCTAGGGTTATGCATATTGTGAGGTAGAGAGACCACAATTACAATCTCTTAAACATACAAATAGGCAGCAAAAGAATGAACGCGTTTCAAGCGACAAATAGTTGGGCTGCCGTTCACTGAAAAAAATTAGCAGTGGCTTAGCTCGGCTATGCCAGGATATACGTAGCCTGAGCTAAGGTTTAGCTGGTTACACGTTGGTTTCCCGGTTGTCTAGGGTTACCTGATTATCATGCTTACTGCTGCTTAAACGATTTCCAATCCAATCCAATCCCATCCAATCCAATCTAATCCAAACCGATCCAGTCCAGTTCAGTTCAGTTCAGTCCGGTCCAGCCTAGTCCAGTCCAGTCACTGCTCCTCGCACATGCGCAGCACTGCTCTCCAGGAGCCACAAGAAACGGCTATCAAGCGGCTCCGGCGTAGCGTCAGACTTGGCTACTGCGCAACGGAGGCGCACAGCTGGAAACGCGCCGGCGCCATTGCGTCTGCCGCGGCTATGACGTCACTCCTCTGGAATTCGCAGACCGGCGAAGGTGCAGACCCAATTTTCTACACACCCGCACTCCAATTAAACTGGTTTTCCAATCCAATCCAATCCAATCTAAACCAATGCTCATCACGCTTGCGCAGCACGCCCTTCATGGTCCACGCGAAACTGCTCGACCTCGGCCATTGTAGTATACCCTACAAAACCCAATTAGAAAGTTGAGCTGCTCGTGCAGCGGGTGCCCGACCTCATCGACCTGGAGGGCACCGAGCGGGCCGCCCAGCTGGCTGCAGACCTTTTACACCTCGTGCTCCCGCCTGACAGCAGCCCAGGGGGCCTCAGACTACGCCTCCTGCTGATTCGACGCCCCTTGCTCACCGGCCATCCCATACGGATACGCGTGTATCCACACACCCGGCACCCGTGCGGCACAGACAGCCGTCCCGGCAGCTGTGGTCCGCCGTCCCAGAATCCTTCTGGCCGTATTAGCCTCCTGCGTGTGAAGGCTGTCTGGGCGGCGGAGGGGAAACAGCGCCTGAAGCTGTCTGTGTTTGCACGTTGAGCCCCTCACGAATCTTGCTACGTGTGTCCATAGTCTAGGTAGAAAGGTGGCGGTGCTCGGAGGAATCCTTCTCGTGTGTCGCTCTCGCCCGACAGGCAACGCAAGGGAGCGCGACGGAGCGTCGCTCTACGTCTCACTCAGCGGGACTCTACGGCGTACTCCGTTTTGAACCGGTAGCACAAGTTTCGTTGCTTGTCTCTTTTTTCTTTTTTCTTTGCTGCATGGATGTGTTCTTTTTGCTTTATTTTGCGCCTGTGAGCTGCGTTCATTGTTTTGGTAAGTATGCATTGTTCCTTCTCTTTTTCGAAATGTATCAGCCCGTACGTCTGTCTGACAATCCATCCGTCCAATCACGCGCGTGTGTTTCTATCTTTCCGTGCATCCGTCCGTCCGTCTGTGCGTCTGTCTGTCTATCTGCCTGTCTGGTAACCAGGCGGCCCATTACTCATAAGTTCTCTTCAAGTGTATGCAGTCATTTGTATAACAGATCCATCAAAGATGCGCTCTATAGGTATTCGTGGGCCACACGGACCACACGAATGGCCGGTGTACATGCCGCATCCTTCCAGAGTGCGTTTAGGCACGTAACGGCAAGATCCTCGCACTTCGTGTGACGTTGTGGTGCAGTTATGTGCTTGGCGGTCCGTTTGAGTGGTCCTTCCTATGAGAGAGCAGCTCGTAGATGAAGGGTGACTCCGCCAGGGTATGAAGTGCATGATGGTGCAGTTTATGTGCTTGGCGGTCCGTTTGAGTGGTCCTTCCTATGAGAGAGCAGCTCGTAGATGAAGGGTGACTCCGCCAGGGTATGAAGTGCATGATGGTGCAGTGTATGTGCTTGGCGGTCCGTTTGAGTGGTCCTTCCTATGAGAGAGCAGCTCGTAGATGAAGGGTGACTCCGCCAGGGTATGAAGTGCATGAGAGAAGTGGAGCAAACACTGCTCGATCACTATCTGAAAATTTTCATTTCTGCATCATTTTGGTAAATGTATTACGTTTTCGTGTATTTAAATTAGTCCACGGTTTTTATGGGCACACTGATTCCAGTTTATATCCGTCTGACAACCCGATACATCTAAATAAACATTTACGGCAACATCCTTGCCCCATGATAGCGTTGTTTTCTCTTTCTATTTTATTTAAGTTTTGCCTAACTGATGAAACCTTGTTGGCATACTTTTCCTGCGTTCAAGAGTCTCTGCGTTCTCCATACCTGTAAACATTTTGGCCAGTAGGAGGAAATTGCAAAAGAGAAGAAGGGCGTATATCGCAGGGACTCACACAGGGCGTGCTTTTTCGGTGTTAGCCGGGAGGAAAGGGGTTGAATCGGGTGACAGAAAAACAGATAGTTTATCACGTTCATGTAACCAGAGAAAGACAATCGTGTTTAATAAAGTGAGGTTTCGAAATACGGCGAGATGTAGTTCATTTCAGCCTACGAAGGCCCATTGTTCTGTATGATGTTGCGAGCGGAAGCTGGTGCCCATCTGACCCTCACGTACCCGTCTGCAGAAACTTCATTCGGGCACCTCTCCAACGCCTAACTTCTCCTTCTCTGGCCCTTGTACGCGAACAGGGATTGACCTCGTTGAGACACGCGGAGTGTTCGGCCAATGTTGCGTGAGCGCCATCTACGCATTCCTTGAAATTCAGTTGCGGCATGTGCGGCCTAAGCTGCGTCCGAGTCTAAGTTCTCGAAACTGCGCGGCCGTGGTTACGTGAGGTACTGGATCACTGAGGGGCTAGAAGAACGGCGGGGGGACGTGAGAGCCATTTCCGGGCAGCGGAAGGAAGAGGCTACCAGAGATCGTCCGCGTCACGGTTTGTTCCGTTGGTTTCGGAGCAACGAACATCAATTTTCCCTCGCCACCGGTCAGAAGTGTGGCGCCTTCCCGACAGTGGACAAGTCCGGAAAATGTAGGCGTTCATTTCGATTCGTAGGGTCGTTCTTTGAGTGGAAACAAGATGCTTTTCGAACACAATAATCTTAACAAAACTGTGATGCTTATGATTCCTGAGGAGAAGCGGTCATGCAATATGTTTTAAAGCATCGGAATTAGAATCTATATTGGGGCTATGTACCGCAGCCCTACGCCCTCCAGCCGGGTTTTAGTTCCACGGCCTCCGTATATTGCAGCTTCATTTATAATTATACTGCAATCCGCAGGAGTACTCCTCTCTGCTCACACAATAAATAAACAAATTACTGACCCTTGCTGCCTGTGCCTGGCATGCAGAAATTTCTAAATCAAGGAAGTCTGGTAAAGACCAATAAAAAACGGCCGCCTGGCATTCCCCAACCACGTGTCGAGTATCACAATATCACAAATAACAAAATGAATATCACAAAATATTTTTTTACTGGCTTTATCACAGCTATCACAAGTATACAGGAACCTTTTGCTGTTAGGGAGGACTCCTTGAAACGCACACCAATGCAGCCAGGCAGTATCCGGAAGGAGAAATTCCTGTACATTCACGACACCGTGTTAAAATTACTTGTGACGGTACCTGTACGCGCTGGTAGTCAGTAGACATGGCAGGTGCAATCGGGCACTCGCATATTCCTTTTGACAGCGCTTGTACCCCACGACGAAATGTGTCAATGAAACTGAAACTAGAAAAAAAGTCACGACCAGTTATAAGGCAGTCTATTTTGATTGATTGTGGGGGTTTAACGCGCCGACGCAGCGCAGGCGATGAGGCGCGCCGTAGTGGAGGGCTCCGGAATAATTTTGATCCCCTAGGATCTTTATAGTGCACCGAAATCTCGTACACACGGGTGTTTTTGGTTTTCGCCTCTAGCAGAAAAGCGGCGGCCGCGGCCGGGAATCGAACCCGCGACCTCGTGCTCAGCAGCACAACGCCTTAGACACTGAGCCACCGCGGCGGGTACGGCAGTCTATTTTGATTACCTAATTGCTAAGTCTGGTACCTTTTGTAAAATACCTGCGAAGGAGGTAGGTTTTTTTGACGTTTAGATTCCTTACATGTCAGTGTTGACTGAAATCCTGTTTCAGCGTTACACCCGCCGCGGTAGCTCAGTGGTTAAGGCGTTGCGCTGCTGAGCACGAGGTCGCGGGTTCGATTCCCGGCGCGGCGGCCGCTTTTCTGATGGGGGTGAAAAGGAAAAACACCCGCGTGTACGAGATTTCGGCGCACGTTAAAGAACGTCAGGTGGTCAAAATTAATCGGGAGCCTTCCACTACGGCGCACCTCATCGCCTGCGTTGCGCCTGCGCGTTGAACTCTACAATCAATCAATGTCTCACCGCTCTAGATTTGTGACGTCACAAATCGTAGTGCTGAAATGTGGTCCGGGGGGCAATATTCGTCATCGCTTATTTGGCAGTTTATGGGTCAATAATTAACTGCAGTGCGGGCTATTCTTATATATAGCACTGCAATCTGCCGACGTGGGCGAAATGCTTTCAAATTTCAAAGTCCATTTAGTTTTGCCCCTTGACACTGTTGCAGTATTGGTGCTGACGCATTAATTACGAATTGCAACAAGACTGAAAAACTACGCCGCAGAAGAACAGTGTAGAGAGGGGACCCTCCACGCACCGTTTCACGCTGACAGATTCAATTTGAGTGTGACCAACAGTTCCAGCACCGAGGGCGGAGACGTTGGCTATTATCTGCGGCGTGAAAAATGGCCGTTCCTGTGGCTGAATTATTAACATGATAAATCGGGCATGACGGTGACAAAGCTTCCTAGCCCGACGAACACGGGTGCGCTAGAAAGATCGATGTGCGTTAAAATTTAAAGCAACTCGTATCTATATATTTGTTCTTCCCTAGTCGTCCGCTGTGCGTCAGTTTTGTACAGGCGAACTTTTTCCAACAGAAGTTACGTGATACGATTTTTTTACAATTTTACGTTAGCGCCGATCCGCATGAATAACACAGGAGCACAGCAGTACAAGCGGTAATGGTCCAGGGAATAGCTATAAAAAGCCAACATGCTCCAGACCATACAAAAATTATTACCCGTTGGAGCACCAATAAAACCGTGCCTAGATCTTTGGGACCATTTACCGGCCTATTTCTACGGACAGGCAACGCACGTTTAATATGCCGCAATACTGTTAATGGTATTGCGGCATATGGTATTGCGGCAATTGATGGTATTTGAATATTTTGATTTGAAACGGCAAGTTTAAATTCTGTTGAAAAAATAAGAGACCCGTAACATAAGTAATAAGACATGTTCTGCATCGGAAATTAGTTCGTAGTAACATTTGTGATTTGATATACGTTCTGCGTCAGAGAATGTCTTCCCGCGGCAAGGCAATTTCTTGAGCAAAAGGTGAAGAAAGGTCGGCCTGGCTTCTTCTATTTCTAAACATCAATGTGTTCTGAATTTCGTAAGAAAAACGACGATTTTTAACGACCTGTATTTGTTTCAAAACGAACGTGATCGTTCCCCACAGATGAATACAAAGCACCACTGCACAGAGCGAGGAGACGAAAGGTCATTAGGGTCCTTCAGAAAAAAAAAAAACGGCGCAGATGAAGATGAATCTACAAACAATTTAAGCGAGAACTCGACCCACTTTGTTCCATGCGCTCTACACTCGACGACAGAAGCGGCACAGCCTGTGCTGACCCTATTTTCTTCGCTGCACCACTTATCGACGTATCGATCCGCACTCTTGGCGCTGGCACCGAGGACACACAGCGCTCGTGGTCTTGTTTTCCATTTATATAAGATTTTCGCTACGCTGCCAACCAGCGAGATTCTTCGGCACAATCGGCCCGGTCTGGTGTCGGCGCGACAAAGGGGGCGAGGGCGCCGTCAGAGCTTCATTATGCTTATAGGCAAGTTCTCATCTGTATAATCCAGCAGAATGCCATTTAAATCACGCCTATAAACAAAGAAAAAATGAAGGAAGCTCACAGCTAACGCGTAAAACATGAACGTAGCGAAGCTGTACGCAACCTTCACGACTATCAGGACGAAGTCAACGATTGCAGCCGATTTGCTTCTTCTTCGCTGCCGCGACGACCTTTACTCCATTATTGTTGCTCCAAGTGTTAACTTTATTTTTTTTAAAGTATAATGATTGCAAATCACCTTGGAGGGGCGTACGCTATGACGTGTTGTTCTCGTTCCGCCATGATTACTACGAACGCTGGAGTCTTTCTCGGTCCGAGCAAGTGTTGCCAGGATTACGAAGAACGATGGAGTTTTTTTGCCAATCTTGGCCATTTTTTTTATGTGGGTATGCATGGCTTGACGAACGTGCGCAGGGGACGCTGGGCGGTTGGCGCGAGGCACGCGCACACGGGCGCTCTGCATTTTCTTGGTTTTTTAAACTGTCGGGCAGTAGCCGCAATGGTGGCCAATCTCCCTAGATGTGTATGCTTGTCATGCCGAACGTGCGCAGGGGACGCTGGGCGGTTGTCGTGCGGAAAGCACACACTAGTGCTAGGCATTGCCTTGGTTTTGGTTAATGGCGGGCGGTCACTGCGAGGTCCGCACTCACGTGCGCGCGCTCGACAATTTCTTAGCTTTTTTTAACTGGGGACGCAGAAAATTACGATTTGCTAAACAGCTTCACTGTTAAAAAAAAACACATTGTTTTTGGCCTGGATTACAATACATAAACCTGTGCGAAGTCGGAAAGCAGAGGCGTCGCTTGATCGAGAATAGGCATTGATAAAAGCTTCTCTAAATTGAAACTGTCAAGACGGTTTGCCCTGCTTAGTAGGTGTGAGCAGTTGAGCAGATTTCGGTCCAATCGATTTTTGCTGTTTATCGTCAGTACCCTGACAATTGTTGCCGTCATTTTTCATGTGTCCGCAGCACTGTCATTTGTTATCTATTTCCTATGGCGTTTCAAGCTCTGTATGGGATAAGTAAGGCGTTTTTAGGTCATATTTATGAAAACACCACGTAATCGTCTTGGCATGAATCCGTTATATGAACTCACCCTTACGGGGCCGACAATCTCGAGGACAGTTTGTTTTTCTTACACCTCCCATAGCTCTGCATTACCACATCATCTTGAAAAACCACCATATACACCCCTGGCTGGACCTCGACTGGAAGCCCAAGATACTATTTGCCAGTAATGCGCTAAACCTTGCCGCAGGTCATGAACTGAAGCTTCTTTTATGTCTGAACTTGATACGTCATGTCTTGGGTGTCGACCCAGTAGCGCGGCAAGAAGAAACTGGTTTAGTAACTGAGTACGCGCATACAGATTTAGCGGCACTTAAAAGTGCCGATGCAGAACACACATGAAGCTTTTCAAGATGCGGGACAACCATTTATAATAGAAACAGCAAGTTATCTTGGCGCAACAAATTTTGATTACTGGGAAGAATCTACAGCGGGAAAAGAAAATGTCGAATATCACGGCGCCTTTCGCGACTGGTCACTCAGATGGTGTTTCCTTTCTTTCGGCAAGTGTTGCATCTTGCACCCTTCAGCGTGAAAAATATTTGCGGATATTTATAGAAGTATCTACTAACGGGCAGCATTCTTCTGCCGCTGGTGTTAAGTGTGAGTTCTTTACAGCCTGATTTGGCGATGAGTAGCCAAAGACTTTGGGTTATTCAGTTGTTTTCAAAGTTTTTTGTTCTGTTTCGCCAACGACGTAATTTATACTATTATAGCTATTAAGTGCCATTACTTCGCCAATTATGTATCTTCCCGCAGAAACAAGGCGTAGGGAATAGCTTCCGTTATTTCTTATCCGCATTTCCAATGTTTCCTTTCAATATTTTCGTGTTTACCCTTCGATTGTTGAAGAAGATGTATAACTTGCACGTTTTTCATTTCGTGAAATCCTTTTTGCAAAATTTTTACTCTTTCTATTTTACTCATTTTAAAAATTTTCGAAATTCGGTTAGACAAGTTATCTCCAGTTACGTTGTTAAAACGATTAAATGTGTTACTGGCGCCAGTTATACATGCTCATTTTCGCTATTTCTTTATTCGTATTACCAACGGCCTTTTCTGACATTTTCTTGTTCGTTCTTCGATTTTTGGAGAATGTGTATATGAAGAATATTTTGGATTTCGCAAAATAACTTTTTTCTATTTTGCTTGTTGTTTGGGGGGGGGGGGGGTTCAGAATTCTCTTACATCAATTGTCTTCATTTGTGCGACTATAACTATTATGTGTATTACTTCAACCAATTCTTCCTTTCTGTGCGAATGAACGGCGTTACTAGGTCCAGGCTTGGGGGTGCTCGGCAAGGAATGCTATGCAATAAAATGAAAGCAGACAAATTCAACGGTGTCTTTCCGCACGTTGCGCCCCTTCGGCGCGTGGACGGCCGGAGGAGTGCGTAAAAGGTTAGCAATATCATCGAGGACTACGACGTTTGTGCTTACCAAATATCGGAAAGAAAAGAGAACGGAGACGCCGTCTCAGCAGCGCGCCACCAAAGAGGATCAGAGGGAACACGCCAGGGATGCGTCCTGAACGCGCCGATGAACGATTGCTTCTTGCGTTGCTTACAGCAATGCACATTTCGCCCAGTGAACCATCTCAAAGTGCCGACAATGCATTATGTGACCTACATCGACCTGATCTTTTGGGGGAGGCCTAGACGCGCACCCCAAAGTTTGGGTCTAAGTGTTCTGTTATAAGGCGTGTTTGTTGTGCATCCGAGAGCCTTTGCAGGGTTTGGTGGTTCGAATTGAATATGTGCGCATGGTATGCTTGAGAATTCGCACTGTCAGCTCTCTGTGTACACAAATTGGCCGAACAGCGTTAACGGAGTTGGAATATTTACCGAGTAACACCAAATCCTCGCAACTCCTGTTACCGTAACAAATCTCGATGATATATTTGTAGAAGCGCCGGTATCATCCCCGCGACAAAAATGTGGACGTTAATGAATACGATATCGTATAGTGGGATGGGGATGTAACCAGGAGATTTCTAAATAAGAGTTCCAAATCTCCAATATCCACACATCCACACACCCGAATGCGTTTCCGCACGCCTCGCGGCCACGTCCGGGCGAAACGGAGAGCAAATACCCTTGCCGGAAAATAGACTGCCGAGACGATACGTGCGCGCAAATGACCCGAGCGTCGTGCTTTTCGAAGAGCCATAATACCAGGAGATAAATTATCGACGTCGTCAAAGGTACGAGATCCTACCCCCATGCGGCAGAGTAATGCGCCATCACAAGCTTCGCACAAAGAAGCCTGACGTTAATTGAACAGCCGGGGATCAAAGCACCTTGCCGAAGCCGTACCAAAGCCTGTGAGCGGTAACCTAGGCCCCCACACGAAAGAATATCGCTACGCAAGGCACGCAAGTGACGCCTTTTCCAGAGCACCGCACGTGCCGGCGAAACGGTCGATATACTCAGCCCGGAAAACAAGAAATATGACACGAAAAGAAAAGCTAGAAATGTGGATGCGGAAGTGCCGCACAAAGCCGAGGAATGAAATCTCAGCTGCCAAGGCAACATCGGCAGGCGGAAGAAGCGAGAAACGGTCGAAGCGTCTGACACAGACGCGGAACGCCAATCTACGCCACCGAAGAAACGACATCGGGCGCCGGTAGGCAGGGAATAGCTTTATAAGGTGCCAGGCGTAGAAGCGCAAGGGTGAGAATCAACGGCGACGGAATAGCGCTGGTACGCTAGGTATGCGCGTAATGCGGATGCCCATGCCGCGTACGGAGTTAGGAAGCGAAGCGTAGGCTCGGCATTGCCAACACAATGACACTGGCACGAAGCCAACGGAAATGAACGAATAGCATTTTGAAGCGTAACATCAAACCGATGAACGCTAATCACAGGCGAGTGAAGAAAACACTTTATTGAAGCTCTGCAAGAAGGCGCGGAACTGTAATCTGTACGTCGGGTCAATATAGCGGCAAAACGATTACGGTGTGAACACCTTGCAGGAAATAAAGGTGTAAAAAACGGCGTAATGGTTATTAAACCTAAGACGTATGTCAAGGGTATATGAGGCAATGTCTCCGTTGCCACAAAAGAAATCGGAAGCAGCGTGTAAGCATGACACGCGTGCGAGGTACGCGTAGATTGCCTAAGGGGCGGAATGAACGAAGCACAACTCTAAGAGACGCCTTAGGAAGCAGTGTTGGACACCTTAAGGAAAACGAGCGCTACAAACCAGGAAAGAAAAAAACGAAGAACCCTCCCAATAGAGGCAAGCGGGATTTCGGGAAAACACTGTGGTTTTACACATTCGTAAATAACCACCCAGCGAGTTGATATCTCCCACTCGTTTTTTCTCGAAAATGCTGCCCATTTAATTGCCCGAAAACCACTTTCAGGATTTTGTCCTAACATGCGGATAAGAAGGCCAGGAAGATTTTTTAATATGCATCGTTTTGGACGTAAAACTCAGTGGAGTTTTCCCGCGTTCGCTTAGCGGTCGCTATCTGTTGACACCTTCGGCAACTACGCGTTTCCCGGAGGAGCCGGTGTCATATATCATAAATGTAAAAGAGAAGATGTACCAGTAAAAAGCGCAAAGGTTAGCCCTCGGCATCTGTTGGGACTCCCTGCAACCCCGCGCTCCCGGAGCCCACGTTACTTATGATAAAACTACTAACTGATTTATTCCATGGAAAAACAGGGATATGAGTAGCTTATCTATAAACACACAAACATACACAAAATAGATCTAGAAAGATACAATAAAAACAAAATAGCCACTGCTGAAGACTACAATCACACCTTTTTATCGCATGCTGTTGTCTAAGATCCGGTACTCATTTGAAAACAGTGATAGCGATGCTTCATTGATACAGCCTGCGCTATTTTTTCTGGATAAGAAACGCTTCGCGCAGTTCTGGCGCCACGGCGTCAAGACTCTTTCCTATAGTGATTGTTTAAATCAGTCGCGGAAGGCATCCTTTGCCACACTCGCGGCAGTGATGAGGCCAATGCGACCCGGTGCCATTCTCTTCATGGAAAGATCATGTTCCCTGATGCGGCAATTTACGCATCGGTCGGTTTGTCCGATGTAAGCCGAATTTGGTAAATGACGCCAACTTGGCAGTCCACGTATTACGCACCGCGCTTCTTTTCGCAACCAGTTTTCTTTTTTTTTCCGCGTCGATGCGCTTACATAGGCTCGCCAACTTGCACGGTGCAGAGAAGACAATAGGCACATCATATTTTTTGGCCACGCATTTCGTATTATGGGCCACTTTGTGCATATATGACCCCACCTCAGGTCGCATTTTCTTTTCCCTGGTCACCTGACAATTCGAGTGCCGGTGCTTCATTTTCTTGAGTAGCGACTCAGACACGACTGACAGTAGACTGCGAGGATAACCCGCGTCCTCAAGTCATGAAACCTGAGCATCCAAACTGGCCTGCATGCGATGAACGCATGATTTGGTGAGGGCACACTCTAAGCACGTAATAGCAATCGCTCGCTTCACGGTTTTTGAATAAGCGGATTCAAATGGAAGAAGGAAGAATCCCTTTAGTCGCGCGAGGACAGTACATCCAGCAAACGGGTTTTTCTGCTATGCACACATCTTTACCTAAAAATATAAGGTTCTGCGCTTTCTGAAGGCTGCCTCCCACCTTCCTAAAAGACTCTAAAACCTGCGCAACACTTTTGTGGTAGGCTGCAGATTCCCGCATTGTTAAAACAGTCAGGTAGTCGTCGACGTACCTAAAAACATAAGAACTATGTCATTTTTTACCTCTGTCAAAATATTGTTTAAAATATTGATTTTGTTCAAAATATTGTTCGAAATATTTTTACCTGTTCAAAATATTGATTAAATTACAAATATGGAATCTAATACGTCAGAACGTCAAATGTTGAACACGCTACGGAATCGTGTTGAGGAAACTACAACACGGTCTTTACTGATGTAGGGTATATGTCAAATGTTTTACTAGGCCACGCCAAGTGTTCCTGGGCCACACGTAATTCAGGAGGAAGGCTTAGCCTTTAAATGTGACCAACCTAATTGATTACGTGGAGAACTGAGAGTGCTTGTGCCAACTTTGTCTCACTCGACAAGAACGCTCGTACGTTGAATTCTCTGTGGTCTATAAACTTTGGCATGGCCCAGAAAATTATGACAAAGACTGTACAAACACCGTATCCGCGCCTCCATGCGGAAAGCTTTCTCACTTTTACCTTTTTGCCACCATCTCGAAAGCAGCCACCACTGCCGGCATCGCACCCGCGTCCTTGGGCTCAGAAGCGCAACGCCTTAGCCACTGAGCCACCTCGGCGGGTACGCAGATGGCCTTGTTCACCTGAGCAGTTCTGGATATCCCGTTGGTGCAGGTCTGACACCGTAGTCGAGACTGAGACTGAGACTCAGACTGAGACACAGACTGAGGACCAAGACTGCGAACAAGAATTTTTCGCTGAGGCGACTTTTTACATCCCGGATATTTTATATCGTTTAAAGATTTCCTTGTGTGGGGTGATACATGCTGCTATTTATTTGCCTTGTTTTGGAGCTCCGCAAAATTTATTCGCTAACGGAAAAGGCACTGCGCGATTATCTCGCCGAAGCAGGAGCCATTTGTGTCTTAGCTTCACTGTAGCAAGTTTCTTTCAAGCTGCTGTCGAATGCCTTCACTTCTTCTACTACAAATTCAGCGAATAACCGCTATATTATTTTCGTAGCACCACATCAGCATCACGAGAATTCTCGCACATACCAAAGCGCAGGAAAGTTAAAAAAAAGCTCTTTCAAAAACTTCAAAGCTAACTGGACAGAGCAGAGCAGTTATTTTTGGCTGACATTTCGTGGGGACCTAATCTCTGGACAATACGCGCTTATTGACCGTTTTTCTAAAGCGCTTTCAATATCTCAAACTTTGCAAGAATGCAATAGGAACTTTTTAAAAGAAGGCGTCTCGATTCTTCTTCCACATTCAAATATAATCCGCTTTGCGGAAATCGGCCTATCTTTCACAAGGACTCAAATTTGCTTGTACTGCCTGCCGTAAACGCATTTTTCTGTAGCGGTTGCTTGAGCCTCGAGCAACAGACTGGTTGGGAGCCTAACCAAGAAAAGCTCTGTGCGAGACAAGAGCGAGAAAAGCAACCTCCAGAGTTTACAAGGCACACAATAACTTACGCGTGGAGTTATGTCTCTTTTGAGTTAATAACATATTTTATTTTTTACTTGCGTCAGCTCCTTGATACTTCAAATGTTAAAAGCTTGCAAAAACTAGGTCTCCTTTTTTCAGCGTAGTTAGTAAGACCATGATTATGAAGATTATGAACCAACCGAAGAGTCCACGCTGCAGAGCAACCCTGTCTCCAAGGCCTGTAGGAAAATAGCACACGTTGTCTGTGTGCCATCTGAATATCGCAGCGAGTGTAACCGTCGGCGACTGTAATATTTTTTGCGGAAAGCAGACACAGGAAAACTTCTCTCCCGCATTGCACTAAAGAAAAAAAACACGCCATTCTTTCTAGTTGCCGCTGGGGATCCAGTATGGCACGTACTAAAATCGTGGATGTGACTGCCAGTATGGGTAACACGACTTTCATGTGGTGGAGAATAATATCCGCCTTAATTACCCCCCAAAAATACGACAAGAGAACTTTAGTAAGATATACAGCCTTTTCAATACCAATTTGTATCTTGACAAAATAAATTCATGCATCAAAGTATCCTTTTCTACCAAGGAAGTGCCACATTGAACTAGTTCTAAGCAATTCTAAGCAATAAAACGAAACACAAATATAAGGATGTGACCTAAAAAAAAGATTCATGGGTGCCTGTGCTTCCTCCCTTTAGCGCACAGATTACCAATCAGAAGATAGTTGACAGAGTTGCATAACTGCTGAGCAAGCATATACTGTTTATTCCCTTAAACGGTATTACTCGACCTGTCTGATCGTTTATCTATCCTGTTTGAAATATAACGAGGGTATTGGGCATAACAAGACACAGCTTATTTCCGCGCGCTTGAACGCCTCCACTGCTCTGCGATGACTTGTCGATCGTTTATCTGTCATGTTTGAAATAGCGAGTGTGTTTGGCATAACAAACCGCAGCTTATTTCCGCGCGCTTGAACGGCTCAGCTGCTGTGCGAAGAGTTGTCCCAACCTTAGTGTCATTGTTTAGACACCACGTCACCCCCTACTGTTGTACCCAGTAGAACTGCAGTACATATAAAACGTCGAATAAAAATAAGTCCTACTTAGCCAACGTAATTAGATCCTTCAAGCGTGATAATTTTTCAAAGTTAGCTTCAATATAAACTACGTAGTTCGAACCAGTGTATGAGGTATTTTTTGCAGACAGGTTCCGGTTAGTACCAAAAAGCCCCAAAGGAAAAGCAAACTTAGAGATATTAGGAGTAAAGGGAAAGTTTACAAAAAATCATTAAGCAAAAACAGTATACGGTGGGACTTTTTCTTGACATCATGACGGAATTCGACTCCGTGAAGCACGATATATTATTTAACGAGATCGGTGTGTACGGTATGAGAGGAGATGGCCACAGATTTATCAAAAGCTATTTGACAGAAAGGAAACAGTTTGTGTTGTTAGATGCCCCCTCCTCCGATTTTCTTTCAATATCACTAGGAGCGCCCCAAGGCTCGATACTCGGTCCTCTGCTTTTCTTGCTTTATATTAGTGATATTCCCAATATTCCTCACACGCAAGAAATACTTTTGTAGGGAGACAACCCAAGCGTTTTGTTTTCCTGAAGTGACGTAATGAAATTCGAAATATATGCCAACATTTGGCTAAGGGAAGCCTCTCACTGGCTTTCGGCGAATTAATTGCAGTTAAACATAAACAAAACAAAATAGATCGTGTTCAGCACTCGCAATACACACCGGGCCGACAACTTTCGACTTTGCTTCCACAAAAACATAATACAACCGACAAGCAGTATTACATTTTCAGGGGTGTTTTTCAACAAATATTCATCCTGAAATGAACATATTGATAATATGAAACTAAAATTGTCACGAATAATAGGGGCACTGAGGAAGGTTAGAAATCGAATTCCTGCAAGGTTTAATATAGTATGTACTGTTTCATGATTCAGTCTCATTTGCAGTATTGTCTACTAATCTGGAGAACTACAACAGATTCCAATTTACGGGCACTGTTTTAACTACAAAAATGATCTGTTAGAGTATTAGAAAACTTAACATATACGGATAGCGTTGCATATTTTTAAGTTAGATGTGCATGAAATACGGTCTAGTCGATGTATATCAGCTCCACAAGTGCAAGCTGGTGATGTGCCTGTATTCACAGATAAAGAAAAGTCGGGAGGACTTTGAACAAGCACGTCTTACAAGAAAACAGTTTTTTGAAATTAGCACTAGGAACTACAAAAACGCCGAAGATCAAAACCAATTACGGCTTTCAAAGTTTACAGCACCTAATTCCTAGCCTCTTAAACAAAAACATGGGCTTAATGAACACAAATTATGTGTGCCCATCTCTTATTTGTTTTAAGAAAGCATTGACTTCGTTTGAGTTTTCTGCGTAACTTTTACTGCATACATGTTCTGTGCTGCAGCGTCACCCAGTTTTTGTACTGCATATCGGCTTTTTTTCTGCGTAACTTTTACTGCATACATGTTTTGTGCTGCAGCGTCACCGTGTTTTTGTACTGCATATCTGCTTTTACAATTTCTATTAGCTATACATACCATGCGTACGTTAGTGCATGTGTTTACCCGTTGTAATTATGCTTGTTTCTCTTTGGGGTCAGGGACCCAGTCAGGTGCGGTTTAGTTTAGTTTCCTGTAATAAAAAACTGAGAATTTTAATAAACAAAAAAAAAAAAGAATTCCGTTCACTTATTGCTACTAGTGGCACTTTAGGGTAACCGTTCGGTTACTGCCAATCTTCGGGCTATTGACATAAGCCTCTCGCAATAATGAAAATATGACGTCGTTTTGACGTAAGCCAATACACTTCGTTTGTCTAGCAGTTAATTCTATATATTTATTTATAAGGAACAGAGCGTACCGCAGGCAAATTTTGGTGCTTACGGCGAACTATTATGGACGTGTTCTTCAATTGTCCATCTAAAGGAACGGCAAATCGGCGATGATCCGGCGTGTACAGAAAGTCTTTCAAGCTGTATACCTCTGTATCAAAGCTGTATACCTCTACCCCCTAAGGTTTGATCTCCATGGGAAAAAACGCCAAGTGCCGGGAATACACTTATACACTGCATGCTTAACCCCTCTCCAGGTTTCATGCTAATGGAAATGGCGGGGCACCTTTTGCATGCGCATTTGCTTGTTATATATGAACGTTGTTTTTGTTTACGAATCACCTATCCTGATGTCTTCATTACCTTGACGAGCCAACACTTTTCATAATTCCCGTAGATTCCTATGAACACTTCAAAGTAAACTGGAATGGCTTAACGAAGTAGGAAATATTTATTTTTATTTATTTACCAGAATTGCAGGAGACTACCGACCTACTGTCTATACAACTTTAAACCATCCTTTAAATGACGTTCGTAATCAAATTACCAATAACGTAGGAGTATTCGTTGCGTGTGGGTGTTTTAGGTAAGCTAACATCAGAAGAGTCCAAGCTTGAGCCGGTTGGTACATAACTTTCAGAGGAGAGGGCAGCGCAATGAACGGGACGAAGCGAAGACGAGACAAATACAAGCGCTCGTGTTTGTCTCGTCTTCGCTTCGTCCCATTCATTGCGCTGCCCTCTACTCTGAAAACTATCCAGGTGCAGATCTAATGCTGCTCCAAATTGACAACTTGATCGAATGGTCAACTACACTATTGCGTAATAAACGGCGGCAGCAGCAGGCACAAAAAAGACTTATTGCTTCGTTCACCTCGAATGATACGTAACCTTCACAGCCATTTTACTTAACATTAAATCTGTATAAAAGAGCTAAAACTCTGACGCTTACCGTCACAAAAAAGGAGTGTGATGCGTACTCCAAGCAATAAGTGGTATTAGATTCAGTAAAGAATGCATAGCAAATAATAAACAAAGAAAAGAAAGATGGTGCGACAAATATAGTAGAGGATACCGGTAAGGACATTGGAAAGGAAGGGTATACAGACAAGCAATTTTTTCGAAAACTTACCGCATTGTCTGAAACACTACCACCAAAATATATATTATATATATTTGCAGATCCTCCTGTTGCTGCATACGCATTTGCGATTGTCTTATTTAATACTTGACGTTATCTTGTGGAATCCATTTTTGCTATCGTACTTTGTTGTATTCTGTGCTTCCATTCGTAGTTCCGCTCGGAAGACTGCGCACAGACATTAGCATCCGAAAGCTTACTTTGCTCCTCACAAGTTTCGTTTCGACAATATTTTACTTGGGAACCACGAAATTTCGTGACGTGTTTCCTTCGTCCCACGTCCCGCCTTTACAATGATTATGTCATCTACCTTTTCAAAATTTAAACACGCAAATTTTGCGCTTTATTTCCTACTTAAACGTCGGGCTAACCCCTTCAATATCTGTCTCAGACAGGCCTAATTGGGCTACAAGGGAGTCTAGCTTTTCTAAATTTATGGTGAGATAGGCAACAACTTTGACTTTGGCAAAGCAAACAAAGCCAACTCGTCCATTGCTAGCAGCGGCTGCTGGCTAGGGGAGCTCGTGAAAAGATATCGTTTCGCCCCAACTTCACAACACAGAGATAATTCATCATTCCAGGCTTGCTGTCCGTTCTCAACACTTGATTGCGTGAAAGTAACGTGTAAAACGCCGGAATAATTGCCGCGTCGCGTATCTAATTTGTAGAATAATGAATCCTCCTTGCGTCTGCATGTTTATATGTTAGTCCCTCCGCCACCGCCGGCTGCTTGTGTTCAAGAAAGTATTAAGTGTTTCTGCCCGCGCAGCGCACTTCTACGGTGGTACTTGAAACTCACCCACATCTGGGACACCAGTTGAGAGACGATTTTTTGAAACCATCGATAATGGCGAGTTCGATGTTGTAATGCAGTTGGGTCATTCAAGCCTACGCAAGAGGCGTTCTTGCGTCGCACATGCGAACAAAGCCAGAAGACTGATTGCGGCCTTTTTGTATGGCCACTTGTCTCCTTCCTAAGTGCAAAGTATGATCTCCATAGTGTCGCAATTCATTATCCCGACGTCGATAAACGTAGCCCGTGTACTAGTAATTTTTTCGCGATTACTACACCGAAGACGACGTTGCAAAAGAATCGTGTGCATGCTTACGCAAGCACATGGTGCGCAAGCCCCGAAACATCAAGACATATTTAGTTTTTGCTTGAAAACTTGAAAATAGCGTCTGGATAGTAACACCAAAGAGCATTCCCCAGCTTGCCTTTGAACAAGAAGGTTAAGGAGAACAAGTTAATGTTTTCTCCAAAATGTGCTGAGGTTTAACCCCAGGAGCCTATGTTCCACAGAAATACATTTCTTGTAACACGTGAATTCTGAATGATTGACTTTTAGATGCGACGCATCTCATTCAGTCGCCTTGTCCCTGCATCCATCCGGCGTTGTTGTCGGCGTTGTCGGCGTCCACCCCTCCCCCATTCTCCTCGCCGCGCCAGCTGCGCTCTCCGCCGCTCACCCCCTCTCCTCTCCGATAGCGAACGCTCGCTCTCGAGGGGCATTGGATTGGATTCGATTGGCTTGGCTTGGCTTGGCTTGGCTTGGCTTGGCTTGGCTTGGATTGGATTGGATTTGATTGGATTGGATTGGAACTCTGCAACGCTTCGCATCACCTCAGGGTTCCCCTCGGGAAGATGGTGTAATTTTTTTATCAGTGATTTCTATTGTAGGAGTATTTAAGTAGCCCATACCATCATAACCCGCAGTCATTCTTTATGTGATGCAAGTACTATTTGCACATTTGACATCTTGCGTGTTTTTTCGCTCTTGAAGAGGGTTTTGCTATAAAATCTCTATCTTATGCAGACGTCATCATCTTTTCTGAACCATAGTTCAAACACTTCGCGAGCATAGGATACCGAAGCTTCGCGTACACACAAAGAAGCCTTGAAGCCGAAATTTCTTGTCTGCTTGTCTGTCTCTTCCTGAAAGGTGAAAAATCTTGAAACGAGCAGTTTATATAAGCAAGAGATTTTCAAAGCCATTATATGTGGAAATATACTTTATACTTGTCAACATTGCTGAGCAAAAAGAAAAACGTCAGGCATATTTGAGAAAAACCAAGAGTACATAACACCCAGTGTTCTTGTAATTGAAAATAGACGTTTGCTTGAATTTGTGCGATGGTGGAATAAAACACGTGTTTGAAACAATGCTTGACTCAAAAAATAAGAACAGGGCTCATGCGAGAGCCTAGGCCTCCTGACGACATTCAGAGTCCAGCAGTAAAAAAATTAAAGCCGTTCCACTCAATGTGAAAGCTGTCGGAAGTGCGGAGCAGTGATTTGCCATAATGAGCTGCAGCGCTGTTATCCACTCACTGCTACCACCCAATACAATTCAAATTTCCCGCCTTCGCAGTGCTAGCGCTTCGCTTGCCTGAAACTGCGACAGTAGGAGTTTTATTCTTTTTGTGCTTGCTTTTCCTCCCGCACGTGCCGGTGTTGGGGAGCCACTTTTTTTGCCTACTATCGTAAAAACCAATCCAACGAGCGTTCCTAACTAAATGAACGCGGGCACTGCCGGTTAATTACGTATATTTTGCCTCAAATGTACCTAAAGTTTCCTTTGCGCTAAACCACGGGGGGATGTATGACAAGCGCCAGCGGTTCACGAGTTTCAAAGGCTTATGACCATATAAACCACTTGGCTTTCGAAGCCTCTGGGCTACGCCGCGACGAAAGCCGCTATGACGGAACGCCGTGTGGCTCTACGTGTGTCCAGCGAGCGAGCTATACAACGATAAGGCGCGGCCCTAAAGTGCTGTGCACTTAAAAATGTTCATACCCACTTGGAGGTTTGATCAGCAGTCGGGAGCTTTGAGGGGCAACATTCGCCCTTTCCAAAAATCCCAAAGCTGCGAATTTAAAACGCCAATGTTGTAGAGTAGTTTGTGCCGTGTGTCACCGGAACGTGATGGCACGTGAGGAGAACATGCGCACACCAGCTGCGCTGAACACTGATTCCCAGCAAGCTAAGGCGTAGCGCTGGTCTGCTTGCTTACGTAAAAGCCGGTTGGGCAATTCGCGTCAAGAGACAAAGAAACGAAAGGGACAAAAGAGATGCAAATACGACGCAGAAGGGAACAAATATGCACCCCTCCGTCTAACGCCGACGATGGTTGGACGCGAAGCTTTCTCGTGATGGATTATCTGTTGGCCAATGGCTGACCAATCCCACACTGCGAGCATGTATTAATACGGAGGTGTGGACCACTTTCCTAGAATACCCACAGCAGCTGTCTGGTGTGCATTCCGGAGGCCTCACGTTGGAGGTTTGGGATGTACGGCGCGAATTGTTACCTGCTGCTCCTTCAGTGACCAATTTCTTGATTGGTTGTCTGTTTGAGTTCTTTAACCCCAAGATATGCCGTTAAACCTAACGTTCTAAACCGCAAAATGGGAAGTTATGCCTAACATCTTGTGGCTGACAGCCTTACGGCACGCAGAGCCACGCCATTCTTCTCGTGACAGGTTCTTGGCTGTCGTCGGAGTTTGCTAAACCGCTCGACCATGCCGACATGGAAAAATTGGACAGACGCCGGCTTGATAACGCGAGGGACCTATAGATTCGGTTCCGGTCCCTTCGCCTACAATCATTCGTCATCATCGTCAAAGCAAGTTGCCTTTCCTGCAGGGCGTACTGATGGTATCAGTGAGGACAATAAAGCTTCACTGCAAAATGTTGTTAATAAATATCACCGAGATTTTTCTGGAAATAGTTTGTGCTGTCCGCTTTCCTTCTAGTACCGAAATATTAGCATCGAACATTTCCGTGTTATTTTCGCAAATGCATCAACTACCCCAGCTTATTGACGAGAAGACCGTAGTCATAAACAATCGTTAAATGGTTCTGGAAGCCGCAAGAAATGAAGATGTTTGCGTGTTCCGGAACTTCGTTTGCCGACAATGATTCACTAAAGAAAGTCCTTCTGCTTTCAACTGAATTGCATCGGAAAATGAAAGGCGCCTGTCCGAAAGGGTTCGCTGATGTTTTATTTATCTTCTTGGAGGCGGCGATGTGACGCATCTCTCTTTTCCCAAGACACGCTGTCAGAGCAACGAACGGCGAAGACGGAAATGGCTGCCACGGCGGCACACGACTCGCCTTCCCCCCATGCGCCCGAAGGCCAATTCAATAAGCGGTCGACGGCCGGCGAAAGTTGACAACTAGCGAGGCCCCGACATTCGCTGCGTGCCGCTCGGCGACAACCATATATATGGGCAGCCTTTCGACGCTTCGGCCGTTCCGTGCGATGACAGGCAATGAACACTTAAGCGGATGGCTGCAACAAACTGGACGGTTGCACATACCCCGAGCAAGGGGCACCTTTAACAAGGCCAGAAACAAAACAAACAGAAACTGGTTGACTTCTCCGGAGCAGCGTTTAAAGATCGCAGTAAAGAGGAAGTAAACGATAAGATGCGTTAAACATCCAGCTGCCCAAGAACTTTTTATTTCTTTGTCATGGAAGCGATCAGTTGAACAGACTGTGAAGCGCTTTTTCCTTGAGGCGATTAATGTTGGATTTGAACAAGGTAGAACTAAATTCACTTTCTATTTTTATATTCCATGGCAGTTTGCGGAGGGTTTGGAAACCCTTAGGAAAGTACCTTTTTTATGAGCTTCCAAAACAGCCCGCAAATTCTCGTTACTTAACATCAGCTGTTTGGCTGTATATTTCCAAGCGCAGACCGTAATGTGTTGCAGGATCATATTGAGTTCTCTATGGTGGCAATTGCACGGTTGGGAATGACAATATTGAACTTGCACTTCTGTGTTTGATGCTGCAGTCAATTTGTGTAAAGGGTTTTTCAGCAAGGGATAATTTAATGCGCTCTACATATATACACACTGTGCAGTAAAGAGATACGCAAATAATTTCAATAAAACTCTTTACGGATGCATACGCCAGTTGTGTGTGCATAGCGCGCGTAGACACCCATTGGCATGACCATTGCCCACTTGAAATAAGGAAAAAAGTTGCACCATTGTTACGCCATTTGTCAGGAAGAGCGTCCTTGTGCTGCAAAAACGAGCGCTTTAGAATTTAGAATTGATTTATGAAAGGTAGATATTTTTTATTATAGAAACCATGAAAACTGTTTCGCACGAAAACAGTGCGCTAATTATGACCCTAATTTCCTTTCCTCGAAGCTCACAGGAAGAATACACAGCAAGTTAAATATCGCAGAATGCGTTATTATCATTTTTGCTTTTAGCCAAAAACCCTGCACTGTATGCAGTTATGTACCATTAGGCCCGGAGGTGTAATTTCGTTCTTACCGCGGCGGCCATTTTTTTTATCGCAAAACAATGATTGTTTTCCGCATAATGGGAGCCTTCGCCTTAAAATACCCTTGATGAACAGACCGCGGCTATCTTACGTAGAAATCTGGTTTCCCCCTGTCGACCCTTGGGTGGCTTACGGCTTGCTTGACGCCGACATGTCAGCGCCGAACCCTTGTACCCATGTCGCAAACCCTTACCCTTCCCACATCAAAGCTGTCAGGAATAACTCAATCGGCTTCCCGTTGTCTGTAGACCACAACTGGGAAGTTTCTTAAAGAAATAAACAAGGATTTGAAGTTTTATTACCCTACATTTATATATGGAAACGAAAGCGGTGAAATAAAAAAGCTACTGAAATCTGATTCATTTGCAGGTCATTATCGTTCAGACACCTCAATTACTTGGCCAAACCTTTCAGCCCAAACTTTTGAACCGTTGCACTGTGATCAAAGGTTGGCTCAGCCCTTTTGGTTTTTCTTCCTGTCGCTGCAGGCCAGGAGAATGCGCCCTGATGGCTGCTAATGGGGATCGGAAAAGGCTGATGCTCGCGTCATATCATATTAGCATTCCTTACTTAAGAGCAGTGCCGCATCAAGGCCCTGGGTGTTTTGTCTCCCCTATTTCAGGTAAAAATGCTTTCTTATTCAAAGCGACGGTCCATGCTTTTAGGGTGTCCCACTTAGTTGTCTCACACAGATCATGAAACGATCTGATTCTTCGCGGAGATCTGCTCGCAGAGGTTTTAATCGCTGCTTTTCCCTCAGGACATACACATTGAACCATAGTCAAGATAATGACGTTGCCCCTGTTGTCCACCACAGGCCTGGACGGAGGCGCACACAGGTACGTCAGAAAAAAACAAGTAACAATTATTTAAACATGTTTCTCCCGTTGAAATCAACTGAATGTGATCGCCACCACTAAATCACCGCCAACGAGTAATACTTTGAGCAACACAAACGAGAATGGTTTATCAGAGCTCCGTGTGGCGGACTTGCGTTAAACTCTGCTTCGCTGTTGAAGATCGTCAAACTGACGACTGCGGTGTTATTAAATAGAAAATAAATTATGTTTGCTGCCGAGGTTGTGAAATTTCACGGCTAGTGCGCCGTGCGACTTTGCCCAGCAGAGGCAATTCGACAGCCAGAGAAGGAAAGTCCGCACTGGCAAAACCGCGGTTATTCGACCATAACTAAGAGTGCTTTATTTCCCCTTGAAAGAAATTGTGATTTTTATGCCACGAAGTTTTGCCAGCTGGGTGACGACTGACAATAAAAATAGATGTTTTTTCTCTCTCACATTATCTACAAACTATTCATGCTTTGATGTGATAGCTGGGGGATTCACAGAAAATCCTCCAGAACAGAGGCAACCAACCAAGCCAGAAAAAAAATTGGCATCCTCCTAAAAACCAGGCAGCTAACCATAGATTCTCACTCAGGGGCACCTGAATGCTTTTAAATCGTTAAGCGCTTTGATCGTTTTGGTATATTTCGCTCATATGCCCATTATGTGAACAGGATATGTTTCAACCAGGTGTATTCACTGTTCAGTTCCGGAAAATAACAGCTCTGACGTGTATTGTGTTCTCTGTCACGTATTGTTTCATGTGTGATCGACGACAAAGCCTTCAAGTGACATTTAGTATAATGTTTTAGGCAAAACAGTCAAGACAGCATTGATGATGTTTGTCTGTTCCAAACTGTTTTATTTTTTCCTACTAAGCGGTGTGCTGTCCTAGGCAGTGGTGTACCAGGTGCTTCTGCTTTCAGAAACAAGGGGGAGTTGAGGTTTGGTGTCTTTCTCCACGAGGCTACAATTTTTTTCTGCAAGGTCTAAATGACACAGCTGCGCACAGAAAGCTGCTTCCTAGACTTTATTTCCACAGTACTCACCACTTCATTTCGGTCTTTGAATGTCGAGTTTAAAACATTTCTGTTTGCTCGCCCTCCACTTTACTTCTTATTACTTATCAGCGATCATCAATCGTGACCGCAATAGCTTAGGTCAGTGCTCCCCAACGTGTGACAGGCCAGCCATTATACAGATCATGTTGTGATTAGACAGTTCTTGAAATATTTTGCTTGATGCTCACGCTGAATGCCAGCGCCGTGTCACCAGCTGACTCACAACTACGACACAGATAATAGAAAAAGCAATGAAGAGCAGCGCAACTCGACAAAGGGTGTTCTGGGTTCCTGGGCACGAATGTATCATTCGAAATGGGCGCGCAAACACGCTCACCCGTGAACTGACTCCCGGGCACCAGTGGATGATCACTCGATGGCAATGCCCTTCGCATGCAGCTGCTGTATGTTGTCGAAAGAGAAGCCCTTCGTTAGACCCCATTTCTTCGCACTCCTCACGTCACACACAAACTCCGGAAAATACAGGGTACCTCAGAATTTTACATCTGCAATCAATACCGGGACACCTACCACAAAATTTGGACTTGCGCCACAATCCCGCCCTCCTGTGCATGCCTCACGCCGCCTTCGCCAAGTGGAAGGAGTGGCTGGCCGGCTGAAGCGCTCAAGGCCAGCTGGCCGAACGGGCTGAGCTAGCACCAAGCTCCATATCCGGAGTCCCGGGCTATGGGCACCTTCTGCTGACAAAGTTACTTCTCGCTCTCAGTAAACATTGAGGTCGGAAAAATTCAAGCCACAGGAGGACAGTCATACTGGCAAAAACTTGCTGGCGTGAATTTACGACATGCACACTTTGATATTGTCATTATTCCGCTTTCAGTCATAACACAAAACCTTATTGATAAATTCATAACATATGAACCGTTTGTTGTATCTGATGAACCCTCTCTTCCGATTTCGTGTGGCTGCGGCTCGAGTCATGCAGAAATTCACGTATTCAGAAAGAGCTCTCAAACAACTAGTAACGCCTGTCCTACATTTTTGTCTTTTACTTCTACTACTTTGCGGGGTATTTCGTACACTTTGCTTTTTTGAAGTCATATCTTGCCCCTGTAGTAAGAAACTTATGCCATATTTAGCGGAAATTTATTCGGAAGAATAACAAATTCATGCCATAAATAAACCTCTCTTGTGGGTCGGGAAACGACAAGAACAGGAAAAGGCCTCTGCGTGTTTTAACATCGCCTCCTGTATTCCTTTAATGTCAAATGCATCGCCCGCTTTACAATTGGAGTGAGTGGTACGCCTAATTCGCCACATGCCGTAAGGTGGCGCCCCGAGATTAACCGAAATCCTCGGTCGTGTTCCAGAGCGTAACTGAATTCAAGAGCGGCTTGTGCCTGATTGCCAAGGCAACCGATGTTTGAGACCGTTGAAGTATAGGCATACAGTTTCTTGCAGTACACACTAGAGAGGAATCTGGCTCTAGCGTCTATGCGGCTCACATAAAGGCCGTCTGTGTCGTCATGGACCGCCATTATACATCGCGCTCGCCTTAGTTTCATTATTGGCTTGGATTGAAACGTGTTAGTGACTGCAAATTTAAACAAAGTGCCACAAAAACACGAAGAATAGTGTGCAATTATGTAAGTGGAAAATAAAAACAGGCTGTTTTAACACTAAGGAAAAAGGAAGTTAAGCGTATTTTTGCTGGAACGATTGTGCCTGCTTTTCCGCAGGCCAAGGTTGTAGTTACAAACAAGGTTAATGGGAGAAACTCATTAGAAACTCTGATTTTATTAATTTTACCATTATTGCAACTAATAAGTTGCTTGAAGAGTTTAGAAAGTTTTTCAGCGTGCCTATTAAAACGTTGCTTTCGTGGTGAACCGGTGCACCGACCGCCAACTAGTGTAACAAGAAAAACGGAAACATGGCGTTAAACAGTCGTGCACGGTGACAAGATAGGACACATACAAGCGCCCGTGGTCGTATCTTGTCTTCGTCGCAGTACGTGTTGTTTCTTTTCGTCGAATACAAATTTCGCGGTGGTATATTACCCGCTCAGTCAAGCGTCCTTCGACTGCGGTATGAGCAACGTCAGGTGCGATCACGCACTGCCTGCTGTTTCGACGAACACGGCTACCACAGAACAGGGAGGATTTCGGCTTCCTTGTAGCTCGTAAACGTGTAAATGCATAGTGAAGAAAGCAAATCCCAAAAACCGCTTAAGAATCCAATTGTCATGCCAAGCCCAAGACAAAAAGGGGGGTCTTCCCATTACCCCCACGACGACATGGCTTACAAGACGCAGTTTCCTCTCTAGTATACTTAATAAGAAACTCTATGAGTATAGGCACTCTGGCCAGCAATAGGAACCTCGGCGCTGCGGCCGGGCACGGTTTTTCCTACGTTGCCGCTTTCCAGCATACGTCGCCCTAAGATTAACCGGTCACGTGACTAGAGCACTGGGAAGGCTAGCAATTGGGGGTGGAATAGCCTGAGTAGAAGGAAATGGCTTGGTTGACCGCTTGGTGCTGATGCGTTTGGCATGGAAGAAATACAGGAGGCGATCGTTTCAAAAACTTTCCTCAGGGCGCCCTTATCGAAGGTACCCTTTTCGTAGCAACTTCGCCACCTTCAAACGAGGCTAGCGCCAATACACGTATGGTATGTTGGCAGGACCTTTGCTACAATAGAAAAGGATGCCACAGTGGCGCCGGCCTTGAAGCGTTCAGATCAGCCAGCTCCGTCCGCAAATTGACCCGGTAAGGAACTCTAGGCTTAACATCGCGGATGATATTCGATCGCCGCTTTCAATACTGCCGCGGATGACGATTACTTCCGCATTTTCTCCCACACTATCACCTCTTTATCGCACGTGTAACTTTGTTTCCGCATTTTCATTTAAGCGAGCGACGAAAAACTCTCTCCGCATTTATTTGCGTCGTTCCAAGCACGTAGCCTCGCGTTCCATGCGGGCTGGTGTGTGCACGGCAGCCTCAGGGCGGCTGGCTAGCGTGCGCGAATCGTTTTATTGTGCACAAACAATCAATGAATAATTCTGCTTTAATCTTAGTTTTAATTTTAAGCTTTACCAATTTCGTACGCAGGATGGGCGAGAACTGCAAAGTCCGCTACGCTATTGTCGTGGAGTGCAACCTTGGTCGTGAAAAGTCATGTGTTGAGGTAGGTATTGCGCCGGTAAGTTCACTAGAAGGCGCCCTTTCAGTATAAATTTGGTTCTTGAAACGTGCTAAGGTGCCGAGAAGTGTCGAAAGGCAGAACAAATACTAAAGTTAGGTTTGGCAATAGGGGGGTAATTTCAGTGAATGCTTTATGGTCGATATCATTTTTACTGGTATTGTATGTAAAAGGAACAGTGTTCATAGCATTCCCAAAGAGCAGGCATGAGCAAGAGATTACAGATATTTGATTAAAATGCTTTCTAACCGCGGTTTAGAGAGAGAGAGAGAGAGAGAGAGAGAGAGAGAGAGAGAGAGAGAAAGACTATGCAATGCCAGCAGAGGGGACCGGGCTACGCAGAGCAGCTCCCTCCCCCCAACGCGTTTACGCCGCCCTCGGGACTAGGCCCCGCCGGCGTTGGCGAGGGCGGCGCGCGAAAGGTACTCGGGAACTCGTCCCTTTCCCCTCCGTCGGCGCCTCTCTCCGCCTCTGCCTGGCCAGAGCAGCCTCGAGCTGCTGGACGGCGAAGGTTTGTGATGTCAGGTCCGGTGAGTTCACGGCACTGACGATGGTGTCCGGCAACCGGCCGTAGAGGTCGGCTGCTTCTACAGGATGCACTGCACAGTCCCACAGGATGTGGGCCAAAGTTGCGGGTTCCCGCTCACATACACTGCACACATCGCTGACGTAGACGTCCGGGCACACGTGGCGTGCGAGTGCCGGCGTGATTACCGACAGTCTGTAACTGGCGTAACAGCACTGCCTGCGAACGCGTGAGTCCCGGGTGGGGCGGTGGCGCGGTGCGGTGGCCGAGCCGGTACCACTCCAGCACCTCCCCGTAGGTGAGGAGGGGCTCCGGGTTCCACCCGTCGTCGTCGTCGTCGTCGTCTTAAGCTAAGATACCAGCTCTTCTTCCCGAATACATCTCATAAAGACTGCCTTGTAACTCCACTGAGTTTTCAGAATTTCTTCGCAAAGAGCATGTATTGTACATGAAATACCTTTTTCCTCGAGGAATTTAAAAACGCGTTTACGAGCATTGCACGTATAAAGAGGAAAATACCTTAGCGCATTCTGTTTTGTGATAGTTTCATACTACGGCTACGAAGGCCACGTCTTTTCGCCGCGTTGTCGTCAAGCCACTGAAGGAAGTCATTGGTCCCGCAGAGAGACCCTCGTTCCAGCCATTAGACTCATCATTAACTGACAAGATCCGGTGCCGCGACGTTTTTAGTTGCCGGTGCGAGGATTCCTTCTACTTCTATTGCACAACAGAAGAGGTCAGATCGCTCAGTCCTTTGGGCGAACAAAAACGACGACGAGTGGGTCAATGTTGTTATTAGTGCGGACAGCTGCGACCCGCCCTGTCGGATCAATCGTCATGTCCATTTTTCACTGTGTTTAATACTGTCGTCGCTAACTCTTGATCCTGCAATTTAACCCAAGGAATGCTGGAGTGCAGTTACGGCAGGGCTTATGTTACGACCGTACGTTCTTCAAGCGCCGCCAATAGAGTTTTTCGGGAAGTGACGCCAACTTAACCTAACCGAAAACTGCAGTTGCAAATGGAGGGAAAAATAAATAGTTGTTGTTAGTAATACAAATGTAGGAGTTCGTTGTTATACGTAAGCGTCGATAATTCGGCGTCCCTTTTTGACAGCGTAGTCTGCAGCAGTATTCATAGTTTCAGGCGAGGACATATTATAGTTTATATTTGTAGTAATCTCCAGTAACTTAACAATCTTTGTTAAATAAAAAAAACTGTGCTGAAACCCAAAAATAGCGGTTAAAACCCCCTCTGCACTACACTATAAAAAGTTTAAATGCTTATGTATTCCCGCAGTACTTTTCGCAGAATTTTTTGTAATTGTCGAGAACAAGTCCTAGAAGGGCCTGACGCTCACATAACGTGAACATAGCGAGCATTCATCGACGCTGCATGACGCCGCCCATGCGCCTTTCATAGATTGGCATTACGCTAAAGCAGCGAATGGACCTTTAACACGTGCTTTATGCAGGACACTTCTACAATGCCATCTATTTGACTACGTCTATGGCCACAAGGTGACAGAGTGAGCAAGAATAAAACTAAAACACTAAGCTCTGCTTACATTAGTATTATGAAAGTGTCTGGCTTAACCAAACCCAGTGAAGCGCGGTGAGAGTACAGGGACTTAACAATTGTTATACATTCGCGCCAGACGTAGCACGATTTTCCATGTTCATGTAAGCTGTTTATATGCTTTCAATACGAAAGCATTATGGCTTCACGTAGGGATAGTTCATTGATTTATATATGGCGCGTGTATCCTGGTGGTTCCATTAAGCTACCATATAAAGTTCGAGGATTCTTAGTACGCGGTTCCGAATTGACTGCTGTCGAGTGAGCAATGAAGATAATAAAAGGAGGAAAGCGAACAAGAAACAGCCCTTTATAAGTATCGCCAAGGGAATGCATATTTCTTTTGTTTTCAATGCACGCGAGGGACTGAACTGTCCTGAAGAATTGCTGTCTGCATAAAATTGCCACACAATATCTGCATGGACTAACTGCATCCCTTAATTTATAAAAAAAACTAGTTATGATGCAAGGGCCCATATTCTTCGTGCCTTTTTGTATTAATAACCAGCACAATATAATATTTGTAGAGAAAATTCAATAATTTGTTTTGCATATATACAACCCAACGTGTCGAACCAGGCTGAATTCAGCGCACTAGGATCTCCGAGACAACGTATATATGATCTATATTCGCTTCCCATCTCCAACCATGTACTTGTGGTTTTACTAGGAGTGCGCATTCCTGTGCAGTGCGTAATGGAATCTACGACTTTTCGCCCTTGTCCGAGAGAGTTCCACGAGCCACACTTCAGACAGCATCACGAGCCACCATCGTGCGAAGAGATTGAGGATGTTGCTGTCACGTCTCGTGTACTGAAGACGCCTGGCAGCTACTACGACAATCCATGAGAGGTGGCCCGAGCGAGGATAAACCAATCAGTGTGGGTGCCTTCCGTCTATTTTCTCTTTTTGCTCTGCATTCAGGGAGGCACATGTAATGTATGTATGTATGTATGTATGTACGCATGTATGTATGTATATATATACCCAAAGTAAAAGTACGCTCTTCGGAGACTTTATTTCAACGTTTCCACCTGAGTCAGGTCTTCTTGATTCCTGAAGAAGGCCTGAAGACCAGTCTCAAGCCAGGGCATATGCGGGGCTTTCAAGTGCGAAACTCTAGCAGCGTTCAGTGACGCCTGTGCGTCCCCAATAAAAGGGGCCACTGCTACTGCCACTTTTTGTGGGCGGCGATGACAGCCGAGCAATGCTTGGTCAAATTGGAGCAGCGTTGCTCGCGCTCGGCAGGAACTTGAAACAGCCAAAGGTCACTGCCTTTTTTGCACCTGAATAAAGTTTTGCTTCACTGAATACATTGTGCGTTGATTCCTCGCAGCAGTGCGGTAATAAAAGCTCAACTGATCTGCTTTTTGGCTTTTTTCGACTGTAGGCTTATATCGAAATGCCGCTTATAACAAAATTTTTCGCCGTCCCGCTGATTTTGTTGTAACAAGGGATTCAAGCAAGTAAGGAAAGCAAGTAAGGAAAGCAATTATATATATATATATATATATATATATATATATATATATATATATATATATATATATATATATATACGTAAGTAGAGACAGCGACACACGAGAAAAACAAAAAATAAAAGTTTACTGATGTTTCAGGAAGAGGACGTCCTTTCTTCAGTTTCAGTCTTCTTCCTGAAACCTCAGTAAATTTTTATGTTTTGTTTTTCTCTTGTGTCGCTGTCTCTACTTACGTTATTTTCTCTTTTTTCTCTTGCTCTGTGTGAGTTTTTGTACTTCCAGACTATATATATATCTATATATTATATATATATATATATATACATATATACATACATACATACATACATATACATACATACATACATACATACACACCCACGCAATACTACTACCGGCGCAACATCTAAATGACTAAAGAAAATTATTTCATCTCAAGGACGATGTGCGCGATTTTTTGCAGAGAGAAACCTGAAAAATGGCAGCTTAGTACCCGTACACGTATTTTGTTTTGATGTGATAACCTTACATCCCGGGGGTAGAAAGCTCACAAGGCTAATGGCGGCGCAACGATTGGTATGTTTCAGCTCGGAGAGACCGCAGCGGCTAAATAGAGACACGATTGCGAATGCTTAATAACAAACATTGTCGGATGCAGCGGGGATTTCAAAGCAGTTGGGGTCGAGTGGCGGCATCAGTGTGGGTTTTATTTTAGCTATAGGCTGCGTTTCTTCACAAAATCATAAAACCTTTATTTCATGAAGAAGGCATACGTTACAAAAAATACGTGGAAAGTAATTTGGAAACTTAACCCGCGTGGCTGGTCATGAATCTATAACATAATATTCTTCAATAAAAAAACAATCCAAGCAAAATTAGAACAGGCTGAAATACAATGGGCGTGAGAGAAACATATGTATTTTTTTAATTTGGTGAACTATACTGCGTAAATATGACGGATGTTGTTTTTGAATTTTTGTGTTTTGTTTAATTTTGAGTGGGATATTGTTTGATGGTATGGGTCCCAAGAAAGAAAAAGAGCGGCGATCGTATATACAGCGCACTTCGATAGATTTAAGTTTCACTGGCGGCCTGTCTGGTGTCTAATTTAGGTTGTAATAAATTGAATGAACGCTTATGTACGTTAAGTGTTTTTGAGCTAGTAATGCCGTTTTTTTGTCTCTTTCTGAATATATGGCATAGTGTTAAGCGCTCAAAAAGATGAACGGGGATGATTGTGCAGTGGCAGGGGCAAAGGCCATTGCACTGATCACACTTTCTGGGAGTTTGGCTATAACGGAACTGTATGACGGGCGTGCAAATTCCCAAGGCTCTGTAGAGTAAGTGAGGTGACAGGGAAAATACTGATGTATAGAACTCTTAGTTTTAGTGTAAAAGTGTTTGGGCGCTTTAATATTGTGTAGCCCTCAAACTACATTTTTTTTTGTTTCTGAGGCGCCCAGTTAAGGAATTCATCAACGGTTACTTCTAACTATTTACGCTTTTCAACCTTTCTAAGTGGTATATTTTGTATAAATAATTTGCAGTCTTAAGTAATGCTTTTTGTTTGGAGGAAAAAAAGTATAAATCGTATTTTGGTGCAGAACAAATTGATGAGCTGTAAACTACTGTAAGGTATTACGTAATCTAAGTTCACTGAAGTTTCGGCTTCTTTTAGCTTTGATGCGAGATGCGTAACGATAGTAATGCTGGCGTGTCTTAGGTAATTTGGGTAGTCGCTGAAATATACAGAAAATAATATAGGATTGGGAACAGAACCTCTACCCCAGTTCACAGTTTGTAAGTCAATTTGTTTCGGCATGTGTTGAACTGTTTGCGGTAATAGTAACTTCCGAAAAAGTTAAGGGTTGACCCTAGAAATTCGTTACGGTCAAGTTGTTGCAATATAAGGTTGTGGTAAACGAAATAGATAGCCTTTTTAATATCAAGAAAAATGCCTAGTGTAATCCGATTGCTATTCAGGGCATGGTTACTTCATTTACTGCCGTTGTCGGTGGTAATTTGGGTAGTCGTTTTTGTTAAGCTGTTTTATAATAAATTTTATTACAGTGTTCGCAATAGCTTTTACAGAAAATAATCGAGCACGGCCTGTAGGATTAGCGGCCCGGGAGGCGCGGGACAGGGCCGCCGCTGTTTGCGGACGTCCACCTGAGGTACCCATGTTTATGTGAAGCAGCTTCGACAGTTTGTAAGTCAGATTTGCTTTCGGCCATGTGTATGAACTGTTTGCGGTAATCAGGTGACAGCACGTCGGTTACGTTTGCCAATATTTACCTCAGATATTGATCACCACCAAAAAGTCTGTGTTAATTTCGGGGTGGACAATGACCCTAGACAAAGTCGTCTTTCGTGAGGTAGCGCCCGCAAACATTCATCTGCTCCTCTGCGAGCAGCGTGGAGACGGGCTTAGAATATAATCCGCGTCCGCGACTAATGCTTCTTAGAAATATCGCCATATGACACAGGGAGCCAAGAATAAAGCATAAACTTCAGAGGGCCTTATGACATACCATCAGATACCACTCTCTTCTTAACCTTTCACGAAATAGTATACTTCCAAAAACGCGGCCGCCGTAGATCAGCTTTCGTTGAAATAGAAAAACAAAAGGAAATGAACGCAATTTGTGTGTGTGGGATTACTAAAACGTTCATGCCTGATTCCGCTCCGCATTTGTACAAGCGTCCCCCCCCCCCCCCCCCCTCCGATGTCTCGCGAAATGCAGTGCATTTCGCGTCAGTTGGGGAACCCACCTGCTTAAGTTTCGACGAACTTCATTCAGAAGCTGCACTGTTTTTTTTTATTTCCGTCAGAGAATTATGTTTCTTAATTCCGCACTTGCACGCATTATTTTTCCGTGTTTCATTAACTTGCCTTGGTGTGTGGGCAATTTTTAGGCTTGGAATATACTTAAATTTTCGCATGGTTTATATGCTCATAAAAGGCATAAGTTTCCGGGATTGTCACATCCCCGAAACAAAATTTTCTGCGCGTATATTTCGAAACAGCCGCGTTGTTTCCACGCTATGAAGCCAATAAATGTTATTATTTGTGCCTGATGTTTTGGAGGTGACAGGGGTGATATGTTGTACCGTCGCCAACGCCCGGAAGAGCGGCGACGAAGCGCGCGCACCGCGTCTCCGGGTAGCTCTTGCAGGCGATCGCTACTTACGAAGACACAGCTGCTTTTTAAGTGACTAAACGTACTCTTTGCCTATAGACGTCACCATAAGAAATTTTTTTCAGGGCGCGGAAAGGCGAAAGGAAGCGAAACAGAACCTAAACACTGCACGCGCCCAATCAGCCACGCAGGCAAATCCCGTCAACGCCGCGAAGGAGCGGCGGCAGGCGGCGCAGCTATCGCGAAGCTCGAGGCGTATAGGGCCGTAGCTTTTACTAAGGTAGGGTAACCTCATTTAAATACAGCCAGAACTCTTCGAAGATTTATCTGCTCGGGGTCAATTCCAGGCAAAAACGATTTATTAAATGTTTTTTTTTCTGTGGGTAGCACAAGGTGTTAATAATTTTCTCTAATATGTTAAGTGATATTTTGTCATAGCCCGCTACCTTGTTTGATTGCATCTGTCTAGCCAAGGCGATCATTTCTGCGTCCGTTATCTCTCTGAATGCGAAATTGTTAATATATGGCAGAGGTAGTATTGGGGTTTGTTCACTACAGGAGACATTTGATAGGTATCTACTTATATTAACAAAGGAGCCATTGAACTTCGCGAAAAGTGCTGCATGGTCACAGTTTAGGACGCTCCAATCTGGGAGAATGCTGAACTTGAGCTCGTGCGACGACATTATAACCTAGTTTGTGATGCGTGAGATTTCTTTTGAGTTTCCGCTGTTTGTAAGTATTAGTTTACTATCATAACCTTTTTCTGCTTGCGTATCAATTACAGCGATAGGTTACACATAGTTCCGTATTTTTTTAGTAATTGTTATCTTTGTGTTGCTTCAATTTACTGAAGCAACACAATGTTTCTTACCTATGTGGTTAGCGCAGTGAGTTAGAAAGCTGTCATGATCAGATATAGTTGATTATATTAGCCATGCAGAGTTGAGACAATTTGCTAACAAGCAGCAAAAATTACGTATGCACGTATCATTCAACAACAATGGGGTGGCTGTAAATAGAGCTGGTGACTCATTCTTTTTTTTTTGTAAGCCAATTACAAAATTTACTGTCTCTAGTTCGAGATTTACAAAGGACAAATTTTTTCATAGGCAAATGACAGCTAGGTTTTGCGTGCAAAGCATCCTTAACTTGCAAATTTTTTCTATCTTGAACGCTTTGATATGTGTGTAAAACAAAACGGTCTGTATTCAATGATTGTGTCAAAAAATTCGAACTATTATTGGTATCAGTGAGCGTAAAAAGAGTCGAACGCTTACAAATCAACCTGGAAGCGCTGGGATATCTAACAAAATAAAATAATTTTAATTTAAATATCCGTACGAGCAGGAATGCATTTACAGGCCCAGTTTACGCTCCAATGAGGGCTTCACTCAAAACAACGTCCGGCATAACACGACACCCCAAAATCTAGATTTTCATCGCATAATAACTTATTTCAACGTAAGAGTTCTTTTTTTAAAGCCATTGCTGATTAACACTATGAAAATGTAACTTCCGGAAATGCAATTTACGTACTTATTTGAAAAATGTTATTATCGAAATGTGTACCAAAAATCACACTACTTTTCCTCCTCGATGTGCAAAAAAAAAAAAAAAGGCGCCGAGAGATTTAAAAGGCCACGCAAAGCACCAGAAATAAGGGGCCGCTGTCGTAGTGGGCAAGAAGGTGGAACCGGTGGGAGATAACGCATTGCAATCGCTTACAAATTGCTGTTCCGCATATTTTTGAATGCAGCGACGCACTATTCCCAGAGTTGAGCTGAGAGCCGTCTTGCTAATAAGACGATAAGCTTTCTCCCCACTCTTCAATTCTTGTTTGATGCCCAGTACGCGTTGTAGTTGTGTACGGATTCCGTCCTGACAGGGTTTGCGTCGGGAAAAAACCTGATCGTTATCTCATGCCCGCAATCTGGCCGACATCTGTACTGGCAGCGGCTGGGGGCCACGCTTGCAAAGCAGTGCCTTTCGAATGACTCTCCTGTATCATGCAGGCGGCGCGAGAGGACATAGCGAAAATGGGTCGACCGCGAGCGGCGTTCCGCGAAGCAGAGTCGTTATAGCCGGTCTGCCATCTTGCTGCGTTAGCTTTGTGAATGCGTGCTCGTTAAGTAGCTAAGAAAATGGTGAGCGTCAGCGTAGTTGCGATCTTGAGGACGCATCCGGAATAACTTTTCTGACTTTTCTTAAGACGTGATAAAAAAAAGATTGCTGAGTGAGAGAGCGAGCGTTTATGCAAAACATGAATTTGTGGGATATCTTTGCTGGCAGTGGTTCGATTAAGGTGAAGGACCTAGATTGTGAGCGTAATGGGAAGATTATGGAACGCACACGTTAGATGGACGTGGTTTGCATGACGATTTCATAAAAGTGCGTATAATCGATTTGCGTGATGCAGGTCATTGGGACTTAGTTGATTGTCTTGGGGGGATGCTGAAATTGCGCTTAAAGAGGACTCATTTTTGTGGGCAGGGTCGGATATTTTGGTGTATGAACTTGTGCCAGTGAGTCGGAGAAATACTTTGTTTTCCGAGTTTTCCGTCCTTTTGCCAAACTTTTATGGAAAACTAAAACATTGCTAATCTTTCAATGGACTTGGCACTCACAAACACCACCGAGCCGTCACAGCACATTACCAAACAATCGCCTTTTTGTCAACAGCGACAGAGAAAAAGCAATTATACAGATACGTAGCTAACAATCCAGGCATAATTTTGTAAATGCACATTTTCATCGTAAATCAGTTTAAAGAACTTTCAAGAGTAACTACTGTTTCACTGAACAACTGTAGAAGCAGTATCCCGCCATTTCTTTAAAAACTTAGATTTATATATGTCTAGTGTGAATAAGAACGGCTTGGTTAGAATTTGTAGCAAGGGTCATACACGATACGACTTGTTTTAGGCTGGGTGCATTAATCAGTACAAAGTTGTAGGTATACGTTGATCGGTACCACATGACTGGATCAGAAGCTCATCTTAACCTGGGAAGGTGAGAAGAATTCTCAAATGTTTTGAGATCCATACAGGATTCACAAGAAAGAGCACTACGCAGATATATGGGCATTATGTTTACATGTAAGTACGTGAATCGCAGCATACCAGGAGCGTCCGTGAACTGAATGTATAACAAGCACATGTATCAAACACATACACATACCCGTACACACATAAACAAATGTGTCATTGGTAAAGTCGTGCGCATTTCCTCCATGTAATTTATCTTAACCATCACGCATCACACTCGTACACCACCGCTGTGCCTACCCCGAGAAGGAAAATGCAGCGAAATGTCAAATATGCTCACAGGAGGGCTACCGTGCGAGTCATCGTAAAGCTGGCAAAGCCTATCTCACATGGGCTTTCCCTTTAATAAGTAATTCAAGGGGTTAGTATACTGGATTCAACTTGTGTTCCCGTATGCTAGTATGCAACCAAAGCACAATTTCTCAGGTGGGTTTTTTTGAAGAGTAAGTGTAGCGTCATTCTTTCCGAGGCAACGAAGTCTAAAGCATTGCAGGCTGGCACATTTTCTGCGTAACTTACACGCTCTCGTTTTATCTTCATCATCATCAGCGTCATGATCAACTCCAACAACAACGTCGTCGGCGTTGTCATCCTCATCATCAGCATCATCATCATCATCATCATCATCATATTATTATTATTATTATTCATTTATTATTATTTATATTATTATTAGTCATATTATTATCCCTGCTTATCATCATCGTCGTCAGACACATCCCTGCGCATCGTCGTCAGACACTGCGCATTCCTCATTTCTGGTCCCTTTCAACTGCCAGATGGTCACGACGAACGCCTGTATCGTTTAATAATATGTCTAATTTTAGTACACTTATGTTCGATGAAAACTTGTCAATGATAGCCTTAAACGGATGAAACCGTCATTTTCCTGTGGTGCAGACGGAATTCCAGCAGCCCTCATGAAGGTTTACGGCAACATTTTTGTGCCTGTCTTAACTTCCATTTATAATAACTGTTTACTTTTCGGCAAATTTCCTCGTGCATGGAAGATTGCTCGAATTTTTCCAATATTTAAGTCTGGTGATAAGTCAGCCGTTACCAACTATCGCCCAATCTCACTCCTTTGTGTCGCCTCAAAACTCTTTGAGTCAGCTCTGCACAACGTTCTTGCTGCCTGCGTCAAGAACGTTGTGATACCAAATCAGCACGGCTTTTTCTCGGGTCGATCGACGGTTACAAATCTTGCAAGCTTCATGAATCAGGCTTCGGCTGCAGTTTGTGAAAACGGCCAGTTGGATGTTATTTATTTTGACCTCAGTAAGGCGTTTGATGTAGTGAACCATAAATTATTAATGCTCCGGTGTTGATGCAAGTCTTGTTGCCTTGTTGTCCAACTATCTCCTTGACCGGTCCTTTTACGTAGATGTAAACTTCAAAAGGTCTAGTGTTTACACTGCAACGAGTGGTGTACCTCAGGGTTCTGTGCTGGGTCCACTATTGTTTTCTATCTTTATCAATGATGTGTCAACAGTGTTAACAAATCTTCATTTCTTCTATGCTGATGATGTCAAACTATTTAGGCACATTAGCAGTTTTCAGGACTGCTGTGCCTTGCAGAGGGATGTGTCGGAATTATCGGTCTGGTGCAGCAAAAACTGTCTAATTTTAAATCCAGCTAAAACAAAGGTTGTCACGTACAGCCGGAAAACCATCGTCTACTGTTTTCCTACAGTATAGCGGGAGCTCCTTTGCAAAGGGTTGAGGAGATTAGGGAGCTCGGGTTCTTTTCGACAGTACCCTCTCTTTTTCTTCTCATATTAGGCTCATCACCCGGCGAGCGCTCCGAAGTCTTGGAAATGTGTGTCGGATTACAAAGGAATTCTCTTCTCCAGATCCATTTCTAATGCTATACAATGCAATATGTATCCCCCAGTTAGAATATGCTTCTGTTGCCTGGAACGGCATCTCCAAATCTAGTAGTGAATTAATAGAACGTGTGCAGAAGAAGTTTTTATCCATATTTAAGCACCGTCATCACAATCACAGTTTTCATCCTGATTCTGACTTACCCATAGTTCCTTCCATCCCTTCGTTGACCTGCAGACGTATGCGTGCAGACCTTACATTTCTTCACAAAATTGTTCATGGTGACCTTTCTTGCGCAGACCTGCTTAACTGTTTAGAGTTTAGTGTTCCACAGAGGCCCACCAGGTCGCATCGCCCTTTCTTGACCGCTGCGCGCAACTCCAATCATTCTCCTGTGCGCAGAATACAGAATTGCTACAACCGCTTCTCTGAACGCCTTGACATCTTTCAAAGCTCCTTTACAATTTACCGTACTGCGCTGTTGAACACAGTATGTTAAACATCTATGATATCTCTGTCGTTCGTTTTTCTTTTTTTATTGCTGAAATTTGGTTTCTCTGTGGTTCTGTTTAACCAATATAGTTGCCTGTTTTTGAAACTGTTTACTTATCATGCTTGTCTTATCATTTGTCTCTATACTCTTGTCATTGTTTTTGTCGTCTTACTGTTAAACTTTGTTCTCTGCTTGTTGTGTATTCATTACAATAAGCTGAGCCACAAAGGCATCTTCTTTTTCTTTTTTTACCTGTACCCAGGCTCCGCCTGTACTTTATTTCTGTAATTTTCCCTACTTCAATTTGTGTGTGTTGTCGCTTGTTTGTTTCTTCTTCCAATATGTTTCTTGTATTTTGTTTTCATGTAACTATCCGTGCGCCAGCACTCAGGCCTCTGGCTGTTCCTGTGCACGTAAATAAACATGATTGATTGATTGATTGATTGATTGATTATTATTATTATTATTATTATTAATTATATGATTGATTGATTATTATTATTATTATTATTATTATTATTATTATTATTATTATTATTATTATTATTATTATTGGGTCTTATACGTTGCTATCTCCAGGAGCGATATTGCTATGTAAGTGTTAATGGTCAAACATCATTTAGGTACAAAGCAACCAGTGGTGTACCCCAGGGCTCCGTTCTGGGCCCCCTTCTTTTTTCCATTTTCATTAACGATGTTTGCTTCTGCCATTAAAATTCTTCTTTTTTGTTGTATGCTGATATATGAAATCTTCAGAGAAGTGCGTAATGTTCAGGACTGTAATTCTCTTCAGGCTGATATCGTGTCATTCCATCGTTGGTGCACCAAAAACGACTTAATTTTGAACCCCTCAAAAACGAAAGTTGTTTCCTATAGTAGGAAAACTCAACAGCTGCAATACTCCTATAAAATAGCAAGCACTGCACTGCCGAGGGTGACCGAAATTCGGGACTTGGGAGTACTATTTGATTCTTCTCTGACTTTCTCTTCCCACGTTACACAAATTACCGGACGCTCTCTTCGATGTCTGGGTGCTGTCTGCAGGTATTCTAGAGAGTTTAAAGTCCTCTTCCTTTCTTAAAGTTGTATTCGGCTCTGTGCTTACCTCTTCTCGAATACGGTTCTGTTGTTTGGAATGGAACTTGCAAGTCCAATAGTGACCGCATCGAAAGGGTTCAAAATAAGTTCCTTTCTATCTTTAGGCACCGTTTCCGTCATGTACAAGAAGACGCAAACGGCAGCACGTCTTGTCTCAAAAGTATTCCTTCCCTTTGGTGTCGACGAATGAGAGCTGACATTATCTTTCTTTATAAACTTCTTCATGGTGATATTTTGTGTGATGACTTGGTTGCACTTATCAATGTCAACTTGCCGAACAAACTTTTCCGAAGATTTCGAACTTTCAGAACAGATGCTTTAAGTAAACGATGCTCGTCCATCTGCAGAATACAATGTGCATATAATGAATATTCCGATCGTCTTGATATATTCCAGAGCTCTTTGTCTTTGTTCTCTAATGAATTGAAAACTGTTGTAACTTAAGTGCCTTTATGTCATTTATGTGCCGTATTTCTGTTCCGTATTTATTTTATGCAAATCATCATCTTGCTTGTTTGTTTTTCACTTTTCCTGATTTTGTGTTGCTTGAATTTCTGTCGGTTTAAGTGTCAGTGCTTGTAACGCTGAACTTCGTTTTTCCATTTTGAAACTTCCTGACATTTTGTTACAAAACCTTTGTTTTATGTGTATAATCTATCTCCGTCATGTGCATTGAGTATTTGCTTGTGTATTTTCATTTTTCACGTGCCTTCAACGTTTTGCTGGCCGGGTGTCATGGCTTCTACACTAGGCTTCCTTTTTTTTTTTTTTTGCTGTTTTGCTGTTTTGCTTTCTGGGATCTCTGTAACTATTTTATCTTATTGTTTCTTTCATATATACGGTTTTCTGTGTTTTGTGTTTTTGATTTTAGTTTGTTTTTATGAATGCTTGTATATGGTGTACCAGTACCAAGACCCTAGGGTTGTTCCTGGGCACCAAAAATAAAGGTTGATTGATTGATTGATTGATTGATTATTATATTATTATTATTATTATTATTATTATTATTATTATTATTATTATTATTATTATTATTATTATTATCATCATCATCATCATCATCATCATCCCTGTCGTCGTCAGACACTGCGCATTCCTCATTTCTGGTCCCAGACTAAACCCACTCCTGCCCGCCCAAACTTCGCTGTACCAGACCATGCATGCTTATATTAGAACCAGGACTGGGCTCCATGCCTCAAAGACCGTGTCGGGCTGTGACCCGCGGGGTTCTAAGCTGGGGCTCCACTCCGGCAACCTTGAGCTACAGCTGCGGAAAAGCCCCTCTTCTCTTTTCCTTCCGCTTCTACCTAAGGGACGCCGAATGATTGCCCGTGCTTCTTCAGGACTTATTCAGCTAATGCCCTGAAGTCACCTCTGAACCCAGGCGATCCCCATTTCTTCGGAAATAAATTTGTTCCTCCTGCTTGACCAAGTTGGAATCAGGGAAGCTTATCGTAAAGCAGCTGTTTGGACAACATGACTAAAAATCCCCACGACCCGGAAATCCTGCTGTCTGCCGCCAGAAACCCGCTTCTCAACCGCTTATAATAAGACGGAGGAGAAACCCGTCCTATGTAATCTTGACACCAACCCGCCCCCCCCCCCCCTTCTTCCCGTTTTCTGATCCCGCTCTGAAAATGTAATCGAACAAGAAGAGGGAAGAGGAAGATCTCTAAGCACCTCGTAATTAAAAAAGAATTCTAGTGATTTTCACTCTCTTCTGTTGATTGGCCGATCCCCTGATTGGGCATGTGCCATACCTAAAGGCGCAAAAACAACAACAATCTCTCGGATGTCTCCATCACGGGCCTATTAGTCGTAACCTACAGCAGGCATTGTGCGGCCATAATTGCCTGCGCGATCGACAGTTGAGGTTGCCTTTTTACAGGACATTTCTATCACCGTGGTCAAATTTGGTTACACCTAGCGGCCTGCTCCCAAATGTGGGGTAGGAGAAGCCCTCCAAGGAAGTGACTAGGAAGGAAAGGGAGGGTCAAGCTGCACGTTTTTGAGTGCATTCGTATTTTTACTTGTACCTCATACGCTACCCTCCTTACCTTACATTTGGGCCAATTATTAATTACGTTTTTTTCTTGTTCATGTCACAGTATGTCCCTTTTTATCGCTGGTGACACCGACGAAACACAAAACCAAATGAGCTTTGCACATCCGCGAAATAGCAGACTTGCGGGAAGGATCAGAGCTTGCTCTTTAATTTGCTCAGCGCTTATTTTATCAGTGCATTGCCCTTTCTTTTAAATTGCATCTTCTCGTTGCGAGTGGCCTGTCCAGAAAATTGAATCCCCTCAAAAACCACACGTCTACACACGGCTGGCTCGTCATTACGCGGCGAGTTTGATTTCGTGAAATCACCGCTCGTGGCGGCGTACGTGCCCACATGTTTCCACTGATTTTCTTTCACCAGTTTTGCTGAGGACACTTTTTTTCCCTGCAGCGTGTTCTGGTCCGAAATGAACACTTGATCCTCACGCCTGGCATGGGTGATTCGCTGCAGGAAAGTAGTTCTGCACAGATGACCCCATTTCCCGGAGTAGTTATTGAGAAGTTGATCGGAATTAATTCGGCAGAATCGCTATGGGCGTGTCTATGAAGCGCGAGAGAACCTAATGTAGAGAACTCCTTAGCGCCATATCACCTCCATAAAACGCAGAATAGGGGTGCGCCACGCCATTTTCTTTAAATGAGCTCATTTCCTCCAGGCAGTGGTCACTTGCCAGGCCCCATCACAGCAGACCACAAAGCCTTTCTGCGAGAGCCATTCCCTCTGCCGCTGTATGCCCCATCCCGGAAGTGGCACAGAGGCGGCTGTGGCAGATGTCATTTTTTATGCGGTCAGACGTCCCAAAAATCAAGGGAACGTAAACAAAAACGCTCTGAGATAAAAAAATGTCAACAGGCGAAGCTGTAACCTGCGGCCGGTGTTAGGCATTGCCACGTTGAGCTCGCTGTGAGTACGCTTTGCTGCGAAGTGGATTTTTTTTTTTCGTTCCCGGGATGCGCCGTTCCACCTTGCCAGTGTCGGCAGATTCGAGAGTGCGGCTACTTCATATTTGAAACCAGGCAATCTGCAGGCGTACTTCGAAATCCTCCACAACCTGTTTTCTTTTTGCGCATGCGCGCAGGGTTGCGTCGGAGAAGTCCTCGGTGCACACGGGGCCACCGGATTTTAGTTTCCCATATCCCTATAAAACTTCGTTATAAAATTCATCAGAATAATAGGAGACGAAAAAAAAAATGAAGGAAGCTCACTATTACGCATAGGACTTGGGGGGGAGCGAAGCTGCGCGCAACCTTCACCACCATAACGGAGGTTTAAACCTATGCTTGCAGCCGATTTGCTTCTTCTGCGCTACCGCAACGACCTTTATTTCATAATCGTTTCTGTAGTGTGAGCTTCTTTCATTTTTTTGCAAGTGTTAATACCTGCACATCACCTTGGAGGGGCATACACTATGACGTGTCTTTCTCGTTCCCAGGAAGTGTTGCCACGATTACAACGAACGCTGGAGTTTTTTTTTTTTTTTTTGGCAAATCTTGGCCAATCTCCCAAAGTGTGTATGCTTGGTTTGAAAAACGGGCTCCGGGGACACGGGATGTCGCCACGAGGCGCGCACACACAAGCGCTCGGCATTTTCTTGGTTTTTTTAAATGTCGGGTGGTCGCCGCAAGTAAGAACACAATATTTTCAGGGGCTGCGGCATTCTCTCTCGACAACTGTCCGTATCAACGCCAAGACGATACTGAAAGTAGTCAGGAGAGGGTGCCACAGCCCTTCTTGCGAATTACTTCTCCGCACTTGACAGCGCTCACGTTGAATGGAACTGCTTTAATTTTTTAGTGTTAGCCAAAGATTAATCGAGCGCTCACCACAAAGAATAATGTCATGGTTTTCTGCGGTATTCTGTGTTGAAGAAACTGTTTTCCCTGTTTGAGTGAGCACGAAGCCAACAGACGCAAACTTCCAGCGGTATGTTTTGACGGCGACAGACACAAAATAAGTTTGGAAAATTGTTTTTGCAGTTGTAGTGCGAATTTTTGCTGCTTATCAAACATTCTCTGTCTAGGAAAGCTCGAGAAGTTCGGGGCATGCGGAATGTCTCATTGATTGATTATGGGGGTTTTACGCGCCCGAGGCTACACAGGCGATGAAGCACGCCGCAGTGGAAGCCTCCGGATTAATTTCAACCACCTGGGGATCTTTAACGTACGGCGAAATCTCGAACACACGGGCGTTTTTGCTTTTCGCCTCAAACAGAAAAGCGGCCGCCGCGGTCGGAAATCGAACCCGCGTTTTAGCAGCGCAACGCTTTAGCCACTGAGCCACCGCGACAGGTGCTAAATACCTGGAGTTACGTCCAGCGGCGTCGTGAGTGAACTTGACCACCGCCCCCCACCCCTCGTCTACGCCAAAGAGAAGTGTAAGTCGTTCGCATGTTATTCGCCATTTAGTCAATGATGACGATGGCGATGATGATGATAATGACGACAATGATGCACCGTGGACGCACTTATGAACACCGAAATGTTCATGCAATGACTGGTACCTACAGCCTTCCATATGCAAAGTTACATGCATTTAGAAAGTGTTCAATCGAAGGTAGGTCAGCTTAGAAAGCAAAACGAAAATGCTAACCCGCACACACTCCCTCCAACTCCTCCATTCCGGATGGACAAACGGTGCGTCATGGCCGACAATCTCTACACCAACCATGAATGCCCGCACTCAGGTTAGTCAGCAGCTATCAAAAACTGGTTACTAATACGCGGTGGCGGTGATGACGAAGATGCGGCGATGGAGGACTTGGCGTCCTGACATCCGCGCTTCCCGGTACATTTTGCGCTGCACAGCGACGTACACTGTATCCGGATGCAGTAGTCCACCTCAAGAACCTAAATTCCAGGCCATGAATCAGATTTTCTTCGGAAGAAGTGCCATAAAGGGACCAGAAAGGTAGCATAAAAGTCCGAATCATTAAACACTGTCGCCTCGGAATAAAAACCACGCCAGTTGTAGCACCACCAAAATTTGGGGCGAAATAATAGCACAGGCGGATGCAAGCATGGGAAAATAATAGCCTCTTTTTCTCGCTGCCTGTACGAGGTCAGAAAAACTTTGCGCGGGGTGGGGGTAGAAAACTTTATTAGGAACAGATGGAGCAGGTTGAAGGCGACTAATACAGCTCGTTCAAACAAGAGTTTCTTGGGTGGCCAGGTCGGAGGTGCCCAGCGCCTCCTCCCACTGCTCCCTGCTGGTGATTGAGGGGAAAGGATCTTGAGGGCATTCCCACATGCAATGGGTGAGTGATGCACGCGCACCGCAAAGGGGACGTTCAGGAGACGGGAAGTCTGACGAGGGAATGTGATAGAGAAGGGATCTCGTTGGGAAGGCTCCCGTTTTGGAGGAGTCTCCATGTTCGTACTTTATGTTGTGTAAGAGATGCGTGGGCTGGTGAGTAGAGACGACGGGAGAGACGGTAGTGCTTTGTGATATCGTTAAAAGTGATCAGCTTGTCTCTGGTGGACCTGGCGCCGTGGTGGGGGAAGGGGTTCATACCGGCCCGGTGTGTAAGCTTACGGGCCTCCGTGTGTGCCGCCTCATCGGCCGAGCCAGTGCCCTCGCCCCCCCCCCCCCCCCCCCCCCCCCACCCGAAATGTTTCGTGCCAGGCTGGGGTGCGGTTGAAGTAGCCTGAAGAACCGCCTGATGTCGCCTGCAGGCGCGGAACCAGCAGTTTTAAGGACATTATTCTTGATATAAAGCTGAAACAAGGGATACGTCGACGTCTGATCCCTGCGCCCGCTCCAGATGCTGTGCATGTCAACTTATACAGCCCGGCTGCATTTCGCGCCGGATACACAGAGCTGCGCCGCGAACCTGCCGCGAGCCGATCGAGGAAGTCCCGCTGTTCCGCTGGCGGAACAGCACGGCCGGGAAATGGCGGAACAGCAGGAGAAGCCTCATTTAGGCATACATTTGGTCTGGACTTACGCGTGTCATTCCTTGCACTTACACTGGTACAAAGTGTAATAACATGACAGAGTATGTCACTGTATTTTGATCAGTCAACTATCAATCCTTGATATGTTTATTTTTAAGTGCAGAGCACTTTAGGCGCTCGCCTTGTCGTCATAGCTCGCTCGCCCGACCCAAGTATATAGAGCACCAAGGCGGCATCCCGGGGTAAAGCTGTTGTTTGCGGCGTACACCAGAGGCTTCGAAAGCCAAGCGGTTTATGTAGTCATAAGCGTTTGAAAGTCGTGAAACGCTGGCGCTTGTCATATATCCTCCCGTTGTTTAGCGCAAATAAAACTGTAGGTACATTTGAGGAAAAATGTACGAAATTAACCCGCAGCGCCCGCGTTCCTTTAGTTAAGGACGCCCGTTGGGTTAGTTTTCACGATAGTAAACGCAAAATGTGGCAGTGCAACGCCGGCCCGTCCCGGGAGAAAAGCACAAAGAGAACAGAACTCCCGCTGGTGCAGTTTCAGTCAGGGGGCATGCGAGCACTGCGAAGGCTGGAAATTTTAATTGCATAGGGTAGTAGCATTAAGCGGATAACGGCGGTAGAACCCATTATGCCGAATCACTGCTCTGCAGTTCCCAGAGCTTTCACGCCGAGTGGAACGGTTTTCATTTTTCCACCGACATCGCATTTCATTGACTATAGCAGTTCCATAATTTCTGCTGTATGAAAAGCATTGCTCTGCCCATCTTGTATTTCCTCCACATCAACAAAACTGTACAATACTCTTTGTTGCAGAGCTTTGCCTTTTTTTTTCACTATTACATTGTTTTTTTGACCTCCCTCTTGGTTAGAATCAGCATCCTGTATTTGCTTAATCGGAATTATATTGAAGCCATGTCTGTTAAAATTAACGACAAGAAATAGAATGAAATTTCAGAAACGTGCAACAAGCTCAGCATTCAACAGCAGTGCAATAAGGTGTTCCGCTAAGCGTAAGCTTACTATTCACGTTACTAGCACAAAAAATGACAAAAACTACACCATCTTCCCGTAGGGGAACCCTGAGTAGTATGCGAAGCAGCCATGGGGTCGACTGAAGTTACCATTACTTTTCAGTTCGTCGTTTCCGTTGACGTTCAGCTTCGCGCGCCTTCATTGTATCAGTAGCTTCTTGACGTAGTCTGAATGAGTGAAGGACGTAAGGCGCGTTCATAGCACATGCTCCCGTCTCGGTTTGTAGCGCAGTGGGAAGAGCACCACGTACCCCCCGTTGCGGCCAGAGAGTCGTTGGATTGAAACCAGGCGAACCTTACTATTTCTTTTTATAGTTGACTGCACTGACGTCAGCCCAAACGCTGACGGGGCTGAAGAGACGCGCATGCGCAGTAGAGTGCGGACGGCGGGCAACAACAACGAGGGAGGGAGGGACACAGCCCCGAGCATGAGATGCTTCGCATCTAAAAAGGCGATTACTTAAGGACAAAGATGCACGTTTGCCAGCTTCACCGCCATAATACGAATGTGCCCCGCGTACAGTCCAGTGTGATTCGAAGGTTGTCACGGGAAAGCTACAGATACTCTTTCGAATGAAGCAGACAGATCACCAGCTTTACCAAATCTTCCATGCCAGTTTCGTTATCGTCGGCGTCGATAAAAGGCAACCAAGTCTGCACTTGATAATAACGAATGTAAAGCTTGAAACCCAAACGGTGGCAAGTCAGTTATGCGGGCCATTGTTGTAGCATGAAACAGCCAAGAAGAGAGAGAAGAGTGCGAAATCTTGATTTTCATGGTTCCAAAACGAAACCGTAGGCGGCCTACGCTTTCGTTTCGGAACCGCCACTCTTGCCCAAGCGTGCAACCGGCGTACGAGGCCAGTGACACGCTTGGCCGCTCGATGCTGGCGCGATAACCTTCAAATCGTACTCGTCTGTACTTCATAGCTGATAAGAAAACTTATTAGTTCCTTTCCTAAAGGAAAATCTAAAACACGCGAATCTTGATAGTAAACACCCAGTGTTGGCCTCCACTTCCGCCTGACGAACTTTGGGGACCGCGCGCCACTCACGAGCACACTCATGATCACGCTCACAAGCGCATGCCCGCATAACCGCCTTCTCTACGGACGAACGAATCACCCGTGGAACGGCAATTTAGTTCATCATCATCACCATCTATGCTCCTTAAGGTGGGCTTTACTGTTAGCGTTCAGCATACACAAATCGCATGTTCAAGTCAGTTATTTCAGGCTTCGTTAGAAAAACAACGCGCAAGAAGCCTTGCCTACACATTTCTCCCTCCCATCTTTTGGTCGACCGCCCCCCCCCCTGAAAAAAATTCTTGACTACGCCCCTGCCTACATGCGCAGGGGCCCAGACGACTTCTACAGAGATAGTGGGTGGATTTTTCTTGAGAATTTAGAGAGATCGTGCAAAATTTGCTTGAGAGATATAGCCTCGTGCAAAATTTTGAATGGGCAGTTTCGAATCTGAGATTATGATTCTAGGTTGTGGCCGACAATAAGTTCAAGTTCAAGTTCAAGTTTATTCAAGGCAATATTACAAAACATTGCCTTGGGGGGCATGGCTAGAGGCAAACCAGTTGCCTGACGAAGGCCACGCCACCCTCAGCCGCAAGCGGTACGACAAAGCAAATAAAAAGTAGAAGAAAAAAATAAAAAGTACAAGAAAAAAATTTACAAGCAAAATTTGCAAGGAAAAGAAGACACTAGCACACACTGATATAACTGGATACAACTGGATGGGATTTCAATTTTTGTACCAAGCTGTTTAAATTTGGGGTACAGAAAAAAAAAACAAAGTAAAATGCAAAATGCAAGAACAGAAACAAATTCAAAACATTGTGAGCAGCGCGTGGTGTTACAAAACAGTTTCGCTTATAGTTACAATGATACCTTCATACCTATACAATAGAAAAGAGTAGCTGTTTAATGAATTTCTTGTATTGTGACGGCGTTGTTCCTGAAATTAAGAAATTAAGAGCCAGAGCGATTGCTATCTTTTCCGTCTCAGTTGGGGGATCAGTGCTCCGTGGCCGTCAACAGAAGCTGCCTCCAACAAAATGACTATGGCAGTAGTGGGGCTCGGGTTCCGTTTCATCGCCCTATTCCGATTGCTGGCATGGGGTGAACTCATGGACTGGTATGTTTTATGTGCGTCGCCTATTTAGGCGGACCCCGGCCGGTTTTCTGGGGTTGCCTTCATGAAACTGTTTTTGGCTGCCGTGGAACAATGTAGCGCCCCATGTAACAAAGAGCATCAACGCAAGGTATAGCGTGGCTTATACATGCCAACAGTGTTCGTGTTGCGCAGACGTATATTTCAGGCAAAGCATAGTAAATAGACACAGACTTAATAACACGATATTAAAAAATACACCTGCGATTGCTTTTCGCCAAAATAAAAAAAAAAGCCAGGTGAAAAACGACTACCGAAGGGGGCGAGATAAAATCACAAAAAAGATATAAAGACAGCTACCTCACGCTGTCCGATCAAGTGGTGTCAAGGTGAAGAAATTTCTTGCTATACTTAAAGAGAGAGACAACCAATTTTTGTGGAGTGCATGTCGTCGAGCTCGTATGAAATCCAGCGTTTTATATAAACTCCAATAGGAACGAAGAATTTTGAAACAAATTGGCTGAAAAAATTTTAATTGGCATTAAACTTTTATAAATCTCAAAGGCGGCGCCATATAGTGTCAAAACGCGACACTAACGTAAGTATACAAAGAGCTCCATCAGTTTCAATTCGTGATTCAAATAACGGCATAAATGAATAGGAAAGACTGCATCTTTTGATTTGTTAAGCTTGGGACAAGTTTGTATACACCTCTTTTCATCTCACCTGCAGTAAAAAAACAGATCTAAGTGTTGTTGCACGGCCAACTGTCATGGTTGCCAGGGTTTGTTTTGCAGCACGCGTAAGGCAGGTAGATATAAACATACGGCCATACGGCTTTCAAACTTTATTTCGTCCTATCAAGAAACCGTTTGGTTCAAGGTGTTTTTATTCATGCCTTTTTATGTAGGATAGATGGAGTATACTCCGAAAAAACCAGTCATCTGTCCCTTGAAGTTTTATTACGTGCTTTGCAGGTGAAAATGGGGTGTGCTATTGTGACAGGTACCCTTTATTTAGACGTCCATGCGAAACAATAGTCATGCTATTTTGCCGTTCCTTAATCTTTTTAATCCACCTTAGTTCACCTTAATTCATCTTAATCAACCTTAACCAACCATAATTTCTCTAAGTCAATTGCAATTTTTGTTTTTACTGAGTCTTCCATATACCATCCTAATTCACCTTGTTCCCACTATAATCCACCCTAATTCCAGATTATTCTACTTTAATGCATTTAAGTTTACCTTAATACAAACTTATTCATCTCTATTCGTCTCAATCTCCCTTAATCCCTATTTTAATCTACAATAATCTACAATAATCCACCCTAAAATGTCCTATCGCAGCTTAGTCCCTACATTAATTAACCACAAACCGTCTAAATAATCGGTCTAATTCGGTCTTATGATTACCGCCATTGGCTGTAAAGAGCAAATCTGCTGACGTATCTCTCGTGGGAGTTCACTTCGTTTCATGATTGCGCAGCCCCGGACAGTCAGCTGCAGGCTCCGGTCGAGATAACCTTAAAAGACAGGAGGATTCGTGCCGTGTCAATTGGCGAAGTCTTCACAGTTTCTTTTCCAGAGCATACAGCTTAGGATGTTGATTTATTTCTTCATTTTGGGTAAGATCACACGAATCGATACTTCCTCTAGGTTGGCGCTTGGGGTCTAGCTCAAGAACCCGTTTGCTGTTCGGACCAGCTGTTGTTCCTTAGCCTGTGTTGTCAATGACTGGTGCAGCAATCGCTGTCTAAATCAAAGGAAAGAAAGAAAACGCGTTACTTTACCCTTTACGTATACCATATACACAAATGGCTTGCGACCGCGATGTCAGATCCGAGCACTGACGAACCATGCCTGCCTCATTCTGAGGCCAGCGCACTCTTCTCATCTTATTCGACACCGTGGCCGATTGGGCAGCGTTCCAGCTGTGCCCTGGGTATAAAGGGCGGAACTCTCATTGATTGGCCCTAACGTCATAAGGGGCACGATGGCATAGCTCACATCTGGCGCACACTGCCGAAAGTGAATTGGGTGATGTTTCCATTTTGATACGCGTGAACCTAGTCGGAATCCCTGGAAACATCGTGCTAACAGTTTACGCTGGAAAACGCCCCCCAGGACTCCTTGTGGTGTATTGGCCACGTCTGCAGGGTACGCATCCAAGAGTGTTACGAAACCAGGTAAAGTCATGGTAGAGAGACCATGTGAGCGGGTGGATTATTTGTTCGCTTCAGAATATCATATTGTTTCAAAAAATTAAGCATTTAAATTTTACCACTCCAGTTTTACAGGCAGCAGCACTTATAAGGAGAAAATAAAAGAAAACTGTGTAGAATGGAGAATCGGAGAGAACGTCTTATGGGAAAAATGCATAACCGTTCGAAAAAAAAAAAAACATTTGCGTCGTCGACAAGATATCTGAAATAAAAAAGAGGAACATAGCACTGGACAAGGTCATAAAATATGAACATGCTGCTAGGAGAATAAAGCTATCAGTAGAGCACCACATGAAAACTACTGGAGGATGGCTTCAGGCTGCATAAAAGAAAGAACAGCTGACAGTAACTATAATGTTGGTGGTGTTCGTGGCACGCTGATAATTATGCCAATAAAGCTTTCTGTTTTTGTGCAGGTGGGTTTCCACTGCCTGCAATGAGGCAAGCGAGTCATTTGCAAAACTCTGCATACAGTGAACGTTTCGGAACAGAAAAGAAACATGCTGATCCTACAAGATGAAGTATGATCAGAAATATTCCGATAAGAAATAAGGAATGTGTTCGTCAGTGTTTACCTGGCAAGGCTAGTTGCTTTACCCCACGTTTTGCTGTTTCATTGTGTGTGAGGGAAAGGGAGAATGAGTATGAGAGCGACGAGAGGGAGAGAGGGAGGGAGGGAAGTCGGAGGGAAGTTGGATGGGAAGGAAGACCAGAAGGCTAAACATGAAATGCAGAAAGAACAGTGGAGAATCCAAGACAGCCAAAAAAAAAAAACCAAGAAAGAGGCAAGGCAGACAGAAACGAATAAATGGAGATAAAAAATGGAAGCTAAAACTTCGTTAGAGATGTACAAGGATGAGAAATTAGACATCAGAAAGGAAGATTTCTACGGTAATTCCCAGGGCAGTGCTTTGCTTTTTGAGGCTAGAGCAGGTTGCTTGTGAACTAAGAACTTTGTGGGGAGGTATACACAAAATGATGAGGTATGAGTGGTCCGCGGAAGAGAAACAGAAACCATGGGGAACATAGTGTTTGATTGCAAGGGTATCCATCCAAATATAGAGGGAAATGTTCGGTTTCCAGAAGCCCTAGGATTTAAGGGTAGCACAGAGGCAGTTAACTTCAAGGCTGTCGAGACGACGAAAAGAGGATTAGAATTCTGGTGGACGAAAGCAGAGTGGGGAATATTGGCTGTGACAGCTACCACCTGTAACAGAAAAAATAAGTATTTTGTGCATAATAAGTTTTTTGCCTGCCCTAAGAGCAGCGCTAGTATTAAATGAAGAGTGTAAAACAGGTGTATTAGTTTTTTTTTGTTTTTTGTAGGTAAGATGACGCGTCATCACCCCACTACAAAGGGGGTGCACAATCAATCAATCAATCAATCAATCAATCAATCAATCAATCAATCAATCAATCAATCAATCAATCAATCAATCAATCAATCAATCAATCAATCAATCAATCAATCGACCGATCAATCAATCAACCAATCAATCAATCAATCAATCATCCTCATCATCATAGAGGTATCTGTACGGCTTTCCCCTTTCTTCTACCCTGCTCCCATCTCTTTTTTTGGAAGAATTTACTTGACCCAAACTGTAGCTGCCGGCATCACAGAGTGCCGAAGACATATAGAGACTGAATTCGTTTTGTCTTTTTTCACCTTATAGCAATGCATGTTCGTGGGCAGAGGAATAAGCGCTTTAACCTGATGAACTACATTACTTGGTGCTTTCATCTTAACTCGTTTACTATACATGCTTTTGCGCAAATGTTGTTTTCTCCGAAAATAACATACCCTATACGCGTACGGTAATGATTTCTTTACATCACAACATTATTTGATTTTGTGGTGTAGAATTCCCACTGCATCTCCAGTTTTTACAGTACGTATAGTTAATATTTATCAGGGATTCTTGAATCGCCATAGCAACAGCAGGGAGAAAGAAGTCCAAATGCTACTCATATACCCGCAACAAAAAAACCCAAGTAAATTCGCTCCATAGACTTACACTTTGTTGGCTTTCACCATTGTGAGCAACTGACGGTATTATGACCAACTCCGAACCTGGCAATGCCTTATGGCTTTCCAACTTGCCTGTTTACCCTTAGATTAATGCATCCTGCCACCAGATGCGGAAGGTGGCAAAACTGAACTCGGTAGAAATTATTAAAGCAAAGCTCTCTATGCCTCAGCGATGCTGTCGTTCATCGCGCGAAGAATACGCGCTGCAGGAATGGGTTTCACAAAACCGTGATGACGATAAGCGAAGGCACATCAGACGCCCCAAGAACAAAACGCTTTCCGTGGTCGGGATCCAAAACTGCATCCTTCGCGTTTCGTGTTATTTATTTATTGAGAATACCTTACGAGCCCTTTTTGATTGCGTTCAGTAAGGGGGTAATAAAGTGATGCGTTACAGATCATACAGCATAGAATTGCGTGTTTCACAACATAGCAGAACAACTAATGAAGCACACGTCTGTCAGAAAGCGCCATTCCGACACGGTCGAAGTTATTTGTATTTTGGTCTTTGATTCAGGTTGCACAGGAGAAAACTTCACGTTTCAATCCTCTTTCTTAAGAAAAGGGGATTTTATATTTGGAGTAACGTTTATTATCCGTAGAGTAGAAAGGAACTCTTACCTGATTTCACGCGCACGGAAAAACATACGCAGGAAGTAAAAAAATAATTACGCAAAATTTACTCCCCCTTTTCTTGACAGACGTTGGTTTTTTTCCGGAGAATTTCTTGCAAGATTACAACTCAGCATTACACCGAATCTATTTTAATGAATTGAAATTATTGGAGATTACATGTGGTGTCTTCGTAATTTCTTACAATTGCTAGAAGTTGCCGGAAATAGATTCGAATAATGCGAAATTGTTGAGGACTACTATGAAAGTTCTCGGGAATACTTAGATTTTTTGGCATGTATTTGAAGATACTTGTGTGCACTGAAATTACTTGTCACTTGCACACCCTTTCAATTTACTTGCAATTACTTTTCATTACTGAAACATTGAGAATTCACTAAGAATTACTTGGCATTCATTTGAATGCAATGTTCTAAAACTATGCGTAATTACTTGGAGTTACCACTAGTTATCTAAAAGAGATTGGGAAAAACCTAAAATGACCCGGAATTTATACTTAATAAGGACAGCTTCCTGGGACATGTTGGTACTCCATTACTAACAATAATTGCGATAAAAGAGAGTACTCTATTACTAACAGTAATTGCGCAATTATTTTTGTAAAGGAATTTATACGTTTTTGAATCCCTTGGAATTACTGGTAGTATGCAACGTTCTTGTGAATACCTGCAATTGTTGCCTAGTTTGGTAGATTTATTCAAGGTATTACTTGAAAGTTCACACAGACTCCCGTAGGTCAAGATGAGGTCATGGTTGTGGTGATTGGGATGATGAGGATGATGGATGTGTGTGTTCATGTGTGTGCATGTGTGTGTGTGACAGTGTATGCGCATGTCTGTGTATCATCGCATGTGCGCGTGTTTGTGTGCGCACTCCTGTGTAATCCAGCGTGCGGTTTTGTGTGCGTTCGCGTGCGCGTGCGTCTGTGTATGCTTTCGTGCGGGGCTTATGATCGCACAGCCACAGGGGTAGTGCTGCTTCCACTAACAGCAGCTGCATTGTTACGAGGCCATACAGAGGCACAGTATCGGGAAATCTAGGTTAGGTAGCTAAGGCACGCTCCCACATCAAAGAAGAAAACATAAAGAGCATGGAAGCGGAATATCTCGCTGCGTGGCGTTAAACTAAGCTCAACAGACACACACAAAACAGAACAGTTTCATGCAGCACTTTCTCTTTTACTCAAGTCGTCTCACGAGAAAAAAAGAAGGAATTACGTGTCGCCGAAAAAAGAAGAAATCGTCGTGTATGTACATACTACCCAATAAACAAGGTATATATAGATACGCCTTGGTGATGGTAAGCAGCACAGTGCTCGCCATAGAACCGTCTAAGACGACGTCGCGCCTCACTTCCCTATTAATGGAAATATACCGCCGGCCTTGTTTTTTTTTTTTTTTTGAACGCTGTATATCGACGCAGGGGTAAAAAAAAGAAATGCGAAGACAGAGGTCGGAACACGTATATAGCCTCTTTTCACTCACGCTTCCTGCGCTATCTTCTCCTTCCGATCCCGTGGCAACGAGAACGTGAGCCTTGAAAGACAGCCGCGTCCTTGGACAAAGCCCTTCCACGGGAGCACCGTGCGTGCCGTATAATAAATTTCATTTCCCGAGACCAGAGTGCGCGGAGGCCCCGCTGTCTTCTTGTACGGGGCTCTTCATCCGATGCAGCACGGGGCCGGCGGGGGGCCCCGCCTCCATTCGCACGACGTTATTGCCAGACGCATCAGCCGAGGCTATGTACGCCACCAGTGTAGGCGAGAAAACAGCAGCCGAACAAATTGGCTCATCATTTTAGACGACTTTGCAGATCGTGGCTCGCAGTCGCCGTTCTGACGGTCTGTGGTTATGGCGCGCGTTTGCTGGCCCTGGCGCTGTTTTGCTACATTCAGTCTCTACTTCTTAGGGGAGCAATATTCCCCATAGGCAATTTTGGGTCGCTGATGAAAAAAATAAGGACAAGCACAATACAAAGTACAGTAACGGCAATCTTCGAATTCGTGTGTGGATTCTATAGGGTTATTAGACAGTGTTGAAATCAAGAAGCGGTGATAATAAAAGCGCATTTCTCGGTTTGTAAAAACAGACGAAGGGCGCATTAGTTCAATGACATAAGTCAGAGAGAAATAAAATGGAAAGACGACAGGGGTAAGTAGGGCAACAATTGTAACCTACGCACTGTCTTTTTCGTGAGTTTTGTGTGCGCTGTACTGCTTTCATTTCGATGCATTAATATGGAAGAACTTAAAAGAATCCACATCAACGGACAGCTTGTGACTGCCTCTCTTGCGACATTCTTACGTGTGTGCGTGTGTTTGTCCGATGCTTTTTCTTTTTATATTACTATTTTTAGCTTTTAATTCTCATCCCATATTCACCAACCTTCTAAAATAAGAATCCTAGCATTGCGGAAGGAATCACCTCTCCGGCCTTACTAAAGGAGAGGGTCTCCACCATGAGTGTGGCGGGGAACATGTTTTGGGTTTGCAAAAGTGATCGAGGACCTTCGATGAACTCTATAGATTCGTGTCATAACGCCAAAAAATTCACACGCAGCTACAGGCAACCACACATATTCAACGTCCGTCTTTTCAAGCTGGCGTTTATGAAGCATCGTCCAACGATTTGCTGTTGCAGCTAAGAGTCGACCAAACATTTACATGCTGACTTTTGGGTGTCTGGCTTTTTTGCAACGCTGGCGCGTTGTGCAAAAACCGCCGCTAAGTGGTGTGATGAGTGGAGAAAAAAATAAACGTATACGTGTCATACAGCGAAGCCTTACTTTTTCACAGACAGCTAGGTTTGGCAAAAAGGTGTAATAAAAGAGTAATAATAAAAGGAGTAATAAGAGAGAAAGAGTCCTGGGGAGGGTTTCGTGGGCCACGATTGCGAACCAATTGCCCTAAAGGATCCTCTCCTCCTAGAGCAAGCACTAGAGCTGGAGGGCGTGGTGGTAAGTTTGCGGACGCCCTTGGTCCTCAGAAAACAGGGCGAAAGACTCGGGCAAACAAGCGGACGAATCAGGCTCTGGCTAGCAACTGGTCAACGTTTGCTAAGGGAACCATAATTACACAGTTGGACTCATAGCATGATATGCGCACTGACGCAGACATGTCGACCGTAGGAAAGAGCAATACACACAGCCTTCATGATAGTCAAGAAATTTTGTATCTCATGATTTATTAAACATAGGACGTGTTATTGAACGATATATAGTATTACCAAGAATTAACGTTAATTAGTTAGTTGCTGCTAGTAAGCCCTGAGTTTGTCTGCTTTCTGTTTCGTTTGATAGGCGCACCTTTCGAATATGCAAATCTAGAAACTATTTACCTTGGATGCGTATTTTTGTCCCTTACTGCATGCGAGTAAATGTCTCGCTGTAATTTACAGAGTTAACAGTGAGCGGATGATGGGCAATAAATTATTTACGAAACTTTTCTTCTATTTTCGTTGCGGGCTCGATTCACAACCGCGGCGGCCGCTTTTGTGATAGAGGAGAAAATCAAGAACGCCCGTGTGTGCGAGATTTCGGCGACGTTAAAGATCCCCAGGTGTTTAAAATTAACCTCGAGCCCTCCACTACGGCGCGCCTCATCGCCTGCGTAGCGTCGGAGCGTTAAACCATGCAATCAATCGATCAATCAATTTCTTTTTGAAAAGCTGCCATACACCAAAATGGAGCGCAGTTTGAGAATGTTGCGATTTCATATTGACAATTTCGTGCATCCTCGAAGAACACCATAGTGTGAAACACTAGTGCGTGCTAAAGCTGACGAAAGCACTGTCATAAATACCCCCGCTTTCTTTTTCAATAAGCCGTTTTTCATTATTAATATTCCGTCACTAAAAACTCTTTTACGAACTTTGTATGGAAAAAGCACCGTAGCCAATTCAGATATAAAATGCGGGCTTCTACTGGCCCTATAAACCTGCCTACACCACCTTGCTGAGCTTTAGTACCCAGTAAATAACTTCGTGATATTAGAGAGGCCGTTGGGATAGCGCAATTGGCATATATACAGGCCAGCCTAAAAATCTCATTCAGCGGTTGGTCCGGCGCGCCAAATGTGTTTCCTATTTTCTGTCTAAAAGCTAATTTTGCCTTACCTAATTTTTCATACCCTACCTAGTAGGCTAGTGGTTTGCCTTTCGCCGTCTCCCAGTTCAATGTTTGAATACTGTCTAAAATAAGTTTGGAAACAAATGGACGCAAGGGCCATTTGAACATTTGAATGCGACGTTTCAGCCTAGGAAAAGTTATGCGTAGCGATTCATTTATATTATTCTGTCCACATCACCCCTGCCCAATCGCCCGATGTCCTGACTCGCATCCCCGCTTTTTTCATTAAGAGCGGCAACGACACAGCGCTCCAAAGGACCGGAAGGAGGGGCGTTGTCACCTGAGCAGTCGTCCAAGCCGCGTCGATTGCACCGGCGTCATCCACGGCGACGCTGGCCGCAGGTGGTCCAGCCGTGTCATGTTGCGAGCAGCGGCTGGGCACAGCGGTGTCTCACAGGCTCACTTGGGGGACGTCGTCGTCGTTCGTTATCCCGGAAGCGGCGACGCCGAGCACAGACGCGAGCGCACGCGCGCGTTTCAAGCTTTTCCCGCCCCACCGTCCCAGGTGCAGGTTGATCGGAGAGGGAGAAGAACACAGGGGAGAGATAGAGAGAGAGAGAGAGAGAGAGTGGCGGTCGACGCACCGTCCCCCGTTTCCGACGCTCCGCTCGAGTCTCGCTCGGGCCACCGACTGAGCGGCGAGCCGTTCGCGCTCTCGGAGTCCGCCGCTGGCCGAGGGGGGCGCGGCTAGGGCGAACCGCAGCTCCGATGCGCTTCGGCGGCCGCCTTCACCGGCTGGCTTGCTTTCTCTTTCTGTTTCCCCCTTTGTTGGGGCCTTTTAGCGGCGTGACCTTTGAATGCGAACCCGCCGCGCTTGCCTGTGAGAGGGCCCGATCGTGTTTCAGGATTTTCGAGGAAAGCCCCCGAGCCGGAAAAATATGCGGTAACCACAATGCGAGAATAAAAGGCAGAGCTCTGCCGGGTTTTGTTTTTTGTTTCTGGGTCTTCCGGGGGCGAGAACTACAGGAGTGGCTCGAAGAAAAAGAGCAGCCAGCTGCGAGGCCGGGCGAAATTTATTTAGAATGTGCATAATCTGTGTTCCTTGTTTCTTACCTTTAAGTCATTTTGCTCCCCGCGCACGTATTTTCATGCCTCCTGATCGCGTGGTTTACGCGAGACGTCTTGTTGAGGGGCGTTACACCGAAAGCAGTTTTCAAAGAAACGCTTAAATCTCTCTGGAAGTTCTTGGGATTGAAGTTGTTTTTGGTAAAAACGCGAAAATTAGAACGTCTGATTTCTCATCCGCCCCTGTAGAGGTGCCAGTTAGTCGTAAGTTTATATAACGCGCTCGGCAAAAAGGTGTAGTGTGAACAGGACTTGTTGAAGATGTTTGAATTCGTGAGTTTATTGGCTGAAAGCTAAAACAGCCAAGCGAGACATTTTTTTTCTGTCAATACTCATCCATAAAAAGTCCTCTTTTATGCAAAGATGATGCCTGTGAGGTGTAATGGATCTTATTAAAAAAAAGTAATTGTAGGCAACCGGTAACGTATGTAAAGGTCAGATAAATAATGTGTGTATATTTTTTATGCACACATGCGTATTTCTGCTATACACTTTTGTGCATACAGCTTAGTGGATACTGAGTATGTCCCGGGTAATTGCAAGCACACCGAGATAACACAAGGAGTATTAATGAGGGATCTATTTAGGGGAGGATTATCTATGATTCAAAGAGTTCGACTGAACCCCCCTCCACCCCCCACCCCCTGAGGGCTCGAAAAAATGTCAAACTTTGTGGCCTGTCAAAGAGTTCGTAAATGTTTAGGCCTCCTGTTGATTTCCCCTGATTAAAACTGAGATTATCTATTTAACTATTCAACGCTTCGAAATGGCTGTTGGTTTCATAATGTGCACAATCCTGAAGTCCACTCACAGATGTTCAGTCTGAGCTAAAAACGCTGAACTCGCCCAAAACCATGCATCGCGTAGAGGGGCAGAGCTGATACAGCTTATGGAGACAGAGAGCAGCCGGACTGGGATTTGTTGAAGGGTAATGTTTAAGATGTCATCAACAAACTGCTGGAGCAAAGGGCCCAAAAACGCTTGTAAAAATGCACATACCTTTTTTTTTGTTAAAACAAACAAACAAAAACGACAAAGCATAATAATACGAAAAGCAGCATCATTTCAAGGTTGAATTCCTGCGGAACATAAAACCTATTTTTTACACTTTGTCGAAGCAGAAATTTGTCGTGAATCTTCTGAATTTGTCCCGCAATTGAATTGCAGAAAAAGCGTGTGCAATATGAATGTATTTTTTGCTCTTACAGAAGTATATGGGGCCTGAAAAAATGTAAATGTATTACGTGATTGAAAGTGAACAAATTGTGCATAACTGAAAATACGTATGATTGCTAATTCGAGTTTAAAAAAAATATTTTTTTTTGTAAAAGTTTGGTACCGATCTCGTTTTCTGGAGGCGCCACCTGTTCCACAATATTTATCTCCCCACATGACGAAAACATTTGAATAATAAACCATTCAAATTATTTGTTGTGCTCATTCGGCATATACGGGATAAATAATATCAGTGTTTGTATGAAAATGCTGCCTTAGGATAGCTTCGATTTGTGTTGGTGGATTAAATCACAAACCAGCCAGTCGATTGGTAGCGTATTCCCTGTGCTGTGCGAACAGTTCTTCCAAGAGGGCCACCTATCTACTTCTGCAGTGCTGACAAGCAGGCAACCAAAGCCTGCGCTGTCGAATCAGTGAAGCAGATAGAGCAAGCAATTTTTCACGAATGCGCTTCCTGACTGTTGAAAGGATATGTATTGAAACAATAGTAAACTGCGCTAAAGGTAAAGACGAATGGGGGAAACACATATGACACTTATACCGCACTTCTAGGTGTGGTATATATTTCTTCCTTTCGTCTTACCTTGTCGCGCAGTTTACCCTTCTTTCAGTACGAACCAACTCGCCCGACAAATCTTAGTGTTGTCTATGTCTCTTCGTGTACCTCGGTATTGTTCAATTCCGGGGACAATCTCTCCGCGTGCTCTGCGAGAAAGTAGACGCCCAGGAGATGCCCATCACTAGTCCGGAGATTCGTTCAGTACATACAGCATGCCTTCTTTGTAGGTAATTCTATAAAGCTGTCAGGTTTCAAGAATGACGAGAAGGATTAGGGGGGTGTGGGCGGAAAGGCCCCGTTTGTTTTTTAAACCGGGCCCATAGCACTGTTAATCCGGCCTAGAGCTGGTAATTGAAAGTATCTGCTTTCGCGTAGCGATTGTAACTAATTTTACGCGGAACTTCATGCAGCTTGCAAATCAATTTGATTGAAAAAGTAGGTTGTTTACGCGCCACCACCCGCGGCAGTCATGAGGCCATTTGAAAGAGGGAGAGGCTGAAATATATTAGCCATGTCCATCATTGGGCACTGAAATGTTTAAATACTGGGACATAGGAGCACGTTTGGGCCCGAATCTAGAGTCATAGACCACTGAAATCCGCCCACGAAAATATCAACAATATAAGCAAATTTGAAAAATACAGTTCGTGCGAGTCAAATAATGGCGCGCTAGCAGTGTACCTGGAAAGGCACATTCCCAACTTTGTTACTGTAATTAATTATTAGACGCGAAAATAACTTGCATGGAAAGAAATTTGACGATTTGTGTGGTTTGATTCATGTCTTCGTGATCGCTTTCATTTTTTCCTGACTGTACATTACTTCCCTTTGGCAAAAGATGTCTGGCTCCAAAGGCAACTATGTGACACGGTCTGATAAATTTCTGCAATGAATTTTTTTATTTCAACCGTGGACTATTAAATAAGGTTGTTAGAAATCTGTCGAAATGAGTACAACACGGTATTTCAACGGTTGTCAGAATTTAATTTCTGGGGAAAGCTACGCAGAAACCAATAATATCTATATTTGCTTCGTTCGGATACACCTGGCTTGAGCTGTTGGGAGTACTTGTTACTCATTGGCAAAAGGTTGATAAACATGACGCAAGTTCAGAGCCTGACCGGTATACCGTAGTAGTCGACTATTTAAATGAGGCAGAACTTCTATTCGCGAAGCGTAAACACAACCTAATCGTTTCCTTTTTGGTCAAGACATTTTTGCTGAGGAGGAGCGGAATAAAAGGTTAATGCTCCCAGAGAATGGGAAGAAATTAGCGGGGTATAGTTTACGGTAATTCATGGTGGGTGTTGTCTCCAGTCCGGGATGTCAAGACCAGCTGTAGCTAAAAAATAAATAGTGGCACTTGGTCAAATTGGGTGCATCATAAGGGTAGTGCCCTTGTCACAAAGCGAGGCAAGCAGTGCTCGGTATTATACCATTAATACATTACAAAACAATGCACAAAAATAGTTGAGGCTTCCAAAATTGCGGAATACGGTAGCCATGCGTTGTCTGTCGTCAACCCACAAAAAATTACACCATCTTCCCGTGGGAAACCCTGATGAGGATGCGAAGCATCATGGGGGTTCCGTCTGGTTCCACTGTGTTGCCGTTATGTTGAGTCATCTGGTGTTTAGTAGCGCCAGATGGAATTCCGCGTCCGAGTCCACACCGGTGGCAAAGGCACGCAAGTACTGTTGTGTTACGCTGAGTAGGCGGTGGTTCTAAAGGCAATGAAACTCGTCCATCATGTTCTTGTCGATGTTGTCGTCTCTGTGGTACTATCGGTAGTCTCCGTCAGCGTTGGTGAGGTAAAGGTTGTTGTTGTTGGTGCACCGGCTGAGAGCAACGTACACGCCCTCCTCTTCGCAGCTTTGCCTTCTTCTCCTTCGTCTTCAGCAGGTTCCCCTACGGGAAGATGACGACGGTGGTTTGAACGCGAAGCTATCTCGTGATGGATTCTTTGGTTGGCCAATCCCTAGGGCCAATCCCTGCCACAATCATCATCAGAGGCGCTGCGGACGGGGCACGGACGCGGGACACCCCCCGAGCAAGAGATGCTTCGCATCTAAAAATTACCTTCGTTGACTAGCGGGAAAGAGGTTGTTTTAAAGTTGACAAAAGCTGGATGGTCGTGCTTCTGGAAATGTCAAGAACATCAAAGATCATGTCGTCTCCTTACCCGCTACGGTGGCACGAGGACGCGGGTTCGATTCCCGGTCGCGGCGGCCGCTTTTTTGGTGGAAGAGGAAAGCAAAAACGCTCGTGAGTACGAAATTTTAGCGCACGTTAAAGATCCCCAGGTGGTCAAAGTTATTCCGGAGCATTCCACTACGGCGCGCCTCATCCCCTGCATTGCGTCGGCGCTTTAAACCCTAAAATCAATCAATCAATCAATCAATCAATCAATCAATCAATCAATCAATCAATCAATCAATCAATCAATCAATCAATCAATCAATCAATCAATCAATCAATCAATCAATCAATCAATCATTTATGAATCAATTATTCAATCAATCAACGTCTGCGCCTTCAGTACACTGTATACCACGCTAAATATTCCATGAGGAAAACCCTTGCGTTTGGTTTGTTTTGTGTCAGCAAATATTAGAAATACTTCTGCAAAAAAGGGAGCGACATTCAGCTCGGCTGACATATTGGCCCTGCTCCATCACCCGACCGTCAAGACGAGACGAGACCAGACGGACAAGGCTCCTTGCCGGGATCCCCCGGCTTGTTGACCGCAGCGGGTCGCAGAGCTGCAACGTTTCTTCGCAGTTGTAGTGGTTATGGCTGTTCCGGGGTCATTGTTCAGTTCGTCCCTCCATCCCCCCCCCTCCCACGTCCTCTCCAGCTCGCTTTACTCACCGGCAACGGCTAGGCTTTGTTGTTAGTCGTTTTCATCTCATCGGTCATTGTCACAGCACCATTCCACTGGCTGCGGCCTCGCCCGGGACGTCATGCTGCGTAAAATGGCAGAAGTGTGCCGGCTTCAGACCTGCCGTGCTGGGACAGGCAGGTAACCTATGGGAACAGCACACCTTCTCGCATGGGCTGCCTGAAATACACCGCTACGTGCCACTAGACGTCAATCTGTAGTCTGACTAACTGTCAAACTAATCAGCGGGCTCCTGCACAGCAGAGAATCTCCTGAACGTCGTCTTGTGGGGATATTTCAGTTCCGCGATCTCTAGTTTATAGATTACACCAAATGTGACTATTTAAAAAAATCCGATTGGAACAGATCTGATTTTTGTATCATGCACTCAACGTGGAGCTTATAGGTTTATCAGCAGATGCACATCGGAATAACAGCTAATATTTATAAGTTGTAACCACGTCTTGTGCAGAATTCGAGCAGTCGCAACGTGTGGCTGAGTTGCCGTTGCAGAACATTTATTTGATTCAGGGTCATGGAATGCTGCGAAGTTCATTGATTCTTTGTGTGTACAACGTTACTGCTGAAAGCGTCGACATGTCCTTAATTCAAGGAATAGAGCAATTTCTAGAGCCCTTAATTCAAGGAACAGAGCAATTTCTCCGGAATGTTTTGCACTGCGACGTTAGGGTTTTTGAACATTTGCCCGTAAAGGTGTAATGGTCCGTCTGGTCCGTGCCAACGTGACGGTACGATTAAGATGTTACTGGGAAGCGTTATGATTCGCATCAGGCGAACAGTGGCGCTGCCAGCAGCGGGTGCTACCTAAAGCCCGCGCGCCGTCATCTTACTGAAAACACCTAGGCAGGATTCGGCAGTGAAACGCTGGCACGCGCGTGACAGATAAGTTACTGAACCACTGCTCTACGCCGATGCACCGCAAACACGATTTTCGAGGTAATTCAAATAGACATGAAGGGTGCGCCATACAGAAAAAAATTAAACATTAAACGAACACAGGCGCCTTGTGGCTTTTGCAGTAATAAAACACAAAACGATACCGTGCCCATAGGGAATACAAAGCGCGTGCTTGGAAAGAATTAAGTGCGTTCAAGGCCAAAACATATCGAGGACAAAGGCATCAATCTTCATGTTCGACGCTACACGTTTCATTGAAGCCTCTCTTCTCATGCTAAGCGAGTGACGGTAACACCACGATTTCATCTTCATATGGCCAGCATACATTGGTGGAAAGGTTGAACGTTCTTGGCGTTGATTTTTTGGCATTTGTTTCTCGCGTCAGTTTTCCGTTTTGTTTGAAGTGCTCTAGAGTTTCTATCAGACGAGAAATCTGCCTGTGACGCTTGATGCCTCACACTTTGCCACCGCCGCATATGAAAATTCTTGTATTGAAAGATCCTAAAGCCTTGAAATTTTAGTATAAAACCACTTATATTAAATCTGAAGAATGATGTTTCGGCAATATATTTATACAAGAGGTGAAACCGAAATTTACGGGCTAAGTGCATGGTCCAGTGTACAGCGCTTTATAGGGATACATTGGCTCTATGAAGGTAATATGAAATGAGCTAGTGACAGAGAGAGAGAGAAACTCTTTTTTAAAGAAGAAAGCCGAGAGGTTTGCCAGAATATCTACACTGACATGCTACTCGGCGGGGGATTGGGCAGGGGAGGGTAGAACAGCCCTATAGATTACAGGGCGGAAGAACGAGGAGAAAAGAAGTAAGAAAAAAAAGCCCAGATCGCGGAGTTTGTGGGAACAGTTCGATGAACATCGCGATCTCCGTAGTATGTCAGATCAGTTCAGTGACACTGATCTCGTCCAGGTATTCAAATAACGCCACTAGTACTTTGTGTTGAGCTGAAGGGGAGGGCCATGGACCGAGGAGTACTTTTAAGCTGATTGGTTCTGGGCGTACGTGCTTGATCTCCTGCTCTAAACGGCACCTTGCGACTATGTAAGCGGGGCACTCTAACAGTAGGTGTTCTACGGTTTCCGGCGATCCGCAGTTATCACAGTACGGATTCGAGGTTGCACCGAGTCAAAGCAGGTATGTTTTTGTGAGCGCTGCATTGAGGCGTAATCGGTGGTATAAAGTTTCTAGTCGGCCCGGAAGTCGGTCTGGCAGCTTAATCCTTAGCTCAGGGCTACGTAGCACTAGTAGGCATAATGGTGCTCTGGCAGAGACCAGAGACGGTTCCGCTCCATTAAAACAAGTGCCTTCGTCATGGCTGAGGCATCATGCTTGCTGAAGAAGACCGTCCTCCTGTTATGCATTTGAAGGCCCCTGCGAGCTGCTGCATCTGCCTTCTCGTTCCCTGGAACACCACATTGGCCTGAAGTAGCTTGGGCCTTGAAATTTTTATATTAGATTGACTATATTATTCCTCTTCAATTGCTTTATAGTAAAGCAGGACGCGGGATCGATTCCCGGCCACGTCGGCTGCTTTTCTGATGGAGGCGGAAAGCAATAACGCCTGTGTGTACGAGATTTCGGCGCACCTTATAGACCCCAAGGTGGTCAAAGTTAATCCGGCGCCCTCCACTACGCCGACGCCGATAAGGCGCCGACACAACGCAGGCGCCTTATCGCCTCCGTTGCGTCGGCGCGTTAAACCCTACAATCAATCAATCACTCAATCATCTTTTCAGAAAAGCATTTCTTTGCATATTTAAGCCGAATTTAAAATAGGTTGATCTGGAGTGCGTTATAGGGATACACGGGGTCTCAGCGATATAAAAGTTGTTTAGACCACCACACGTCAACATCGAAACTACCTATATTGCCCCTGACAAAATTGCCTTTCAAGCAAAGTATTTCCGCACTGTACTGAAGCCGGCTTAAAGTTGTTTTGCTTCATAGCAATAATCATTGCCTCGTGGAGGTATATCATGACATTTTACAAGACACCGATTTGATGCCACTCGTGGTGGTTGTTTGTATGGTCGAGGTAAAAACGAGAACTCCAGTGTTGGGAGATTTCGGCGAGCGCTTAAGAACTCTTTGTGCGCGAACTTGTAATCCGGAGTCCTCCACTACGACGCGCTTCATAGCGCAGCTCTAGCTTCGGTGCGTAAAACAACGAAATTTGAATAAAATTTTGCAGCACATTTATAATTTGGTATCAGACTCTCTCTATACCCCCGAATATACGTTCGCAACAGTGAATCTGTGCATATTAGTAGAGCCCAGTTTCAGGGGACTTGGTGCAAATTATTGTGGTTTGCGCATGTATGTGGCAACTTTCCTCGGCAATTACTGAAATTTTTTCAGCATAACAGCTTCGTCCCTTCTGCTGCTGTATGGTGTATTTCGCAGCCTATTCTTCACCTTGTGACCGAACCACTGCAAATACCATTCTGCCATAAGCGCATACAGACGAAGAAGAAATGAATGCTGTAAAACAACTATCTCTGCCGCTAGCAGGCCTGAATTGATTCATACTCGTACACAATATTTAAAGAAAAGCGAACATTCAGGGCTCATTCAGGGCTGAGCGCAAGTACCGAATTAAGAATAGCCGTGTTCTTAAATTTGAAATTCCACACTGGGTAGGCTTTAACGAAGAAAAACTAAAAACACTGCATCCAGCTTAAGAGCTTACGAAAAAAGGGCCCATCTCCCGCGAGGGGGACTCGAGTAAATGCGTCGCATAGGGGGTGGGTGTATTGCGTTAGCGTTTAGTGTTTGGGGAGTTGGTGGTAGTGAATGCGTTGTATCAGCAGCTTCTTGACGTAGTTTGAATGAGTCAAGGATATAAGGCGCGTTCGTATCCTTTGAATCTGTGTCGGCTTTGTGGCACAGTGGGTAGAGCACCATGTACATTGCGTTCCGCCCGCAGGGTCGTGGGATCAAAACCAGGCGCCGGTAAGTATTATTTTTTTATATAGTGTAAGGGGAGGGGTGCGGACCTGTTGTTGAGAGCGAGGAGGGTAGCGTGATGCGGGAGAGCAGGAGTGGGGGAGAGGACGCGCCTGCGCGCTGAGCTGTTGCGGACGCACGGCGGACGCTACATGTGAGTTAAAGAAATGCTCTGCATTTAAAAACAGCGGTTAAATTTCGCCTCTCCATCTTCTTGGCGAACTGATGGAGGCGAAATAGGGATGTTCTTTTGATGCGCGAGCCGAGAGGACGATCTCGACTCGCTCCTTTGACCGACGACCGATGCTTGGAGCGGGTGACGGATGAGGACTGCCTTGCTTGCTGGATACTAGGTTTATTTACATTATTTACAAAACTCCAACTTTACATCAGGTCAGAGTGACGGTTACATTGTCACTCTGACAGCAGCAGCCTGTTCGGCCGAGATCTATACTAAACTAGATCCCCTCTCGACCGACCCTCGACAAAACCCAACACTCCGGTTTTGATACGAAAAACCCCGCCTCCGAGAAGGGGGCGTACAAGAAAGAGAGAAAAAACCTTTGAAACAATTAACAGAAACCATTGATTGGCCACAGGAACCAGCCAATCACACACATGTCCCCACCTGCGGTCACGTGACCTAACACTCTCTCTTACACACTCATAGTGCGTTTCCTACGCACGCTGTTGCACCCGGCCAGAAAATACAGGACATCTGCGGCCTAAAGTGAACCATCCATTACGTTCAGCGGGCGGCATCTGCACAAACAACAGCCAAGCCGAGGGCCCGGAGCGGTCCTCGCGCGGCTGACCTCCCTCCGCGTTGCTAATTCCCTCCCAGACGAAGGGGCGCCGCCGGCCACCTGAACAGACCACGGGGAGAGACGCTGCCAGCCGAGGCGACCATCGTCGAGGCGAACGACCCGTCGACGAAGAGCGCCCGCCGCCGGAGTCGAAGATTTTCCAAACTTACACCGCGCGCGCTTTCAACACTAAGAGATACGATCATCTGGCCTCCCGTCAGCTTGTTATGCCGAATGACCCTGCCACCTTCGACGCGACAGAGGTACTCAGGCTAATCGCCCCCGTCCTTTGACACACAAAAGGACGGGCACAAAACACGCTCTCCGCGGCTCCGAACTTGGCGTCCGTGCGGCTACATGAAAGGGACACGGAATAGCCGCAACCAGCGTACGCGACGCCGAACATGAGCCACCGGCGGCTTTCCTTAATTAAATGAGGAGCCCGAACATAACACCTCCGCACTAAGAATGTTGTCCGTACACTAGCTGTACGTACAACATTAACTCTCACTATTTGTTATGTCTTGCTGCAGAGCAAGAACTAAACAAAACGCGCTCAAGCCGTTACGCGAGTACACTACAAAATACAATACAATACAACAATAAAAAAAATTAACCCTGTACACACCAACCCAACCAGCACAATGCGCCGGCCAACTGTACCAAAAAAAAACGGATGCAACACGGCATACCCTGTGCCTTGGCCTAGCAATGGCTTGCGCAACATCAAACAATAAACGAAGGGGCTCAACTACAGGGCCCGTGAGAACAAACTCGTGGCACCCTCTACCATTAAAGGCAACCAACCCCACGAAGGGTATAAATGTTACAACTTGACAACTGGATGAATGACACCATCCATCCTTAACCGTTCAGCGCATGTAGGAACATTCTTTCATTCTAATGAAAGAAAAAAAACAACACCCGAACAAAACCCAAACGCACAAAAGGAGGCTACTCCTGTGCCAATAACAAAACGTTAAAAGAAAGTTCTCTTCACGCACTCGCGGACGCCGGTTCTTTCGGGATGCGACACAGATTGTTCATCCCGGTTGCGGTTCACTTGCTGTCCACATGCGATGTACTGAAAGTTCATTTTTCAGTACTTCAAACACTAGTTCGCACACAAGCGCCACAAGGGGGCCCTACCTGCACATTCCATGGCCCACCATGACCACATGCCAACGAGCGCAAATAAAGAAAGGCTCCCGCCATTGTACCCCAAAGGTAAACTCCCCACAGTGCTGTAACCGCGGCTCTACTTCCCAAGAAGACAGAGTTAAAACCGCCAAGCTGCGCTAGTCGCTAATCACACACCTTACGAAAGCTGAACGCAACCAACACATGCACAAACAAAAAAAACTAACAACAAGGGGAAGAACTACAATACAGATAAAACTAACAATAACGCTCGTCTGGGCGAACCCTACACATAAAAAAAACAGAAAAAAAAACGCAAAACGCTAACAACTAAGGGTGCGGCAAACAACGCTGAACCGTCCCTGTCTCGCACTGCATACTATTCAGCGCGCACACCTCCTTCCACGGTGGCACACACCGACCGTCGCACGGAAGCTGATTCCGTTTTGTGCGCCACCAGCTGATTCTACACGAACCCTGGTTTGGCTCGCGGTGTCCTCTGCTCCCGGGAGAAAAGGAACACCCTACTCGGCGGTAGCGCGTACGGCGATGTCGCACCTGCGCCGCCACACCTGCCCCCGCGTCCCGCGTTCTCGCGCCCGTCGGAATCGACCTACGCGCAAGACGCCGCGGGCCGCCTGTACATTCCTGCTTCGCGCACGCAGGCTCAACAATTAGGCCCGCCGTTCCGCTACCCTCACATGACGGCTGTGCTACCTCTGCCTCCTCCGAGATGACCATGCTTTCGGCAGCTTCGCTCGATCTCGGAATTAGCTCATCCACGAGGGGCTCCTCGCGGTCGGCCGCGGGGTCTATGTCGGCGCATGGGGCGGAGCTACTCTCCTTATCCTGTGGCGTTCGAAACGCCCATGATGGAACGAACACTGTGAAGACATTGGTGTCCTCTTCGAGATTACCGATCCTGCGGAGCTTCGCTTTCTCATAAGCGATCTCCGCTCTCCCTTGGGCTAACTGAGCGCTAAGCTCTTCAGCTGTCCATTCGGACCAGCTACCCGCGCCCCTGCTACCGCCAGCCTTGCTTTTTCGAAAGCGTGCTGCGCATTCCTGAGAGCTAACTCCGCTCTCAACTCTTCAATCTCGAGCACAATGGCACTAACCTTCCGGTCGGTTCCGCGACATCCCGTTAGCACAGTGGCTATGGTGAACCCGGAGAAAACAAATCAGGGCCCACCTGTGCCCGCTCCGGGTTCGGCCGGGTCGCAGTGTCGCTGGTGCAGCAGCTCGTGGACCCGATGCGCCGCCTCTCAGCCGCTGGGATGGGGCCGTGCTCCCTGGGCCAGAGCCACGAGGCCTCCCGCCTGAGGTGTCGCCCCGTTGAACCGCGGCTTTCGCCGCCCTGGGCCGAAGCCCACGAGGCCTTCCCGCTAGGGTGTCGCCCCGTTGAACCGCGGCTTACGCCGCCCTGGGCCAGAGCCCACGAGGCCTCCCGCTGAGGTGTCGCCCCGTTACACCGCGGCTTTCGCCGCCCTGGGCCGAAGCCCACGAGGCCTCCCGCTGAGGTGTCGCCCCGTTGAACCGCGGCTTACGCCGCCCTTGGCCAAAGCCCACAAGGCCTCCCGCTGAGGTGTCGCCCCGTTGAACCGCGGCTTACGCCGCCCTGGGCCAGAGCCCACGAGGCCTCCCGCTGAGGTGCCGCCCGATGAACCGCGGCTTACGCCGCCCTGGGCCGAAGCCCACGAGGCCTCCCGCTGAGGTGTCGCCCCGTTGAACCGCGGCTTTCGCCGCCCTGGGCCGAAGCCCACGAGGCCTCCCGCTGAGGTGTCGCCCCGTTGCCGTTGAATCGCGGCTGCTGCCGCACTGAGCCGAAGCTCACGAGGCCTCCCGCTGAGGTGTCGCCCCGTCGATGCTTGGAGTCTGGCTCGTCGTTAGTCGGAGCCGAACCTTGCGTTGAAGGAGTCTCTCCGCAATGCCCCACCAGCTCCAGCCAATGGTCGTGGTCATCCTGTCGACTGCGCCAGTTAAATTTCGCCTCTCCATCTTCTTGGCGAACTGATGGAGGCGAAATAGGGATGTTCTTTTGATGCGCGAGCCGAGAGGACGATCTCGACTCGCTCCGATGACCGACGACCGATGCTTGGAGCGGGTGACGGATGAGGACTGCCTTGCTTGCTGGATACTAGGTTTATTTACATTATTTACAAAACTCCAACTTTACATCAGGTCAGAGTGACGGTTACATTGTCACTCTGACAGCAGCAGCCTGTTCGGCCGAGATCTATACTAAACTAGATCCCCTCTCGACCGACCCTCGACAAAACCCAACACTCCGGTTTTGATACGAAAAACCCCGCCTCCGAGAAGGGGGCGTACAGAAGAAGAGAAAAAAACCTTTGAAACAATTAACAGAAACCATTGATTGGCCACAGGAACCAGCCAATCACACACATGTCCCCCCACCTGCGGTCACGTGACCTAACACTCTCTCTTACACACTCATAGTGCGTTTCCTACGCACGCTGTGCACCGGGCCAGAAAATACAGGCCATCTGCGGCCTAAAGTGAACCATCCATTACGTTCAGCGGGCGGCATCTGCACAAACAACAGCCAAGCCGAGGGCCCGGAGCGGTCCTCGCGCGGCTGACCTCCCTCCGCGCGGCGACGCCCGCGTCGCTGGACAATGAGGGTTGCTAATTCCCTCCCAGACGAAGGGGTGCCGCCGGCCACCTGAACAGACCACGGGGAGAGACGCTGCCAGCCGAGGCGACCATCGTCGAGGCGAACGACCCTCGACGAAGAGCGCCCGCCCGCCGGAGTCGAAGATTTTCCAAACTTACACCGCGCACGCTTTTCAACACTAAGAGATACGATCATCTGGCCTCTCGTCAGCTTGTTACGCCGAATGACCCTGCCACCTTCGACGCGACAGAGGTACTCAGGCTAATCGCCCCCATCCTTTGACACACAAAAGGACGGGCACAAAACACGCTCTCCGCGGCTCCGAACTTGGCGTCCGTGCGGCTACATGAAAGGGACACGGAATAGCCGCAACCAGCGTACTTGACGCCGAACATGAGCCACCGGCGGCTTTCCTTAATTAAATGAGGAGCCCGAACATAACAAGCGCCAAGAGCAAGACGTAAGGACGATGAAAACAAGAAACACAGGGTTTTTCATCGTTCCTGCGTCCTGTGTTTGGTGCTGTTTTCTCGTAAGCATGAACCAACTATTCCGGCTTCAAGCTTTAGGTTAAGAGGTTTAAAAAGATTGATATATCTGGAAAAATAAAAGGATGGGGCATTCTGGCTGCATTACGGCTTCAGTGCCGAAGCAGTACCAAGGTCCGGTAAAGTTCTTCCTGCCGAAATGTGCAAGAAAAAGTGAAAATAACGGTGCTACAACGCCAGTCTTGCAGGAACCACTCTTCTAGCATCCCATTCTGTAAGGAAGTGCTGGGTCGTTGTCCACGCACTGGTAATTGTGCTGCACCATTCACTGGAATCGGTCACCATAGTTACGGTCAACGCCACCTCGTAGCCGTTTCCAGCTTATCGTTCCGTCATAATTCGATTGGTACATGGTTGCCTTGAGGCAAGTAATGATTGACATTTCAGGTGGCTAACTTTTAGTAGCAATATCAGCTGACTGAGTTTATCACCCATGGTGAGTACCTTGGCGGCGCCCAGGGGTGCTCTGCCTAATTTGCATCTGCTGAGAGACGGTCAGATGTGCCTGACACTTTTTTAACTCTTTAATATCGGTTAATAGTGACAGAAAGGATTTGCGAATGGTCACAAGGAATTCTGTAGTTGCAAAGTAACTAAACCTTCGATTGATTGTGGGAAAATACAGTTAACTTTCTAATCAGCTTCAAACATGTTAATGGTGAAGTGGCTCTCTCTAGGCTTGTTCTGTTGGGTTTTTGTGACCGCATCTTCGCATTTTTACAGTAAGCCTACTCTGCCACGTGCGAATCCGCCGCGAGCGCCAACTAAATCAAAATAGTAATGATCTCAAGATAGCGTGATTAGTCTACTTCGGCAGAACACGACGATTACAAAGATTTAAATAAGCCATAACGGCACAAATAAGCCGTATTCTTGGCGGAACAAAAACAAAGGCACCCCTTTTTTCGAGTTATTGAATATACGCTGTCCTACTCGTCTACGTGACCTGGAATGTCTTTCACATCGAAGTATTTTCAGCATGGGCATTCACAGACACATTTCCTCCAGCGGTACATGTTTAGAAACTCTTATGTATGAACCTGCTCGCCTTGATGCCAGCCAAACGCGTTGTCCCAGAGCACTCTCGAAAGACACGGGATACACGCCGCAAGTGATGGTGTGAGCTCACGTTTGGTAGCACCAATGAAATTTCTCTTTTTTTGGTGTTTCTTCATCAACATGTTAAAACGTAGCGCTTTTAAGGCTACAAAACAAACACAAAATAAATAGATAACGGAAACGTTGTCGCGGTTTACTCGAATTAAATCTCCAAGGCGTGGTATCCGCGCATCAACCGTTTCGTTTGCCCATTTGTTCTGCGTTTGTCTTGTAAGCCTCAGCGTTCGATGTTTTGACCTGTTACGAATTAAGATACCAACCAGCCAAACACCAAGCTTTACTGAAGTTAATTTTTTCGAAACATTACAGCGCAACGCCGCAAACCTCTCGAAGGATCTCGCCATTTTACACACTTCACCGTATGTGGCGTTGGATGCAAACTATATTCATATTTTTATTCATTGACAGGTCGTGAGAAGGGACCATTTTTTTGTTCTAAATACAGGAGACATCAATTTTGCTGCGACATTTTTAAATATCCGTGCAAATATGACTGCACTGACACATTTAGTGAATGGCCGATGTAGAGCAGCTGGCCCCGACTTCAGCTGCAGCTCTCTAGTTGCCGTTTATGATACGACAAACGGAAAGAGACAGCAAACGTAGCTTCAACAGCAAGCCGATAGCAATTGCTCCCTTTGTGAAGGGGGACGCCGAGCCCTCCTCGCCATAGTTGGCGTTTCGCATGCTTGTGTCCAAAACAATATAAAATTACATCTGGAAAGTTAGGTAAATAAGTTCACTGAGTTCAGCTAAGCTTAGTGTCAGGTTTTTCTTGGTCAAATCTATTTTGTCAACCTCGTAATTTCTCGTACGGCGTGACGTTAACTTGCCTCTGTTCAAGGTTTGTGGGTACCGCCTGATTTGATATGCGCTCAGCCTGCAGTCACCCATGCTTCTCCACGCTAAAGCTTGCCCTACGACTCGCTGTAAGGAGCCCAAAAGTGCCCCCAGGCTATGAATCCGCTGTCCACCGGACCGCGACAGCAACCCTTTCAAGCTTACGTGCGGCTGACAGCTGTCAGCAGCTGCTGACGGCCCACACGAGTTGACGCAAGCAGCGATTCCTCGAGGCCTTACAGGCAGCCATTTCGATGCCCTGCCATGGTTGCTTGTTTAGGAGACATTTGGATGGGCCGGTACCTTTTCGGTGCAACCTTGGGTGATGAGCAGCAACAGATTTCCGGCCGCCGTCTCTGAAAAACGTTATAGGAGGTGACATTTGCTTGCCCCTGCTTGTGCATGCTTTTAGAACCAACCGCACAGCAACAAGAAAGATGTCTACGCGAGCAACGTTCGTTGGGGCTGGCTGGTCTGCCCCTGATGGCTTCTTGAAGCTTGCAACTCTAGAGCTCCAGGCACGTCGCTCCTGCTGATTTAACCTACATAGGTATTGCGAATTGTCAAGGCGATGGGAGGAGGCAAGCAGCGGACTTGCCAACGCACACGAAAACGGCATCCTGACCAAGGTTGGCGGATATGGCAATAAATAGTCACATTGGGTTGTCTGGCGTCAGCGTCACGATTCTTTTCTTGACTGGGAACTTTTTTTGTGTCATATAGTTTCTGCGAGCAACTTTCGCTTCCATCGGTTTCGCAAGGTCTAGACTTGATGGTTCTGCTCACCGCTGTAGCTCGCCGCGTCCACAATCTTGACATCTGCCGTAACATGTATTTAGAGACGGATGAAATGTTCTCTTTTTTTGGAATTTGTTGAGAGAGATGACACTACGTGTCTCAATAAGGCACAAACAATTGGTAAGCAGCGATTTGTGTTTTAAGTGCACAAATCCGCGGTTAATCGATTATTTGCACAATTTTGCAAAATATCAATTGGAAGCGTAAAAGTTTCAGAGTAATGCGCGGCGCGAGACCCCCGAACGTTATGGTAGGTGAGCAAAACAGGCGCACATCTTGGCGTGCTATTCTGCTTGCTGGCATGATTCGCGCTGTAAGACCAAGAAACCAAACCGAAGAAAGATGCAAACACGGGGCAGCAGAAAAGAAGCCGGTAGAAAGTGTTCGTGCAAGAACGCGAAGAAATAAAACGGAACAATGGATGCAAATGCGATCAAACAAAAAAGAACTTGTCAATAGGTATCGCCAGGCTTTCGCCTTCAAACACGCAAGCTGGCTTACATGTCACGAGAAATTTTTGCTAGTTCACAGACATAACAATTACTAAAAGATTTGTTAAAACACATTTTTCCACTGTGTACAATTTAGAGGTCAAATTTCTCTAAGTCTTCAACATCAAGGTGGAAACAGTTCGGCTTTGCTGCTGCCGGCAAGGACCGTACGCTGAAGCACTTGTTCCATAACACAACGTCTATCAGCTGCTCACCACAGTTGTTGCTGGTCTGTCGTAAACCGCCGCTAGGGACGGTCTTCCAAAACCGGTTGGCAATTCCAGAAGTATGGGTTGCGGGGCGTTTTAGGCAGGCATTAGCTGCGGTCAGTAGCAGTCGCCAGTGCTCTCGTCATTAAGCTGGCTTGAAGACAGGTACCGTTCGAACGTATCCCAAGCCTCGGGATGTGAGGTGGTGCACTTGTGCCACAGACGACCTCCTTAGACCCCAAGGTCCTTGCAGAAGGCGCAAGAGTGGCAGGGTCCCGTCGGTAGCTCGTGATCCGTAAAAATGGTGTCCTGTTGAGTCTTCGGGGGCTGTGTCAGAAAAAAAAGCCCTTTGGGCAGACCCGCAGAGCCGTTATATATTTTCTTCTTGGTCAGCGCGAACCTTCTTGCGCATGGTTGATCGCGCAACGCATTCCTGGCGTGTGCGGTTATGACGGTATACGCAGTCGCGCTGATTCCGAACTTTCACGTAAACAAGAACACATCTGCAAGCACAGAAGGTGCATCATAGATTCCTACAGTGCTTAGAAATTCGATGTGTAATTTTAGCAGCGGCGATGTTTTACCTGGTCGTATTGTGTGACGTGTAATGCGTTAAAAATAGCAACAATATGCAGAGCGCTCGTGAGCGCGTGCCTCGCCGCGGCCGGCGAGCGTCCGCCACACGCGCTCAGGCTGTAAAAAAAAAAAAGAAAACCTGGCGAAAATCCCGTGCAGCAAGAAAATGCTGAGCGCTCGTGAGCATGCGCTTCGCGGCAACCGCCGAGCGTCAGCCTCCTCGCAGAGTGAATTTAGCAAAAAACAAAAAAAAAAAAAACGAAAAAAGTCTGCCGAGAACCCCGAGGAGCGCCTTGCGTTGCCTAGCAACCAACAGCGCCATAGTTTTGTAGCGACTTGCTCCACGAAACCTCGACACGTCTCCAGGACGCGATGCGACTTGGCATAATGAACACGACGATATTTGTGCATATGACGATGACTACTTCTATCACAGGGCTAAGCGACGACAAAGCATGTAAATAAGAAATTTCAAAGTTGTACAAATGAGTGGTGATGGGTTTTTCAGTGCTCACGAAGAAAGAAATTTCGCAGCTTCGGTGAGGTTGAAGCCTTGCGCGACTTAGCGCAAGTTTCGCCAGTTTTTAGACACAAGAACAGATTGCATCAGCCCATGTTCCCAAGAGATGCGCTTAAGCTGCATGGTTTTAACTTTTATGAAATCTGGTGAAGTAGTAGCCCCCTATTGCACGCGCAACTTTTATGCTCAAAAAGCAATTTGAAAATTTTTCTGGCGTAGACGGCTCTTAGAAAGGTTACAAACAGGTCCAAGCCACAAATTCTTTTTATAGGACGGCTAGGTTGAAAACTACAAAAAGGCCTGATTTTTTAAATATTTCTTTGAGCCATTTCCGGCTCTAAATCCAATGCGACAATTTTAGGTACTTATTTTGAGAAATATTTTGGAGTGGCTATGAACTCTGTTCATGATGAAATCGCGCCTACCCATCAACGTGTTTCTGCCGCATGTGTTGGCACAGGTTTACATGGCTTAGACGTGGTGGTCTCAACGCGACCATTAGCCATTAGGCAATGCCCCTGAGAAACGAGGTGATCAAGCGGAAGATCGGCTGAAGTACGCTCGCTGCCCTCCGAAGTTCTTGATTTTATCTTGAATCAATTTTTTGGCTTTTCTCGCTTTTTACTTTCTTTTGTGTCGTTATTCTGTTGTCCCTTAAAATTTCTAAAAATATACTGAGAATAATGAAACTTTCGCCTGCGCGAACATAATTTTTTTTGTTGCAACGGAAAACATTTATAACGACAACGTTCGCCCATATTCATTAAGAGTCATGCGTTTATACCGTCATTATTAAAGGCAAATTATACGCGCACACACATTTCAAAACAGCGACGGTAACAATTATTTATGACTATTCGGCTCACGCGAAGTCACCGTGCCCAAAAAGCTTCTATTAAGCGTACGGGCACGACTTTTGCACCCCCTTAAGGCAACGCTACTTCAATAGAAACCAAACCCTGAGATCGGTTAGTGCTTGCCTGCAGTTGAGGTAAATAAAAATCTAGTGCAGACTTGCCCTCAGTTCACCCAGTGCATCCTGGTAGAACAAATCCATCCCACGTGGCTTCAAAAAGTAACTTGTCACATATAAAAGCCACCCGGTTCGCAGAAGCACATGAAGTATGGAGTCAGGTTCTTACCATTACCTTGCTTTTATATAAAGGGCTGCCCAATAAGAACCCAATAAGGGATACCCAAAAATGAAAAGCAATGCTGCAAGGTCTAAACACAATCTCTTCTTTCTTAACCGAGGTATGTCTCGCTCCGTCTCCAGAAGAGACTGTTTGTGGAGTAGTGGCAAACAAACGGCTGCGCAAACAAAACATAAAAACCAGTTTCAGCCCACCATGAATGGATTACAAATCTAAGAGCGACCTCCTGTCCGCTTTCTCTGTCTTGACATAGACGAGGACGGGAGAGCCAACACGTGGCTCAAGAAATTAACCATTACGTGGGAAAGCACGCTTGCGCGGATCCGTTAGGTTATTTCAATGAAGTGGGGCGCCGACGAACGCGTTCTTCGCATTTTGGTAAACGGCTTGTTGATTCCGAAGGCGACGTACGGGTATAACTTCTATATACTAAAAAAGCAACGGGAGTGTATAGAATACCTTAACCGCGAAGCCATGCTGGTTGTCTCTGGTCTTCCTCGGTTCGCAATGGTCTATAATCTCCACCTTCACCCAGAGATGAATACCATTGAAGAGAGAGCAGAAAGCTTAGAAGCTTCACAACTACTACGCCTCGAAAGCACTCAAGCCGGCAGGTTCATTCTTCGTCAACTTTGTCACTCGCTGGACACGAAGCGTCCGACCTACCAACCACCTGGACCATGGAATCAAATAGCCATAGTTGATCACCGGTCCAAGCCCCACAGCACATCCGACACGCCGCCAATGAGCAGCAACGACACACCTGAAAGAGCTCCAGCGTACTGACGACGACGAAGGGGTGCGCAGGATTTACTCTGATGCGGCTCTTCAAGACGATCAGGTCGCCTTAGCGTGGTACTGTGACAAGACGAAAAGTAAGAGAGCGAAGGCTCTCCGCGGTACCCCATCTGTGAAGAAAGCGGAACTTAGGGCCCTACTAACAGCTACGGAAGAAGCGCATACGATTGCCGTCGCAAACCCCACTGAGGCACCAACCACTTTCCTGCTCTAACGGACTCCAAAGAAGCCGTGAGAGAATGCGGAAAAAATACCACGCGTAGTCGGACGGCCGCAAGAATCCGTGCAGTCGCAAGAGACCTTGAACAAGTCGGAAGCACAATTTCAATTCGCTGGGTCCCTAGCCATAACGGGATACCGGGCAACGAGAAGGCACACAAGGCAGAACGGGAGGTGCTTTACAATCCCGATAATTGCCAGAAGTCTCCGTCGAGAGCGACGAACGTTTTCCCCGCTTTCCAAACGCCGACACCTCCATCTTTGGAGCTTTTGCCAGACAAGTTGTAAGAGGAAGGGAATCACCTAGAGCATGACTACGAGGAAGCTCTTGCTAAAGCACGTGCTGAGCGATGTGCTGCGCGTCGACTCCGTCTGCCCGAACGGGATGACCCTATCCAATCCCATTATAACCGGTGGTCAACGGTCACACTCCGACGTATTCGGAAGAACACTGGCGTAACGCGCCGCACCGTCTGGGCACACTTTCGTCTACATCCCGGCGACGGTATCGGCAAACAGTGCGGATCACCTGACAGCCAACAAGTCACTGACCTTGACCATCTGCTATGGAGCTGCCCGGCCTTGAAGGACCAGAGGAACCGCGCACATGCTCTCATTCCTCCTCAAGTCAGGCCGCAAACGCTGCGGGAGAGGACCCATCCTGAAGAGTCTACAGGACACAGGAAGATGGTCCTCGAAACTCTTCTCGTATATGTTCGAGAAGCCGCCGTACAGGACCACATTTAGTCAGGACACTCACTGCCCCTCCCGCAGTGAATGTAATTAAGATTAATAAATACACATTACAACAACAAAAAATATGCCAGAAAATCTATATTTACTCCAGAAACTTTGCGTTTTCTTCCGCGACTTGCAATCCCGAGTCCGACTATTACCCGCCTCGGTGGCCAAGTGCCCAAGGCGTCGTGCGCCTGAGACCAAGGACGTGGGTTCGGTGCTGGTCGCGGTGGCTGCTGCTCAGACGTAGGTGAAAAACGAAAACTCCCGCGTGGTGAGATTTTGGCGCAGTTTAAAGATTCTCTGGTGGTCCAAATTAATTAGGAGCCCTGCACTATGTAGCGCCTCCTAGCCCAGGGTTTGCTTGAGTCCGTTAAACTTCATAATCAATCAATAGTCAAACTATTTTGTTGTCCGCAACTGCATGAATGCTAATAAAGCTTCGTTCATCCGGGAGTGCAGACGAGAAATAACGAATAAATGTAGACACACACTGCGTTTAGTGTTTTATTGCTTTGCCTTATTGTGTGATGTTAGTTGAGCAAGGAAATAAAAGCTAGCGGGACCTCTCAGTACGCTCGGCATCACACTGCTGCTGCATGTATGACTTAATTATGCATTGCAGCGGACACCAAAGCCAAAATAAGGACAAACAAGGAAAATCTGGGAATCATCACGCGAAGGCTACTGCGCTGCTTACGTTCAGCTGAGACAAGTATTACAAAACAGTAAACAAACCGGTTGAGCGATTGTGAAAATTTCTGTGAAATGATCGCGACTTGCGGGGATGAATGCAGGTTTTTTGGGGCTTGCTGCCAAATGTCGGTGTGTTTTTTTTTATTTTTGCTTTTGTTTTTCACCACTCGTGTCCTATGGAATTCTCCATAACCACGTGGGTGGTCTTTTTTTTTTTGCTTTATTTTCTAGGTCCCGCCAGAGTCCTTCAATGCTTAGCATTGAATGACTCGGGTCCCGTTTATCTCCTCACTCTCAAGAAAATCAGTCATTTCAGCCAATTTTCAGTACAACACAAAGGGACGAGGAAATGCTTATTCCAGTTTATTACCTGTCCGCGGACATCACCTAAGCTAGAAACAAGCTCAAAAGGTCTATTGTAGTTTCAGCATTCTTCTAAATCCGGACATTCTTTGGACGCCTAACTGACCGGACACAACCAATATCAACACTATTGGCCGGTTCACTGGACGTCTAAGAGGTAAAAGCCGAGAAAGCGAACTCACGGTAAAATTGTCTGCCCTGCGGTGAGCAAGTCGAAAAGCACTTTTCAGAGTTCGCAATAACTACCGCATTCGTAGTGCTCGCAGCAAGGAAGAAATGAGTTTCTCAGTTCCAAGATACGACCGTTTGCCTTATATCAACCTCTTGTGCAGGGCGCCTTAAATAGTTCACAGAAATTATGATGGTTAGATTGTACTCTTATAAAATGCAGTAGGCGATTTTAAATTGTATTGCCTGGAAAGAGTACGGAGGAATAATTGCAGACGTAAGCCAACAGTTATTGGGCGACTAGGGTTCAGAAACATGCCGCTCTGCCTGGTGTACTGAGCGCAGAATGCCAGATCGAAGGTTGTAAAAGCAAGAATAGAGTATGTAGAGGCAAAGAGTGGTGCGACGGTTTGCAAGTTAGCCGAGGTTTACAGCTGCTTTTTATAGCAGTGACTCGGAGGTCGTTTCAGCCCCAAAGGGTGATAAAAGCAAAAATAAGCTCTGCCTGCAATGGCTTTTAGTTTTTGAAAAAGATGGGCTTGCGAAGGGTTCTAGACGGACGAGGCGTGCTCAAGCTTAGCATGTGTGAAATAGGGTAATTTGTTTGCAGCGGTCAATATCAATTATTGTTCCTGCCGTAACTAGCCTAAAGAGGGAGTGCTGAGCCGCGCCATGATCATAGTATCTTGGTTTGTTCTAGATGGTAGTAATGCTGTCACGAGAACCGGAAGGCTTCATGAGACGTCATTTGACGAATAAGAATGTAAGATATCTTCAACACATTACGTTATTTTAGGCACTACTGGGCAGGTTACCTGCAAGGAAGTGAAAGAGAAATGGTGACAGACACGTGCCTAGTGGCGCTTTAATGTCACTGTGAAAGACAATGGTTCGGAGAACGAAGGTCGCTGATGTCACCAAAGAAAGGACATGCTTCGCTTCTTGGGCAATCGCTCGTTGGCAGCACGACCACTGCAAGGAAGGCGCATTTCTCGTATTAGAGCGCAATTCGGTTTTATCTTGAAAGGCTACTCTTACCTTCTTTGCCGAATCCCCGCTACTGCATTTGTGACTGACCGTCTGCTGTGAAGATATATACCACCCAGTTAAAGCGGGAAGGGAGACAAAAGGTTCCTGTTGAGGCGGTTTCTCAGTTTCGCAAGAAAAAAATATTTCGTTTTCCGGGTTTTCTCACGTAAGCGAAGCCGGTAACACAATGATGATGATAGTCATCGCCCAGGACTGCTACTAGACGAGTGTTTCCTATTGAAGGTACTGCCATAATTTTGATTGATTAACCCCATACATTGATCACGATACATAAGTAAACGGCCTTTAAATTTGCACCCAACGCACACAAAAAAGCCTGTGTATTGCAGGTTGTGAAGGTGCATTTTTTATAGAAGGGATCAGACGGTTCTCCGCGTTTCGTCGGAAGCCACAAAAGAAGGGGTCGCTGCCCTCCGGGATACCACTGAGTCGAACGGAAGGATGAGAGGCGGGCTGCCGGGGCTTTTGCACTTTGCGTCGCGTGACATCCCTTATTGAATCAGCCCTCCGACGTGGCAGCCGGGGTGGCGGCGGCGGCAATCCCTGTCGCTTCCGTGTCTTCGGCCACCCTGCCTGTAGAATCTCGTGATTGACATGAACAACACCGTAAACAAGAAGTGTCTTGGAAGGCTTATTGTCTGGTGTTTGTATTCCTGAAAGTGCCATGTAAGTGAAGGAAAATAAGTACCAAGCAATTAGTAGGAACCCAAGCGTGTGCCAGCCGTGTTGACCATGACTTTGTACACAACGTGAACTTGAGCCACGTTGATCAGCTTCAGATGATTGAGGGGATTTCCCTGTGGTCATCTGTAATAAAAAGACTGTATAAAAATAGGCATATTTTTTGAAGTCTTGGTCGTTTCTTCGAGGCCCAACTGATAATTTGCAGTCTCGCCGTTTTCCTTGCAATGCGAGCGAGGTGAAAGCGAGTGGGAAGATGCAAAGGTAAGAACACGCACATACAGATAAGCGAGACTACATGGGGGAAGATGTTGAGAGGCTTCAGGAAAGCGATAAAAAGAGAAAGGAAAAGCAGGAGTTAAGGCACTCACTAGCGGATTACCTCTCTGATAGGTACTACCAGAGTCCTTCAATGTTTCTCTGGTCATGAAACTCCCGGCCAAGTTTCGTACGGGAACAAAGGCTACCGCGAGTGGCGCCACCGCAGATCGGAGGGCATCGGGCGGCCGCCGCTGCTCTGTAGCCAGACCGGCAGGCAGGAACGCAGCAGCAGCATGCCCGTTCGCACCAATTTTTTTCGCCACTCACAACATGATAAGTCCATTTAGCGGCCCACGACACGTAAGGCGAAAGCGCACTGCTGATAAGGCGGCGAGCGTCTGGTTTATCTTACTCCTTGTTCCGTTCCCTGCCAAACGCGCTCTGACCACGCCCCCGGCTGCCCTCCGATCAACACCACCGCCGCGGCGCGGCCTCCCTGGGCAGCGTACGAAGCTCTCCCATAGCGGGACGGCGAAGTTTCATGACCAGAAAGGTATTGAAGGACTCTGGTACTACTGGTGTACACGTTGGTTGATTTTCTCGAGATTGGTGTTACAGTTTAATGAATACTGGTAGACAGAACAGGTTTATTTGCATACTCACAAAATGGAGCAGTTCAGTGAAGGGCAAAGCGATATGCATCTGAGAAAGGTTCAAGAAAGTTGGCTATATCAAAGAAAAACTTGTTCGAAGGCGTTATCAAGTACATACATTGAAGAAGAAAAGCGATGTCACAAGAATGCAGTACCATGAACAGCCCATTATACAGCTGTCTGTTCTCGATGGAAAGCTGGAATTTCGTAATATTGCACTTCGGGTGCACAAGTTTTTTCCGCACCACAAGCGCAAAAACGAGTTTGGGGCCGACCCGGTGAAGCAGCAGGCGTTCATGGACGGTAGTGGCAAGCACAGTAGAGTCAATAATGTCACCTCGCACCGAAAAAGATCAAACGGGAGGTTGCACTGCTGCACAGAAGACAAGTAGTGGAAACGGAAATTCGAGAAGTCCAATGAATTCAATTATTTACAAGAGTACGGCATGAAAAAGAACGAAACAAGCACGCGACACTAGCAGATGCGCGAAATCCGGCAGCTTCATATTCCAAATGTTTGAAAAGCTTCACAGAGTCAATATCTATCGATTTAAGTATAATGTAATTTCCGTTCATGGTATTCTCTCCTTCAATTTACTATTGAACACGTCACATGAATTAATATTGATATTAAATTGTTTAATGAATTATTATTGATATTATTACTATTGATTGTTTTCCTCAAGTAACTTTGTATATGGTAACTACCCTTGAGTGTGAAATTTCCCAGAGCTTACCAAACAATTATTTCCATTAAACTGCACGCATGTGCAGTAATACAACGCTGTAAATTTTGAAACTGCACCGATGGTGTGCACACTGCACTGGCGTTAGTAGGTAGTAGACCAAGGAGAGAACGGAAGGAAAATTGCAATTTGAAGCCTGTTACGATTCAGCGCGCGGCTATTCTGTGCGCACGTGCTGCGAGTGTGGTGTAGGGCGGGAAAGCTTCGTGTGCTTGGCGGTAAAGCCGCATTCCTTAAAGAAAGTGTAACACCCGGAAGCGTTTCCGCAGCGCGAGTGCTTGTTGCGGTGATTCTCTCCATGGCAGTTGCAAAATGGAAAGCAAACTATTCTGCACCTAGAGATTTGAAAGTACCAGCGGACGCTGCTCGCCTAGATATCCTCTCTCCCATCTCCCAGGCTGAACGTGCGCCGCTACCGCCGCTATCATGAGACTGGTAAAAAAGTTCTTGTGTATCGGTACCGTGCTTGGCCAACGCGTAAAGCACTAGGAATTCTTTTTGACCGTTAGCGCTTCGGGGTATAAATACCCGATTCTTGCAAGCGCATTGTTCATTCGATCGGCACCATTGCATCCTGTGGTTTCTCTGTCCGAGTCATGCTGTAAGCTCTGCCTATGGGCGTCCGGAAGGGGGGGGGGGGGGGGCAAGGGGGGGGGGCAACTGCCCCCCCATGGAAATTCGGATATTTTATGCACTACAAAAAAGCTGCACAGCTTGGTTGACCCATAATTAAAATAACTTTGCCCTGAAAGACGGAAGCGAGGAGAGAACGACACCGACGTTCTATCGTTTGTCCCGTCCTTTAGCGAAGTTGTTTTAATTATGTACGTGAACCAACTAGCCCAACAATCTACGCTACTCAAATGGTTAGCACACTCAGGTTCTGCGTATCCGTATGGAATGCCCTTCAGGACTGCAGTAAACATTGCACTTTAGACACTGACTAACATTGCCGGTAATGTGATGGCAGGGAAACAGACTGCCTGTGCTGGCTATTGAGGATAGAGAACAATTCTAAAAGGTTTGACTTTTTTTTTCTTTTTTTCTTAACTCTAGATTTATGCAGTCCTACCGCAAGAACTTCAGTTTTCGGACAAATTTGCAGCTATATCTAGCAAAAAATCTTCACCGCTACACCTGGTAGGGAGAGTGTAACATCCTCCCGTGCCGTCCCATCACCTTGTGCACCATCTCCTTCGAAATTGCGAAATGTCGGCACCACCCAAGCCCCGTATTTATAGGTTTCGTTTCGAGGCCCGAAACAAAACCTATAAATCAGCCCCTCAAAACACTTGTACGCCTGTACTGCATTGAAAGCCAGGGAGGCCAGTAGTATCTTTATTGGGTGAGCCATTTCAACAGACTTCATCCCGCATGCCATCTCGCAATTTGCCCAGAAAAACCGAGGCATCTGCAGCTGCTATTCAAGGAAGATTGACGGAGTGCAGTTCTATGTATGTGAACGTATTGTGCTGTGTGCTGGTGATCCGTTTGCGTGAGTCGAGAACCCTCACGCAGCGAGACTGGCCACTCTTCTTTACAAAATGACAGTAACTTTTCGCATTTCTTTATTATTTTTAGTTCTTTGTTCGGTAATAAAATCAAATGTGTATCCTCGAAGTCTGGTTCTAATTCGCTGTTTGTACTTTTTGTAATCACAAATAGCGCCTTCTTGGTGCTATACAACCTTAGTCCTTCTCTTCCCCCCCCGCTAATGGATGCCCCCCCCCCCCTCTTGCAAAAAAGTTCTGCGGACGCCCTTGGAGCCTCTCCCTAAAGGGTGCTGTTCCTGTATCGTCGCTGTTAATCTTTCGTCATGTAGTAAAACAGTTAAGTTTTACTCTCGGTTGTTGTCGCACCATTCTCGATTTCCGTGGAGCCGAAATAAACGTGTATGCGGTATGTGTCTTTCTCAGGGACGACCGACATAACCGATGCTGAAAAATAAAAATCTTTTTCAATTTAACCTACATTGTGTCACCTCTATGTCGTCGGTTAATAAGCTTCGCTGGTCTGCCACTATCCCAGTTTGGAAGGGCGAGTTATTAGATGCGACGCTCAGAGCATCTCTTGTCGGCGGCCCTGTCCTGCCTGCGTTTGTGACGCAGTGTGCGCGGACGGTCAGACGCTACCGCCGCGAGTGAGACAGTGCGTGGAGCCCGCGGACCCGAGTGACCAAAGGAGGGCTGTCCAGCAGCTCGAGGCTGCCCTGGCCCTGCAGAGACGAAAGGGCGACCGCCCGAGTAGTCCGAGCGGGGTAGGGGTGCACCAAAGCCTTGGGTCCTAGGCCCGACGTGAACTCTTAGGACTATAAGAGTAGCGTAAGGTAGGGTGACCCCCGCGCCCTGCGAGGCCGGAGGGGATCCCGCATGCCGGATGTGTGATAATAAAGTCTTTTTTCTCTCTCTCCTGCCTGCGTGCGTCCGTTGTTGTCCGCGTGCGTCCATTGTTGTCCGCAGCCACTCTCTCGCTCTCCTCTCCGATAGCGAACACTCTCTCGCGAGAGGCATTGGATTGGATTCGATTGGATTGGCTTGGCTTGACTTGGATTGCATTTGGATTGGATTGGATTAAAGTGGATTGGGTTGGATTGTGTTGCGTTATAGCCGCGGCAGACGCACTGGCGCCGGCGCGTGCTCAGTTGAGAGCGTGGGCGGCCCAGCGCGCTCTCACTCCGCCGGTGGGCCGCGCTGCGCGCGGTGCTGTGCATGTGCAGTACGCTCTCTCTCCGCGGTCTCCTCTCCTTCGGGCGCGCTGCGCATATAACCGGTGTGCCGCTCTCCGGCGGCCTTTCGGTCGACGGTTGCTCTCCGCTTGCGCTTGAACCCCCCTCAGCATCGCATCACACCAGGGTTCACGCGAGGGGAGGTGGGCGTAATTTCTTTTTGTCTTAATTTTGTTATTTGTCTCTCGGGGACGCAGAAATACCAAATCCTATAGGCCTGGAAGCGTCGCGTGGTATATGGTTAATAAAGCGGTCCTGAATTATAAGCGTGGATACTTGGCTTCTGTCGCTCACGCCTTCTTTTGCGATCACGCTCTTCCGATTTGGATAACCGCCTTCCGCGGTGGCTGACTGGCTAAGGCGTTGCGCTGCTGAGCGCAAGGTCACGTGTTCGATTCCCGGACGCGGCGGCCGCTTTTCTCATGGAGGCGAAAAGCAAAAACCCTCGTGTGTTCGAGATTTCGGCGCACATTAAAGATCCCCAGGTGGTCAAAATTAATCCGGAGCCCTCCAGTACGGCGCGCCTCATCGCCTGAGTAGAGTCGGTGCGTTAAACTTCACAATCAATCAATCAATTTGGATAACCGCCATTCGGACTCCGGGCTAGCTTTCCTGGATTACGCTACGTCAGGTAAGCGGCTGCCGAAAACTGAACCTGAACCACCACGAATTAATAATCAATTTTAAACCAGCTTCTCCGTTCTGATCGGTCAAATTGGGAAAACCACATGGCACTCTACCTGTTGCAATGTTTGTAAACACGGGGTGCGCCACGTCATCTAACGAAGTGATGGGTTTGTTTGGCGCCGAAGCTGCGCCATAACTATTTGGTGCCGTAGTGGAGGGCAAAGAATTAATTTGGATTAGCTGGGGATTTTCACTGTCGTACTCCATCTCACCCTTCGCTTGAAGATCCTCTCCGTTTTCTTTCTTTCGTCGGTGCTGCGCCCACCCACTCGGTTACGCGGAGAGAAACACACACCGCTCCCTACAAGCACAGGTAACGGCTGCCAAAGGGCTTCCCCCTAAAACGAAAGAAACCCGCCGTCGCCGTTTCCGCTAAAATTCCACTTCGCCACGTAGCTGTGAATCCCTCCAGGTGGAAGAGAAACGTGCCCACTTGAAACGCCTGCATGCGCCCATATTTTTTTTTTCAGGCTAGAAGGCCTTCCAAGCGGTATTCTCGCCGGTGTCTTCCACGCCTAAGTATACGCCATCACCGGTTGCCGGTTTATGCCTACACGGTTTGCAGGTGGAAAAAGGGTGGCGTGCACACACGGCTAGGCTTCGTGCCGCTACCGATGAAATGCCGGTTGGGCTGGTGGGAGATTTAGATAGCGAAATTACATGCCTCAGTGCGCTTAGTCGGCGGTCCTCCTTAATAGAGTGGTTCGGGTGTGGGTAGATGTGTTACACAGACATCTTACACAGGTGGTGAGATGCCTATAAGGGGGAAGGGAACCGGGCCGCCACATGTTTGTACGCCAGAAATGGAGCTCAGGGGCTTCCAGATTTTAAATCGTTCTGGCACGGATGCATGCCGTTCGTTTGTAGGAAGAAGAGCAAGAATTGAAGCGTTGGCTTTTTTTAAGGTTTTTAAAGCGAAGCTTCTTAAGGTTTTTAAGGGTTTTTAAAGCGAAGCTTCTTACCTCTACCCCCCAAGAGTTCTGTCCCGACCATTGGTGCCAACAGTAAACTACCGCGAACAAATAAAAAGCTGCTGGCCCCCGCCAGGGATCGCACCTGGAATGAGTAGAGAAACGGAGCGAGAATCCGTTCGCTTACCGAATGACCTACGAGCCCACGCGGAGAAGGTGAAGACAGACAGACAACAAGCACATCCGCGGGTTTACCCCCTGCGTTCTCGCTGAATGGCACGTCAAAGCGTCACAAGACCTCTCGCGCCGCTGTGTGCTACGCCCACGGCACGTGTAGCGGCCATGTGCGCGCCTTGCACAGGCGGTAGTTGGGATAAAAATTAAAAGCTCACACCAGTGCATGACATCGCACTTCTCCGTCCCTGCCGCCCATCTCGTCGCCTCGGTCGGCGGCGGAAGTGACGGAGGTGAGGTAACCTCGTCTAACACAGGGTTTGAGCGTCCTTTAATTTTATAGAAAAAAGTTTCCACTCATGCGCTCTACCAGTGCAACTCAACCAACTACCGTTCATAAATCATGCATTCATTTAACCTTAGAAAAGAATATCTCTTTGAAGTAACAAAGGGCGTAGTTATGTGCATTTCACTTGTCTGTGGTTTCGCCCTTTGTAAAGCCACGTGTGTGAATTGAAGTGGCGTCGCATGAGTAAACGTTGTGGGTGTAGTTTAGAGCTTCACTTTCAGACCACCTTCGCAGGGTGAATTGGCGCACATCGTTTTTATACGTGCATTTGTCGCCGAAAGAGGAAGTACGCGTATTTCAAGAAGCAGATAAGGATGCAGTGTGCCGCCGCTCAACCCTTCCGCTAGTTTTCTCCATAAGCCGGAAGTTGCGCCCCTTACGGCTCCTGTACTGGCTAGCCCCACAGCCCACTTCCTACCAATGTTGTTTTCTGGCGAGCGATAAATGAGCGAAACGATGGGGGATTTCCTGCGCGGCGAAAAGTAGTTCGTCTCTCGCGGCCTCGCTCCCCTTTTCGCTCGCAAAATCGCTCCATGTGGTTAGCGCTAAACGTTCTCTCTTTTGCGGGGCGTTGCAGGGCAGCAAGGCTTGTCAACCTGCGTGGTGAAATAAATTGAAATAGAGTGGAATAACAAAGCAGAAAGTGTGGTCGGTGAAACGCTTGTCTAGCGATTTTAACTTCAGCTAGTTAGTTGCATTTGAAAACTGCCGAAACACACTCTTTACAAGCATGTTTGAGAGATAGGGGGTTAGCTAAGATTTCAGAACGCCCAAAATGTTTTCTTGAAATCCCGCTCGGGCAAAGAAGAAAAAAAGATGAAAGAACAAAAGCCATGTTATAAGCAAGCGCTTTTCCGGCTGTGCGTGAGATTGGCTGCATTGAGCCTCCATTTTGAATTTAACAAATCCGCGTCTCGCAACATAACATTAGCGGCTTTGAAAATATTTTTAGCTTGGTCCACAGGACTGAATCAGTGATTTTACTCCAAAAGTGACACCCCCATACTTGAAACAAACCATTTTGGCCCTTGAAAAGAGCTAAAATAATCTAAACTGCGCTATTCATTCTACTCAAACAAGACGTCATTCTACACATGGAGCCCTCTCCAAGCACATCCGGTGGTATCTATTATTTCGGAGCCCTCCAGAATTATCACGTTCAGATCTCCGTTTACCCTTCATATAAGATGACTCGACGGGGGCGGCATGCAGCAGCTCGTGTCTGCGAAACTCCTAATTATATACAGCGAGCGTCGTTTAATTAGTAGACGAGCACCTTATGCGGAGATAGGCTGCTCCAACGACCGCGACAGCGTCCTCCTTCCCTCTGGCCTGTCGTCACCGCTAACGGGGTTAGTGCGTGAGCTTCAGGCCATATTTGTTTGTGCCTGCCTCATAAACAGGTGACGCTCTTGCGTGTCAAGTGGATTACAATAACAGTGGCCGTGTGATGTCCCCGGGAAGAGCCGCGAAGTGTCTGTGGCGCAACTTGAGCGTTTTTGTTCAGGGACGCCTACTCTCGCTGATTTCGCCGCTTCACGTCGTATTAAGGCGCTGGCCTAGAAACCAATAAACTTGTCAATTCATAAATGTAGGCCAGTTGGTTCGAGCTGTGAAACATGGTTAAGTAGCGTGGTGCAGACGGGAGAACAAAGAGGAGACCACACAGGAATAGGATATCCTGTGTGGATATCAACAGGATCACACAGGATATCAACTGAAATTTTTACCACACACTATTGAAGACATACGTAGGAACACCGCATGTGTGAACATGGCCATAGCAACCAGAAAAAAAATCAGAATATATGGCGATGAAGTCACGTGGTTCGTTTTTTACGCCGATGGCAAGTGCGCATTAGATATTCTATTTCTTTGGGAGAAAGTAAAGATGCGTGCTTACACAGTTATCACCGTCTTTTACGATGCACCACGCCTAATGCAATTTACGGCTGGCCTGGTCCTTAAAACAGCGCAATATTAGTTCTTCTCCAAACGTGGGATACTGTGTGTAACGCACAGGAAGCAGCGGCAACGTTCAGATGACTGATTGTAGGGTTTAGCGCACCGACGCAACGCAAGCGATGAGGCGCGCCGTAGTGGAGGGCTCCGGATTAATTTTGACCCCCTGGGGGTCTTTAACGTGCGCCGAAATCTTGTACACAGGGGTGTTTTAGTTTTTCGTGCCTCCATCAGAAAAGCGGCCGCCGCTGCCAGGAATCGAACCCGTGTCCTCGTCCTCATCATGACAACGCCTTAGCCAGTCAGCCACCGCGGCGGGTCAATGGTCGGCTAAATGGCCCCCCTGTGCGTGTCCTTGAAAAGCTGTACGCTGGTCTCGGAGCATTTCACTGATGCACTTACCTGTCTGCCAGACATAGCATCCTCCACAAGATAGAAGCAATTTGTATACCACACCTTTTTTGCAACCAATAAACTGTATGGTATGCCTCTTAGCACAGCGGTTGCTCTTTTTCTCGCCGTTCCCCCCAGAGCACATTCGTGCTATATTTTTTCTGGGGCGGAAAACACAATGTCTACACCACACTACCGGTTACCTATTTAAGGTGGTGCACGTAAATTGTTCACGCAAGGAATAACCACAGGCCTCCCTTCTTTGCGAATTTTATCTCGCCATAAATGTCTAGCGCCTGACGTAACCTCACGCAAAATGCTTTCCACCACAGATGCTATTACTTAGCGAGCGAAGCCGGCATATTTTTAACGTGCAGCGGGGTGCTGAACAGTATCGGCGGCTTGGTTGTTACAGGGCTTCCGGAGGGCACCACGAAGATAGCTAACTCCGATACCCCTTTTCACTATCGGCTAATGCGCGGAACGGTAATTCGAAATTGCCTTTTTTTTTTTTTACCGCGGCCCATACGCCAACACACTTGTTCGACCCTAAAACTGGAACACACATAGAGAAACTGCCAGGCACCTTCAGTCGGTAATTCATGAGTGAATTTCAGGCCATCCGAGCACTCCACAAATGTCTCCTCAACCACCTTGACTAAAAGGCCTCCTTCTTCTGACTTGAACGTCCTAGTAATAAACAAGTGATCATCGACATAACTAAATACATTTTCTATGTTAGCCGTGTCAATACGCGTCTCGATACTCCTATCACACTTGGGTAAAAGCAAGGTACTTAAAACCGGTGCAATACACGGCCAGATAAACGCCTTGTTTCTGCATAAAAGCTTCATTGTTTTAATGTGACAATAGTGGGAGAAAGATAAAATGAAAGCAACTTTATAGGGTTACCTACAGTTCGACTCGCCGAGTTCTGAAATGCCACTGGCCCAGACGCATCAATTGCATGTCTGACTGCAAGCAGCAGTCCCCTTTGACGAATTGAATAAAAGAGCTCCTCTACGTCGATAGAAAAAGCAAGTAAGTGGTTCAACACACTTTCACTCTCCAGAAAAGATCTGCGAATTTCTTCCGACTTAGGTTTTTGCAGCAACATGTCTGTACGTCTAAAGGTGAACGTATTTTGTCTGTAACTTGGAAGAACTTTTAACATATTTTCCAGAGAGTGAAAGTGCGTTGAACCACTTGCTTGCTTTTTCTATCGACGTAGAGGAGCTCTTTTATTCAATTCCTCAAAGGGGACTCCTGGTTGCAGTCAGACATGCAATTGATGCGTCTGGGCCAGTGGCATTTCAGAACTCGACGAGTCGAACTGTAGGTAACCCTATAAAGTTGCTTTCATTTTATCTTTCTCCTCACTATTGTCACATTTAAACAATGAATTAAGCTTTTATGCAGAAACAATGCGTTTATCTGGCCGTGAATTGCGCTAGTTTTAAGTTATTTGTTTTTACCCAAGTGTGATAGGAGTATCGAGACGCGTATTAACACGGCTAACATAGCAAAGACATTTACGTGTGTCGATGATTACTTGGTTTGTTTCTAGGTCGGTGAAGCCAGAAGTAGTCGGTTTCGCCAAGATGGTTAAGGAGACATTTGTGGGGTGTTCGGATGGCCTGAAATTCACTCATGAATTACCGACTAAAGGGCCCTTGCAGTTTCTCGACGTGTATTTCAGTTTTAGTGTCGAACAAGTGTGTTGGGCGTATAGGCATCGGGAAAAAAAGGCAATTTCGAATTATCGTTCCGCGAATTCGCAGAGTAGTGAAAAGGGGTATCGGCGTTAGCTGTCTTCGCGGGGCCCTCGGTAAGTCCTGTAAGAACCAAGCCGCCGATTGTGTTCAGCACCCAGTTTCACGTTAAAAATGTTCCGTCTTCCCTCGGGAAGTAATAGCATCGGAGTTAGAAAGCCTATTGCATAACGTTAAGTCAGGGGCACGACGTCTAGGGCGAGATAAAATTCGCAAAGAAAGGAGGCCTGTGGGCATCCCGTACGTGCACAATTTCTGCCACCGCCTTAAAAAAAGTGGCAGGGAAGTGTGGCGCCGATGTTGTGCTTTCCGCCCCAGAAAAAACTAGCACGAATGTGCTCTGTGGTGAACGGCGAGAAATAAAAAAGCAACCGCTGTGCTAAGGTGCCTTACCACACAGTTTGTTGGTTGCAAATAAGGTGTTGTATAGACTTTTTAACTTCTTCGTCCTGGCCGGTGCCATTTTATCAGTGGGCTGTGCTAGCAGCCATATAATTGGCGCAGTCGACAGAAAGATGTCCCTGCGCATGCGCAGCACAGCCCCAGGACATGCCCTGATCATTAAAGATTAATCCGATGAAACGATGTATACAAAGTGCCTCTATCTTGTGGAAAATGCTGTATAGGGCAGATAAGCTGATGCAATAACGATAGGCTCCGAGAGCAGCATACAGCAGTTCAAGCGTTCGCTGCGGGGGGCAATGTAGCTGACCATTGCCGCCGCTGCCTGTGCGTCCACACTGTGTTCCTCGTTTTGAAGAGCTAATATTGCGCGAGTTTAAAGACTAGGGAGTCGTCATTTGTTTCAAGCGTGGTGCATCATGAAAGCCGGCGATAACTGTGTAAGAACGGCTATCCTATGCAGTCTAAAAAATATTTTATCTAAATGCCCACATTCCACGCGCCTAAAAATTTAACCACGTGACTTCGTCGCGATACTTTCTGATTTTTTCTGGCTTCTTTGGCCATTAACGCATGCGCGGTTCCTCGGTATGTTCGTTTGTGTGTGGTAAAAATTTTAGTTGAAGTTGAAGTTGTTTATTATTGTGCAGCTTTCACATGCTACAAAATACAAACAGCAGTGTCTGGGTGCTTAGCCTAAGGCTAGTTATGGACCCATTCAAAACATAGAAATTAAAATAGGGGAGTACCAACACGCGTACAACAATTCAATAAAAAGGTATAAAGGTAAAGACAGCTTGCGAACACCACAGCACACAAAAAAAAAGTAAAGCAGAAAGATTAGGAATCACTAGTTAAAGCCTTACGATACAAGAGAACACTTGATAAAAATATTTTACAGAAAAAAACCCCAAGAAATACAGGGAATATTACAAGAATATTGCAGTACATAACGATGATCAGCTTGCCGTACCAAGCTTGCCGTGGTGATCAGCGCTAGTCCTGTGTTCTCTCTTTTCTGTTGTCCCGTCTATGCCGCGCTATTTAACCATGTTTCTCAACAAACCTTCTGGCGCAATGTTAAAGGGACGCTGAAGTGATTTGTAAACATTGTGGTATTATTTGCGGTAATAGGAGTCTGTAGTACCGAGGCCATGTTTCGACCAGTCTCGGTGCGTTGACGTGAATTTATTCAGTACAACAATCAATTCAAAAGGGCTGTACTACTCTGCATTCTCAGCGCCGATTACCTGTGGTGTTGCGTGTGACGCTTACTCGTGCATTTCGGCGTCTTCGGCAATCGGGGTATGGATTCCGTAAGCGGGACGGTCCATTAAAGAAACGCTCAGCCATAGAACGTACTCCACAGCCACTGAGCTGGCAGCTGTCAGAGCAGCACTTCTTTACATTACAGCAATTCTTTCCGATTCCCGGCCAGCCTTGCAACTACTAAATAAGCCACCTGCTTGTCGCAACCAACTTGTCTGCGATATGAACGAAATATTTTCAAGTGCCGTGCGCGAAGGACATGAAATTTTCCTTCAGTGGATACCAGGTCTTTCTGGTATATTGGGCAACAAGATCTCCGATTCGGTCGCCAGAGAAGCCCACGACCTCAACTTCACCGTTGGAATCCCGTTTTCCAACGAGGATAGAACAGCAGCTGCAGTCGATCTAGGATGGAACTCCAGCTGCCGGCTTGGCAGGATCCTCTGAGCAGTTATGCGCCTCTTCATGCTATAGACCCTCAGTGCGATTTCCCATATCCACGGGGTATCTGAAAGCACACTGAAGGCATGCTACACCGGCTGCGACTTAATGTTGCATACACCCGAAGCTTCTTGTTTAAGCTGGGCTGGGTAGAGTCGCCATTGTGTACAGTGTGCTCTACTACAGACAACATCAGGCATATTTTAAGCCACTGCTCGCGATATGCCAGTCAGCGGGCAACAGCATCGAAAGCACTTGTGCGACTACGACGCGACCTCTTCAGCTTTCATAAAGGCGTTCTCTCTCTTTTACCTGCAGGCCTGGATTGACGAGCCTACTAGGGGGCTCACCCTCACACTCGGCTCCCGGTGCGTGGACGTTTGCCGTTTGGAACAAATCTACGAAATTTGTACCCGGAAGAATGTAGTGAGTAACTTGTGGTATCAATTTCAGTGCTGGAAAATAGTCCACACACAAAAACTGTAAGCTGCTGCCCGCGCGCTTACTTTTAAGGCCTTCAAGGCGGAATTGTCACAAAGTTGATATAGGTAATCGGGAAATAAAAGCAACACAAAGGTTCTGTAGTAAAAACAAGTACAGGCAATTTTCGGGTGAATGTGATTTGCGATCGCGTTTCCTGCAGAATAAAGACATTCGTAAATGATAATGTATTCTGACTTGACATGTACTGCATTTTGTATATGCTATTCAATGCTATTCAAGCGGCGCATTTCCCCTCTTACTCCCATTTCTTTCTTTCCTTTTCTTTTTCTCTCTATTTTTCGCGTTGTGTCATGAGGTTTAAACCTCGTTAAACTGTATTAAACGGCCACCCCATCTGGGGTAGCAAGCCATACCGTTATGTTTGTTGCAAGAACAAAGCTGATCCTTCAGAGGTTCATTCAGCTAATTGGAGGTGTTCCACCCAGCGGCTAGGAAGTTTCGCAAATTAAAGGCGTTCTCTCTCTTTGCACAGAGTGCGAGGGCATTATTTTTTTCTTCAGTCAATTTTTTAGTGCGTAGCATTATTGGTGGTGTAACCAAGAGCCAGGCGTTGTAGGCAGTTGCGGATGGACCTGCCCTTTGTGTTGACGTTTATATACAGCGGCTGTGATAATAGCTGCCTAGCTATATATATTGGGTTTATTGACAAATAAACTCTTTTTTTGTTGCTCAACGGTGCGGCTACTACTGGACGCCGGAAGATGGTGTAAGAAGTGGGATTATGTTCGCCAATGCAGTAACGACAGGCAGACGGTCGTTGTCGTGCACCTTCATGATAGAACTATTGAAGCCGCCGAAGCCCTTGGTGCTCTCTGGAAGTCCAACAAAGAACTGGAGCCCTTTTAGGAAGAGGTTCCAGCGGTTCCTGGAGGCAACGGAGTCGTCGAACGAACCGAGGTCGGAGGCATCCAAGACAGCGCCCCTGCTCAGCGTTGCCGGAGAGAACGCCCTAGAGGTATTCAACAAATTTGCATTTTTTTGAGAACGAAAGCAAGGAAGATTACGCAAGTGTTACGAGAAAGTTCGAGGCATACTATCGACCGCAGCAGGACTAAGTATACGAGCGTTATGTTTTCCGCGCAAAAACGCAAGCGGAGGGGCAATGTTTTGTAGCATTTCTCCCGGAACTCACGGATGTCTTCACGAGACTGAAATTTCAGAACTTTGAGCTACTCCACGGTCAGGGACCATATTGCCTTTGGAACAGTTAGTGCGATATTGTGCGAGAAAATGCTCAAAGTTATAGGTCCTCGCGCTACAAAGAGCGGACGACCTTTCTAAGGCAGACGAATTATGTGCTCAGCAAAATAATGCCTGGGTTTTTTGTTACAGGTAAGGAAGTAGCGCCGATCGAGATGAACAGGTAAGTCAAATGTGCAGCGTGTGAACAATTTTCCGAATGTGCCGAGGAATGTGGGGTGGAACCCGAGAAGGCAGTTGCACAAGACACGCAGACAATTCAAGTGTTCCAGGTGTTCAAGACAATTCAAGTGTTCTACCACGCTCACACACGAGCGTGGTAGATGCCGAAGCCTTTCGGCAAAATTTGCTTTTTTTGCAGGAGCGCTAACCACTTTGCTGCATGCGGCAAGAAAGGGTCTCAAGTCAGTGAAGTACGCGACGAGCAAGATGACTTTGGCATCCTCGATGTCAGCGTTGGCAGCAAAGCTGATTGGCTGATCAATGCGAAAATGGCTTCCAAACAATGGTCCCTTAAGGTGGGCACAGGCTCACAAGCCAACGTGTTGCCTCACTATGTGTTCAAAAGCCTGAAAGTGAACTCCGCGTTATGGGGAGATCCTCTGTTCTGCGCTCATACCGTGGTGGCGTTATCAAGCATATCGGGGTGGCTATAGATACGCTACAAGTTGTCGCAAAGGGCCAGAGCTGTTGCTTCGACTTTTTCATCGTTAAGAAGAGCAACTAGGCCATCCTGTGGCTGTCGGTTAGCGAAACGTTAGGACTGGTCTCTCGTCCTGTCGGCGTTGTAAATGCAAGCAGCACCGTCGAAGTAATGACCGAATTTCCCGAGTTGTTTCAGGGGATCGGCTGCCTAGCACGCCACTACAACATGGCCCTGTGGGAGGATGCAACACCGGTGGTCCGGCAGGTACGACGGGTGCCCGGGGCGCTGCTCCAGCCCTTGCTGAAAAATCTGGACCACGTGGTACATGGAGGCATCCTGGTCAAAGTCAGCCAATCGCGGATTGGGTGAGCCTCTTCGTCGCGGTTATATGAAGTATCGAAAACTGCGTGTCTGCGTTGACCCCAGGCGCATTAACCGGCGCTTAAAACGAGAGCACTACCAAATTTCAAAAAGACGACATTGAGGCTCAGCTTGCCGGTGCCAAGTTTTTCTCTCACCTGGATGCATACCCTGGGTTTCACCAAATTCCCTTAGATGAGGCCACTTCGAAGGTGTGCACGATTGGCATTCCGGTTGAGCGCTACCGTTTTCTGGGGCTACCCTTTGGGATCACTTCGGCATTTGCGGTTTTTCGAGAAACCACGAATAAATATTCGAGAACTGTCCCAGGCGTGCTAATATATATCGACGATATATTCATATGGGTTATCAGGGGGGAAGGCCACGACGCCCGCCTCCGCACAGCCTTGCAGTTGGCCAAGAGCGCCGGCCTAACGCTAACTGCTGCTAGGTACAGATTGAGGTTCACAGCAATCGACTTCTTTGCGTGACGCGATAAGCCAAGACGGTATGAGACCAAACCCCGCAATGCCGCAACCAGTTGACAAAGCCATCGTCCACCGACTGCTAGGAGGGGTCACTACTTTGGTAAATACATACCGCATCTGGCGCAGAGAATGGCGCTCCTGGGAAGACTCATTAAGACAGTCTTCAAATGCTGTGAGAATGATTCCCACGAATGAAAATCCGTTTGCGCCTTACTGAGCACTGCACCATTGATAGCTTTTTTTATCCTACCAGGGAAGCAAAGGTCGTCGCAGACGCTGCAAAAAGCGGCATCAGTGCGGCTCGTCTTCAGCGTTACAATGACAATTGGCGGCTAGTAGTTGGCGGATCACGAACCGTGACTGAGAAAGAGCAGCGATACGCACAAATCGAAAGGGACAATGGCGTTGACGTTTCGGTGCGAGAAGTTTTTTCACTTCGTTTACGGCCGCAAATTCTTCATTGAAACGGACAACAGAACGCTGATAGAGACTGCTTCGAAGGGAATTTCTGACCTGCCATTTCGACTTGAGCGGTTGCTTCACCGATTGCTCAGATTTGATTATGTTCACTTTCTCCCAGGTAAGCAGCTGTTCCTGGCTGATATGTTGTCTTGATCGTCGCCAGTGGAACCGGGAAATAGAACCGGTGTTGACTTTACGGATGACGTCTACTCTCATGCAGTCAGGGTGTGGTTAAGAACTGGGGTGCAAGAAAATCTGATCGTCTACATGGCGCTGACCCAGACTTACGAAACTGTATTGCGCTGCCTAAGGAACGGAGAACTAAAAGGCCGCTTGAAACCAATCGGCTCAGAGTTGACCGAGGTTTAAGGGACTGTCCTGAAAGAAAAAGGTCATCACCCCTAAGGCTATAAGATGAGATACTTGGTTGCATTCATGAAGGTCACTGGGACATAAATAAGTGCAAAGCAAGAGCCCATCGACTTGCATTCTGGCTAGCTCTGAATATGAATATCGAAAATCATGGAAAAAAGCTGCGCTGCTTTCCAAAAATACGCCTGCAGTCAACAAAGTGAAGCACTAGTTCTTAGGCCAACCCCAGAGCAAGCCTGGTACAGAATAGGCGTTGAAATCTTTATGTAAGCCGGTCGCTGCTACCTTTGAGTGTTTGACGCGTTTTCAAACTTTCCTGAAGTCGAAAGGCTGCGGGACACGACGACGGGCACTGTCATAGATAAACAGTGCTAAATCTTATGTACATGTGGAATTCCATTCGAAGTCAGCACCGATAACGGTCCCAGTTCGCATTCCATGAGTTCTCTTTGCATCATGATATGACTTCATGCGCTTGACTTCCAGTTCACGGTTTAAGCGGTCAAACGTGCTAGCGTTCAATTTACATTAGCTCGGAGAGAAAAAAGCTCAAATGGTCAATAGGATCATGAAGACTGGTTAAAGGAAGGACGACTTCTGGCTGGGTCGACTCTGCTATCGCTCAACGCCACTGGGTGACGGCAGATCTCCAGGGAAATTGCTGCAGGGCAGGAAAGTGCGCAATTGGCTGGCGGAATTCCGATTGTGCTCGGGACGCCAGGGCTTGAGGCGCCACTCGTGCCAACCAACGTTACTAGAGTTTATTCTAGTAACGTTGGTGCCAACAGCAGTCGTCGAGAGGGAAAACTGCCAGAAATAAACAAATATGCCGTCGTAAGAGTCCATGGGGATACATGGGATCACTAGGTTCGTGTTTTGGATAAGGTGGCGCCAAGGTGTTGTCGTGTCCGTACAGAAGACAATCGGGTGCTTCGACGGAACCGGCCATACCTTCTCGCCACGAGTGCATCTTTCCAGAGGGACGTAGCGGAAGACGAGTGTGACGGTGATGACGTGTTCCAGGAGAATGCACCGTCTCACTGAACGGTAAAGCCCACATCAACAGCGAGTTCGCCGGAGTCAACGTCAACCCAAACGCTGCTACCCCAATTGTGGCGATCCACCCGGCAAAGAAGATAACCCAGCCGCGTTCAGTACGACGAGGACTTCAACCAAGCCTCGTGTATCTTGATGCCAAAGTTCCAACTATCGTACGGCAGGAGATGGATCGTGCCAGTTGCGCATGCGCCTTTTGCATCTTCTCCTTTCCTATCACTGTTTCTGTTCCGCTTGGCTGGGATAACGCAGCTGCCTCAGACTATGTGTAGCTGGCTATCACGAATAAACGTTCGTTTTGTTGCTTCAACGCTGCGTGCTTACTGCTGGACGCCGAACACGTGTAACGCCCTCAACTTCCGCAATAATGCACATTTAGCGGAAGCTCCGCCTTTGATTGTTACAATAGCGTAAGTAGAGATACTTGGTCGAACGAACTTTTGAAAAACCAAACAATAACAAAACTGCAAAACAATAGCGAAAATGGCGGACCATGCAACGCCCTCCTTTTCCACAAGAACGCATATTTTGAGGAAGTTCCACCTGTAATCGTTATAGTATCGTAAAAGGAGATAATTGGTCGGACATAATTCAGAAAAACCAAAACAATTGGCGGTAAAGAACTCAACCCCTAGACAAGCGGCCTAAGAATGCTACGCCTTAATGCATTAGTAGACATTTGTTTATTCAGGCAATGCTTCCTGTTCTGCATTCACCATTTTTCGCGGTAGCCTTTATTGCTTCACGAGCGAGTTGGCAGACTGCATGCAGACTGGTACTGACGTGCTGGCGAGGTCTCGTAGGCGTTGTGTTGACAATAGAACAGACAGCTTGTGGGCACAGTGCCAAATTAGCCGACTGTCTGCCCTGCGCTGGCACGCTTTTCTTACCCATTCTACAGGCGACATTGATAAATCGCGTTATGCCGATGCCTGATATATCCAGAATGGCCAACCAGCGAAATCGTCGCATGCCAATAGTGTTGTTGCACGTAACCGAAACCAAAATTATGTAAACTTCAAGGCTAGATATCGTCCAATCACACCAAAGGAAGATTGATTGATTGATTGATTGATTGATTGATTGTAGGGTTTAACGCGCGGACGGAACGCAGGCGATGAGGCGCGCCGTAGTGGAGGGCTCCGGATTAATTTTGACCACCTGGGGATCTTTAACGTGCGCCGAAATCTCGTACACACGGGCGTTATTGCTTTTCGCCTCCATCAGAAAAGCGGCCGCCGCGGCCGGGAATCGAACCCGCGACCTCGTGCTCAGCAGCGCAACGCCTTAGCCACTGAGCCACCGCGGCGGGGCACACCAAAGGAAGAAGACGCGTTGTCTGTTGTAGTTGCGGCAGCCGCAAATGTCACGTTGTACTTTTTCTCGTTTTTAACGCTTTATAAAAATAAATCTTGGTTTGTCATTGGGATGAACGATGACAAGTGTGTTTATTTGAGCCGGTACATGCGGTACAAACAATAACAGAAGAGGTTTGACAGATTCACTAAAGACCTTGGATTACAAGGAGAAGGGGGGGGGGGCTTTCTTGCACACAAAAACCTAATTGAATGAGAGCATTTCAGCACCCCAAATTCGAGACATTATTTCGCCGAAAAATTGTAGAGTACCAACATTATATACGGACATTGTCAGCAAACACGCCCAGTTTACTTGCGTTTTTATCGTTTCACCTTGGATTGTTCGCCGCACGATTTAAAAGGTTCGCACTATTTAGCGGTTTGACCGAACAGCACCGTGCGGAATTTACGGTGCTGACTTTATAGGCAGTAATTGCCACGCACAAGCAGGACGTAACTGAACACACGGCCAAGACGTCCCTCACGCCATCAATAGCTGAATGCGTGTTCCATGCTATTTAGTATCTGCAGATATAGTTTTTATCCACACCCACAGCACGAATCCCTTGCGAGCAAGTGACTTTGAGGGGTCCTTGGAGTGCCTTCTTTATATCTGCAACTCTTAAAAGCCTTGTAACGGAGATACAACTGTCGTATAGTTGCGCGTAAAAGGCCATGTAGCTTACACTACTTGCATCAGGTGGACACCAGTGGCTCTGCCCTAACTTCGGTGTTATATACGACACCAGCTCTGTCGCCAAAGCACACTTTGAAGTTAGGTTTGGGTCAACTTTTTGCTCCGCTTCAATTCTCCGACTGTTACGCAATACTGCTTGCGGATATTCCTGCTTACAGGTTCGCGAAATACATACCGCATCTTAATCTATATCTCAAGGTTAATCTATATCTTGCCATCGTGGCGTCAAGCACAACAACGGCATCGCCCACAGCGACAATGAATAATGTCGCCTCTTCTCTGCATCTCCAAATGTGTGAGGACGCCCATGACAAGTGCAGTAATATATTTCCTGCGGGTTGATTTATAGGGAGGAAAGGAGGGAACACAATAGGAGGCAGAGTCTGTTGTACGATAGCTTCATTGCAAAACTCGTTGGGGTTGCTATTCGAAAGCAGAGTACTGCGATGACACATAGCTTCACAGGGGACATCTGAAGAAAATAAGCGTAAGCAAAACGCTAGTGCTATAAGATTCGTTGAACACAAAAGCGAGGCGAACGGTCCAAGTGGTTGTCTGAGTGAATGACCGAGACGTTACCTCTTATAATAGACTTCGTGTCGCGCACTTATAGCAGAGGCGTTACATCTTCTGGCTTTTGTAATTAATGTTTTAAACTTGCCTTTGTGTGAAAAGTGAAAAGTTGGATACGAAATTATTCAAGGGGGGCATGCTTGCTGGGACTGATGTGCTTTTCTGTATCTGTTTCAAAGAATGCTGCATAAATATGCGTAGCCGTGCTTTTTGCGGTAGTCTAACAAAAGTTTAAATATAACTGTGAAACCCACCTCCTCTCAATTCTGTAAAGATTCGTAATAGCAGCGGGCCTGTCGTATAAAAATTGTTGATGTAAGCAGGCTCTATTAGCGTTGGGTGTGCGCGACGTATGTCTGCTGGGGATTTGGTGCTTTCTTTTATGTCAGTAAAATACTCGGGGGCTGTTTTACTACCGCTCAAGAGCTTTTTTCTAGGGATGATGACCCAACTTTTGGGACGTAAGATTTGTAGTCTGGATTTGCTGTACCGTCATGCATAGAATTTCTCACTAGCTCAGCTAGATTGGAATCTGGCGCTAGTGTCTACGTGATTCGGTGAAAGCGCTCTACGCCTGTATGGCTGCCGCCATACCGTGTAGTTCGGCCTGACGTTTGGTGCGGCATGGCCGGCAACGACTTTGTGGCTACGCAAATTTAGTTTTTTGTTGAAAACATTGCTGGCAAAAGGGCCGCTCTTAAGACATTTTATTTTGTATAAGACACTGTGTTAGCGATCTTATGTTGCAAAACAAATTTGGGGGTTACAAAGAAAAGAAGAAAAAAAGCAGAAGTCTTGCCTTTGGTTCACGCCGCCAGATACAGCGGGCCTTTCCGGATATATTTTTAAATTATTACATACTCCAAACCGGGTGACGTTTTGTTGGATTTCTTGTTATATTTAGCTTAAAATATTATTTAGATTGTCTTAAACTGTGTTCTCAATACAGTATCATTATCGTATGCTACGCCCCTTTCAAAAATGCTTCTTTACATTCTGTAGACATTCTGTTGACTCCTAACAACTTTATTGCTATCCTACATACTCTTACATTCTATTGACAGTTGTCTGTAAAAAGTCTATTAAGTATATGTTGACACTTGTCTATTGACTGTTGTATATATAAAGTCTACCTAATTTACGTTGACATTTGTCTGTTGACGGTGGTATATAGAAAGTCTATCTAATTTATGTTGACATTTGTCTAAGTACACGCGGCGACGGCGACTAGCGACACAAAAATTGTAACTGAATGGATACAGAAAACGGATAGTGTGCTAGCGGCTTCCTTAGTGGCTGTAGGGTGGGCGACAGCAGCAAGCGACTTATACACAGGCCACCGGGCCCTTCGCTCGCTTTTTGCCGGCCAGAAGCAGCCCACAAGCGAGCGGCAGTGACGATACCGTGAACTGTAGCGATGACGGCAGAGGGCATAGGCGGCAGTGTATTAATTTTTTTCGCTTGTCACTTTTGCCCAGTACATGGTTGTTGCACCTTTTGGGTTACGTTTTTAGCGTCCCTGTCGCCGCCGCCTGCGTGTTGTCATCCCTTCATCTGAAAAAATCTTCCCGCAGCGCAGCACACGCGTTAAGTGGTAATCACGCTGTTATTTAGACACGTCTATGATGGCCATTGAATGCCAACCAGTGGCACACCGAAAACAGCACTAACAAACGCTTCAGAGCGAGAAGCCAATCCATAGCCCACGCGCACGCGCACACGCGCACGCACACGCACACGCACACGCGTACGCACACACGTATCTTTCTCCCTCTCTCCCTGCGTATATCTTCACACTTGTGCACTCCAAGCAAGCCCTCAGCCGCATGGTTTGGTCCTTCACGACTTGCTCGCTTTCACTCTTCACGGTGATAAACATGGCTAATCAGCGGTTCCGAACAAGCGCCGGCCAGCGGCATCAGCCACTCGCAACCGCTCGTCGCGGTGTTTTGTTTTACGCAAGCTAAGTGCTACATGGTTGAAAGGAACAAATTATTTGCGGAAATATTTCGTGACAGGCTGCTGGACGTGTCTCTAACAACGGCGATAATCGAGAATCGCCCGCTATGCTAACCTAATCCGGCCACGAGGAAGCAACGGTGCCTAGGAAGCACCGAGGAAGTAACCTAACCTAGGAAGCAACGAGCCCGTAATTGAAATAATACTGCGAGCTTCAGTTGTTTACAAAGTCATCACCAGCACCACTGCGCACTGCGTCAACTAAGACCGTCATCCAGATCACTTCCTTACTTCGCTTCTTCCCCTCAGATTACACAGAATGTGTAGAAACAAACGCTGAGTGAACACGGGAGACGCTCAACCCTGAAGACGTCAGCACAAGTAGCGCACATAATCGGTAACAAAAGCAATGGGTTGCTCTCACATTAGGATGCTTACGGGGCTCCCATGTTGATTGCTTCGAACAGAGGGTAATGCGGTATGTTGTGACACGTACACCGTGCCATCCTTCCGTGTTCAGCGAAGGCAGGGCTCTCGCTTGGCGGTATTCAAGGCACGTCTGCCCCGCATCGTCGCGCACGGGCACGGCAAACTGGATCACGGCGTCGAAGTTACTCGCTACGTCAATCACTCGCGCTTTCCCTTTGCCCCACTGAAGTGGCAGCTGATGCAATCTGACGCTACTCAGAAACTTCTGGACCTCTATTAGGTTAGCGAGTAATGGAGTATTTACCGTTGGGTGTGTTGTGTCATAAGCCATGTAACAAAATGTCATAACAATGAAAGTAAGCGATTTACTGAGGCAGGGTTACAACAGCAAGTATAAAAACAAACAACTTCTTTATTGCAGTGAAGCTGCCACTGCTGTAGATAGGGGTAAAAACCGTGTGACGCAAAGAGCGAAAAAGGTCCTGTTTCTGCGTTCTAGTGTGCTAGCTCATAAAAGCGGCCATTTTAGGTCGTTTCAAGTAATAACTCAGGTATTTTGCAGGACGTAAATGTTCTAAGTATGATTCGAAGCAATGATCATAGGGTGGTTTGATGCAAGGTAATGCTGAATATTAAAAGAGAAAGAGGGAAACTCGAGAAAAGCAAAAAAAAAAAAAACCCGCCCGCATCTTCCCACGGGGGGAACTCGAGTAAATGCGTCGCAGAGTGGTGGGGGTATCGCGTGAATGTTGCGTAATTGGGTATTGTTTGGGAATGCTTAATTGTTATTTCGTCTTTATAATTCTTATTTATTGAATGAAGGAGAAGCGAAGGCAAGGAGTGTAAAGTTAAAGTCTGTCTTTATTGCTTGGTGCCGTCAAGCAAAGCGTCATGTCAAGCGAAATCCAAGCAAAGACGCCCTTGACTGAATTCCGAACGCGCGCTCCGCCGCTTATATACACACCGCCCGCGTTCGAGGGAGAGGAGTACGGGGGAGAGACGTGCATGCGCACACTTCTGTACACAAGCGCGCGAACTTTCCACGCACCCACCACGCCGTTATCACGTGTACACGCCCTGCCGCCGTTACTGTTGAGCGCGACGCAGCGCACGGGTAGCTACGACGCATGCGCGCACAGACGCGCTCCCCCCGCACCGCCGCAGCTGTTGTTGAGAGCGCCGGAGCGCACGGGGTACACGCGCTCCTCCCGCACCGCCGCACCTGTTGTTGAGAGCGAGGAGGGTACGGGGGAGAGAAGCGCACCTGCGCCTCGACGCGACGCGCATGCGCAGTGAGCGTGTGGACAGCGCCGACAACATCGACGAGTGACATCGCGAGCCTAAGAAATGCTCCGCATTAAAAAAAAAACCCAGCGTGCTGTCACTCAGAGCCAGGACGGAGGTGCTTGAAATACCTTTTCAAAAGAAATTTGTGCTTCCAAACGAGGACGAGGATAGTGTAGACAGGCTAAGTGAGAACCTAAAAAGTCCATCACCGAATATGCTTCAGCTGTAGGAGAAGCAGCATGCGGGAAAGAAACTGGAAAACTAAATAACAAAACGATAGAACTGATTCAGAAACGTAAGAACATAAAATTGTCAAGCACGGCGGGTCAAGGTGAGTTAGAAGAGCTGCATTAATTGATTAAAAGATGCAAAAGAAACAAAAGTCGTGTATAAAACATGGCAGTGATCGAAAAAACGCTGCAAATAGGAGGAAATTTGAAAGCAACTAAGAAAAAGCTGGCCCATGGCGAAGACAGAATATATGCAGTCGGAAACGAGCGGTATAACATTACGCGGAACATGGACGAGATAATAGAGGTAGCAGAATAATTTTACACCAGACTGTATGACAGCAACGTTAGATCAGCGGAAACTACTAAGAGTACAGGCTTAACTTGCCGACTGTCCCACTGGCTAATAAAGAGAAAGTAAGAAAAGCTCTAAAGGGCATTAAAAGAGGAAAATCTGCTGGTGACGAAGGTATAGCGTGGACCTTTTGAATGAGGGAGAATATACTGTACTGGGAACACTTGCTGCAGTATTTCTTGCATCCTTAAGGACTCAAAAAGTGCCCACAGCATGAAAAAACGTTAACGTTATCCTGATTCATAAGAAATGAAGATATAATAGACCCTAACAATTTCAGACCCATAAGCCTGCTCTCAGTTGTTTACAAACTGTTTACCAAAGCTATAATCAGCCCCATTGGAGACAGCCTGAATTCACAGCAACGCAGTGAGTAGGCAGAGTATCCAGGAAAGGGTACTCAGTCATGGACCCCGTCGATGTTGTCAGTCAAGCACTAGGAAAATCCGCACAATACACTAAACTCCTTTATATGACATTTATAGACTATGATAAATCTTTTGCCTCAGCACACACCGCCGCCGTGCTAAAATCATTAAAAGACGAGGGAATAGAGCAAACCTACATAAGACTTCTAGACGACATATATAAGGGATGTACGGGCAGGATAACCCTCCTAAACAAAGCGATAAATTCCCGATCCGAAAGGGGGTGCAACAGGTAGACACCGGCTTTCCAAAACTATTCACAGAATGTCTGGAGGGGGCGTTCAGAACGCTTGTCTAAGAAAAACAGACAGGATTAGGAACAAACGGAGAATACTTGAGTCATCTGACGTTTGCAAACGACATAGTCCTGCTGAGTAATACTGCAGAACACCTACAAAGAATGCTTGGGGAACAACAATCCGAAATCACGGACGTGGGGCTAAAAATAATTATGAATAAATCTTAAGTAACGAGGAATGAGCATGCCGAACGCGCCGTCTTCAGCTTAGGAAACGAAACGATAGAAGAATTTACAGAATGTAACTACCCCGGACAGATGCTTAGTGCTGACCCCAACCACGAGAGGGAAATCCGGCATAGAAAAGGTATCAGCAGCGGAGCACTCGGCAAGCACTCCAAAATAATAAAAAGTAAGCTACCTCTATCACTCAAACGAGAAATAGACGACTAGTGTATACTGCCAGTGATGACATACGGAGCTGTAACTTCGCGCCTCATTAAACAACTTGAAAACAAACTTAGAACGGCTCAACGGGCCACGGAAAGAATAATGATAGGAGTAAAGCTTAGGGGTAGGAAACGAGCTTGCTGGATCAGGAACAACCTCGAGTAGACGATACCATAGTTTGAGTAAGGAAAAAGAAATGGTCTTGGGCTGGCCATGTGGTTAGGCAAACCGTCAACCGGTGACCAATTGGGGTAACGGAGTAGATACCAAGAGATGGGTCTACTAGAAGGGGAATGCAGCAACACGATGGAACGATGAAATGCGCGAATTCGGTGGCCAACGGTGGACTCTAGCGGCGCAGCACAGGAGGGGTTGGAAGTTATTAAGTAAAGGATTTGCCCTGCTGTGGACATCAGTATGCTGTTGATGTGGCTGATGATGATGGCTTTCGGCCCGGCAAACTTGCTTTGTGAAATGAACCAAACTTGAGCGCCAAATAATGCTACATGTATTCGTAAGATTACTTAAACTTCGAAGCATCATTTCTCGGCAAAATGTGCAAGCAGCTCCGCTTATACAACAAGATGTTTTGAAGTTGGCTTCACACCTATATCAAATGCGTTGTCGAGAAGACCTTTTGGGGGTACTAAAGCATCCTAATATGAAAGGATGAAAGCCCGAGGGCCTTAGTACCTCCGTGAGACGTCAGGTATGCCGATTAAGGGCTATACGCTGACTTTATAAAATTTGCCTTTACTACTAAAGACTAATTCATTGGTTGAAAGACAATACGTAGGGAAATGTGAAGGCTTGACGGCAAAATATGGGACTCAATAACACTGTATGTACCGTCCACTACACGGAAAGCTTCTTGAAGGCGGCTTGTTGAGAAGGCATTGTTAGCAGGAACAAAAGAGTCGGATTATAACGAAGGCCTGAGGGTCTACGAGTAAATATCTTTAGCGCAACCTATGCATCGATGTCCAACGCTATCACCAGACGGCCGAGACTAAACAACGCATAAATTTACAGTTAAGCCGGAATAGTAATCAGTCGCCTTCGTAAGTACGCCTAGAAATGCTAATAGAGTCCATCTACAGAGCCATGGTATTGCTACGTTTGTTCCGTAGCGTAACGAACTTCGCTTAATTCCCTGAGAAATGGCAATGTGCTAGATTATGTTATAGCGCATAGACTTATAGAAATTAGGCCTAAAGTTGGAAAGATGGTGATAAAAATGGCGATGAGCACAAACAAAGGCACACACAATACTTGTTGCTGATAGGAAGCTGCGCCGGTGGAAGTAGGCCAACCGAAGTGTCCTTTTGTTAGAAGTGTCCTGGCGAGGATAAAAGAACACTGTGTAGTGCCAGCACATTCAGAATGTTTAATCTCGGCACACGCACACAAAAGATGTAATCTCGCAGCGACTTCATTTCTTGCAAATCCTGCTTAGCCTCGCACAATATCACCGGGCAGAAGGAGATTTGTCCTACGCATTACGCTGAGCCTCGCACTTCATGCAGCCTCAATTTGTTTTCGCCCTTTGTTGCACACAACCCGCTCTAACAAAAAACGCTACCGACTGCAGCGCTAAGCCTTTATAAATGAAAATGAACGCCAGGTGTCCGTGATGATGGTGCCGAGTGGTCGGGTCGATATGTCGTTAGCAGCCCAGTAAACAGCTTAAAGGAGATTGCATGTTGTATTGCGTCTCGCTGTTGGCAATGGAAAACTTGGTCGGGTTGTTGGAAACTGAAGGGCTTTCAGATTCGTTCCTTTCCCCGTTGTTAACGCAGAGTGCATGAGGGCAGCCTGAAAGAGTTGTTATCCCCCAAAATAAGGCTAAAGTCCTCCATTTTGAAGGCGTTGCCAGATTATGACCGAAAGCTTCGGTTCTAGCTGCGTGACCGAATACGAAATGCTGGCACTCTGAAGCACGGCTGTGAAACGTAGAGCGGCCAGTTAAATTTTCTTTCAGCGATTTCAAGTGCCGCGGCTAAGCGAATTAGTTTAAGGAGCCCAAATTGTATTGTTGCTCGTTTACTACAACTATTGTTCGGATAGAGCTACGTTTTGGGCGTTGCGTTGCAATTATTGTAAGCCAGAAAGTGCGCCATGACGAGATCCTTCCAAACAAGCAATGCTTTTTTCACGAAGCCAAAGACGACGCAGTTGTCTTGAAGGAACAGCAAGTTTGTTGGAGCGAACTTGTGCTCCCCTAACAACTAAAAGAATACACATGCAGTGACTAAGCTGCAGTCCACAAAGTGATGACCGCAGGCGAGTGTCGGCGAACCGACTACCGCGGTGGCTGCGCTGGGAGTATTTATCTTTCGGCGCGACTGTTTCTCGAAACGTCGAATTAGTACGAGATTAGTGATTGATTGTATGGTTGAACGCGCCGACGCAACGCAGGCGATTAGGCGCACCGTAGTGAAGGTCTCCGGATTAATTTTGAGCACCTGGAAATCTTTACGAATTACAACGAGAACACTGGAGATCAAAGAACATTATTCTATACTAGTGACGTCAGGGCCAAACACACTCCATATCAAAATAAGACAGCCCGTCGGACCTTCGAAAGAAAGGAAAGGATACATGAGCTTTCATTTCTTTTAAAGGCTCCAGATCCGACATCTCGAGAACCTTTTGTTATCTTGAGCCATATTCTACTTCTTGGGAACACCCCCTTCCTTCCCCCGCCCAAAAGAAGACATAAATAAGTGTGGGTGCCTACCCAATGACACACTCCTAGTTACTGTTCACGTTGCCGCCTTGTAAGCAAACATCCGTCTTGTCGAAGGGATCGAATATATTTCAAAGGCTTCATCAGAGAACCCGCACCAACATCAGCTAGAAGGGTACATACCTTTGTGAAGACTAGTGTTAACTTTTAATTATTTTGAGTTTGATTCGTCTTACTCCTTGAAAGGTTTTTGGAACCAGCATGGGTACTCCTTTCGCGCCGACCTAAGCCAATATTTCAATGGGGCAACTTGAAGCCACCGTGTTAAACTCGTTTCTGCGTAAACCTCAGGTTACCTCCACTATATAATTGACATTTGTATGATTTCGGAGCACGGATGCGCGACTTTAGAAACGTTGTTATCTCGTCTCAATTCCTCGCATCCGACTATTCCCATGCCAGCATTCTGAAAAAGAAGTGAACTTCGTGAATACTAGCGTCATTATAGAAAAGTAAGCTTAAAACCACTCTTTTAAGAAAACCAAATCACAGGCAGCAGTATATAGACTTAAAAAGCCATCACCCAAGAAACTGCATACGAGGGATCTTTGCAGGACAAAACACCAAACTCAGAAAAGTGTGCAGTGATAACAGGGACTACGTAAAGCATCTAGACGAACTCAGGCCCACCCTTATAAATAGGAAGCACCCGAAAAGCTCGCTTGCTAAGGCCTACCAATGTGTAGCTAATCTCAAAAGGGACGTGGTGCTCAACAAACAGCGTCAAAACGAAAGCGCCAGGGCGCTTGCTCTAAAACCTAATTTTTCAAACGCCCTCCGTAACGTAAAAAATATCCTGCGGAAATACCATCCCATTTTAGCCAGTAACGACTGACTAAAACCAAAAACGTTCCCGGAAGGACCTACCGGAGAAATAGGAATCTAAAAGGTATTTTTGCGCATTAAAAAATGAAGCCTTCGAAAAAACCCAGCATAAACTCCGGTTTCCGTCCCAGATGCAAAATTTGCAGGCACCTGTAGACAGAGTACATTGTAAAAAGCCCCGCCAGTAATTACGTTCACAAGATTAAAATCCAAGTTTTACTCGCACTTCATCTAACATTGTATATACGTTAGAATGATTAATGCGGCACAAGCAGTGTAGAGGAGAAACGAGTCAACCTATGAGCTTACGTCTGAACGGTCACCGGGCAGATACTCTTGAGAAATCCTCTATAGCTGTCCGCAGCATTTCAACCAACCAGGGCACAAAATTGGTGACCTTAGGTTGCATATACCTCAGTCAAATTTTAAGTCTCCTAGGGATAGGAAATACCGAGAATCTCATTTACTTCAGCAATTCAACTCCCTGGAACCTGCTGGAATAAATGCTTGCAGATGCAACTTTTTATTTCTCGATATTCATCGGGAATACAGCCTTAGGAATTGGCTTTCCAGTACCTTTATCCGAACAATATGATCCCACTTCCTCCAGTCAGTCAGTCAGGTGAAAAACTTTATTACACACCAGTCAAAAAGGGGGCGTTAGGTGCTCCCTCCCCCCATCAGTCGGCTGGTATCCCTTGGGACTTGGCGGCTTCTAGGGCGAGACCGATGATCTTGCGCTGGGTTTCGGAGGTTCGGCTGAGGAGTAGTGCCTCCCATGATGCTACGTTTCGGTGCGGTTTATTGTACGAAGGACAAGTCCACACCATGTGGACGAGGTCCGCTCGACCCTTACATTTCTTACATCTTGGATCGACGACTTTGGGATGCCACTTACTATATAGGGACTGGGTTCTGGAAAACTCCCGTCTGTAAACGTCTCCAGTAAATCTCCTCTTTCTACTTAGCTGCGGATCCGCAGGAGGTAGTATCTTCCTCTCCAGTCTATAATATTGCGTGATTTCACTGTAGTCACTCGGCCCTTCGTTCGCCGTCATTTGGGAAGGAGGTTCGGCATGCAAGGCTGAGGCCAACGACTGGACATCAGCAGCGGCGGCGTTGGCGGCGGTCGCCCGGACTGTAAGACCTCGGGCGGTCGCATGTGCTTTCTCATTCCCAATGAGTCCCCGATGAGCTGGTGTCCACACTAACGTTACCTCTTCGGTTGTAAAGTTTTTTACGTTTGCGAGGATACTCCAAGCGGCGCTGGAGATCCTCCCTCGGCCGAAATTTCTGATGGCCGATTTAGAGTCGCTCACTATCGTTCTAATTTCCGGCCGGGTCATTGCTAAGGCAATGGCTACCTCCTCGGCCTCCGTCGCGTCCCTACTCAGTAACGTGCAACACGAGACTGGGACCCCGCTTTCAGTAACCGCTACTGCTGCGTAAGCGGTTTTACTCTGATATGCCGCTGCGTCGGTGTAAAGGACGTTCGTCTGTCCACCGTATCTGGTTTGCAGGGCTTTGGCTCTGCTCTTTCGTCTAGCTTCGTGATCCAGCTTCGCCTAATTTCTTTTGCTTTCCTACTTTACCTTCCAGTTTTCTACGCAAAGGCAACACTTCAGCCATTGCTCCGGAATTATATTCCCTCTTTTTTTTTGAACGACTTTGTCTTGTGATATACACAGGGTTCTAATTTTATCTTTTCGTTTTTTTCATTTCAGAGAAGGCTCTCTCCAGGAAGGTTGCAATTTGTAACATGTGCAATTTCAGTTGTGTGTTCTTTTTAACCTTTTTTTCTTGGCCTAGTTACTGGCGCCTTTGTTGACGTGGAGCTTACAGAAACCTTCTGATAACGACTTCCCTTACCACCTGTTATCATCCTGAATTTTTGAGAGCAGTGCTCTACGGCGCGATTCGTGGCAACAAGCACCTTCTCACCCTCTTCTTCCATGAATCGACCAAACCTGACTTTCTTCTTTCCATCTGCGCAGCTAAAAATATGACCCTCGCTTCCTCCTCCATCTCTTCCCTCACAATGCCAAACCAATCCTCCTCGCACACTCTGATTTCTCCTCTCTCATTCCTTTTCTCACCTGGGGAACTATCCCTAAATAGGTCGTGCCAGCCAGGCGAGTGTTTGCCCTGACGAAGGCAAGTCTCCTTGCTGAAACGTTGGCAACAATCATGGTCGCTAATTTGTTCGCAATATTGTTGCGCATGCACGCACGCACGCGCACACATCCACACACGCACACGCATGCACACACGCGCACACAAGCGCAAACGCACACGCACCCGTGCGCATGCACGCACGCACGCACACGCATGCACGCACACACACACGCACACACACACGCACACGCACGCACGCCATACGCGCACACGCATGCGCACACGCACCCACACACGCACGCACACACACACACAAGCACACTCACACACACACTCACGCACACACGCACCCACACACGCACGCACGCACACACGCTCACACACACACGCACCACATACACACGCACACACAGGCGCACGCGCACGCGCGCATTCACGCAGGCACGCACCACTCGTCAAGAGGCCCCTCCCCACCGCCCTTTACCGCCGCCCGCCCGACCCAGTGTAGTCCAATACTAGACGCCGAGGAAGACCGACGTGTGGGGAACACCCGATAAAGATCTGGTGTGCTACCACTGCGGAGAGGCCGACCACATCTCCCGTCGCTGCCCTTACAAGAGACTCGGATTTCCAGGGTGCTCCGTCGACACACCACGCCCCGTATACTCGGCCAGCACCCTACTGAAATCGAAGAATACCCCTCCAACATCAATCCAGGTTCAGCTCCCTTCTACCGTTCACTGTCACCCTTAGCGATCGCCAATCCGTCGAAGCAACGCAGACTTTACGCGTGGAAGATCCCCAAGCCAACGTAGAGGAAATAAAAGCAGCAACGTCTGGAGGTGAGTTGCTGTACGGCGAGAAACCGCAAACCCTTCAGCGGTTTGCGGTTTCTCTTGCAAGCCCTTGCAAGCTTTATGATCACCGTCTTTGTGAAGTTGCTGCTCCTGACGTCGACGCTATCGTGGAGAGTGACCAAAGGCTGCTTTTCGACCGTGGTGCCTCCGTCGCACGAGGCAATACACGCTTTAAGCAACGCCAATCGCACGTTTTGGTCACTAATTTCACCCAGGAGTACTATCATTTAAATAAGGGTGCTTCCATTGCGTTCCTCAAAGAAACACATAAAGCAAGTGACATGACCGCGGTAACCGACTTTGAACGGGCGCACTAAGATACCTTCAAGCTTTCGCATTCCTTCCGCGTGAATCCAGTGCTAACGCAAGAAAAACGGAAAAAAACATATTGGCGTTCTGCGTGGCTACAGCGGCAGTTTTTTGTCGAACTAAAAATTACGTAAGACACCTCGCGCGAAGCCCCGAATAATCCCCGAAGATGGAGCGCCTTCTTTAGGCCCTTAAGCTCCTTCTTCAGGCTCTGAAAAACGAGCTTCTGACTCCGAAACTGTTGGCAACAAAAACGGAAAACGTATCTGTCGACTTCTTCACTACGTACATACATGCATACATACATACATACATACGTGCATACATTCATACATAAATACATACATACATACATACACTAAATACATACATACATACATACATACATACATACATACATACATACATACATACATACATACATACATACATACATATAAGGACGTGCATGCATAGATACATACATTCGTACGACGTACATACATACATACATTGATAATACATACATACATACATACACACATACATACACACATACATACATACATACGTAGTCATCATCATCATGAGGCTGTTTGTGTCCACTGCAGGACGAAAGCCTCTCCCAAAGATTTCCAGCCACGCCTATGGAGTGACAGCTGAGTCCATGTTTTTTCCCCAAATTTTCGTAGCGGATCTCGCCCACGAGTTTTTGGCCGAGCCCTAGTTCGTTTGCGGTCTATTGGCAGCCAGTCTGTCAAACGGATGGTCCACTTGTTGTCTCTCATTCGCATTACGTGACGAGCCCATGCCCATTTCACTCGCTTAATTTGAACTAGTATGTCCGCCACCTTGGTCTGTTCCCTAATCGATGCGGCTGCTTTCCTGTCCTTCAACCTGGCCCCTAGCATTCGGCGTCCCATGGCCCGTTGTTCCGATGTAAGTTTCTTGTCAAGTCGTCTGGTGAGGCCCGAAGCTTCTGCCCCATAAGTCCTTTCTGGAAGAAGGTATTGATTGAATACAAACTACTGAGTGACAGGGGAAGCTTACCCGTAAGGGTGTCCGAGTTCTTACCAAACGCAGCCCACCCCATGCTTATTCTGCGGGTAATTTCCCGTTCGTGGTTTGAATCAGCGCTATTATTTGCCCAAGATATACGTATTCGGTGACTGCTTCCTAAAACCTCATTGCCTACCGGGAAGGGATGTACCTTGGCGTGCCGATTCGACATTACCGTGGACTTTTTCATCTTTATTTTTAGGCCTGAAATCATACTTGCTGAGCACAATCGGCAAAGCATGCGCTGCAAATTTGCGCTGCTCTGACTGAATAGGACAATGCCGTCTGCAAATTTTAGGTGGTTGAGATATCCCCCTGCATTCCCATCCCTTCTTTCCTCCGCCCAAGCTTTCTGGACGCACCTTCCAAACAGGCTGTAAATAATTGTGATATTGTATCCCCTTGCCGGACCCCCTTTTGTAGAGGAAACCTGAAAGTTCTGTGATGGAGCCGGATTGTTCACGTACATTAGTTGTATTTATCATTGAATAGCGCAAGTATGCCTCTTCGACACCGTCATCACATAACGAGGCTATTACTGCCGAAGCTGGCACTGAGTCAAATGCCTTTTCTTAATCTATGAATGTCATATACAGCGGTGCATTATACTCTGACAAATTTTCAATTACCTGGTTGATAGGGTGGAGATGATCTAAAGTTGAGAAACCTTTCCTGAAACCGGCCTGTTCTCGTGACTGTTGAAAGTCGAAAGGGGCACGGGTGCGGTTAAGAATTACCTTAGTAAAGAATTTGTAGGTAACAGAGAGGAGGCTCATGGGCCTGTAATTTTTAAGGTCTTTGGTATCACCTTTGTTAGGTAGGAGAACTAAATTAGCAATGTTCCACTCCTTTGGCACCCTTAGTCAGCTACTGTGAGAATAGGGCTGCAAGCTTCGTTAGGACAACGTTGCCTCCCAGGCACAGTATATCGGACGTAATGCCATCATCTTGTGCAGCTTTGCCTTCCTTCATTGCTCGGAGCTTCATCGCTAGCTCATGAGTTGTAACCGGCGGGAGGGGTTCCACACCATTCACGGGAAAAGTGTGTCTGGTGCAGGGGGAGAAGTGAATAGGTTTCTGTAGAATTCCTCGGCTAATTTGAGTATATCGTCCATGTTGTTTCTTATGTGACCACAGGCGTTCCGGAGTGTATACATTGTATTTTTGCCAATAGTGAGCTTCTTTCTAGTCGCTTTCAAACTGTTTCGCTTTCCGTGTTTCTACGTTGCTTCAATTTTTGCAACATTGAAAGCTCGGGTGTCGGCAGTCTTGCTTTTGTTCATCAATTTGGAGAGCTCTGACCTTTCTATTCGGTCTCGCGGAGTGCGGACTAACATTTTCCGGCTCTCATCAATAAGGTCCTTAGTTTTCTGTGATAACTTGGATTCTCATATGGGCTGTTTTTCTCCTATGGCTAGCGCTGACTCAATGACCACATGTGTGAAACGAGAATTGACAGAGTCCACATCATTGGTGTCATTAGAAAACACAGAATTTGTTTTAAGTAACAATCGGAACTCGTCCACTTTCCGTCCTACGGAGGGCAGGTTAGGAGTATTCTGTTTTTGCATGTTTAGTCTTTTCCTTCTTAAATCTAAGCTGATACGACTTCTGACCATTCTGTGATCACTTGCTTCAATCCGGCCAATCACATGTACATCATGAATCATGCGGGGAGTGCCGGTTAGAATGAAGTCACTTTCGTTTTTGGTTTCGCCATTCGGGCCTTTTGGTGTTCATTTTCTATTCTGTCTTTTTCGGAAGAACGTCTTCATAATACACAGATTATTCCCTTCGGCAAATGAAACGAGCATGTCTCCATGGTTGTTTCGAAAACCTAGGCCAACTTTCCCTACGACATGCTCCCCTATCTGTTGTAGCCGTATTTTTGCATTGAGGTCACCAATAATGACTCTGTACGGAGTTTTTACTTGTCTTATTGCTAATTCGATGTCTTCGTAAGATGCGTCCACAGCCTCATCATCGTAAGTGGATGTAAGCGTATAGACCTTCACCACATCCAACGTGTGCTTCTTATTGAGCCTAATAACGACAGAAGCTACGCGCTCGTTAATACTGTGAAATTCAACTACATTACCTGCTATAGCTCTATGAACCAGAAACCCTACACCTATTTGATGCGTTTGAGAATGCCCGCGATAACACAAAATATCACCTTCAGGAAGCACTACAAATCCCTCTCCAACCATTCTTACCTGGCTTAACCCTACTAAATCCCATCGAATAAAGGATTACTCATGCAATAGAACCAATAAACAAGCTTCGCTCGATAGAGTTCGAGCATTAAATGTACAAATATATAGTTCCTATTGGCCGCCTACCCGGACCCACAGAATCTTAGCTCCTTCTGCTGTATTGCTTGCCTTCCCGGCGCCTCGGGTAGGGGCAATACAGCTGCTGGGGACTGAAGGCCGATAGTGTGGTTGTGATATGATTAGGAGAATTTTGGAAAATCTACTCAGCTAGGGTTGCATCCATACGTACATAGATACATACATACATGCATACATAAATCCACACAACATTCATGCATAAATACATACATACATACATATATACATACATCCATAATACATACATACATACATACATACATACACACACACATACACACATACATACATACATACATACATACATACATACATACATACATACGTACCTAGGCGAAAATCTTCTCCTATTGACCTAACAGCTGAAGAACGATGTCGAGACTGGCGCAGTGCTACAGTGTAATGCAGTGTGGGCATTATTTTAAGCCCTTATACATACACCGGTATGGCGATGCGCTTGTGAACGAGTTGCTGTCCCGACTGAAACTGAGCACACCTGATGTTTGTGTGCCTGCGGAATTCAATGCGGAAGAATGGAGGCGGGAAGCAGTGGCGCGGCCACGTGGCTCATCACCCACCCTGGTTGAATGCCGATATGGAGCGGCCCCTTTGTTGCAATGGCCGATTGCGACTTTTCTAACCAGCGCCACAGAAACAATGGGGCTCCCGATGGGCTCGATAGCTGACAATGAAACGGGCCGCGCCGTTCACTACGAGCCAAACATCTACTCCGACACGCACTCTCCCTATTCTCCCTATTTCAGCTTCATCTGACTTTGCAATAGATAATACACTCATGGTCTAGGACCGGGTGATCTCAGCTTTTCCTGGTATATTCGTTTTTTTATTTCAGAGAAACTTTGGATTTAGGCAGAGTTGCCGAGAGCGTGGACAAGGTCAGCGGAAGCTGTTTAAATGAAGGGCTTTTGTTCTGGTTAGTGTCTGTGTCAATGCTGGACAACACGGCCAGTCATAACACCAACCCTGAAACGCGCTACAAACGGCAGTGAAACGTACAAAATCATTGTAGAATTGTATAAAACTCGCTTCAAGGAGGAATAAAGGGACCTCAACGCTATACTTCTCTCAAAAGTAGTGATAGGCTCTTTTTATCTGCAAGTCGCTGACCTCCCCCGCACCTATATTCGTGCCTTGGTCATAAACTACTGTATCGTGTATTACTCACATACGCACCGTTGGCGAATCACCTCACACAAAAGCGAGATAACTCACTGCTCCATTCCCGAACTTTGTTGTGAAATGTCGCAATGTGTTGGGATGTTCGTCACAGGCGCCGAAACTGTACGTCGCAGCTTAAGGGGTGTATCTTAACGCGATATTGTTGTGTATACGAATTTCCTGCCGTAGAAGTAACATCAAAACGTGAGATTGGAAGTAAAGAGTTCTGCGCTCGCGATGATCTCACCATTGCCTGAGCAGGTTGAAATCTGTTCTTACTACTTTGTTTCTACAGGTGATAATCTGACGTATTGTTTGTGGAAACGTATCTGCCCTGTTATCCTTTTGCAGCTATAATTGGATAGTAATAATGCAAGTATATGGTTAGAAAAAGTAGTCAATGATCACAATGACTCGCTGACATAGGGCAGTCGGCCGCTACTTAGGTGTTATAACCCTCGAACTTTGCGATGCTGCGCTGGCTGCCGCCGCTTCTCCAAAGTGTCTACGGGAGGAGACTGGAGGGCTGATAGGAACTCATGCAATGTTTTGCTTCTGTTTTGCTTCTTTTTGCTTTCCGCACCCCAAACAACTTGTTATGGTCATGTCTGTAAGAAAATGGTAGGTTAAGGGCACTTTAAGAAATAGCTGCGGCTTGTTAGAGTGCTCGAACGCCAACAAAAGCAATCCGGGGACTCGGTCCTGCGCACATTCTCATAGCTCTCACGGGAACCAGCGACGGCGGCATACATCACCACTGCCACCTCCGAACTCGTCAGGCGCAAGTGATTTCTATTGTTGCCTAGTTTGGTTTTGTCTTGCAGCGCGTACTACGAATACGCCTTCGTTTCGAATATTATGTCATAGAAAATATGTTTAACACAACAAACAGCCCAACTAGTACAAAAGCGAAACGAGAAGACACAATCTGCAGTCACTAGGAATCTGAAGCGGAAGTTCCCTTTTAAATGAAGTTGACCTCCCAAACGAACGGCGAAAATACATTAACATCCCGCCACTACTAAGAAATATGCTTCAAGAGCTAAACGTGGAAAGGAGACAAGCTAGAGCCTGAGCTTCTGACAAACGTTTCCGAACCCATTTTGAGCCACGGGAGATTGTGTACGTTGAAGCTGAAGACTACTACAACGGCGGCTCTTGTCTGAACGCCATGGCAATGGCAGCCGTCAGCAATAATGGAGTCACAATGATGTAAGCATCCACGCAGCCCAAAGATCCCACTCAGGGCGAGTGAATGGCCATAAGCCTTGGTATGAATTCAACCCGAGCAACCATAATCATAAGCGACTCAAAAGGCGCCATACTTAACTTCGCGAAAGGCAGGATCTCCACTGCAGCAGCCTCGCTGCTTGAGAAGACCGCTAGTCAAAGAAAAATTCTTTTGATATGGACTCCGGACCGCTGTGGTATACAGGGGAATGAACAGGCCCACGCAACCGCTCGAGCTCTGGTCAACCGCGCTGTGTTGCCTACGACGCCACCATAACCACCATCATCCCCCCAAGAGACCTCGCAGGAAAGCCAAGAACAAGCACACGTTATTAAATCTCACGAAGAAAGGCTAGTTACATACAGGGATACAATAAATAACTACAGGTTATCCAGATGCACATATCCACCGACCCACCATTCTTTCCAGGAAAGAGGCAGCCACGTGGCGACGGTCGCAGACACTTTTCCAAGCCATGGTTCCCTGAACCGCTGCTACGCAGACCTTTACTCAAATCTCTGGACTTTGTGGAACAGCAGTACCGACCTACACCACATGATATGTTCCTGCCATGGGCTCCAAAAAAATACGACTGGTTTTAATAGCAAATCTGATGTAAATGCACTTTAAAGATACAAAATTAAGACTGCAGAACAATGGGAGACTGTTCGCTCAGCTCCACACCAGAGGCACAACTCACAGCAGTCCCAATGACCGAAGCTGCCGCGAGGATCCAAGGAATCCTGGCTGACGGCTGAGTGAGGGAGACCGTCCAGATCGTCTACCCTTCAGAACCCATCTCGGGCATCCAATAAAGTCATCTATCTATCCCCCCCCACCCCCCTCTGTCTCTCTCTCTCTCTCTCTCTCTCTATATATATATATATATATCTATATATATATATATATCAAAATTGCAGTCCTTATTGCCAGTGCTGTTTGGCGTTTTAACAGTGTTTTATAGTGCCGAATGAAGTATGATTGCCTTTTTTTTATGCAGGAATAAATAATTGAAAATTCAAGTCGAGAAAAAATGCGCCGTTTTTTCCGGAAGCGGGAAACGAACCCACAACCTCCGCATAACGCGTGTGGTGCTCTACCATTGAGCTAGTTCCGCGGCGACTCCCCTCTCGACTATACCGCGGGGTTTTGTATTTACGACTACTCAGAGCCCGGTCAACTAGCGCCGCCCCTCGACCACCGCGGGAAGACGTAGAACGTCTTTTCCCAGCGGCCGCACGTAAGACGTGGTCGGAAGTCGGGGATAGCCAAAGGCATTTCAGACTGCTGAATCCAGAACCCTCGTAATGCATTTTGTAGAACAGAGACGTACGGGACGAGGGATTCCGTAAGGACACATATCAAAGTTGCAGTCCTTATTGCCAGTGCTGTTTGGCGTTTTAACAGTGTTTTATAGTGCCTAATGAAGTATGATTGCCTTTTTTATGCAGGAATAAATAATTGAAAATTCAAGTCGAGAAAAAATGCGCCGGTTTTTCCGAAAGCGGGATATATATATATATATATATATATATATATATATATATATATATATATATATATATATATATATCTATATATATATATATATATATATATATATATATTATATATATATATATATATATATATATTATATATATCTATATATATATATATAAGGTTAGTAGAGACAGAGACAAACGAGAAAGACGTAGAAAATAAAAATAAGTTTACTGACGTTTCAGGGAGAGGACTCCCTTTCTTCAGAGTAAGAAAGGGAGTCCTCTCCCTGAAACGTCAGTAAACTTATTTTTATTTTCTACGTCTTTCTCGTTTGTCTCTGTCTCTACTAACCTTATTTTTTTCGCGCTCTGTGTGAGTTTTTATCTGTTCAGTCTATATATATATATATATATATATATATATATATATATATATCTATATATATATATATATATATATATATATATATATATATAGCAGGTTATTATTACCCAATGTCTAACAACCATTTCTGTTTTTTAATGGATTGCCAGCCTCTCAAAAATGTTGCTAATGTGCTCTAAATAAGAGCTGGCTTTCCAGTACGTGTGAAGCACTCACTGATGTAGTATGGCCATTTTGTTTTATTTTATTACTGCTAACTATTCTCCCCCTGCTGCATTTCTACTGATGCGTTTCGTGCTAATGTCAGTACCTTTTTATTTGTGGGTGTTAATGTCGTTTTTATTGTCTTAATTTAATGTTTGTAGTTTCAGTGTTTTCAGTTGCTTTGCTGTATTTTTATTTGTGAATGTTTCTTGAATGTGTTCTAAATTCTTAATAGGAGCTACGTCTCCTTCTGTGTAGATGTGGAGTATGAACCCTTTTTATGCTGTGATATTGTAATTCCAAATAAATATCTTTTTGTGTGAAATTGCTGAATCAACTGATTGTTGTGATATTTTCTTGGAAAATAAAGTCTGTGCTCGTTTTTCCTTCTTTTCCATGTTTCAAAATAGGTTGTACTTTTCTGTTTGCCTGTAACTGTCCACAGTACCATTGTGGGGAGGAGGGGGATAGTAGCAGGCGGAGCAAAAACACGCTGCGTCGCGGGGAGTAGCAGAACGCTTGTGGGGCGTAATGGAATGCTTTCCAAGAGAGAGTACTAGTAGCCTTCTGCTGTATCCGGTAATGCCGCAGCCAATAGACCTTATTCACGCCTAAAGGGTGTGACGGAACGGTGCCTTGGAGATGGTATTGCATTTCCTATGCAGGGTTCAAGTACTCCGCCTCGAAAGCAGCCAGTAAATCCCACGAGCAGTATTTCGCCTCTCGTCTTGACGGCGACGCGCCACTCCTTGGAAGAGTAGCCCAACGCTTCAAAAGGGAGTGAAATATGGGACGAAAGTTTTTGCTCCTAGAAAGAGTGCTCAGCACTCCTCGACTTCTTTGTGTGCAAGGATAAAGGAAAGAATTGCAAGAAGGAAAAGACCCAATGGTTTCCAAAAAAGCCATGGCGATATAAATGACAGAACACATTCGCACCTTTGGACACGTTTCTGTTAATATTTTTGCCTCACCTTCCAATATGCTCTTAAGCGTCTACCTTAGCGGCGGCTGTGTAACTCCGGCGCTTGTGGAAGTTCCCCTCACTATAACATGCAAAGATACGGGAAAATGCCGTAGGGTGAGCAAGGAGGCAGGTACTGGACGCAGGAAAAAGCACCAGCAGCCAACACCACCGCAATCGTTACGACGCCGGGATCACACGCCGGACATACATTCATCGGAGATTTTGCGGCAACAGAAGGCGACATAATCATCACAGACCTGCTATTAGACATACAAGATCGAACAAGTAGACTAAAATGAAATGCTTTGCTTTTTGCTTTCCCACACGCAGGCTGTCTAATGATGTGTACATTTTATGGATTGGTTCGCAAATAATGAAGCTGTCATTGTGCAATCGCGATTGCAACTTTTCAAACCAATTTACCCGCATATAATAGCCCTTTGTGTAGGCGGCGTTTGAAAAAGCAAGATAACGGGAACATAATTTCTGATTAAGCATGTTCAGTGTTGCCTAAAACGACTTCTGGGCACCAAACCATCAAACACGCAATACCTCTAAAGTTACGCTCGTAATTGTTAACTTCATTCTTTACTTTATTGGCGCAATTTTCTGGACAATTTGGGTTTCGCGCGCACCTTTAGTATAGCAATTTATATTATACTATTCGAATGTAGAATTCCAAAGAAAGTTCGAAAAATGACAGTTAATCCCAAGTGACCCTAGGTCGCCGGTTGGAGCTTTATTATTATCGTTTCAAACATTCAGCTGCACGTCAGGCGCAGCGGTGCACGGTAAGTTGTAAGGTTGTCGTCGAATGCTTATTAAGTGCTGCTTGCAGTAGTTAATGTGTAAATCTTCGCTGTTCCGTACGTGTGTAAGGAGGACTTTCATTTACGCGCTCTCACACATTGGCAGACGCGGTTTTTCGAAGACGGAAAAAAGCACGATGCAGATTGAAGCAAAGACCGTGATTCCTTTTGGTAGTACCAGGGCCATGGCAACGGCTCGAGAAGCGACTGTGTTCAGGATTTGCATTTACCGAGCCTCACCAAACACGCCCGGTTACACGTACGCGAAAGAAGAAAAGGAATCTTTTGTAACTTTTTCCTGTGCCCTGAGGTACAACGTTTATTACAGGCGCCAGAACAACTTCCGGCGCCATTGAGAACATTTACGCGCTCCCCGGTCTCTTCTTGTTCGTGCGGACGCCGGAAGTCGCCTCTTTGTTCTCTCTGCAAGCGTTCTCTTTGCACGCGAGCGATGAAAAGACAGCCAACTCGCGGCGGCCTGCCCTTCTCTCTTCTTTGGGAAGTAATGAATAAAAAAAAACAGCATGCAAGCAAAAAAGTAACTTCTTCGACAAACGCAGCTGCTACGCGCGGATGGGCAGTACGGCGTGCCTTTGTCACATCATTTGGGAAAAGTGAGAAAAAGCAAAGTGCCCGTTGCACTACAATAAGAAGGTTTAGTACATAGGGCATCTTTAGGGCATGTAGCTTTGTAGATAGGTGTGCCAGAAAGAATTTTTTGTCGTTCAACATTTTAAAGGCGACCGATACTTCACAAAGCGCAGTCAAGCCAGCAATATCATCACTGAATTTCTAGCTACGTGACCACGAAGTGTCAGAGATATGACAACGAAAACGTCTTCAGTTCGCTTTGTTTTTGTCTCTTCCTGTTAAAAAATGACGCCACGTGAAAAAGTGGGTTAAACACTGTTGTTGGTTTATCGCCTGCTTGCTCGCGTTTCTTGCCTTCCCAGATTTTCTTCTTGACCAGCGATGCAGCTGTCGACGATTCTAAAGTTTTACTTCCACGGGCTGCTGACGTCGGGATGTACTATGTTCCCATACATTAGGCTTATTTACAGTCATGGAAAAACACAATGCGAATGCGAAAATATAAACCGGAACGCACAAATAACGCAACTCGTGTGCATGAAAGTTAAATTGCCAAATGGCTTCTTAGAAATAACGCGAGTCCAAAACAGAAGCCATGACTCCATAACTGTAACAATGTGACTTACCGAATGTACCACAACCACGTCCTTATGTGAATTCTTCTAACCTTATTCTTCGGTTTCGTATGTTGTGTTTCCTATTTTCATGTTCACTTTTCAGTTGTCCTATCACTGTACAGCTATGTTAAATATCCCAAAGTTGTGGTTCGTCAAAAGTGTAAGCAAAGAGGTGGGGACTAACCTATGCACAGAGCGGCCCCTTACGCGTTGCCAGAGGTAGTCACCGAAGTGGCCTGCATTTGGAGGAGCATACCTGTATACGCAATGCCTAATGACCGCAAGCGTACCGGAATCTTGGAAGAACGCGAACATCATCCTAATCCATAAGAAAGGTGACACGAAGGACTTGAAAAATTACAGCCCGATCAGCTTACTGTCGGTCGTCTACAAGATACTTACCAAGGTCATCGCTTACAGAATTTCTGCAACCTTAAATTTCAGTCAACCTAAGAACAACCAGGGGTCCGTAAAGGCTAGTCAACAATGGACCATTTTCACACGATCAATCAGGTGATATAGAAGTGCGCTGAGTATACTAAACCCCTATACATAGCCTTTATAGATTAAGAGAAAGCATTTGACTCAGTCGAAACCCCAGCAGTCATTGAGGCATTACGGAACTAAGGGGTAGATGAGCATTATGTAAGAATACTAGAAGAAATCTACTATGGGTCCACAGCTACCATCATCCTAGATAAGGAGAGCAGTAAAATACCTACAAAAAAGGTTGTTGGACAAGGAGACAGTATCTCTCCAATGTTATTCACAGCATGTTTACAAGAAGTATTCAGAACATTGGATTGGCAACACGTGGGAGAAAGGGTTAATGGGGAATAAATACCTCAGTAACCTCAGATTTGCTGATGACGTTGCCTTGCTAAGTAACTCGGGGGACGAATTGCAATGCATGATTTCCGCACTGGACAAACCGAGTAGAACCATGGGCCTGAAAATTAATATGCAGAAAACCAAAGTAATATTCAATATCCTCGGGAGAGCACAGCGGTTTGAGATAGGTGGAGAGGCAGTGCAAGTGGTAAGCGAATATATCTACTTGGGCCAAGTTGTGACCCCGGATCCCAACCATGAGCCAGAGATAATTAGAAGGATAAAAATGGGGGGGGGGGGGAGTGCATATGGCAGACATTCTCAGATAATGAATGGCAGCCTACCATTGTCCCTGAAGAAGAAATTGTATGACAGCTGCATCTTACCGGTACTCACCTACGGGGCAGAAACTTGAAGGCTCACTAAGAGGGTTCAACTTAAATTGAGAACGACTCAGCGGGCCATGGAGCGGAAGGTGATAGGTGTAACTTTAAGGGACAAGAAGAGAGCGGAGTGGGTCAGGGAACAAACGCGTGTTGAGGAGATATTAGTAGAAATTAAGAAGAAGAAATAGACGTGGGCAGGGCATCTAATGCGACGGCGGGATAACCGTTGGTCATTAGGGTAACAGAGTGGATCCCTAGAGAAGGCAAGCGTTGCAGGGGCTTCAGGAAGTTAGATGGGCAGATGAGACGAAGAAGTTTGCGGCGATGAACTGGTCGCAGTTAGCACAGGACCGGGGTAATTGGAGATTAATGGGAGAGGCCTTTGCCCTGCAGTGGAAGTATCTAGATATGCTGGTGATGATGATGATGATGATCACTGCTGCTGGGCATTTATTTACAAAAAAAGCGGCTTGCAGACAAGAAAACTGAGGTTTTAAGAAGGAGAGAAGGGGATTGTGCAGCGGCATGTCCTGATTCCACCACCCATGAATGCTATCTTGGGTGTTGGGAGGTTTTTCAGACTCGGCTCATACTGCTTTATAGATACTGCGTAATAACGGGTAGGGTACAGTATGCCTCAAGGAAGATGGTTCGCAACAAGCTAATAGGAGACAGGTAAGCAGGGGGCTGGCCATCTGGCCATTTCTCCAGTAAGAGATGCCTCTTTTGACGCTTTCTGCAATGTGAAACAGTAAAGATCCGGCAGCACACGTAACCGTTTAGTCACACGTGATGTTTTGAATCGGCATAAGCGTACACGTGAGTAGGTCGGTGCTGATGTAGAGAATATGGCGTCATTGTAACGTTTCCTTTAAACTTCAGTGGTAACGCTGCGTTCGCTTACGTTTTAATAATGATGGCCTTTTCTTGCTTCTTGAGGGATTGTCATCCGCGGGTATTTTGAGGATGTGTGCTCTTTCCGTCACTTGCGTCTGACCTGTAGGAATTTCTCCGGATAATTTCATGAAGAGGAAGTGCTATTGATGCGTGGTGAAATTTATTACTCCGGGATGAGATCCCGGCAGCTCGCTCTCAGCGTGTACTTATATAAAAAGTGGCTATCAAACTTCACTGCCGCTGCGGCAAAACAGATTTGTAAGGGCGCCTGGAGGTAGTTTTATTTACATTTATTCGAGCAAACATATTTCTAATGTGTGAGTTATATGCCTTGGGTGGTATATTGGCTTCCTAGGAAGCAGCCGTCGATGCGTGTACGAAAAAGGGGGATGAGGCGAGGGGCAGAGCCCTGCAGCTGGTCACATGGACGAAGTTCTCTCCACCACCGTCGGGTAATAACGGAGGATATACAGGGTGGGGAAAGCAGCAGGAATATTTTAAAGCAGAGCCTTACTGCTTCCGTCCAGTGATTGCGTTGAGGATGTGCAAGGTCACCATTTGAAGGAAGACATACCCCGGCGACACACCGGGCCGCTGTTGGCGCCTGCGGGCGCCCACAGCGGTTGCACCGCTGCTGCGGCCCAGGCAGCCAACCGCACCCGCAGCCTCCCATAAATGCGGCGCTGAGTCGTTTCGGGCAACGTGACTCGTGTCGCGCCCGGTGAAGAGGAACGGTGCGCTCGCCATGAATGAACGCCGAGTTCGCCCGGCTTCCTTATGTGAGCGTTTCACGGAACCGAACGGCTTTGAGACGTGGTCGGCAATACAGCTAAATCAAAGGTTAACCATGCGAAAGCAAGACTCAAACAGACTAAGCCAAGCTTTTGCTTTGCATATCCAAGGTTAGCAGGGCTAAGCCGCAGCAATTTTTTCAAAGGGGTTTTGTCCGGCGGAATGCTGGGGAACTCAATGTTCATAGAATAAATTTGTCTTTTGAGGTTTGGCGAGCCGCGCGTTGCGACGCTCGTGGTGCAGCGGTAAGGTCGTTTAAAAAGCACATATGTGAATGATGAAAATGTAAATATCGTTTGCAAGGATCCGGGTAATCGGTTGCTTGAAAAGAAGCAAAAACTTAAAAGCGATTGCAACCGCACTTAGAAAAACAATATTGCCATGGCCAAAACGAGAAAATAAGAGGTTTTAGGCCGATAAACGAACACTCGGATGAGGTCCTGTTCGGAGCGTCCAAACATCAGCGAAGCGTTCGCGATCCATTGGACGCGATATGTTTTTGGCGGTCTATATATTTCGCACTGAGGAAGTATTTCTCTAGGAAAACATTTACATTGCTTTCTTGTGCCCTGCTCGATCCTATTTTTCATTACTGCTTACAATCCAATACTAGCTTCTGCGAAGTTCGCCTGGTGAAAATATTCAAAATGTGGGCATTCCTTTTTTTTTGTTGGGAGCCAGATGAGATGTGTCCAGACCGCTGTCCAAGATAAGGCTGTTGCCCAGAGCTAACGTATACGAGGATCGACACACTGTGCCGAAAACTCCCCAACCAATAAAATCAAGCATTCCCGGCCCGACCCACTGCATAAAAAGTAATGCATTGGGCATTCACGGCCTGAAAAAGCAAAATCAAGATCTGTGCTCCCAATCGATTCCGCTCGCAATCTTTTTTCCCCTGTGTTCTCTTCAGTAGGCGGTATAAAGCGGTCGGCCCCGGGATAGCAATCTTGTTTTAACGTGGAATGAATCTATCCGGACTTATTCGCAGTGCTTACGTCTTTCAGCTTGAAACTGAATTTGATTACCCTACGTGCCCTCTGTCCTCTGTTTCTTTCTTCAAGTCATCCTTTAAACTTCAAAAGAGGCGATCGGAAGCCTACATTCGAAGATGCAAAAGCTGCTATCTCCTTCCCATAGCGCGTAGGAAACGCACAGGAACAACTTTGCAGGCTGAAGATCTGCACGTACGATGAACGGCCTAGCCTTGGCCTCGTCTTCCGCTTCCTCTCTTCCGGTCCCCAAACAACTCAATTGTTCCGCCTGTTCAGGGGACCGGACAGGGTGGCATCACGAAGCGACACGCCTCAGGAAATGAGTTTTGCGTGTTGCTTTGTTTACTGCTATTTTGGTAGTTTCCCTCGACGTTCTTGCTTCGGGCCTTGGAAATAGCGTCATGCCATCTCAATTCTTTGATGTCGTGCATTCTATTTCTGCTTAGTGCTCAGAGAATGCAGATTTAGAAAGGTCTGCTTGCAGATGCTTCAGTCTCGCGGTTAACTTAATTAAGCTTCCCGCGGCCTTTCATGACGTCCTGTATAACCGAAGAGGCCGCGTTGGAAGCGCTACGATACTTGGATGAGTGTTATTGGGCCGTTTACCTTAGTTCCTTCGATTGCTTGGTTGAATGTGTTGCTAAGGAAAGTTGTACAGAGCCACTCCGACGCTGGCGGGCTTAGATAAAAAGTACTAGAAGCGCAGTCAATACATTTGGGTTCGTGCTTTTATAAACAACCTAAACGTAACCTTACATGCAAATGCAGAGTTTGGGTTTGGGATAATTGGAAACGGTAATTCATGACTTCGGGTAGCGCAAAATCGTACGAGGACAGGAGGGGGCGATGGGCTCACTTGAAAATATGCAAATGTTTTGCGCTAGTGTAGTGTTGCAAAAAATCAGGTGCGTTAAAGGATAGGGTAAAGGTTGCAACCGGCTGAGCGGAACTGAGTAATGTGTGATGCCAATCTGTGTTTTCGGTGGAAATGTTTTAGCATTGATTTTTCCCAGATGTTCTTGACGCTGTATGAGAGAGTAAATGTACAAAAACGGCCAAGGTGTCTACTATCGAAAGGATTCAAAGACCATGCCTAGTGGTCTCTTTTCTCTCTTTCCCTTTTATGTAACCCTTTCGCATGAAAAGATCAGTGCCCACTTAGAAGCACGAAATATTCTTCTAACGCACAGAAAGCGTTGGGCGTATTTAGATGCCCCTGCGTGCATAATACAAGTACCAATAATTAGCTAATCCTACTTTGCATTCTATAAAATATATCATTAGTATAAGTATCAATGTAACATTCCGAATTGTAATATTGTAATTCCAACTATTTATAATTTGTATTTAAGTTATATTTAAAGAATAGCCCTCAAAAATATTGTTAACACTTTTTCCGAATTTCTTTCTGATATTTATTTCTGGTAATTGCTTCGATAGCCGGGGGTAGATATTGGGGTGGGCTGGTGCTTGGTAAGATGGGCAAGAACTGGGCTACAAGTACTTATCTGTTATCTGCAAGGATACGAATTAGCATTATCTCATTTCTGGGAGCGCTGAACAAAGGACAGCAGCACCACACAAGTTCAAGAAAACGGACGTATACCGACCGCATAGTGAGAATAAAGCGTAGAAGAAACAAAGGCACCAAGAGCCGAAAAATGGAACCATTACGGAACTTCACGTGTCACGCATGACTTCATATGGTTTGGATGACACGAGGTTACTACTATCTAAAATAGGCTCTAATTAAATACAACACTTCAAATCACATATGGGAACTGGCTGCTGCAGATCAGACATTTCTGCTGATTGAATAAGGGAGGTTGGAGGGTAGGGAATAATCCACAGCCGACGCTCTTTCAGAAACACCAAGTCCCGAGTACGTAATCAAACCTTAGCTCACGGGTCACAGCGCAAAGCCTTCACGATGAATGAACCTATCGTTGAGTGAATTTGCAGCTCACCGCGGTGGTTCAGTGGCTAGGGCGTTGTGCTGGTGAGCCAAAGGACGCCAGCTAGATCCGCGCTGCAGGCCGTTTTTACTGTAGAAGACTTTATGGACCCCCCTTGTCGTCTTAGCTCACTAACGGTCGACGCAACGGCCCGAATCAGACATCAAAGCGAGATAACGGACCCAAGTAGAGCCTTCTGTACCAGCGTCAGGGAGTCACGCTGAGGCTCTGAAAACCCACGCGGTTCAAATAGTCATAACTGTTCCAACCCCGTTGACGGCTGGCGCTTGTCATAGATGTCCTGTAGTTTAGCGCAAAAAAGATTTCAGGTACATCTCAAGCGAAATCTGTTTATATAACCGGCAGCCCCCACATTCATTTAGTTAGGAATGCTCATTGGGTTGGTTTGAACGATAGTTAGGGAAAAAAGGGGCCACGCAAGAAAGAAATGGCGCGTTCGAAAAGACGCAGAAAGGCTCCATCCGCGCAAGAAAAAAATGGCGCGTTCGAAATGCCACAGAAAGGCTCCAGCCGCGCAAGAAAAAATGGCGTGTTTGAAATTCAGCAGAAAGGCTCTACACGCTCAAGACAAAAATGGCGCGTCCGAACTGACGCGGAAGGGCTCCGGCCGTGCAATAAAAAACTACGCGTTCGAAATGTCGCAAAAGAGCTCCAGCATACGAAAGTAAAGCAAGTGCAAAAAGAGCAGAACTCCCGCTGGTGCAGTTTCATGCAGGGGGGGGGGGGGGGGAAGAGAGGGGGCACGAGCACTGCGAAGTAGGGAAATTTAATATGTATTCGGGGGCAGCAGTGGGCGGATAACGGCGCTGCAGCCTATTATGTTGATGAATCAGTGATGTGCACTTCTGGGAGCTTTCACATTGAGTGGAACGGCTTTAGATTTTTTGTGAAGGGGATAAAGAAAACACTCGTGTGTCGCGATTTCGGCGCATGTTATAGTGTCAGGTTCGGGGGACAATAATAAAAAAACATAATAAACAGTGGAAACAAGACTTTCTGTTTATGTAACCCGACACCCAAACAAATACATACAACAGAGATAAACTAAAGAACAGCGGGGAACTATAGAATAAACCCTGAGGAACGCTGAAAAAACGGCCTAGAACACGGTAAAGAGTTCAAGCAAACGGGGAATAGTCAAAGTCCGGGAATTAAGGGCGAGGACTAAGTACGGTAATGAGTCCACAATACGTGTTAGCTGCCGGAACAGAGTTGCCCTACCTCACGTCCCAGTGGCGCAGTCGTAATGGTTCGGTGTTCAAAGGTCTAGGTTGCGTGTCGAGGCCGCAGCAGAGGTAGAGCGCCCGAAGAGCTCCCGTCGCGTAGTAGCCAACGCAGCTCTCTTGGGGCGTCGCGTTCCTCTACCGATGTCTGACGACCCGATTTGTTTGCGGAGGAGATGTCTTGGAGGTTGCGCCTGTTGAGGACCTCTTGGGCCACGGCACGGGACCGGTTGCCCGACCACCACGCATCTCGGTCATGGTCCACACTTCACAGCTATCTCTTCTCTCTCGGTGTTCTTCTCAGGCTCCCTGCCTCCGCCGGCCGCTGTCGCTGGCAGGTTTTCATTGACCGGCTCGTGAGGGGGGGTAGAATGACCCCAGAAGACGCTGATGATGATGGTGCTCGAAGTTTTTGAAACGTACCCGCAGAGCGTGTCACGTTCATCGACTTCGTCTTTCTCTTCACTTCATGACAATAGATTGCCACGAGATTGCCACGGGGTAAAATCTAATCCGGAGAGAGAGAGATGGAACTTTATTCAAGCATCCGGCGTGCAAAGGACACGATTCCCGGCCACGCAGGGCTCGGTCGCGTCCCCTCTATCTAATCACCCTAAGTCGCAAAAGTCCTATGGCGTCGGGCTTAGACCCGAGGCGGTTGGTCTCGGCGTCCGCTCGAGCTACTCGGAGCGCTCCCGGCCACCACCGTCGGCCCCCGACCCCCACCTCCCGCATGGGAGGACGGAGTGCCGGGAGGGACGGGCGGGCGCGGGGCCTCCTTTCGCCTTTGCAGAGCCAGAGCCGCCTAGAGCCGTTGGATGGCCCTCCTCTGTTGTTGGGGCTCTGCAGAGCCCACGCATTCGCGCACGTCCGGTGGGTACGGGTCCTTGTGGGTCCTGTCCATCCCCCCCCCCCCCCGTCGCGCACTGCACAGTCACAGCCCCACATGATATGGGTCAAGGTCGCAGTTCCCCCCCCCCCCCCCCCCCCCCCCGATCGCGCACTGCACAGTCACAGCCCCACATGATATGGGTCAAGGTCGCAGTTTCGCGTTCACACACACTGCAACCGAGCACTCTCGTAGAGGTTCCGGACACACGTGCCGCGCGAGCGCCGGCGTCCGAACAGTCTCTGTCTGTATTGCTGAGCTTCCACCGCTCCGCCCGAGACAGGTCCCGGTGCGGGAGCGGAAAAGCACGCTCTGGTCCCGATGCCAACGAAGCACCCCACCGTAGTGGGTGAGGGGCTCCGCTTCTTACGTCGTCGCCGATTCAGTTGTTTCACCGCGTCCTCGAGGGATGACGACAGCGGACGGGCTGTCGCGACCCGGCACGTGGCGGACCACGGGCCGCAGCGTCCGCCCTCCTCGTTGCATGTGGCAAGTCCGGGTGCCAGCTCCCGGGCCGCGTGGGCCGGGAACACTTGATGATCGTAGTCTTCGTGACCCCCTGCGCTGCCGCCCCCGTCGTCCGCCAGGACTCCAGGAGCCGCGCAGTGCCACCACACACCACGCCGGGAGCAAAGTTGCGGATGGCAGTCTTTGAGTCACTGAGCACCGTGCGCACACCCGGCAGGCCCAGGGCCAAGGCGATCGCCGCCTCCTCTGCCTGGCTCGGCGACCGGGCGCACACGCTGCCTGCCGTCAGTAGTTCACCGGTGGATGCCCGCACGGCCACCGCCACGAACGTGCACGGTCGCCCACAGCACTTGGCCGCTTCCACAAACACCGCACCGTCGTCCTCGCTGTACTGGTGAGCCAGCGCGCGCGCGCGCGCGGCCCGTCTGCCGGCGTCCCTCTCCGGGTCCACGTTCCTCGGGAGCGGGTACACGATCAAACTTCTGGCGGTCTCGTCCCGAAGGGGGACCAGCTCGTCCGCCTCCGAAACGCCGCCGGCAGCCGATGATGCCGTGGGCCCTCCGCAGCCACCCGTGTCAGGAGGCTGCAGGCCCGCTCGTGCCAGGATACGGCGTCCCACGGCAGTGCTGCCCAGGCGCGCCAGTTGCGATGCTCGTTGCGCCTCGCTAATCTCCGACAGGGTGTTGTGCACCCCCAGAGACAGCAAGGCCGACGTCTTCGTGCCGTTCAGGAGCCCCAAGGCCCCCGTGTAGGCCTTGCGGATGGCCGCGTCGATGCGCTGCCGCTCCCCCTCGGTCCAGCGGTGAAAGGCCCCCGCGCACGCCGCGTGGCTGACCACGAAGGCCTGAAGCAGCTGCAGGAGACTCGCCTCCCGCATGCCTCGTGAGCGGGAAGACACCCGCTTCACCAGGCGCGTCGCGATGCCCATCTTCGTCACGATGTGCTTGACCGGCGTGCCGTTGGTCCAGTGCGCGTCCACGAACATGCCCAGGACCCGAAGCCCGAGACGTGCGGGATTGGCGCCCCGTCGGAGTCCTCCACCATGGCCCACCTCATAGGCCAGGCGTAGCCCCTTTGCGGAAAATCCAAAAATTTGTCTTTATTTTTTGTGAGGATGGAAATGCAGTCGATGATAACAGTGCCTAATGCTCTTCGCTTGATGAGGTTTATTGCTCAAAACTAATCTAACACCTTAATCTAACATCCATCTAGGAGATGCGGGTGTCAATAGCTTCGAAATATGCTATCTACGCTTTTCACTACTACTATTCACGTCTACCAGTAAACGTTACCTATGTGTAGTACACTGCAAATATTTGTGCTTCCTCTAAATACTCAATCATTTTTTGGGTGTCCGACACTAACTTCAAAAATTAAAGGTACTGTCAAATTCTATTTCTATACAAATGGAGAAAATGTTTAAACAAGACATCAACGAAAAATTACGTGGAATAGCGGCAAGGTTTTCAAAGTGACAGAAAGAGCGCAAGGAACACAGCGGAGAAAAGAGACGACGAACACAACTGCTTACTAAGAAATCTTTATTTTTTGGCAAGTGGTGAATACGTAGTGCAACGTTCAAGAACTTCCCATGCGAAGCAGTCTGGTAGAATAATAAAGCTACCGGAAGCGAATTCACACAAACAGATTGTAACATGTAACAAAGGAACCTAGTGGCCTAAGCAGACAGTTTTTCCACGAACGCCCGTGACGGTGCGCCTACAAAGGAGGTTTCTGTATTGTGTATGGCGAGCGCTTCATACACTTCCCACGTACGCCAATAAATGTTTTTATTTTGCATCCTTTCCACACTTTATATTAGAACCCATTCTTTTTGCGTATATATTGCACACGTTCTAACGAAATAAAGATTGATGACTCAGTACCAGCGCAAGGTCGTTTCTTCCCTGTCCTTGTTCATTCCATTGTTGCAGTCATATTACGCTCAAAAAGGCTTCTTTTATAAGAAATCAGGTAAAAAATGCCAAAAAATATTACACTTTGGGGCTGTTTGTACCCGGCAAATTATCGCAGCGGTGCGTAAAAATAATTGCACCAGTTCTCAAACTACCAGGAATCCTAGAAATTCATTTCGTGCATGAGAACACTTTTGTCTTGCAGTTTAAGGTCGTGTTTGAAGCATTGAAACCACACACGTCGCCATTATACTGTGTCACCAAGCGTATATTTCTATATCTGGGTATAACAGAAAAACAAGAAGAGCAAAGATTACCCTAAGAGATTAGTTACCCTAAGATTAATTACCTTACGCTAAGATTAAGTACCCTGAGAGATTACCTTACAGCCCTAATGCGTCGGTGACATGTTGTGTCTGCAGGGAGCGACACTGCTCCATGAAATTTCCCTTGCTCGACAAAGAAAATGACAGACATAAGACCAAAGAAAACACAAGCACAGAAATAGTAAGCGGAACGGTTCTGCTCGGTTCTGCTGGACCTCTACGGTTACCACAAGTAAGATTGCTTTACTACAGCTGCTTTAACAAGCGTAGAAATTCGTATTTGTCACATTCAGACATATTTGAAGAAAATTCCTAGCATAAAAAGAAACTCTTCGTGAAAGGGCGAAACATAAAAAGTATTCAAATGTGATTTTGGGGATCCTTGGGAATGTGTTACCATCGCATCCGTCTCTTTCGCAGACTTCATGATCCGCCCGGCGGGCCTCCTTTCTTTACGCTTCTAATACGCGCTACCCAGGATTTGTCGCGCTCTAATAATAAAGTGTCTTAACTTCATCAGTTATCCTCTTTTGTTCAAATATAACATGTTTTAAGACTAGCCGCTGTCATTGTTTTTTTTTTTCAATTCGTATTTTTTAGGTTTTGTTGTAACCGCGCGAGGACGGTAAATTAGATAGTCCGTTGTGGTTTTTCATTTCATCTTTACACTTCAAATTTTCCGTTTGTTTTACTTTTCCTTTGGTATACTTCGCAAGAAATGTACAAAAATGTACATGTAAACACTATTTTAAATATCTCATCTTCCTCAGTCATGAACCTGTGACGAGATAGAAGGCATTGCACGACGACTTCGACTTCCTTTTTATGTGTGTAGTGTTTCTGTGCGCTTTTTCAGCATTTTTTATTTTAGTCTTAATAGCATGACAGTTATGAAATCTTCTAGAGCACTGTGATTTTATAAGTTCAAGAATCATTTTTTCGAAGGTTTATTCTACCACAATACATGACATTAACCCTACTATAACGAGTCAGTATTTTGAGTTCGGCGTTTATTCATTTTTTTTCACCTACTCCTACAAGCCTCCGCGACTCAGCAAAGAGTGCTTAGAGGATATATCAGGAACGCGGATACGTCATGTATCCAAAAGTGGGTATTGGCCACGGTCTGGTAGCACTTGCGATACAGTAATAAGATGCTGGCATCGTCGTGTATTTTGGAATCCGCGGTGAGAATGGGCGTGTGGCGTGAGCTGAAGCAGCAAGCACATTCATATTGTCACGAAGCCAAGGACGACGCAGTTGTCTTGCAGGAGAAACAAGTTTATTGGAGCGAACTTGTGCTCCCCTAACAACTCAAAAGAATACAGAGGCGGCGAAGCAGCGGTCAACAAAGTGACTTGCGTCAGCGAGCGTCGCAGAATCGAATGCCCCGGCGTCCGCACTGCAGGCTTTTTATCTTTTGGCGCGCGTGGTTCTCGAAACGTCGATTCGCATCGAGAACATAGTAGACCCAAGAAGATTATTCTGGGCTGTTCACGTTAGATCGGAATGCTCTCCCTATCAGAACAGATAACACATGCGGCACAGAAAGAAAGAATTGAACACGCGCTTTCCTTGGCGCAGAGATAACACAGACCGGCACAGCCGGGCGGTAAAAGCAAAACACAAATAAAAAAAACCCAATGTATGGTTCGCGGCATTACCCCCCCTCTAAGAGTGCATCGACCCGATGCTAACATAAGCGACAGTCCGAACAAATGAAAATAAAAGTTCGTCATCGTGCGTAGAAAGGTTTTAAGCGAACCACGTGGACGACTTCAGGCCGCGTGCGTCGTCGTGATGTGCCGGAGTCACCATCGGGGATCACTTCGTAGGTAAGTTGGCCAACACGTCGTAGATCTGGTAGGGTCCGAAAATACCGTCGCAGGAGCTTCTCACTTAGTCCGCGTCGTCGGATGGGAGTCCAAACCCACACACGATTCCCTGGTTGGTACTCGGCGTCTCGGCGTCGGAGGTTGTAGCGGCCCGCATCCACCAGCTTGCTGGCCCGTTATACGAAACTCGAGCGAGCTGGCGGGCCTCCTCCGCACGTTGAAGATATCCGTGGACGTCGGCGTTGAGGTCGTCGTCTTCTACGTGCGGAAGCATGGCGTCGAGCATCGTAGTCGGCCTTCTACCGTAGACAAGCTCGAACGGCGTCAGCTGCGTCGTCTCCTGGATAGCCGTGTGTACGCAAACGTGACATACGGGAGAACTTCGTCCCAAGTCTTATGTTCAACGTCAACGTACATTGACAGCATATCTGCGATTGTCTTGTTCAGACGTTCTGTTCGTCCGTTCGTTTGGGGGTGGGTACGCGGTCGTTCTTCGGTGATCCGTGTTGCTGTAGCGTAATACTCCTTGCATCAGCTCTGCAGTAAATGCCGTTCCGCGGTCTGTGATTAGGACTTCCCGGGGCTCCATGTCGTAGCACAACTTGGCTTATAAAGAACTTCGCCACTTCTTGTGCAGTCCCCCTCGAAGAGCGGCGGTCTCTGCGTAGCGCGTCATGTAGTCTGTCGCTACGACAATCCCACTTGTTCTGTGATCGTGACGTAGGGAAACGGGCCTAAAAGGTCCATTCCAATCTGTTGAAATGGTCTCGATGGGACGGCGATCGGTTGCAGAAGTCCGGCGGGGCTTGTCGGCGGCGTTTTTCATCGCTGGCAGTCACGGCAGCTCCGGACGTAGTGGGTGACGTCAGAGGTAAGGCCGGGGCCAGTAGTACCTCGCCTTGATTTTTCCAATAGTGCGGGCGTGTGCCCAGATGTCCGGAAGACGGGTCGTCGTGGCACGCTTCCAAAATTTCGTCACTAAGGTCCGCGGGGATGACGAGGAGGTAATTCGCTCTTGTTCCGGGGCAGAAATTCTTCTTCACAAGGACGGAAGTTTCTCAGGCTGAATGCTGGTAAGCTGCGTTTGAAGGTCCTAGGAAACGGCAACGTTGCATCCCTCGAGGGTACTCGATTATGACGCGTAAGTCGGGGTCGGCACGCTGCTGGGGCGGCTAGGTCGCTCTCCGTCACGATCCCGAAGAACGCGCTGTCTTCATCAGAGTCTTGTGGTGGGTCGACGGGGGCGCGGGACAGGCAGTCGGCGTCGGAGTGTTTTCCTGCCGGATTTATAAACGACGGTAACGTCGAACTCCTGCAGGCGCAAGCTCCACCGCCCAAGACGGCCAGAGGGGTCCTTCAAACTTGGCGAGCCAACACAGCGCATGGTGGTCTGTTACAACCTTGAATGGCCTTCCATACACGTATGGGCGAAATTTTGAAATCGCCCATATAATAGCCAGGCACTCTTTCTCAGAGGCAGAATAGTTTTCTCCTCCTTCGACAGACCACGGCTGGCATAGGCGATTACCCTTTCGCAGCCGCTTTGCTTTTGGACAAGGACGGCAACCCAAGCCGATATCACCTGGCGGTCCGTGTGCATTTCCGTTTCGGCATTTTCGTCCGAAATGAGCGAGCACGGGCGGGCTTTGCAGGCGTATTTGCAGCTCGCAGAATGCTTTTTCTTGGTCGTTTTCGCAGCTGAAAGGGGTGCTATCTTTCGTCAAGCGCGTGAGTGGCTCTGCAATGCGTGCGAAGTTTGCCACGAAGCGCCGGTAGTATGCGCACAGCCCGAGAAATCTTCGCACGCCCTTCTTGTCTTTCGGCCTTGGGAAGTTCGCAATCTCTGAAGTTTTTGCCGGGTCAGGTAGGACTCCCCGCGGTCGTTGACGACGTGGCCCAAGAACTTGAGTTCCCCGTATGCGAAACGGCACTTTTCAGGCTTTAGCGTCAACCCCGACGTACGAATGGCCTCGAGTACAGACTCCAACCTTGCAAGGTGTTCGTCGAAAGTCCGGCGAATAACACTACGTGTCGAGTATACGAGGCAGGTGTGCCACTTAAGGGCCAGCTAGCACAGTGTCCATGACTCTTTGAAATGTCGCTGGTGCTGTGCACAGCCCCAAAAGGCATCACCTTGAACTCGTATAGGCCGCCTGGGGTTATAAATGCAGTCTTCTCTCGGTCTCCCTCGTCCACTTCGATTTGCCAGTAGCCCGTCTTCAGGTCCATCGATGAGAAGTACTTCGCGTGGCAGAGGTGGTTCGAGGCGTCGTCGATTTGGGGAAGGGGTTACACGTCCTTTTTTCGTGATTTTGTTCAGCTCGCCGGTAGTCAACGCAAAACCTTAATGTGCCGTCTTTTTTCTTTACGAGTACGACGGGCGCAGCCCAGGGGCTTTTCGATGGCTGTATAATGTCATCGCTCAGCATGTCGTCGACTTGAGTCCGGATTGGCTTCCCGTTCGTGTGAAGAGACGCGGTACGGTGACTGTCTGGTAGGTCGGGCTCCATCTTCGGTTATTATTCGGTGCTTCGCTAGAGGGGTCTGACGTAGTTTTGCGCTCGACGAAAAACATTCGCTGTAGCGACGCAGCAAAGCCAATAATTTTTTCCGTTGTTCTTGCGGTAGCGCCGGATTCTCGTCGAATGGCTGCGGGAGCTTCAAGGTTTTCTACGGGTGTGCGTTCAAAGTCGGCGACTGCGATCACATCACTTGCTTCTTGCGTTTCTTCGAGGAACGCAATTGCAGCTCCCTTGTTTAAAATGCCTGGTACTCTTCGGTGAAATTAGTGACCAAAACGTGAGATTGGCGGTGCTTAAAGTGCGCAATGCCTCTTGCGGACGGAGACGCCGCGGTCGAGAAGCAACCTTCGATCACTCTCTACGATAGCGTCGATGTCAGAAGCAGCATCCTCACAGTAGACGGCGATCATCAAGCTTGCGCGGGGTGCAGGGTGATGTGATCGTCGGCGATCCTGACAGCAAGCACGGTGATCGGGGTTCGGTTGCGGCGTCGTGGAGTGATCGGAGGAAAATGTTATCGACTTGGTCTGCAGATCAATTATTGCGCCGTTGGTCCGTCAAAAAGTCAATTCCGAGAATCACGTCGCGGGAGCAGTTAGGCAGAACGACGAACGCCGCAGGGTACGTTGTGCCGTCTATGGTGACGCGCGATGTGCACATTCCACTTGGCGTCACGAGGTGGCCTCCTGCTGTGCGTATGTGCGGACCGTCCCATCTGGTCATAACTTTCTTCAGTTTAGACGCAAATGGTCCGCTCATTACCGAATAGTCGGCTCCCGTGTCTACGAGGGCGACTACGTCAAAGCCGTCGATGGACACCTTGACTTCGGATGCCGCCTTCCTCGAGTTCCGGGTGCGTCGGGGCGTCGTATCTCGGCTTGTGCGTGTTGACGGTCGGGCACTGTGCGTCGTCGTTGTCATCGTCTTCTCAGCGGACGTCTCGCCGTGTACGGGAGTCTCGTCAGGTCTGGGTCGGGTCGTCGGGATGAGGGCCTGTTGTGAGTCACTGTCTTCCGCGAGTCGTGCGTCGTTGGAGGTTTGCATTTTTCCGCGATCGTGCAACTTTAACTCCAGAAGTTGCTGCTTTTAGTTTCCCCCGCGTGGGCTAGGGGACCTTCCACGTGAGAACTCAGCATTGCTACGGCGGTTCGGCGACTGGTATGGGTAGGGTGACGGCGAACGGTTGAAACGGGCTGGTCGACGGCTGGTGTTGGACAGGTACTCTTCGATCTCCGATGGGTGCTGGCCAGTTCGGGGCGGGGTGCGTCGACGGAGAACCCTCGCAAAAACCGAGCCTCCTGTAGGGGCAGCGACGGTAGACGTGGTCGGCCTCTCTGCAGTGGTAGCACAGCGGACGATTGGTCGGACGTTCGCCACACGTCGGTCTTCCTTGGGGGCAGGGGGTTGCGCCGCAGGTGGTCGGGCCGGCGAGAGGGGACGGACGGTACGGAGCCTCGTGACGATAGGGTTGCAGGTGGGCGAGGGCGATGTACAGCAGCCGCGTAGGTCATGGTTTGCGGCTCGCGAGGTGCTACTGGCGTCGTTGAAGTTCCCAGCGCTTGCTGCATTCTTCTCTAATGACGTCGGTAAGAGAAGCGACTTGTGGTTGCGGCCGTCGTCGGGAGCAGTTTCCGCAGCTCCTCCCTCACTATTTTCGCGGATAGCCTCGCGTATGCCTATCAGCCGGAACCCGCATGTTGTGATGTAGTTCGCACTGGCCGCGCAACCAAAGTTCCGGTCATACTGCTTAGCACCGCATTTCGAGAGCATTCTCAATCGTGCTGGCTTCGGTCACGAATTCAGCGATGGTGTTTTGGGCGGGTTGCGGACAAGTCCAGCAAACAGCGCCTCCTTCACACCGCGCATCAAGAAACGCAACTTCTTTTCTTCCGTCATTTTCGGGGTCCGCGCGGCGAAATAATTGCTTTCATCTCCTCAACGAAGATCACGACCCCTTCGTTGGGGTGTGGTGTCCGAGTTTCAAGCAAAAGCGCAGCTCGCTCTTTTCTCACAACGGTAGTGAATGTCTTCAGGAACTCCCTTTTGAAGTGAGTCCAGCCGGTCAAAGAACTCTCATGGTTCTCGAACCAAGTTCGAGCAGCATCTTCTAAGTAAAAGAAGACATGCCGGAAAGTTCTTCGTCCGTCCACCTGTTGAAGCTGCGGACGCGCTCAGCTTCTCCAACCATTCTTCGGGATCTTCACGCGGGGGCTCCCCGGACCGATGGCGGTTCCCGGGCTGCTGCAGGACGATTGGCGATGTGTTTCTTGCACCATGGTGTTGGTTTGCAGCGTTCTTTTTCTTGGGCCCTTCTGGCATCAAACCGAACTCGGGTGGTAAATCTTGCAGGGCGGGGGCTGGCTCTTGTTGGAACTGGCTGGCGGCTTCTCGAGGTTGTAGTGGGCATGAAGGGTGCGTACCCCGCACCTCCACCAGATGTCACGAAGCCAAGGACGACGCAGTTGTCTTGCAGGAGAAACAAGTTTATTGGAGCGAACTTGTGCTCCCCTAACAACTCAAAAGAATACAGAGGCGGCGAAGCAGCGGTCAACAAAGTGACTTGCGTCAGCGAGCGTCGCAGAATCGAATGCCCCGGCGTCCGCACTGCAGGCTTTTTATCTTTTGGCGCGCGTGGTTCTCGAAACGTCGATTCGCATCGAGAACATAGTAGACCCAAGAAGATTATTCTGGGCTGTTCACGTTATATCGGAATGCTCTCCCTATCACAACAGATAACACATGCGGCACAGAAAGAAAGAATTGAACACGCGCTTTCCTTGGCGCAGAGATAACACAGACCGGCACAGCCGGGCGGTAAAAGCAAAACACAAATAAACAAACCCAATGTATGGTTCGCGGCAATATTGTTGTGATGTTTCTAAATGCGGGAAATCTACAAATCACAACGAACCTCACCTCTGCCTCTTTTTTTCAGAGGCCTTGCAACCGTCTACAGAATAAGCGTGGACTCGTGTTCAAAAGGTCATAATGCGAGCTTCAGAAGCAGGTGGGCGTGTTTTTAATACCACGTACTTGTTTTAGAGTGTTTAAAGATTTAAATTTTTTTCTATCTGTGCTAACAGCGCATGCGCTGTGTTCCGGGTGGCGAGAACATTGCGTGTTAGTTTTCAGGTAGTTGTATCGTGAGACTTCAAGCTTCCCTAATAAATGTTAGGCCAATATAAAAGTTAGCGCATCAACGTAAGCTTTTATTACATTACGTGAAAGTCATTACCTTTTGAGACCACAACTTACATGATCGAGCGTCTAACGCGTAAGCATTCTCCCCCGCGCACCTCAGAAGCCAGGCTGTGTAACGCCCGGCATTTGTATAAACATGAGTAATTCGAATTACATCAAATCAAAGTTTATTTCAACGTTGGTGACACTGTTATCGCCTCTCTCGCAAAAAAGTTCTAACAGCAGCTTGAAAAAGCTAGTTTTCGAAGTTGACGCGTGAAATCGTAGTGTACCTTAGCTGAGTTAACTGGCCGAAAAAATTCACAAAACACAGAAAATGAAAACTGAAAACAAGATCCAAAATGAAACTAACGACCCTAATAATAGTACTTTATATGCCTTGAAAACATTTATCTCACGTTACCGGAACTGAGTACCGGAAGCGAATTTTTGAAGCAAAAGGCGATATACACAATCGCTCCGGTTGTGTATGTTGTTGCGCCTAACAATGGTTCAATTAGGTCACTCAATTAAAATTGCTGAACAATTTTCTCCGAGTACAATAGGGTTTAAGAGCATTTAAAATAAGTCCCCATTTGCTGTGAAGAAACATTATCAGCGAAGGTGTTCTCAATCCAAGGCGTGCACTGAGCAAAACACGTGGTCGTTTGTTTGTAATAATAGCGAATGGGCATAGTCTGAATAATTAGCTATATAAAAATGAAGGAAGCTCACTCTAACGCGCCAGGCCTGAATAGCGAAGCTGTATGCAACCCTCACGACCACGGCGAAGGTTTAAGTCCACTACTGCAGCCGATTTGCTTCTTCGTCACTGCCGCAATGACCTTTACTCCATCATTGTTTCTATAAGTGCGAGCTTCCTTCATTTTTTTGGAAGTGATAATAATTGGACATACCCTCGGGCCGGGGGGGGGGCGGGAGGGTGAAGATGAGGGGTACGTTAAGACGTGTCATTCTCGCTCCGAGAAAGTGTTGTCACGATTGCGGCGAACGCTGGAGTCTTTTTCTTTTCCAGCAAGTGTTCCCTCGGTTGCGCGAACGCGATAGTTTCTCTAGGCCAATTCTAGCCAATCTCCCTAATTGAGTATGCTTGGCTTAACAAACGTGCGCCGGGGACGCTGGGTGGTCGTCGCGAGGCACGCGCACTCGAGCACTCGGCATTTTCTTGGTAATCTAACTGCGGACGAAAAAAATTACGATTCCCTAAACAGCTTACCTGTAAAAACTTACAAAGACCAGGGTTTTCTTCGGGCGGATGAACATGGGGCTCTTCCTTCCCCTTCCGCAGAAGAGCATGGGTTGGCAGCAGTTGAAAATCCCACAGTATTTACGTCTACACTGTGAACTAAGGTATTATCAAGCGTTGATGAAACTCGGTGAAAACTTAGGGACGAGTTAGCAGCTAATGGCATACAATTTGTATAAGGGTAGTTTCGACAAAGCAATGGTGAGCCGTTCTCTGCAACCATACTTTCTCCGTCGACGGTGATGTGTTGACAGGAGGCGGGAATTTGGTGAAGTTTGAAACTTCACTGTGGGCTTGTTAGATAAGTAAACAAAACTTGGCGAAATGATAGGGTGGCGTAGCACCCCTTATTAGTATAAATTGTAATATTCCGATACATGACAATTGAGAGCTACAGAGCATTTTATAGGACCTCTAGAGCGAGCGCATGAGATCAGTGTCGCCGTGAGGTCCGTTGACGCACACTATATGGGGACACCATGATATATGTAACTTCCCTGCAACAGTAATGCAATTTGTGGTATTTACGAATAAATTAAGGAATTTACACATAGCAGGAGAGGTGAGTGGCTTCGTATCAGGTGAAGAAGCGTCGGCAGGGAGGGATAATGTATGTCTACGCGGGGGAAGATATCCAGTCGTTCGAACGCATTGTAGGGGGTGGCATTGTTTATTGCCCGACGAGCACACGGACAACTTTTTCTTTATCTTTGTAAGGCCTGTTGTACCCAGTCATACTGGTAGTGCAATGCAGGTTAGTTTCATGTGGTATAGTGGTTCGAGGGGACTTAGGCAGGTACCTTTTGTCCTTTTGTACCCCTTGTGCTCATGTACCTTTTGTGCCGCTATCCTAAGTTTTCTTGGGTGGAAGACTGATAACAATTAAAAGGAAAAAAAGAAATTTGAAGAATAAATTAATAAATCTTCGACTTAGTGTGGGTCGTCAGCGTTGACAGTTTTAAAATATCTATATTTCTGTTGTAGCTTGTGAGTATACTAAGGAGGGGTGTTTTCAAGCTTCATTTTCGTGGTTGTGTTTTCTGAATTTGTGATGACATATTTTTAACTTGTTTAGTAATTGTAAAGCTATCACATGCGGAAAGCTATTTTGTGATATTCCTACTTTTGTCACAGCTATGCCAAGGGAAAAAATTTCATATTTTATACCCCTCTTTTCTAGTATACAAAGCTTTTCTGAACATACGAATAATAAATTGAAATTGAAGCATCTAATTTGAGCTGTTGTTGTGAAGCATTCGCTGTATTCTAGTTTGTTATGCATCTTTACTGCTATACGGATAAGGGTGTGTTCTAACTCAATTCCTTTCCGTTGTCGTCAAACAGCATTCCATCACGGCTAACACCCGCCGCCTGCCTTAAGTGACCACAATGGAGTGCATGTATGTATGGTATCCACTTTTAATCATCCTAAGATACTTGGATAGCGTGTTACAAAATAAAAAAAATATGTAACTTTCAGTGTATAAAATTTGTTTTCCCTATTATGTGTCAACATAAAAGGAACAGCCTTGAAGACCCAAGTCATGCAATGCAGGATTATGGTAATTGCATGAGGAGCATTGACGCAATATTTTACTACCGGGAATTCAACGGGCATTTATGACGTTTATTAAACAAACAGACAGTTTTTAATCAGAATAAATGCGGCATATTTGGAATCGCAAAAAAATACAGAATTTACGCCTGCAAACCACACAAGTCAACTATCTATTTATTACCGTTCCTTCCGGCACCCAAATGATTCTAAAAATGGTTAGAAGGTCACAAATAACAAACGTGACAACGCAAAAGCAATCGCCTAATTCTGTGCTGAGAACGTTCCCAACAAACGCTGCGCACTTATACGTAATCACACATGATATCGTGAGTACAAACAATTTAGAAGTAAGATTGGTACTCCCTAGAATGAGCTTTTCAACAATGGCTATTTGCGCTGTTCACTATATTGCAAGTAGAACCATTGCAGACTACATTAAGGGAGATTCATAATTCACCCCTGATAGAATTAAAACGTGAGATGCTCATTATCTATAAGCCTAGAACTTGTCATGAGTTACCAATCAGTGGCCGATAAAGAGTGTGAGCTGCACGGAACGGTGGTGGTTTGGAGTGTTTTTTACACCGCTCGGCTTCAGGCACATGCGGCAAATTGACGAACTACGCTACAATATTGCCGCATCGTGCTTGATACTCTGTATGTGCTTTTATTGTATGCGCTTGATAAGTTGCAATTCGTTTGAACATTTGATATTTTATTCGATGTAATGTTCGATATAGTATGTTTTATGTGTTTGAGATTTTGCAATGTGGTTTGAACTATGTTGCGCTCATGTGGTCTGCTGCGTGTACTGTCTGGTGTCAAAGGCCCAGTCAGGTGGCTTTCAGTCTCACCTCTCGCCTTGGCGCAAAGACAGACCACTACTGAGCATTGTTGTGTCAATAAACAATAAACAACAACAATAAATAGTAAACAGTAACGGGATATAGGATGGACATTGCTTGAAGCGCAATGAAATTATTTTAAGGGAGATTAAAAACAGATAGATCGCCTAAGTAGGCAGGAACAATGTAGAGGTGTCTATAACAAACGCCTCGATGCGCAGTGGGAAAAAAGAACGCTAGGAGGATATATCAATGTCATAAAGAGGGGTTGCGGAGCCACGACACCTACGTTGACCATGCAAAAAGAAAAAGATAGAAAGGCCATCGGCAAAGGAAAAATACTTGCTGGCAGGGAAGTGCGAAATAAGAGAAAAAAATCTTGGAGCGCTTAGCAATGTACATTGCTTTTTTAAGCTTTGGCGGGCTATTTTCCAAACAAGAGCTGTATAAGATAAATATACTTAAAATTATGAGGTATGTGCGGCACGTATAAGCGGAACAGCCTATTTGACCAATTTTTTCTTATTGTGATACTATTCGTTCAAACCCATTTGAAGGAAATGTGCATATCTTAATTGCGGATGGGTTAAAGCCAATGAAGAGAAAGTTAAGTGAGAAGCAGTAAGGTGATTGAAATTATATTATAATAGTGGCGGGTAAAAAGCACGGAGGAGGATACGCCCTAAACCAGCATGCCCCAAACCTGCTACCATTTGTTAGAAGACAAATCAAGCATCTCATAGCTGATCTTACTTGAGAGAGCACTAATAAACGCAGACACATCGAATTTGTTATGAGATAGCACAATCCATTAGCTCTAACACAACCACGAAAGGATGCCATAAAAAGTAACGCCTTATTCTTTATGTAGAATATCAGCAGCTTGACTTGGATTTAAGTGCAATCTATGGTGCAAGCGGCGGCCTATTAATTGATGAGTCTCTACACCTACCAATGTCCTCCTACCACTATTATTTAAATTGCGAATAGCGTTACTGTGTTTGTTGTGACGTAAGGCAGGGCACCTAATAGCCGTTGCACGTCCAGTGTACCTGGAAACATAAAAACTGCGAGAGGTTTTATTTACAAAGCCTTGGCTTGTTTGAAGGCTCGAAGTTTGGTTTAACTATATTGAAGCTATTGAAACTTTAAGATTGATGTCTGACCAACGTAATTTCCTGTAATTAAACAACACAGTTTAATTCCAACGGTATCTTCTAACTTTCTATTTCGATGTTGGTCGTCAACGCGGCTCTAACCATTTAATGCGCGATTACACGAACAAAAATCCCCGCCCGAACTACATGAGTTCTGTCACCTAGCATATATCCTATTTTTTGCGATATCAGCAACAGTATATATCCGCATGAGGTATTTCTCTGATAAATTTATGCTACTGGAAGCGAGAAGCTTAGCTAAACATGTAGTTATAGCAGTCCAGCTATAAGAACCTTTTTTAAAGCTGTGGTTGCTGACAAGTTCCCCGGTGTCACGCAAAATGTTGGAGCTTAAGAGTTGCGGCTCGCAAAGTCCTTATTCGAGAACTAAATGACGATGGTGCAGAATTCCAGAAATGGTAGCTTGTAACTTCTTTCGGCAGCAACTGTTGCGGAAGAATTAGCAATTGAAAAATAGTTCACGTTTGTAAGATAGTGAACTATTTCCTTCAGCATTTAGGCCAAACGGGTGCGCAGCAAGGCATTTGTAAAGTTGTTATTTTATATTACGGTCCTGTATTTGTCTTGGGGTAGTTGCTCGGGTTGCCGGTTTTTTCGCAAGAAATATTGTATTGATATCGCCTTACCCGGAGGATGCTGTTGATAAGCAAGAAGTAAATGTAAGCTAAACTAACGGTAGCCACCATTTTTGTCCACGAGAGGCAGGAGGCAGATTTGCATGGCGGTCATTGCCTTTCCATACACCGAAGAGAATGCACGTACAAAAAAAAAAAAAAAAACAAGCAGTAAAACGTGGATGGCGTTGTCCCAACACTAACACCGTTCTACCGGTTTGTTGCGCTAGTCAATCTTTTAATGTTGCAATGACGAGATCATCCCACCAAAACATTTCATAAAAATTGCCAACATCATCATCTGTGTCCGAGTCGTTATCGGCGTATTATATCTTCCATAGAACTTGACCTAAACGCACTAATACCGTCGTCATTGAGGCAATAGATTAGAGGCATAACATCTTTTGGGATCGCCAGTTTTGTCTACCCGGGGCAGTAGCGACAATGGCAAACTTAATTTGTTTTTCTTTTCGGCATTGTTGTTGGTCAACCAGGAAACTGCGATTGTTGATATGGCGTATTTGAGAATCGGCTGTATTTGCCACCCCTTGTTGCATCTCATGCGATAGTGTTGAAAATTGTCACATTTTTTTCATCGGATATTTGAAACTTTGAGAAGCATTTTGGAACGTTCGCTTCGACATGTAAGTCAATGGGCCTAATATAACTACAACGGCGTGCATATAAATCATGTAGTGCGAACACGGTGAGTGGGGCATAAAAACCCCGTGAATGAGCACAGTGAAGTTGTGGGTATATAATAATGCCAAACATGCCAAAGAAAATGTAGTGCACGGTATCGTCAGCAATGAGTGAGTGATGGCAACATATAAATCCGGTCGGGTACCCGTTTACAAGAGGCGCATATAAACTAGGGCGCTGGTAGACAAAGGCCACGGCAATAGGCAATGCGGTGCTGCAAGTGGGCTTGTTGGTCGTGCATTTCATGAATGTGCAATAGATTACGCGATATGTGGCCCCAACCAGGAATCTGTGAGCTTGCGCGGTTGCAAGCACATCGTAGGAGTCCTCACTTGGAGGCAGCTCACAAACTCTTTCTCGAGCTGCAGTTGTCGAGTCCCTTAAGCCTGCTTAGCGTCCCGGATCGATTCCCTGAAATGAACCCGGCTCTGCGAAGAGCCGAGGTACTTCGCGAGGTGTGGTTCCTACTCCGAAATTGTGGCGATGTAGCCTCTTGAACGTTGAAACAATGTGAGTGGAACTTTCAGAGAATTCGATATACATCTCACCACAGCACATGATGTGTCCCTGGCTTCAGTAGAAGATCAGTGCGTACCAGAAGTCTCTATCCTAACTTTGTACCGTTCGTTATATGTTCTAGGGTGGTGTACAATCAGCGGACAGTCACCATGGGCCCATTTTGGAATAGGATTCGGCTTTGTATAAGAATAGGTGTTGGCGATGACAGATTGCATGCCCGGAAAGTGCTGCCATTGTGGTTTGCCGTACTCTGCGCACGATATGCATCTTGCTTTCTCCTGTAATGCCTAAAGCCCAGCCGTAGAGCCCCGGTATTCGAAATAATTATACGTGCATCGTTTTCTATGAAACATTTACTCGCACACATCGCACAACAATCATGCGTGCTTTCAGATTGCTCTTTGGAGGTTTGGTTAGGTGCAGTCCATTGTAGGTGTTAGGCACGTTTTCCCAGCTAAAGGCGGCACACGCATGATGCCTATACCAAACATTTTGCGCCCGCATCAGGTGACTTTACTTGGAGCGGAAGTGACGTGACTCCCATCCGTCATTTGCTGAAAAACTAGAGCAAGAATCAGCGCGTAAAATAACCTTACTTGAAAGCCCCCAATGCGGCAGAAGCCGAGAGACCGAGAAACAGCCGCCAATGTTTTCATGAAGAAAATCGTAAACCTTGGTCAGTACTTACACTTGGTTGACATGAGGACAAGATATTTCCTTAGATTCTCAATCTGTATCACCTCAATACTGCATCTAATTGATAACGTTAACCCTTCTCCACACCCGCAACGCAAACGTGATTTTTTTGCAACACTGTGGATTCTGTGGACTGAAATCATACATTAAAAATGCTGCGTTGTGAATTAACTAGGCTTAGCTTAAATATCGTCCACACAGTGCAGTTACACTGCTATTTGTGCTACAGGATATGTTACAATAGCCGTTTTGTAACCCTATAAATTATTTCAAATAACATGGAAAATTTTGATATTATAGTGTTTTTCTACACGGCCAAGTGGGAGGCAGCAGCCCAAGAATGATCATTTAAATTGAATATTCCTTCTATTACAGCGCAGCACTTTCTCTTCCTTGGAAAGCAACAAGGTGTCGAAAAGAGCCACAGGCTCTTGTGAAGGGTTGGGATAATGATTTAGGCAGTAGCGGGACAACAAGGAAGACGTCAAGCAGAATCAAAGCTGATATCAGACGATTTTATCCAGCCGCATTCACAGATACTTTTCAAGAACTTTCACCGCCTACTATCATATCGTAGAGGAAAGGAAAAAAAGTTTCGCAACCGAAGGAGTTTTTGAACAGTATTCGGAGCGCTCTGATTGATTGCTTGTAGGGTTTACGACGCAACGCAGGCGATGAGGCGCACCGTCGTGGAAGGCTCCGGAATAATTTCGAGCACCTGGGGATCTTTAACGTGCGCCGAAATCTCATACACACGGATGTTTTTTTTCTTTTCGCCTCCATCAGAAAAGCGGCCGCCACGGCCGGGAATCGAACCCGCGACCTTGTGCTCAGCTGCGCAACGCCTTAGCCACTCAGCCACCGCGGCGGTTTTGGAGCGCTCTGAATAAAGAAGATGAGAGTAATGGTAATTTAAACGTTGCGTGAGTTTTGAAGTGTTCTAAATAACTTATTTCATGATAAATCCACGTGAAGCCGCCGTCGCCAATTTGCAGGTTACACCGTTGAAAAAAAAAAGAAATAAATAGTAAAATGTAATATTTGAAGGCTGCTGTAATTTTATCTCCACAAAAGTTTATCACATGTAAGCAGCGAGGCTAATAACAGGTATGTCACAAAGCCAAAAATTGCTAACCTGATCAGTTCTCAAATGTCGCAATGAGAGATATAGTAACAAGTCTGTTTGATTTTCTTCACATTCCTAAATGATTTCTTGTATGCTCCCTAAGTATTTCTGTTGGTTGTCAGAAGTTGGAGAATATAGAAGTTGATGTTTATCTAATCAGAAAAGGACTTTCTTTCTGTTTCTTGGGATTTTCTTTAGTCTTTGTCAGGTGCAATATTTGCGAAATGTGCGTCCAAGAGCATGGCAATTACAAGCAACAGCACAGCAGGCACCGATGTAACGAAGCACCGAGGGTGATGAGTGGCATTCGTTTTAAGATGAACCTGAAAAACAGTAGCAAATTGTTTAACATGTCAAAACTTCTTATCAAAAAGCACTGTATTAGACACATTAAAAGTACTCTTAGTAATTTATTCTTTAAATTCCCTGCCAGTTTTTTCTTTCAGTTGTGCAGATGTTGGCCAGCACTGCACTTTGGCGCCGTCAGTCAATGCGAACTACGATCACCGCCATTTAGTTTGAAGATCAGAGGTTCAAGTTCTCCTACCTAGCGAATGTACACCGTGGTTGTAGTGCTTGTAACGTCTCTCGAACTCAGGCACATAAGAGTCCTAATAAAAAGAAATGAAAGAAATATAATTTCTTCCTGGGGTCTCAAACGTTTGTGTGCCCACTGAGTCTGTACGCACACGGGCAAAAATAATAATATTTTAGATGTCAAAACTGCAAGCTACCATCTCAGAACAAAGCTATCCTAGCTTCAAGTACCAAACGAAGGCATCCTCAGTCACATATTTTGGACCCTGTTCACGTTGGTGCCCCTTTCATACCTAAGCGGTGCTTTTGCATGGTAATCGAGCGTGCCGATTCAGGTACTGAACTGGTTTATTGGCCGTTCAGGCTTTGTTCCCGTTGACTGGCAGTTTACGCCGGTGGAGTGTTCCAATTGTGAACGCTAACTATATTTGTTTTTGAATGACAATGCTTGCATCGGACATCCTTCTACTCGCATCGAGTATTGTTTTGTTCTTCGGCACGGCAGGGCACGGCACTTATCTGGCGAACAGTATGAACGAACGACTCTTGCTACTTTTCCCGATTGTGCCGTGGTTTTGGATCTCTACAGCGTCATCAAGGAGCACTCATGGAGCACCGGAAATCTTGCCAGTTCCTCGTCCCGCCGACGTGAGGATGGTTGCCTTACTGGATTACCAGAGGGCGTCGACAGTGACGTCATCGGCCGCAAGACTACAAAAGGAGCGGCACTACATAGACCACATTAGAGGGCACGGCACCTGTCGTGTCGAACAGTAAGAACAAAGTACTCTAGCTGCTTTTCCAACTTAGTTCTGGAAATTATACTGCTTCGTACTGTCGCGATGATAGATTTTTTTTTATTTTGCCGTGCCCTCGGTGGTGTTGTTCTCTAGTGATTGATGTTTGGTCTGTGATGCTACTGTTGCTGACATTGGGAGATTTCTAGGAAAATCCTGGGCCTGCAGTGGAGCAAATGATACAGACAATTAGGGAAAACCAGGCAAAGTCAGACTGCAGGTTAGATGCCAACAAAGAGAAACGTTTTGGCCTAAGCAGTAAAGCGGACCGACTAACTGATAAGCTTGAGGTATTCCAGAATATGAAAGCGAAAATGGATTTTCTTGAAACAACCGTAAAAAACCAGGCTCACCGATTAATGGAGTTAGAAAATAGAAGCAGGCGGAGCAGCCTTCTAGTTTTTGGCGTTGAGGAGCGAACCAAAGAATCGGACGCTGACTTCATGGAAGCTGTTGTGGGGGACTTATCTGAGAAGTAGTTGGGCGTTGAATTGAAGTCAATGGAAAGAATTCACCGCATTGTGTAAAAGAAATCCAGATAAATGCCAGACCATAATATAAAATTTTATGACTATAAGAAAAACGATAGCGCGCTTCACAACTGCAAAACGCTGAAGGGGAGTTCTGTTAGTATCACCAACGATTATGCAAAGGAAACTGAAGTGATTTGCAAAAAAATGAGGGAAAGTGCTACTTCTGACCTGGCAAATGGAAAAACGTAACGCTGCTCGGTGACAAGATTAAAGTAGACGAATAAATGAACTCGTGAGACACCACACGAAACGAGCGGTGTACTTTCAGAATCGCCGAGATAAAGCCAATCAGGGCAGACGATTTGAAGCCAGCACATCGCAAAACGCAGACCGGTCGCAGATCTGTCGCATTGCTAGTTATGCATAGGAATGCAATATCAAGAAACAATGAATCATTGATTTCCATGCCTCAACTCACACACCACGACACTTCTTACAACGTACGCCAGCGCCTGGCGTGGTTCCTGCCTTTTTTTCGTACTAACTATCGACTACAGTCCTTGTGCTATATTTTACCATTGTATCTAAATTGTCTTGAAAGTAATAATATGTGCCTCGAAAAACCTTGAAAGAAAAAATTGTATACGGTTCTTTACCTGTCCAAATCACTGTGAATTATCTTGATGAGACTACATTAAAATGTTTGTCAAGCAGCAAACTGCGCGAACAGCAAACGCCTTGTGCTCTGTTTTAGAATTTTATTTCGGGTTTTATGCTGTGCCTTTTAAGATATGTGGTATGATATTTATGCCTGTGTTTATCTTATTTTGTTTGTTCTCGTGCAAGTGTGCTTTGTGATTTAATTTTATCCTTCTGAGTGACCGACATATTAAGTAGACGTTAAAATTGTGCTTCGGCCAATGTACGAAGCGAAATGTATATAAACTAAGCTGTCGGGTTGGGCGTATGGGGTCTTCAAGCTGCGTTGTTTGCAGCTTTTTGCCATGCGTCCACTCTCTACTGTACCACAGCAAGAGAGAAATAAAGTTTCAATTCAAATTATGCCAGAAGCATAGTTACACTTGATTATGTAAAATCAACCGTAGCATTGTTAATAAAGTTACCGATCTGGAATATGTCCTTCTCTCAGCGAACCCTCATGCAGTGTTAATAACCGAAACTTGGTTGAACACTTGCATACCATGTGATTGTATTGCTCCACCAGGGTATACCATGTTTAGACTGGATAGAGATGCATGACGTAGGGGTGTTGCATTGTTATTAAAAACTGTTTTCGGGCCATAATGATTGGAAGCAATATGGCTCAGCCCGTACGGGGCGAATTACCTTTGGAAATATTGCATACCTTATTAGTGTAGTTTATAGACCACCTGCTACTCCAACTCAATTTGCAGATTACCTTAAGGAATTTCTCTGCACTCACAAAAGTGGTAAAACCCCACTAGGGCTGGCCGGCGCCTTCAGTTTAGAGCACATTGATTGGGAGTCTCTACCATGTCACCACACCGAGACGGCAAACGCAAAGAAATTGCTGGAAATCGCTTTTTATGATCAATTAAAGAAGATTGTTAAAGCGTACACGAGGGTAACGCCTGAATCCCGGTGAATATTGAATTTGGTGTTCTTGTCCAGTAAAGTCGAAAATTACTGCGTATCAATTCAAGCTGGTATATCGAACCACATAATGGTTTCAGTGTACATACTACCCTCGTCATGATACATGCTAGCAGCTTAGGAAAGCAACACGTGTCGGTCAAAGATTACAAAAGAGCAGACCATGTTTCTGTTTTGTATTACCAAGAGCAATCACTTGACGAATTTGAAATCTTTTCGCAGTGCGAGTCAGTTGAGGAATTGTGGCAGAGATTTTAAATGCATTATTGTAACTTGCAGTGCTAGATTTGTTTCAAATCGTTATAAAATAATTCCCGCACCTTCCCGCGAGGGGAACACGAGTAAATGCAGAGCATTGGGGCCTCAGTACTGATTGAAGGCAGTGATGCTGCCATCGCTTCTTCCGTGATGCTGGAGTAGCAGACACGAGTAAACGTGGGCACGGCGTCAACCAAGGAAGGAAGGAGCAACGCAGTGACTGAAACACGAGCGACCGCTAGCCGCTATATTTGCAGCGCGCGCAGTAGAGGGAGAGCAGTACGGGGGGGAGAGCGCGCATGCGCAAGCAGCGCGCACCCTTCCACGCCCCACCGCGCTGCTATCACGCACCTGTTACGCCGAGAACACGACGGTGCGAACGGGCTGACTACGACGCATGCGCGCGCCAGCTGCTGTTGAGAGAGAGGAGGGAAGGAGAGGCGCACCTGCTGCGGACGCGCAACTGTTGACACCGTCCGACGCAGGAACAGGCGAGGCTAAGAAATGCTCTGCATTTAAAAGAAAGCAGTGAAATCCATGGATAACTCCAGAGATTATTCACATGAAACGAAAAATAAAAAGCTTGCGCAAACAACCAAAAAAGCTAAATGAATTCGCCAAGGTATGTAGGAGCCTCAAAACGGCGTTATCAGAATGAAAAAGAAAGGTTTTCGTTGACACTATCGGCATCTTCATGAGAACATCGCCACAAAAAGTTTGGCATTTTTTCGGATCAGAGAAAGTAAAAATAGACCGGATAACAATAGCTGGCCACGTTGTGACAGACGTGCGACAAATAGCACATGGTTTCAACAAGTTTTTCTACTCAGTGCTTACGCGAAGCATGCAGAGTAACGTCGCCGCCATGGAAAGCCATTCGTGCGCATGTACGGTGGAGCTTCTTTCTTTTAACCAGGAAGGTGTGTTTCGGCAGCTCCTCAACTTCGATTCAAAGAAAGCCAGTGGCCCTGACGGGATATCAACGGCATTTCTAAAACGATATGCCGAGTGGATGTCGTTTCATCTAGTAATTATATTTGAAAAATCTTTGCGGACTCATTCCCTTCCGGAAGATTGACTTTGCGCTGTTGTTATTCCTGTGTCCAAAAGCAGAAATCTTCTGTTTCCGAACAACCATAGCCCTGTTTCCTTGACGCCTGTCTGCTGCAAGCTCATGGAACATGTAATCGCGGAACACATTCTGCACTGTCTGGAAACAAATAAGTTACTTTATGCAAACCAACATGGCTTCAGGCAGAGCCTCTCGATGGTTACGCAACAAGTCGAAACGGTCCACGACTTTTCGGTGGCCTTAGACGAGCAGCGGCCGACAGATCTGCGTTGATTTTAGTAGATCATTCGTTAAGGTGCCTTATAGCAAACTGCTTTATAAACATCGGCAAGTTGGTATCGCTAATGATGTTTTAGAATGAATTCAAGCATATTTAACAGATCGGAAGCAGGTTGTAGTGTTAGTAATCCAGTATCGTGTTTCTTGGGTGCACTTTCTGGAGTACCACAAGGGTCGGTACCCTGCTGGTTGTTGTTGTTGCTTTATATTAATGATGTTGCTACATTTGTTCAGCCGCCAGTGGTGTTGAAGTTATTTGAAGGTGACTGCTTACTTTATTCCCCAGTTAACAGTGAAGATCACCAGATCAAAATTAACCAGTGTCTCGAGGGTCTTATGCTTGGTGTCGAAACTGGGACATGGAAATTAATTATACCAAAACCACATTTGCACACATTACCCGACAGCAAAGTGTTTGTCCTTCCAGTTTAACATCGGAAGTGTTATTTTGAAAAAGGTCACTAGCTTCAGATACCTCGGTGTAGTGATCGCTGATGACTTCAACTGGCGCAGCCACATTGGAAATGTGTGCTCGGTAGCGTATAAAAAGCTGTGCTTCCTTCGGGTAAAACTACTAAACGCAACGAAAGACGTCAAGCTAATGGCATACAAAGCATTTATTCGCGCTATTGATGGAATACGCCGGAGTAGTTTGGATTCCCATCAGAAAGGTCTCAAAGGTGAACTTGAGAGAATTCAAAGACTCGCAGCCGGATTCATATGTTCAAAGTACAGAAAAACTGATTCGTTGACCGACATGCTAAACACGTGCAGTCTGGAATCGGTAGCAGCTAGGCGACAGAAGAACGGGATAAAATATTATTTCAGGTTCTCCATGGCAATATAAACATTGATCAAAATATGCACATGCGAGAACCTGGCTTACATAGCAAGCGGTTAAACCATAATGCAGCAATCCGATATTATGCCGCCCACACAAACGTCTTTTGTTATCCATTTTTTCACGAAGCCATCGAAAACTGAAATGATCCATCTGCACAAATTGCTGAGAGTACCGATGTTAAAGCATATGAAACTTTTCTTGATACTTATGTTCCTTGACATCATGTTCCTTGAAACTCATTCGATGTTCTGTATTTCTTGGCTGCTCTTCCATGCAATTTCTTATTTGGTGATATCGATGGTGTTCGATGATCTCTGTGTCTATTTATTTCTGTTTTTTGTTCGTGAATTGTAAGTGGATTGATGTGTGGTTTTGCCTGATGTATTCCCTCCCTGTAATGACCCTGAAATGGGGGTTGACAGTGTGTTTAAATAAATAAAGTGCGTTTTCCTTTACCACCTGCATTTTTGCAGGAAAGGATTCTCTGCGCAGTGCTTGCTGTTAGGGATACAAACGACGAGAATCGCTGCTTGCCTACAGCTTAAACTTGTCGCGGTTCAAGCGCAGCCACAAATGCACATATTCAGCTAGCCTCATTTTTCGCTAAGAAAACTTGTGGGTAAGGCATGCGCTAACGCCTATAAAAGAGATCAGACGGGGTCACTGAGTGTTATTCAAGAGAGGTGATGGCATACTCAATCACTCGAAAAGTATTTGTAGAGAGTGCCGTCTCTTTTCTTAGTTGTAATCATGCGGGTGTGTTGTCAACAGTTAGGTTACTAGTAGAACCTGACCACTGCAATTTAGCTACACGAGCATGTTCAAACGAAACTTTCAGCTTCTCCAGAACATCGTCGTTCATCACAAAAAGTTTTTTTATACGCAAGCTTAGTTTAGCTCACCAAAATATCTTCTAACACGTACGCTGCTCAATGACGTTGCTTTATTCCAGTAAATTATCTATAGGTACCTAAATATGATGCAACTTCTTTAAACACGGTTTGAACCGAAATGACTTCCGTTCCAGTTCTAATATAGCTTCGAGGGAAGCAGTCAAGAGGCGCAGAGACAAAAACAATTCCACCTGTAAGATGTGCAAGGTTCGAAAAGAATTTATTTTCTTCATCTCAATCTACTCAGCTGTTAAAGGAATAGTGGGAGCCAGAGGGAAAATAGCATAGCATGAGCTCAAGACGATTCAAAAGTGTGCGCAAGTAGCGCATCACACTTAGTGCACCTTGGTACAAGATGATCCTAATAGTGCCACGTCATTATTCGCTTGGCTGCCAGATAGAGTTTCACAGCAGAGGTGTTTAAGCTTTTCGTTCCGCGGTGGAGCGTTACTAGCAAATTCTGCCCAGCTCTGCGCCGCCTTGCCTTGCCTAGCAACCACCCTCGCCAAGCACATGTGAGAGCACGAGACACGTAATCTCCTTGCGACCTTCGCGCGTAGGGCGGAGTCAGCGGCGTGTGTGCGCTCAGCTGTCCTCCCTCCGATCCACGGACGACAAATGTGAAGGCAGAGCTTCACCGTGAAGTACAGACGAGTTATAGCTGGGAACAGCAGGCGCGGATGCACATCTTTTGCCTCCTCCATTACGCGTGTACGTGCTGCAGCTAGAAAGTCCGGACGTCCAAAGGAAGTCTAAAGAAAGTCCGGACGCCCGAATAAGAAGCGGCTTACCAGGAAGAGCGCCGCACTGCCAAGGGAGAAGCCATGCTTCACCACTGAGCTGATCCGGCGAAGATTCAGCGAGTTGCAAAATATCCGGAGTTACGAGCTCGCTTACATTCTACATACTTTAATGAACGAGTTTTTATTGCTCTTTTGGGGGCTAACAATGGCACAACGCTGAAAACTTGACGTGTCTCGAAGCATAACCACGCAGATAACTTGGCAGTCTCCAAGCATAACTGCGCATAAACTAAGCCGAACCGAGAACCAGCTGGGTAAGTCCGACAGCTTCGCTGCTTGTCCGACTTTTCGAGGCGCTAGTGGGAAGCTGCCCCAATTTTTTGGGGGGTAATACAAAATTTAGCGCCAAGGATGCCTTATGAAAAAGGAGCGAAAAAAGAGATTTGGGCAAACCGGAAGATGGCTGAGGACACCGTTGCTTTAATATGACAGTGCGTTAGCGGGCAGGCCATATACGCACCTGGCCACACACTGCAAGGGTGCACAGTTCAAGGGTGTAAACACGTTTCCCAAAAGAAACAACCGTGATGTTATGCATATGCGCAGGGAACAAATGGAAGATGGTGGAAGCTTGGGCAATTCGCCGGGAAGGGCCGATCTGCGTTTGCCTTCCGTCACTCACTCCACCGGGCACTGAGTTGGCGTTCCTGCGACGGCACGGGCTGACACAGTAAACTGCGCTCCTGAAAATTCGTATTTTTATTTTACCTGCTATAATTGATAGTTCTGTGCGTCTGCGTATGTGCGTCTGTGCGCGCGCGCGTTTTTTGGGTGTCTGTCACACTATACGTCTCTGTTACTTAATAAATTTCCCAGGTGCTAGTAGCGCGTCGTCCCTATATTTTCTGTTCTGCGTCGATGTCGTTTTCGGGCCTTTCTTTTAGTAATGTAGCAGCAGCAAATCGCCCAACATTTCACGGTTCTCAAGAATGTTTGTTGCACGTTGTGTTGAGTGGCAGGTGCGGGAATGCATACGTGTGAGAAAGCGTTCTCGGAAAGGCTTGTGATTATTCTTCTCAGAACTGAAATACGTGAGCGTTCCTTGGAAGGTGGTGCTTCTTGGAAGTATTACGACTAAACAAACAATTTGGATGTTAACACGGCTTGCTGACTGATACTGCCGTCTAGACTCACACTATGTTTTTTAATAGCGAAGCTATTTAGTGAAGGGTAATTTTTCGTGTCCGCAGTGAAAAATACCAAGACATCGCCGAGCGCGCGAACGTGAGCTCGGGTCTCGCGGTGGCCGCCCGGAAGTTAGCAAAAACAAGAAAATGCTTAGCGCGAATGTGTGCCTGCCTCGCTAGAAACTCCCAGCGTCCCCTGCGCACGCTCGTCAACCAAGCCATACGAACTTAGCAAGATTGGCCGAACTTGCGGCGACCGCCTGGCAGGGAAAAAATTAATGAAACACCAAACGCTCGTATGTGCATGCCTCGCAGTGGCCACCCAATGTCCACAACTCACGTTTGTGAAGCCAGGCATACCCACTTGTGGAGATTGGCCAAGATTGGCGAAAAAACTCCAGCGTTGTCCGTAATCGTGGCAACACTTGCTCGGAACGAGAAAGACGCGTCATTGCGTACGCCCCTCCAAGGTGATTTGTAATGATTATCACTTACAAAAATGATTAAAGCAAACACTTATAGCAACAATGACGGAGTAAACGTCGTTGGGGCAGAGAAGAAGCAAACCAGCTGCAATCGTTGACCTTTTCCCGTCGTGTTGGTCGTGAAGGTCGAGTGCAGCTTCGCTACCTTCACGTCTTAGGCGTCAGTGTGAGCTTCTTTCCTTTTTTATTATGGATGTCAATTTGGTGTAGTCTTCAATGTTGGCAAGTTTGTTATTCTACCATAGAAATCGTTTTATTTGATGCAAAATTGGATGTTGCATTTATAGTCACTTTAACGCTCTTGGCTTGCGAGGGTTCCATACCCTTTTTGTGATTATTCCGGCGAATATAAAGTACAATAAAACCGCTAAGAAATTTTGCGAAGGTGCCATACTGAATTCTACTGCCTGGCCTAATAATGACGCGACCAAAAACCCTAAAGTTGGACTTTAGGTTTTATTTCGGGGTGACAAATTATACAACGTTGATATTTAGTTTATATAGGTGACTATGGCGTTCTCCACATGTGCCCAGGGACGCGGGTTCGATTCCCAGCCATCGCGGCCACTTTCCTGATGGAAGCGAAACGCGAAAGCGCCCGTGTGCTCCAGAGTTTGTCCAATGGTAAAGATCTCGAGGTGGTCAAAATTAATCCGGAGCGCCCTACTATGGCGCGCCTCATCGCTTGTGTAGCGTCGGCGCTTTAAACCTCACAATCAACAATTTAGTTTATATATCTTCTATCCCAAACGCCGTTTTTTCCTGCGGTCAGGTTCTTGGTTCTAGAAATGTTACGACACCCTGGATTCACAGAGGATGCATAGACTTACATTGTTTATTTTTTCCAGTATTCATACGAGGGTGCATGCCAGTGCGCAGTAGGAAAGGTTAGGTGGGAATGCGATTTTCTAATTTGGAAATAACTTTCAGCATTTCAAGGTTTATTTCAAAAATACATTTATGTGCGATCGCATAATGTAGGTATAGAAGCGGAGGTACCAAGGTAAGAAAACGGGGGCGGGAGTTCACCTCTTTGCGGAATAATTCCAGGGAAACTGCTTTTTTGGCATTCCTTACTGGGACGACAAAGTTTTTTTGCGGATTAGCAACGCTACGAGAGGGACAAATCTTTCTCGCCGGCATACCAAACATTTCATAATTTACAACATAGTTTATATTTTGAAATTACAAAACAAGATGACATAAAAACATCCACCTTTAAGGTAAGAATGTCGGACTTGCGCCAGCAGTACAAACAATCATTGACCAACGCAAGTGCGGAAACACCGACTCTCCCCCTCATTCACTCATGTTGCACTGCATGGTAAATGCTTTCGTCGCATTTTCAGCCCAGACGGAATCCTCGTATTTCCCATTTCATCTCAGAGTAAAGAATCCTTTCTTGTTGGAGGCGAAATATTATTATTATATATATATATATATATATAAACGGTGCATTATATTTTACCCAGATGTAGCCCATGTTACCACGCCCCTTTGTGGCTAGCTCGGGTTCCCGTCACGGAATTACACTGTGCATATCACACATAGCGATCTCTGCTGGCCTGGGCGTAGTGGCAAAATGTAGAGAGAGCCCCACTAGCTTTCGCGTAAACGCTGAAAGGACGGCCCGATGGATAATGAAAATTGTTGCTTCCGTTTCTACCGTATCCTTTCCAGCTTTTGTGCATCATGTAATCCTTCTCTGCTTACATTCCTCTGTTTTTTGGTTACAACGTGGCTGCATAAACCGAAAACTATTCCACGAATACCTTTACGCAACCAAGGGTGCCCCGTCACCCTTGTACCGACTCGCTTCATCATTCTTCGTGGTTTTGTAGAGAACGGGCGTGACGGTGGCCTAGATTTTTGGCTGGAAATCTACAAAATACCCTGTATCATGTTTCGTATTCTCTGCAAGCATTGAATAATGTACTCCAGTTTGTTCGAGATACAGTAATGCTTTTTGCAAGTAGAGAGAAGTAATGTGAATCTTTCGGGAGTGTTTAGAAAAAAGAGGCACGTTTTTGGAAAGATGGGAAGTAATGAGTATTGAAAAAGTAGAAGGAGGCATTGTGTTAGTCTTCAAGATGCAAGTTTTTTTTTACTTCTTGGCGGCACCCGCGAGACAGAACCGATATGGCTACAACCGCGACAGAAAGTTTCAAAATATCTTCACTTGCGTACCGTTACATCTACGCTGAATACAAAAAAGTGAAACGACGAGGGGGGGTGGAGCAGTTGGGGGTGTGGGGAAGTGTATATAAAGAAGGATAGCGGGTAATAGCACGTATTGCAGCCAGCTTACAGCAAGGCGAAAACGCATGTAGGTAACGCCTTAAATGCGTTATAATCAACCTGAACATAACTCGCTTACGATGATTTGAGAAAAGTAGTACTTTTACCAACTTTGCCCGCGCGTATTTCTGAACGAAGAAAACGTGCGAATTAGTCACGTAAAAGAACATACAGACACCATTTATTAAGACTGCAGGAAATCACGCACGTGGTATGTCGTAAGGTGATAAGGATAAATCACGCGTCTCTGCAGCTGTTTCTTACGTGCGCCTTCTGCGTGTTATTCCGATTTCATTATTACAAAAGGGACGCTGATATCTAAACGGCAGCAGTGTTTACCTTTTCGCGTATAAATGTGGCGAGCATAAATGTATAAATGTGTAAATGCAGCGGTGTCATCCATCGCCATTCCTAAATTGACTAGTACTTTACTTCGTCCTTTTCTTTGGTCGCGAGAAACTCTTGTCGAAAGCATTGTTCATTACATTACCACTGGCTTGGTATTCTGTAAATTCAAGCATACGCTCGCCTGAGTGGTTGTTTGAAGTGCTCTACCTTCTCTAAATATGTGTCCTCAAAGCCGAATAAAAGTACCACAACTACATCACCAGCCTGCTTTAGTAGGTATGTGTCAGGATTATTATAGCACATCGCACCAATTACGTAGAATATGTTTTCGCAGAGCAATGAATTGCTCATGTCACGTGCTGATATTTCCTCATGGCAAGTTATTTTTTTTGCCTCAGTGTGCATGCTTGGATAGTCTGGTAGGTACGCTGTCCTTATAGTGAACCTATGAAATTTCCCTTCAGAGTGGCTCTACCGCATCGTACAACTAACATAAGCAACTGACAGGAGAGAAGTGTGCTTACCGGAGCTCTCTAAAACGAGAACATCGAAAACAAAGAAAAGAAAGAAACAAACGCAAACAAACAAGTAAGAAAATCAGAGCACGTGGGTTCAGAAAACCCAGCGCGCGAGAAATTTGGGCAGAATACAGAACACGTGTGAGCAGTAGCTGGTGGCCATTTCTGCTCGTTACTTATTCGGTCCTAGGCTGTTTCGTTCGCAACATGCGGGAAGAGAAAGTTTCAGTAGAAATAATAATTACCCTGTCACTTTGGTGCTGAGTACAGTACAATACTAAGTACATAGTACACAGTGTACTTTTGCACAATTCACTAATTATCCATGTTTCTGCCTATACGCAGCAGCTGTATGACGTATATATACAACTCAAATAAGCTAGCATTAGTTTCAATGTGCGGCACGTGGAAGTGAATAAAGTACTCGTTTGACTTAATCAGCGGAAGAACGTTATTTACATGTGGCTAGTGTATGGCCCAAATGACCTACAAGCGTTTTCGCGATGCCATTACTCTCCCGAGTTACGTTTCTTTTCCTCGTTAAATGTCACTTTTGGCAAAATATTTAAAGCCTTGAATCCGGATGAAATGACTCATTCTCAGCTTCACCAGCTCTTCGTGTGACGAGGTTCTCAAATGAGGCAAATGTGCAATGAAATCACTGGTAATACTTTTAACAAGTATGGGGGAAAGGTCGCCTTGGCCAGAGGAATCAGCAGACACGCCCCCGAGACAGACCGGAGCAGGTGTGTAAATGAATGTGTGGAAGCCCCTGCTCGTACTTCTGCGGAAGGGGGGGGGGGGGTGGAGGTGAGCCAAAGGCACACACAATCCAGCAAAACCATTAGCTGAGTACTTTGTTTTGCATGGTCTTCGGGCTATCGTTTCTGACAAGGAGGGGTGCGGTTTTTCTTTGTTTTACCTAAAGGCACGTATCAGGAAAAGGCGCTGCCTGCAGTACTGAAGAACTTCAAGAGAGGGTAAATCTGGCAGAAAGCAAAGAAGAAGCTTTGTCCCTGCTTGAAGAAATAAATCTTCAGGGCTTATCCAGGTCTGTAAGGAAAGCACCCTAATTGCATCTTGAATTGTTCAGCACTGCCAAAATACACAAAATAGGCATTCCCTCCCGAGTAGTGGTAGCTGAGAGGGCTACTTCGCAGGTTCACGTGTCCACTTATTTGCAAAGATGCCGCTCGTCTTTGAAACTTGAGCATCCGTTTCTTGTGAAAAACTCTGAAAATATCATTGAATATTTAGGGAATGATTGCCCTGCCATTGCAGGTGCCTTCACCATTGATGTTGAGGATATGTACTATTCTCTGCCTCAAAACGATCTTTCAGTTGCTCTAAAAAATTGTATAAAGAATGACAATGATGAACTGGCTTTCCGAAACAGTAGTGGAAGAAGTGTCGAACCTTTTCTAGAATTACTTTTGTTTCACTTGAATTCAACCTATGCCGGTTTTAATGAAGACGTGTTCTTGCAAAAACCTGGTGTTTGAATTGGGTATACGGTGGCACCCACATAAGGTGATATTTTTTGAGTAAAGTTGATCGTGCTTTGGATGAATGCTTGTAAGGAATGGTGAGGAATGTTTTAAGATATGTGGATGATTCTTTAGTGATTGCTGATAATGGCTCTATTCTCCGCTGCACTGTGGATGTCTTGAAGGTATTTAAAGAGAAACGTATGGGTCTGAAGTTCACATGTGAAGCGATGAAAAACTCGCGTATCCAATTTATGGACCTTTCATTAACATTTGGTAACGACCATGTTTGCTGTCAATTCGCACCTAGATTAGTAGCACCATTGTTGAATTACAAATCTGGCCACAGTAAACAGAACTCAATGGCCTTGTCTAGCATTCGTTCAGCGTTGGCAAAATCGTGCATGCACTCAATGAAGGACAGTTTTAAAGAACAGGTAAAAAAAATAAAAGAAGCATATTTTTCAACCAGTGTTTTGGGATCAGCGTGTAACTACCTTGACTGGCGCACAAAAGTAAGTAGTACAACAGAAAAAGTACGGCTTGGTCTGATATGTTCACCGGGCCACTCAAAGGCTAAAGCAAAGTTGCTTCCAGATATGGGGTGCAGGTACCTATATCGGCACCCAATAAACTAGGTAGAATCTGTGCCTTAGTAGACAGAAGGAAGCAAGGTTAGGAAGCCGGTAGAAATGGCAAGTGCTCGGTTAACCCCACGAATAAGTGTGTTCCACGCTGTATTGGTGTTGTTTACGAAATCCTTTTGTCATGTGGTCCGGTTTATGTTGGCCAGACGGGCCGGTGTTTAAAGGTTTGTTTAAGAGAGCACTTTAATTACTTGAACGACACACCTACATCTCATTTGTCGGATCACTGTCGTTCATGTTCCTCGCGCGTCTGTCAGCACCATTTAGAAAAAACCGTTGTACTGTTCCGTCATGCCGTTCGGCTTTGCCGAGAGATTATAGTAGCTTTAACATAACCAGGATTGGTGATACGTGCACTAGTCCGGCCTCCGTATGTCTACACGAGAAACAAGTGGCTTTTCTTGATTGTTATCAAACGCTGGAGCAAGGGTAAATCGTTCCTGTTGTGTCTTTCAGTGTTTGGGTGTGATTCTCACCATAGAGCATGCGAAGATTAGAATTTTTATGTATAAATACTTCTTTTTTTATAATAAATCTCAGTTGATAGTCAGCGCTCGTCCTGTCAGGTTCTTTTCTTCGTGGTCCTGCTTTAACGCGCTGTGTCCAAACGACGATGTCGCATAACAACTCTCCCAACTTGCCATCCTGCTTCATCCCGGGGCGATAATAACTGGCGTGGTAAACTACGCGAAATTTCGTTCCTCTATACGCACAGCCTGGCTGCTTCTGATGATGATTATGCTTAGCGGCCTCCCCTTGTTAACGGAGTGGCGTTGCACAGCGGCCTTAGGTTTCATCTACTTTTCCTCAGCCTTCTGGTTCTTTTCCTCCACTGCGTGTCCACGCTTTTCATGTAAAGATACCGTAAAACCTTGGCTGCCCATCTCTGCTCATCAATATTTCTCAGCCGTTCTTCAAAGCATATTTTGCTCTGTGCTTCTCTCACTTGAAAGGAGGCCCATCCCATGTCTTTCTACGCTGCCTCATTTGTTTTACTGTGTTTTCCTAATGCCAATCGACCTACCACCATCTGATTTACTTCTAGCGCTGATTGAATCTCTGATTTGATGCACTCTACTGCGTTTCAAAAGGTGAGTGCTGGTACCATTACTCCCTTCCAGATTCCCCTCACTAGTTCATATCTGATATATCCACACAGTGCTCTATGCTTCGTGATAGGGGAGTTTCTTTTGCGTTTCATTCTTGGATGCTTCGCATGAGTTGTTACATACGCCTGACTTTCGTTTATCCATATGCCCAGATATTTGTATTCCGTTACCCAAGGTATTGCTGCTTGTTGAACGAATACCGTTACGGGCGTCGTCATTGAAAACCAGAATTACTGACTTTGCTGTGCTAACCTCTAACCCCAGTTCAGTGGCCTCTTCACCGAATTTATCTGTGAGCTGCTGCAGATCTGCAGCAGTGTGGACACTGTTTTATATCTGCTAGTAGTACTATGTCATCTGCATATACCAGTCCCGGGATATGTTGTTCCACTTCCTGTCGTTTGCGGCTATAACGCAGATTGAAACCTGGGGTAATTCAATCCTGGCTCATCCTGTTACGCCAGAGCCATCTAGTGGTTTTTATTGGCGCTACCGGTCCTCTTTTCAGAAACCGATAAAAAGAACTTAGTTCTGACACTATCAGCCTTTAAGAAGGCTTTTTTGGGGAAGTGCAATAAATATTCTTTTTATAACTTATTTGCATCTATTTTTGGCATTCGTGACGCGAATAAAAGTTGGGTGGTATTCTTTAGGCCTATTTAGGTGTGGGGCGCAGCCTAGAACCACGTTCAACGACCTATCTGTATCGCGAATAAAGTGTCGGTGCTGTACCTATCATGGGAACAGAATGTCACGTCACGTAAACTACATGCAGGCATGACCCTGGTAAGTTACGTATTCTTCAATGAAATGACAGTCTCCCGCTACAGGGAGAGGGATTGTTTGGCCAATGGTGGGTTACTTTCCGCAGAATTACTAAATCTAAAGGTAGGCATTTTTTGCAAATTTTGTGATAAATAATTAGGTCTCGTATTTCGCAGTAGTTCACCTTATCTGCAATCACTAATTCAAAGTACACTGAGTAAAAAGGAGATTTGCTCGCCTTGTATCAGAATGTCGAAACAGTTCTGGTACAGACGGCTTCATTTTATTACGGGCCAGCTCCGGCTCGACCGAACCAAGAAGTGGTGGACCGTTTCTATAACTGATAAATCCAATCCAATTAGGTCATATCGAATCCTGCGTAAATGTAAATTTATAATGCGTCGTAAACAAAGTGAAATTTTGGGGCTTAGGTCTAAAAATGAAATAGTGCAAGTAGTTGCCGCAGAGAATAGAGCAGAACACATAATTTGGTGGTGGCTGCATGGAGTTACCTTTCCTCTCCCCACATGCACAAACACATACACACACATGCAGGCGCGCGCACACGCACGCATACACACACATACGCACATATACACATATACGTTGCGGGATGTAACCGCACTTTTTTAAAGAGGATAGTCTTTCTTGAGCTACTTGAATGTGAAAATTTTGGTCTGTCTGTTTCTCTGTCTGTCTGTCTGTCTGTCTGTCTGTCTGTCTGTCTGTCTGTCTGTCTGTCTGTCTGTCTGTCTGTCTGTGACTTGATTCAGCCACAAGAGAAACAAGAGCTGCGCAATGGTGGTATACCCACAGCCAAATATAAACGTCTAAATCAGGTGGCAATGTTGATACTTGTCAACATTGTTAAACAAGAACAAAACATTACGCAAATGTGAGGAAGAAATCAATACAAAAGTGATATTTGCAGTGTAACTTCATAACAAGTTTACATACGCTTGATTTTTTCGACAGCCAATAAAATACTACATCTACTGCATAAAAAAAATCACTTCGTCGCCTGCTGCCACTATAGCTTTCAGAGGCATTTTGAGAAAACAAACTTAAACAGTTACGAAAGTTTCGAAGAGATAGGTTCCACGTTGCGCTTAAAATGCACGTGGAGCAAGTCAGCGTCGTCAACGTTGAAATTAGGCGTCGTGATTCACTCGTGCCCCTGCCGTACGGCAGCGCTGGCATCTAGACACCCGCCCTAGGGCAGTAGAAAGCGGTAAACTAAATTTACTCGAGCGTGTTTAGCTTGGGAGGAGCGCGATGGGAGAGGAACAGCATAAGAGGTGACCGGTAAAGCTAACAGAGGCATTTACGTGGTAAATGTTTACTTGGGTAAGACTGTGGTCTTTCGTCTGCATTTGAACGATTTACGCGGCTGATTTTTTATGTAGAAAAAATGGATTAAATTCTCAATATTGCGCCAAATCGTCTAGTGCCGCATCAAGGACCTCACTAACGATAGCACTGAAACCATCGTAAGGGCGCAGGCAGCAGAGCAACCGAGGGTAGTTTTGGTATTTTGATTAAGATGATAGTTTTTTAGATGCGACGCTAAGAGCATCTCTTGTCGGCGGCCCTGTCCTTCCTGCGTGCGTCCGTTGTTGTCCGCAGCCACTCTCCCCCTCTCCTCTCCGATAGCGAACACTCTCTCGCGAGAGGCGTTGGATTGGATTCGATTGGCTTGGCTTGACTTGGATTGGATTGGATTGGGTTAAAGTGGATTGTGTTGACTTGTGTTGCGTCATAGCCGCGGACTCTCTCTCCGCGGTCTCCTCTACTTCGGGCGCGCTGCGCATATAACCGGTGTGCCGCTCTCCGGTGGCCTTTCGGTTGACGGTTCCTCTCCGCTTGCGCTTGAACCCCCCCTCAGCGTCGCATCACACCAGGGTTCCCGCGAGGGGAGGTGGTCGTAATTTTTTTCAATAAGCACGACGCTTTGGAATAGAGCACGTGCAGCAGAGGGCTGTTGGAGAGGGGGCACTCCAGTTTGTGCTGGTTTTCAACCCCCATTTCATCAAGCTACAAGATAACATCCCATGCGTCGTTGATCAGGATGGGATGATCGATGGTGATGGTGTAAACTGGCTCAATGATGATGATGATGATGGTTGGTGTTTAATGGCGCAAGGCCAACGAGGGCAAAGAGCGCCAGAAAAGAGGTTATATAATGAAGCGAGGTGATTACCACAAAAAGGTAGGTATAAAAACATGTAAATCGGACAGTAAAATCAATTAAAGGTAATGGTGATGGCTGGTGTATAGGGCCAGATTTGATTATGCGTGATATAAGATAAGGTTTAAAAACTTAACATCTGACAAATATTCAAACACACGTTTCATAGAAACACTGGCATCGTCACCTAGAAACAGCGATGGATGTAGTGGGATATGTTGTCTGTAGAGTTCTCTGAAGTGTTTGTGTCGTGTTGTGTGAAGTGCCTTGCATGTTATTAGTATGTGGACTACGGATATGCCCTCCCCGCACCTGCTACACAGGGGTCTTGGAGATCGCGTGAGCAGGTGGGAATGTGTTGCATGCGTGTAGCCTATCCGTAATCGAGCCAGGGTAACTTCGTTGTGTCTGTTGTGAGTATCAGTGGTGTATGCTCCCAAGAGTGGCTTTATAATGTGTAGTTTGTTGTCATTCTGTTGATTCCAGTGCGCTTGCCATGTTGTGTGAAGGTGTTGTCTGATGTGTGATTTGAGGTCGGTGTAGGGTATTGTTGTTATGTCAACGGTAGTTGTAAGGGCAGCAGCGGCCGCCATTCGGTCCGCGGTCTCATTACCTGGAATTCCAGAGTGCCCTGGCACCCAGCACACGGTCACCTCGAGGTTTAACGCATGCACAGACATAATAGTACTAATGAGAGCATTGACCACATGGTTTTTAGACTTCTGTGAGGATAATGTACGCACAACACTTAAAGAATCAGTATAAATTACAGATTTCGGAATTCGACTTAGAACAATATGTTGAACTCCAAGAAGTATGCCATAGGCCTCTGCCGTAAAGATACTTGTATTTCTAATTGATAGTTCCACAGACATTAAAGGTGCCACCATGCGCAGCACAGGAAACAGTTGTGGCAGATTTTGAAGCATCCGTGTAAAATTCAGCACACTTATATTTGTGCTGCAGGGACAAGAAATGTTGCACGATCGCGCTTCTAGGCACTCTGTTTTTCTCGACACTTATAAAAGATGCATCACATGATATCGGGCGAAGCTGCCATGGTACTAGAAGTTCAGTAGCGGAGGTTTTGATGGTGTCTGAGAACATGACATCAAGTTGCGACGCTTCTTCTCTTGCTCTGAAAGCGAAGGGAGCAGAGACTGATGGACGATTAGTAAGAAGTAAGTAAGATAAGAGAAATTAGTAATAAGAAAAAAACTGATGTAAAAAGATGGTGAGGCATTGATGAGATTTTAAAAGCATAAAGCAGGTCTGTGTAGGCTCGCTGACGTTCTAGGCTCCATTTGTTGCACTCTACATACAGACTTTCGACTGGACTAGTCCGAAAGGCACCACATGACAAGCGGAGCCCTAGATGAAGCACAGGGTCCAGCATTCTAAGGGATGTTTTAGTGGCTGACCCATAGACAACGCTACCATAGTCCAGTCGTGAGCCTATCAAGCTGGTAAAAACACGTAAAAGAAGTTGTTTGTCAGCACCAAAAGAAATGTGCGACAGAACCTTCAGGATATTCATTGTTTTTAAGCATTTATGTTTTAGTTGTTTTATGTGTGGGATAAATGTGAGCTTTTCGTCAAAGATTATACCTAAAAACTTGTGTTCTTTCTTGACAGGAATCGAGACACCATTGAGATGAATGTCTGGATCCGGCCGGATGCCACGCCTCTTGGAAAACAAGACACAAGTGCACTTCCCTGGATTAAATTTAAAACCGTTGCTGTCTGCCCAACCAGCTAGCTTGTTAACACCAAGCTGGACTTGGCGCTCGCAGACAGACAGGTTACAAGACTTAAAGGATAATTGAACGTCGTCTACATAAATGGAGCAGGAAATCGATGGCGGTAGCGCCTTCCGAAGAGAATTCATTTTTACAATAAACAAAGTGCAACTCAAAACTCCACCTTGCGGCACGCCGTTTTCCTGCACATGAACCCTAGAAAGTGCAGTTCCAACTCGCACGCGAAACGTTCTTTCAGACAGGTAACTGGCAAGCATGTTCATCATGTTACCCGACATGCCAAAGGACTTCAAGTCGCTAAGGATGCCGTACCGCCAAGCAGTATCGTACGCCTTTTCAAGATCAAAGAAGACTGTCATACAGTACTGCTTGTGGAGGAAAGCATCTTTGATATAAGACTCTAACGCAACGAGTTGATCGTTGGTAGATCGCCCCGCCCTGAAGCCCGCCTGGCAGCTCTCGAGAAGACCATTGTACTCTAAGAAGTACACAAGTCTCCTGTTTATCATCTTCTCGAAGAGCTTACAGCAGCTGGTCAGGGCAATGGGGCGATAACTGGCAGGAGAGGAAGGGTCCTTCCCTTCCTTTAGGAAAGCCACTACTATGGCCTCCCTCCAAGAGCGTGGAATGTGCCCCGAAAGCCATATTTTATTGTATAGGTGTAAGAGTGTTTCAAGAGTGTCTGGGTGTAGGTGCTGTATCATGGTGTATGTAATCTTGTCTGCGCCTGGAGCTGAAGGTTTGCACGTGCTCATGGCAGCCCTCAACTCATAGAGAGTGAATTCAGAGTTGTAAGAAGTTTTTGATTTGTCTTTGTCGTGTAAGGGCTTTTTTTCTGCAGATGTTTTGTGTTTCATGAAAGTGTTTGTGTAGTGTGCTGAACTAGACACGTGTTCGAAGTGTTGTGCAAGTGTGTTAGCCTGGTCTTCCAGTGTGTCCCCTGTTGTGCTAACCAGGGGCAGGCTGTGTGCCTGTTGTCCTTTGAGCTTGCGTATACGTGTCCAGACTTTGTGTGTGTCTGTGTATGAATTAATGGATGTCAAGAAGGTGTGCCAACTCTCTCGTTTTGCCTCACGGCGCACACGTTTTCCAAACGCCTTGGCCCGTTTGAACAAAATAAGGTTACCCGACGTGGGGTACCGACGAAGGATACCCCACGCCTTGTTCTGGGCCTCTCGCGCCCGCCTACAGTCCTCATTCCACCACGGCCTCCTCTGGTTGCGCGGGGCACCAGAGGCGTGGGGAATGGACTTTTCGGCGGCGTCGAGGATGTGCGCAGTGGGTAGTTGGGTAGCTTCTTCAACGTGTAGGTGTCCTATGGATGTGTGGTGTAGTTTGGATGTCTCTGTAAATGTATTCCAGTTAGCTCGTGCTTCATTGAACCTATTATGGGAAGATGGACTGCAGGGCCTTTACCTATGTATGTTGTGAGGTGGGGAAGTGGTCACTGCCATATGGGTCGGTTCCCACTCCCCACTCGACAAGAGGAAAGAGAACTGCGGAGCCAATAGCCAAGTCAAGACATGAGTATGTGTTGTGACCTATGTTATGGTATGTAGGCTGTTTATTGTTGAAAAGGCATGCTCCAGAAGATGTAAGAAATTTCTCTATCAGGCGACCCCGGGAATCCGTTCTGGAAGAGCCCCAAAGAGAGTTGTGAGCATTAAGGTCGCCTGTAAGGATGTATGGTTCGGGCAGCTCGTCAACCAGCGCCTCGAAGTCAGAGCTCAAAAGTGTAACATCAGGAGGAATGTATATGGAGCATACCGTTATTAACCTATTAAATATTATAAGGCGTAATGCTACAGCCTCAAGGATAGTGTTTAAAGTGACAGGGTGGCATGCTAAGGATTTCCGGACGATTATGGCCACACCGCCAGAAGAGTGTGTGCAGCCATCCCTGTCTTTTCTGTATACCAGGTAACTATTCAAGAAATTTGTGTGTTTAGAGTTCAAATGTGTTTCCTGAACACACATTACACTTGGCTGATTGGTCTGCAGAATCTCATACACGTCGTCAAGATTATTCAGAAGGCCTCTGCAGTTCCATTGTACTATGTTCTCTCTTCCCATTATGAAGTGTTCGGAGCTTCTGGACTGTGTTGTTTATGTGTCGTCTTTCGGGGCTGTGACTCTCGTCTTTTTTGGCTTGTCGGGAGGCTTTGGCGTCGGGACGCGTTCCTTGCGGTGCACCTCCGACAAGAACGGACCGACGTCCATTTCTGCCTCGGATGTCCTCGGAGCGCCTGAGGGATCAGGCACCTTGGACCGCGAACCCTTTGGGGCGCGCTTTTCCTTGCCCGCAACCACCAAAGGATTCCGGAACGCCTCGGATGGCGCAGGTGGTGCGGTGGGGGTGGGAGCTGCCGCTGGCTCCCCCATGTCCATCTCCTCTGCGCCCTCGCCTGTGGTTTGGGACGCTGGAGTGAAAGTGGAGGATGCAGCATCGCTTCCACCAGACGTGGTTGCCCCCACAGCCGCTGCTGGCTCAGCGAGCGGTGCGGAGGCGGGTTGGGCTGCCTGAGGCAACCCAGGGGGGGGGGGCGAGGGGCGGGACCAAGTCCGACTCGCGGTACTGGGTCCCCGCAGAAACCAGACGCCGCTCCGCCCCCCGGCGAGCTGCGTCGGCGTACCTCCCCAGAGGGAAAGAGGCGAACCTCTTCCGCGCCTCTGGGAAGGTGATGTTTTCAGTGACCTTGATGTTAATGATTTTCTTTTCTAATTGAAACTTTTCACAGCTGCGGGACCATGCTGCATGCGGCCCCTGACAGTTTGCACAGGTGAAGGTAGTAGAGTCACAGTTTTCAGTAGGGTGGTCATGTGCGGCGCATTTCGCGCAGGTCGTTTTGTCGCGACAAGAAGTTGTAGCGTGCCCGAATCGCTGGCACTTGTAGCAGCGGCGCGGGTTAAGTATGTACGGACGTACAACACACCTAATGAAGCCAGCATTGATAGTGCTCAGGAAGTTTTGATTTGTTGAATGTCAAGATTATATGCTTTGTGGGGATTTCCTTATTGTCTCGTCTGATGGTAATACGCCTCACTGCAGTTACACCCTGATCTTTCAGGCCTTCCAACAGATCAGCTTCGGTCTGATTCAACAAATCGGTCTCCGAGATCACACCCTGAGAGCTGTTGAGGCTACGATGGGGAGTGACTCTGATGGCCAGATCTGCCATGCAGGTTTGCGACAGGAGGTTAGTGGCTTGTTGCTGCGTCTTGACATTGACTAGCACTTCGCCGGTACGGAGTTTCGTAGCATCGAACGATTTTCCGAGGATGCCTTCCAGGAACTTAGTGATCAAGAATACGGACATGGAAGAAACAGGGTTTGTTTTGTCAACTGCCTCGATAACCAAGAATCGAGGATAGTTGTCAGGTTTCGGAATGTGGATTGCTGGAAGGGATGGAAAGGAAACTTCGGTGCGGCCCCTTTTCGGGGGCCGATCACGTCTGGGGGGGGGTTTGAATTATCCATATGGCATAGGAAAAAGCAGGGAGACGGGGGCACTTTCTTCTTTGACCTTACCCTAGTAGTCAAAGAGGTCCCGGAGCTCCCTGCCTGGTGAACAGACAGGGAGCCCATCCGCCGGAGCTTGACCTGGGCTCCGACGGCCACCGTTCGTGATTTCTAACCCTCCACCTATAAACACATCGTCACGGTTGGATCTAGCTTATGTTTGGGGGTTCGGGGTCCGCGGTATCGCCAGTACTGTCACCAAGATTGCTCAAGGTGCCCCGTGCGGGGAAACTGGCTCAATGATCGATACACCCGCAGATGGTGGTCTACTTAAAAAAAATGTATACATTTTAAAGTTCTAGCTATGTACAACTCACAGCAGAGAAGATAAAAAGCCTAGCAAAGCTCGCATCCAGAGTAGGTCTAGTTTGTATTGCGGAAGTTTGCCAGTAAGTATACCCAAACCGAAGAATCCGGAGAAGTGGGCCGTGATGTGGTCGCTGTGCCCACGAGGCGAAGTGCGGGGAACCACCGGGGTGCTGCCATCAGAAGGCGAGATGCACGAGAAGTAGTCTTTTCAGAGCACGGCCGCTCCACACCAAGTGCTCTTCTGTAGCCTGCTCAGCAGGAGCTAGGCAGAAGGTGCACGTCAACTCACATAGGGCATGGTCAGGTCCTCGTAACAGCCGGAGTGAGGGCCACTCCCACCGAAGTCATCGTCGGAGGATGTCATGTAAGCGGGACGAGAGGGTGAAGATAAAAGATTGAAGTGAATGTGATGATGGTCGCTACCCCGACAGTTGGGCTCCCGCCACTAAGGAACTGCAAAAGGACCAACCCTCCAAGCTAGATCTGGCGAACCTGGAGGCATGCGAGTGGATGTGGAGCGAGGGGTCGACTGAGCCGTCTCATTCGGTAGAGTGAAGCGAGCATGCTCCATGGTATTGAGCAGATCTGTGCCTCGCACATTCCCCGTGTCATAACCCCAGGCTGGGTGCGGAGAATCGAAGTCACGGGTGATGAGAATAGAGCAACCAATACGTTGTGCTTGGAGGCAGGAAAGGTAAGAAATCCACCCATTCCGAACATGCGGGGCATGGCCACTGTGCGGACGCATATAAAAGGCGACGGATCACTGCAAAGTGTCACAGCTGAAATTTCACAGCAACAATTTCTTGGAATGTTCAGCACCACCTGTAAAGTTCAACCAACGTCTGCGGAAGGCGCGCGAGGGTATACACTCCAGTTTGACCGTGGCAAATCGATGGTATGTGACGGCGGTCAATGATAGCTGGAGACGAGTAGCCCGTAATAGAAGGAATACAGGGTAGGCCATTCGTTTCCTGGAATAAAATGCGCATGCGCGCAATGAGACTAGGCAAAGGCGTTTCCTTAGTTCACCCAGGTTTTGAGGCAGGCCTCACCAGTTCTATTGTAGTATAGTGTCAGTTGTGGGTGTGGTGGGAGTAGTATTTAGCGGGTGCATGCTCTCAGAGCGGTGGTTCATTGTAGTTGCTGCACAAGAAGGGCTGAGAATGGAGCGTGCATCAGAGGCTGACGAGATGGAGGATGCTGCTGCAGTGGATGCTGAAAGAAGTTGACACCGCAGCTGTACCCTCACATGAGTTCTCTTTTGCATTAACCTGTTTTGAGCACGTTTGGGCCAACATCTCAGCCCGACGAGGGGATAAACTTTCAAGCTCCATTTGTGCTGCCTGGAGACGAAGGTCAAAATGTTCCATGGCGGGAGTATTCTGGTGGGTCTCCTGAAGACAGCATCACTGACGAGGACGACGCATCCGCATCACCTGGCTGTATGACACCGAACGGTGAGGGAAACTGGTTCTCACCCAAGATGTGCAATATCATCGTCGTCGTAGTGGGAAGCTAGATCTTACCCGTTCGAAAGCGGGAAACGTTGACCAAATATGGAGTTGATCACGCGCGTGCGCGGCTTGGCGTTAGACTTTGTAGGACACTTTCTGTCCGTGATATGATCATGATACTTGGACAGTCCAAAACCAAATTAGGACAGCCTCCTATTTTGTGGCAGCGTTCGGGTTGGCTGGGATCACGGTGGGGTTGCGTTGGGTAAGGCGGTTTGCATGTGACCCTGTTGAAGGCATTGGCAACAATATATCGGCCTCGTCTTGTCAGGCCGAGGGCGAAGGACGCATTTATTGTATATAAATCCCACCGGCGCTCAGGGAGACAAAGAGGAGTAACGAGGCATGCAGGACGACTGCGAAGATATCAGGTCAGGAGCACGTGATGCGTCTTGCATCGGATGGTGTGCCGGAGCAAGTCGGAAGACTCACCGGCATCGACGCCCGCGACAACATAACGTCAAAGATGAGTACCATCTAGGAGGTAGGCTTGTACCGGCATGTGAACTCGTCACATAAGGCAAGTCGTTTTAGGCCATCTCGCGTGAGGGAAACTCGTAACCTAGGGCAACTGGACACTTAGCCAACTCATCACAATTTACGTTTTTCAATCAATCAATCGGTTTACTTCCCAGAAATACATCTAGAGAGGTCCATGGGCTAAAAGCAGACTTAACCGCTTGACTGGGACCATGAACCTTTACACAACAGTGTCAGCATGAGGCAGGGAGCTTTTATACAAACTCTAACCAAATGAAAAATATAGATACACACTGATTTTCACACAATGTAATACACAGCAGGTAGCAGTTTCAGTACATAATTTTGAAAAAATGCAAGTTCACAAATTCAAACAAATGCAAATATGCAACGTCATAACGCTCTGAAGTATAAAACATTAAAATGTATAAAAATGTATAAAATTTATAAAAACGCACCAAGAAAATAGGAGTGAGAGGGGAATGTATAAACAAGAGAAATAACTAAAGAAATGGGGTATCAGGAAAACCATTTGCACTGTAGGGAGTGATGTTTATCAATCAATACATGGCTGTTTCCAGTTGACTTTTTGGTGGCAAAAACACTTTTAGCTGTCCTAAAGAAAAATTAGCTGGCAAAATCGTATCTATTTAGAATTAATGGCAAGTTAGTGCTCTAGTGATTGCAACTTGTAGTTATTGCGGAATTTTCGCTGGTGCCAGTTATCTGTGTTACGGGTATTTATAGGGTGAGTTTGGGCCTGTAGTGATGCCGAATGTATGAGAAAGTTTTTTATCGGTAGCGAAGAAAAGTAGAAGGAGCGCAGAATTCGGACGTCATACATGTAATTTGCCTTGATTATGTTGTAACGTGGAAAGAAAGTACGAGTGGAACACAAATAATCGAGGTTTGCAATATCGCGAACGGCTTTCTTTTGGAAGATGAGTAGTTTATTGATGTTTTGTTTAGCTGCAGTAGTCCATACTAAGCTGCAGTAATTTATATACCAGGCAAGTACTTCGTCTATCGTGTTCAAAGAAAGAGTACAGAAACTCCTATAATTGGCTACTAATGTGTAAACATTCTTCCACACCCCTCCTTCTATTCACGAATTATAATGTTTTCTTTGTGGGCTTCAAGGAACAGGCCAGAACAGACAGCATATCTTCTTGCTTTTTTTTACTTTGGGCAGCTAATCACATGAGCCCTTTAAATAGATTTCATTGGCCCGTTCGGTTTTTCTACTAAATTTTTTTCCGGTATTGGGGCGACCACGCTGTATTGTGTATACCTTTGCGATTTGTTTCTGCATTTCCCGTTTTAATATTTTGATCTTTTGTTTTCATGTCTTCTGACAAACGATGATTTTCAAGCCCGTTAACTTTCGGTCCATTATTTTTTTGTTACTGTGACCTGTATAAAGGAGCGAAAGTCAAGGCTAAACTTACAAGTTGACACTCCTACTCCTCCCAACACACATAAAAGTGTGACGAATATGTTTTGGAAGGAGAAGAAAAGTAAAAACAGACACCGGAATGGATGCAAATTAACAAGAGGCCAACACAGGAACTACGAGAGGTCAACGTGGGTCGAACTGTTAGGTTGAAGTCAGTCAAGTGCCCCTCTGGTGCCCCCTCTGCGATATCCATAAAAAGGAACCGTAGAAGACAAAGTAAGGTAAGAAAATGTTATATTGGTAAAACAAAATACAATAACAACAGCAGCGAAACTGAAGACAGGACAAAAAAGGTGGCCCCCTACCCCGTAAAAAACTGTGAGCATTTTCTTTTGCGACAAGAAGGGAAAAGGAAAAGGACAGAGGAACTTGTGTTAAAATGGGAAAACCATTTCAACCGCCAGCTGGAAACAAACAAAAGAAGGAGGATCCCATGAACACTGACGAGGTCAACCTAGGAGTAATTATCAAGGTAGAAGCCACTAACTCCCTCTACGCTTCTTATCGGCATCTGCGAAAAATGGAACTATGAGAAAACATTTCTAAGAACGAAGGAAGTCAGTGCTACCACTTTTCCTAGTACGGAATCACCTAGAACGAGATGCCCTCTTTGACCTGTTGCCTTATGATTAGGTTTCCTAAGACGAGTGGGCTGCAACGAGTGGGCCTGTTCCCTCGACGGATCTATGAGTGAGGTTGTAGAGCTTACGGACTGCCTCTAATGAGGCTACCCACACAAAATTCGAGTTGGTGTCTCGGTGGAAGGTGAAGCCATTGTGGCCCTGATAATGTAGACATGATGACAGTGTCTGCAGAAAAGCGTTCGTCGTAATTTGGCGAATGTCCAAATTCTGCATCGGCTTAATGGCTACCTTGAATGATGCTGGTTGAGTATCTTTAGTGCTTGGTGGCAGCGTCAACGGGATTCAGGCGGCAGCAAATGATAATACGCGGAAAAAGAGCAGTCGCAATTCCAGTTGAAACTGCAGTAACTACAGTGAGCTACACGAGAGGGCGCTGCCGGTGCAGTGCATATATAAGCGCGATCAGGAATCAAGCGATGACAATCAGGGTAACGTGCATAGACCTCGTCTTTGCCAACTGCAGTCTATCCCCGCTCGAAGAACCACTGTCTTTGCACTTCACCGATCAGAAAACAGTGATCGTGAAGGGGAAACGCAACCCAGAACTCGTCACAACGTACCACCAATACCATCAATAAAACACTGCATATATACACTCCACACACGTTTGTCCATTCATTAACGCATTTAATGCGCGATAATTCATCTCAATTCAGCCCAATTCAGGCCAAAGAAATCACACACCCCCCGGCCGTGAACGACGCCGAGGGTGGGAAATACTGGGACGCGAATTGTTTTTCGTGAGGCGCTTGTCATTTACAGTGCATGACCACACCTCAAAATCATTTAAAACTGAGTTCATCACCATGAACGGACGATGACGCTTATCACACAGAGAATACACCACTTGCGAACCAGTGCTTCGCACCCTCGGTATCGTTCACAATGTGGAGATGTGTGTTTGCTTTTTTGGAAGACAATTGTCTATCTTGGGCTACTTTCACGCAGAAACTTTTGTCCATCTGGATGTCTCTCTATGACTCGATATAGCCACCCGGCCAGTGAAACACAATCTACGTAATAGCCTTATATACGCACAGCCGAATGTAAAGGTCTGAGTCCGTAGTCAATGTTCATACTTGTCAACATTGTTAAACAAGAACAAAACATTACTCAAACATAAAGCAAAATTCAATGCATAAGTGATATTTGCAGTATTCATATATTCAAAAATTTATGGTTGCTTGATTTTTGGGACCGCAAATGAAATACTACCTCAACTGCAGCAAAACGTCGCCTGCTGTTGCTCGCGCTACTATAGCTCCTGGCGGCATTTAAGAAATCAAACAGCAACCGTAACGAAAGGTTCCACTGGAAAGCTTCCACGTTCAGCTTCTAATGCTAGTGGAGTAGGGTGCCTTGATTCACGAGCGTCTCCGCCGTACTGTGCGCTGGCATCGAGGCACCCGAACTGGAGTAGTGATACACTGTAAATTTCAATTGACCTGAGCAAATTTCTAAACTGTTATCTTGGGAGGAACGAGACGGAACAGGAACAGCATAAGATGTGAGCGGGAAAGAGAAAGCAGGAATTTACTTGGCAGGGGCGCGATTAAAATATAGTATTTCGTCAACATTTCAAACGAAAGGAACATATACGCGGGCATTATTTTTTTTCGCGCGTGTTCAATAGGTTGTGTCGAAGGAGATTTCTGCGTGCATGGGACCGCGGAATTTTTCTTTGGCCTAGCCAAATAAAGCTTCCTTTTAAGATTCCCATTGGTTGCGATGGGTGACAGGTTGCGTGCCTCAAAAGTAAAACACAAAGAAAATGGCAGCCATCTCCAAGGAAATGCCTGGGCACGCGCAGAGTGACGCGCAAAAACGGGCTGAGGTGGAGGCGGGGCCAGCGCCAGCTGTCCGGATGCCGCTCTTATCGCGGAGATGTTCGCCACTTCGGCCGCAGCCACTCCTCTCATCCTTCGGCACAGCAGTCACCAGCGAACAGCGTGTTCTGCGGGGCCCACGACACCTTGAGGCCTTGAATTGGACACTCCATCATTATCATCATCATCATCATCACCATCATCAGCCTATCTACGCCATGGAGGAAAAAAAAGTTTAGGAGGGAGCGTCACGTGACAATCGTGAAGCCTGGTCATAAAAAATAAAAAGGAAAGACTTATGGGAGGTGTTCTATTCACGTGACAGGCAAGCGGTAGTTCTTTGCGCCTCATGTGGCCCTTCGCCGACGCTGCGTGCGTGCGTCTATTCGTTTGGTTGCCGGGCCGTCCGGTTATTCGAGTTTCGGCGACGAGTCGTTGCGCGCAGCTCTGCCTGCAACCCGAAACGCGCAGCGGCCTGATCGTGCGAGCAAAGTGGTCGGACGGGAGAGGCAAAAAACATCTTTGTTTACTGAGCTTACCGACCCCTCGAAGTTCACGCCGCAGTCGGAGAGTTGTGTGCCGCCGCCGCGTGCAGAAGTGGAGATGATCGTTTCAACTTTTCCGCTCCGGAAAAGTTGAAAAGATCAACCATTTCAACCATTTCTTTAACCATTTATTGGCAAGGCGCAGTCAGTCCACAATTCAGCAAGTTCCCTCCCAGGCGTAATCTAGCATTCGTTTTTTTTTTTCATATACCTATCGCACTGATCGAGCGGTCCTCAGCGGACAGCCGGCGTACTGCTTGCGACGCGAGGTGGTCACACCCAACATAAGGGCTCTGAACCCTTTGTTTTCCAGTGCACTGAAGTAGATAAAAACGTACGATCACGCCGGAGCACCGGAAAGGCGAACGTATGCAAAAGCGCGCGCGAGCGAAACCATAAGCTAGTTTCACCACCTCCCCGCCAACACGACACTCGTTACGCGCAATGACTCAGCAGAATGCCAAACGCAATCGTCACAGCACACCTGACAAACACCGCGCAGCTGTAGGCCGCTCCATGCTAGTGAATGTTACGGCGGCGCGTTCGAGCGATCCAACGACAGAAGTGAAATTCGGCTTGCAGCTCGTGAGGGTGTTTCGTAAGAAGGCGACCGAAGTCTCACCTTGCTTTGAACAGCGACAGCAGCAGTACTTCCACGATACGAAGCTTGGAGCGCAACGCTGGCGAACAATCTTGTACGGCGCCTTCGGCGACGGCGCTCGCCTCCATCTCCACCGGCAGTCAGCCGGAGCCACTAAATGCTACCGCGGGCCTGAGAGTGGTGCTTTTTCCATAATGCATTGCGCGGGAGGAGCCCGAGGAGAGGAGAATGCGGCGTCAGAGGAGGTTGGCTTGCCAAAGCTGTGCCGCCTGACGTCATGCTCCCTCCTAACATTTTCTTTCTCCATGATCTACGCCCATTGCAGGGCAAAGGCCTCTCCCATAGATCTCCAATTATCCCGATCCTTCTGCTAAACGCGACCAATTTCTTCCAGCAAACTTCTTGATCACATCTGCCCATCCAACTTTCTGCGCCCCTGCCATGCTTGCCTTTACACTCGGGATCCACTCTGTTGCCCTTAACGACCAACGGTTATCTTGCCTTCGCATTACATGCCCTCACCGCACTGATTTCTTCTTTTCAATTTTCACTTAATATGTCCTTCACACGTGTTTGCTCCCTAATCCATTCCGCTCTCTTGTTGTCCCTTAATGTCACACCTATCATCTTCCGTTCCATTTCTCGCTGAGTCGTCCTCAATTTAAGTTGAACCCTCTTAGTGAGTTTCTAAATTTCTTAGCAACGTGTGAGTTCGAGCTATTGATAATTCATTGTACAAATTTAAAGCGCGAAAAAATCACGCAGGGGACGAACAGGACTTGCGCTTGTCTTTGTCCCGTTTCTTCCCCTGTCTGAATTTTTGAGGTTTAAATTTGTCCAAGTTTCTGCCCCTTAGGTAAATACCTGTAAGGTGCAGCTGTAATACATTTCCTTCTTCGAGGACAATGGTAGGCTGCCATTCATAATCTGAGAATGCCAACCTAATGCACTTCACCCCCTTCTTATCATTCTTATCCCCCCTGGTGTAGTAATGGCCACAACCTCTCGACCCTCGACCCTCAGTACGCGAGGAGAAACCAGTACTTAAGCAAGGGCGCTGCATTTGCGTTCTCCGAAGAAACGCAAGAAGCAAGTGACATGATCGAAGTCGCATACTTTAAGCGCGCACTCGATTTCTTCAAGCTTCCGCATCCCTTCGACGTGAACCCGGCGCTGCCAAAAGAAAAACACTCGCTACAGCGAGTGTTTTTCAGCGAGCTCAAAATTACGTCAGAACTGGGCACTTAACGGTATTCAATTGAAGATTATTCTTCTGCAGTCACAACTCGAGCAGAGGCTTTGGTGTCATTGCAGTATTCGGTCTTTTTCGGTTTTATGCTTGTTTTCCTAGTTTCAGGTCTTGGTAGTTCACTTTTGAAGTGCCGTCAAGAACTGTCGGGAATGTGACCTATCGATAGTGGAGTTTCTATTCCCGCTCAAATTGCACATCATGCGTGTAGAGCTTTTGTCCAAATTCTCTAACCCTCGACAAGAGTTTCTGGGACGTATGCATATAAATGCACAAGCGTAACGCCATGCGATCAAAACTATTTATGAGAGCAAGTGATCGAAGTTTGTCGCCTGCTTTCTGCAAAAAGCATTTTAGTCTTCTGTTGAGGTAACCTTGTGCTTGGAATTTTGTCGACTTGGTCTTGAAATTTTTGCGGCTTGGTCTTGAAAATTTTGACTTGGAGTGTCGGTCGGTGTTCACCCTTGTTCATATCAGCGCTAATATCCCCACATGATAGGAAAGAAATTCCGCATAGGAATCAACAAAAGACTCAGCTTTTATTGTCTACTGTACGTTGGCTGGACAGCTACAAGTCAGGCGACGCTAGATTAAAAATTAAAACCGCTTGATCGCTAATGTCGCTTTAATAAAACGGAAGCACGTGTGTGTAGCCTTTCTACAGAAGAGGGCAAACTTCAAATCGACGGCAAAGCACGGATTGAGACAAAAAGAAACCAACGCATCTACTCGCAAGCGCAACGTCCAGCCAAAACAGGTAAAAATGGCACGCGCGTTTGCATGTCCCAAATAACCCTGAAAGTATTCGCGCAGAGGAATTAAGGGTTTTCATTAAGCCTTGCTCCGAGAGGACGTTTCTTTGTACTTTTATTATGAAGTCGGGAATTTCATTTTTCTCATTTGGGGGATTGCTAGGACGGTGGCGTTCGCAAACATAGGTGCAGCCGAAATGTCGGCTGACTTTTTCAAACTTCTCTTTGCGTGCTCTGTTTCGCAGAGTCAGATAAAGCAAAAAAAAAAACAAAAAACAAAAAAAACAAGGCGTTAACCGTGAAGGGAAGGGATTAAAGGTCTTTCGGTCACGTACTGGTCCTCGGATAATGAGACGCGTGCCTGTAGCACGTTCCCCGTGGCCCTATTCTCGCCCTTCCGCCCATAAACAAGCCTACATCACCGTGCCCTTTTGTGGCCCGGATAACCTACAGCTCATGGGAGGCACGATGTCTACGCGCATGATTTCTCGCTCAGGCCCTCTGATACCCACGTCGAGAGAAAAAAAGAAAGGGAGGAAAACTGCAGGCGGACGGCGGACATTTAACAAGGTGTGGTTTAGCATTCGTGGTGTGGTAATGATTCCGGTGTTAAAGGGGTTCAGTGGGAAAATGATAAGCTGATTACGAAATGCAAGGTAAGCTGATAAAAAAGGGAAAGAAAATTTCACCGCATTTCCCGAGGGAAGAATGTGAAAGTGCAAATGCATGAGTTGAATTTTGCGCGGTTTCGGTAATGTTCGCGAAAGAGAGATCACACACACACACACAACTACAAAGAAAGAAAGGTGCATTTTTCACAGACACCTATTGGTGTGTCGTGGTACTTTGATTGCTAGAGCGGATCTCAGCTTTGAAATTTCGTGTCAGTACTCCTTTAAGCGGGTGCATTAGCCCTTCTCACGCCCGATTCCTGCCCAATCCCCCACGTGGGTATGTGCCATGCATAGACACCTATTGTGGTTGTCGTTGGTACTTGATTGCTAGAGCGGATCTCAGCTTGAAATTTCGTTGTCAGTACTCCTTTAAGCGGAGCAATTAGCCCTTCGCACGCCCGATTCCTGGCCAATCCCCCCACGTGATATGTGCCATGTCAGCGGCCAGGCAGCGCGCGCCCATCTCCCCCCGTTGCCAAGGAAGACGAGGAGTTTCCTGGCCAATCCCCCACGTGGGTATGTGCCATGTCAGCGGCCAGGCAGCGCGCACCCATCTCCCCCCGTTGCCAAGGAAGACGAGGAGCGCGCGCACCCGCAGCGTTGCTATGTGGACGGACGGCGGTCACCGGAATTCAGGGTCGCTTATAAGTGCATTCGCACTTAAAATGATCAAAGACAAGCGCATAACTTGATCGCATAAATTGGGCGATGAGATGCATATAGCTGATTCAGGAAACAGGTGATTTATTTAATGGCTTGCGGAAGTCCACGGCGATGCTCCGTTGTGCCAGTTTAAGACCGGGTATACCACACGGAGTAAAACGCAAAGTACGTAATTTGCAGACACGCTTGTATTCACCGGATCAGATATTGTTAGTTAGGAACCTTGAAATTAGCGTGAAGACATTGGTAAGCGTTACAATTATAGGAGCAAGGACCGGTGTGATAGGGGTATATAAACGGCACTGGGAAGTAAAGCAGAATTGCTTAAAGAAACATTTTAGCCTTATCCTGCGAATCTATGCCGATACCACCAAACAGCTCAATCGTGTGCGGGGTCCGTAGAGAAACATTCAGCAACCACTCCTGTAGCGGAAACCGGCGCGCACGCGAAGCTTCTAGGTTTAGGACACACTGAAGAGATATGGTTGTTGGAGCAACTGGTGTAGCTTATTTGCAAGAGTGCGCTCTAAAAACTAAAAACTGAGAATAATAAAAATAAAAGTAATAATAATAAGATGACTGTAATTAGAGACTTGGGAAAGGGATCTGAGAGACATTGTCACTTGTACTGCACGTCAGCCGGTCTAGCGGATGGTTCAGCCCGACGTTGCCTTTGTACATCGGTGATCGTAGCCCTAACCTGGCATAGATTGGCAGTCGTCATTTGGCTTGCGTTTTTGCTCCCCAGACCCCTTCAGCTGGCCCGCGGTTCTCCCATATCCTGGTATTATAATTTCAGAAACTGAGGTACACCTCGCCGAGCACGTTCATGGGCCCACTCCTGTCGCTGTGCTATCAGGGATGCCCGCTCTTTGACGGAACGGACCAAGCGAGGCCTACCCATCAAGCAGCAGCCTGCAACTGGCTGTCCAGAAACGCGCGGGACGCATGAACCTACCAATCCATTCTCCAGAGGGAGAGAGCGCCTGTGATTGGCTGGGAGTATGGCGTGTTCCAGCGCGCTACTCCTCCCATACAAAAATGCCTTATGGGGGTCTATTGAAAAATGTATAGTGAGCTATGGCTGCCTATGGGTCTCTATGGTCACCCATAAAATAGCATAAATTAGGCTATAGCCAGCTATTGAAGTTTTTATAGATCCTGCACTAAACACTGTAAACCATACAATTCTCTTTAGACGAGTATAGAACATCCTAATGTGTTTAGCCTATAGAGTCACAGCTGTTCAGGTTACTGTAGCCAGTTAAAGAAATATGTATGGCTTTAGTTCTATAGACCATCCGCGGCAAATCTCTTTTGACTGGCCATAGACCATTGTTTAAATTTAAGTCTACAGACTCGAAACCATTCAGCTGTCTTTTGCCAGCTATTGGAAAAAATATGTCCTCAAGCTAAAGAGAGACAGCCACAAAAGCTCTTTTGGCTGGCTATAGGCTGTTGCTTACCTCTAACTCTACAGATTCAAAACCATTTAGCGGTCTTTTGCCAGCTATTGAAAAGAGTTCGTTTTAAGCCTACAGAGAGAAAGCCATAACAGCTCATTCCGCTGGCTATCAGCCGTTGTTTCGCTCTAAGTCTACAGACCTCAAACCATTCAGCTGTCTTTTGCCAGCTATGGAAAAGAGTTCGTCCTAAAGCTATAGAGAGAAAGCCATAAAAGCTCATTTGGCTGGCTATGGGCCGTTGCTTAGCTCTAAGTCTACAAACTTGGCACCATACGGCTGTCTTTGCCAGCTATTAGAGAGAATTTGCTTTAAAGCTAAAGAGAGGCAGCCATAAAAGCTTCTGCGGCTGGGTACAGTACAATATATAACTGTAAACCTTTAGACGTGTGATAATTAAGCAACATTTTGCCAGCATTAACAAAGCGTTTGGCGCAGAACTTGAAAGCCTGCATCCATAAATGCTTCTTTAGCTAACTACATAGTAACATAAGGCTCCAAGTCTCCAGCGGCTAATCGAAAAGTGTTAGCCTATAAAGGTATAATTCGAGCAACCATTCAATCCTATTCTGCTGGTCTCAATATGACTTATGACGCGAAATTCATATACTGATGATGTACCTAGCTACATCTATAACAAAGATTGGATAACGATGATGAGGTTGATCGGCCGGTTATATGGACGTATTTGTTCAATAAGGTTAGGTACTTATTATACCAACAATAGGGGAAAAGTACAATTAAAGGAAGCTACTGATTAACGCTCAAATTCAGGTTGCAACTTTGGATACTGCGGGTCGGCAAAGCTTGCAAATGAACGTTGACCGAAACACGTATAATTTCGAAGAATTCTTCCTCTGCGGCCCCTCGCTGCCGCGCTCAAGTGAAAAAGCTGGCTTCTCTGAAAACGGCCCTCACAGCGTTGAAGCAGATTGGAAATAACTTTCGCGGCCCACGGTATGCTCTCTCGGAAATATGGTGGAAGCTGCGAACAACCGCATTCTTTCTCCCGCGGAGCCCACTTTCAGATTAGTCATTGAGAAAGGGGGAGAGCGACCCATGGCGGACGGAGGGAGGCACGGTGAGGAAATTCTGGGAAGCGATGAAAAGGTAGAGGGGACACCCCTGCTTCATGTTTTATTTTCTGTTGTTTGTTTGGCATACTGGTTTTGGCGATTGGTACCGAAGGACACGGTCGTGCGGCCCGCGCTGCGTTAGTATTCCTGCGCGTAGCAATACTAGTGACAGACAATTTTCCCTGAGTACTGAGAACAGATACAACTTTTTAGGATGAAGAAAACAAAACGTTAAGCGATCTTGTATTTACCAAAAAAAGTAATTTCAGCGAACAAGTTAGAAAAAGATCGAAAGATGGTCACGTATCTCCGCACTATTTGCTATCGCGATGGACCTGCTTATACCAGGATGTACTCAGTCAGCCACATTTCGTCTCCTTGCTCATGTGCGCGGGCATGGCACGTGTTGCCTGGTGCTGGGAATTTACGACTCGACGGCAATGTGCTCGTGTAGATGGTGTGGCGGCAAGCAAATGTGTCGTTTTTCGGTTTTGTAAATTTCGGTGTTTACGGTGACAGTGTTACGATTAATTGAACATCAACTTCAAGTCATACAAAGATGGATACCTGCGATACTGTGACAGGAATTTCATCGTACGCAAAACTCCAGGGTTAGTGATCTTACGAACTGAAGAGACTCTATAGCACAAATGCAGGACTTTTTTTGGTGTTCACTAATACTTTTCTAAACTACCCCGCACCACATGGGCATTGCAACGTACACAGAACTGAAGATTTGGCCGCGGTGATGTGACAAAAATAATTATTTTTTCGCGAACTGAGAAAACATACAAGGAACTAATTGAGTGAACTTGGAAAAACGTTTTTATCATTGCATTGTGTGCGACAGACTTCATTGTTTTATTGAGTGCATTTCCATTTTAGCCACCGTACTTGCAGCTGTGTGCGTTGAGTACTGAGTGTAATGAACGACTTCTGAGTGCTCTCTTTTCTGTGGACTACCCAGCACCTGTAGGTATTTGTGCCTCGGCGGGCGTTCGCGGGGAATGTGCCGCGTAGTGTGGCTGTCGAGCGAATGGCGAAGCGTGAGCCCGAGTGTTGGAATGCGTCTGCTGTGTTTTTTGATCGGCGTATGTGAACAGCTGTTTACTAATGGTGAAGTAGCGTAGATAGTAGCCCTTTAAGTAATGAAAGGGATAAATAAACCCCTTGATTTGCTTCCTTGAATGCCTGTGTTTAAGCCTTTTGTGAATGAAAACTGGCGAAGTGTTTGCAATCGCAACCTCGCACTCCCCCTATATTGCTGAAGTGTTCACAGAGCGTATATTACAGAATGCAGCTAGGCACACAACCTAAATGCCACAGGAGAAGTTCTAGAGATCTGCAAGGCTCTATGCCGGCATGGCAGCGTGCTAATAATTTCTCAGCGGCTGCTGCTGTCGGGGTGTTTCAAGTAGTTGTGATTCTCTTCTGGCTGCAGCCCATGCAAAAATATTGTATGGTCGGCTATTGAAAAAACCTTCTAATGGTTGTCTTTAGCTATTGGCCCAATTATCTTTAGACATTTTATGGCTGTCTTTAGCCATTCCTATCGACATTCCTATGGGTGTCTTTAGATTCTTCTATAGCCATAGCGATATCGAAAGAAGAGCTAAAGACAGCCATAGAACCGGCTATAGAAAAAGCTAAAGACGCCCATATGGATTTCGATACGAATAGGTAAAGACAACCATACAACCTGGTATTGAAGAAGCAAAAGACACCCATAGGAATGTCGATACGAATATCTAATGACAACCACAGAACCGGCTATAGAAGACGCTAAAGACACCCATAGGAATGTCGATACGAATAGCTAAAGACAACCATATAACCGGCTATAGAAGACGCTAAAGACACCCATAAGAATGTCGATAAGAATAGCTAAAACAGCCGTAGAACCGGTAATAGAAGAAGCTAAAGACACCCATAGGAATGGCTATACGAATCGCTAGAGACAGCCATAGAAAAGTCTAAAGATTATTGGGCCAAATAGCTAAAGACGATCATAAAAAGGTTTTTCTATAGCCGACCATACAATATTTTTGTATGTGCTTGCAGCGGCCGCCAGCTGACGGAGAGAAGAGCCAGTGGCAGGCGAGGATTAAGCGGAGAAGGGTGAGAAAAGAAGGGGGGGGGGCGCTGGTGTAGGGAGACTACACTGAAGGCACGAGTCGGCCAATTCAACCTTCGCAAAAAAATGTAAACGGAATACGCTTTGCGCTGAAGCAAACATTCTCGGGAATACTCCTGAGCTCTCAGTCTAATTTCAATTTTCCCCATCTTTACCAGGGTAAAAAATGGACTTGTATTAGGCTCCTACGCAATAATCGGAATGCGAAATTTTAAAGGTGTAGATTTGACACGTTAAGCTGGACGTTGATATCGCATGTTACCCGAATTTCCCCAGGGGTCTGCCACTTTGCAGGTTTGGCTGGACAAAATTATCAGTTCTGTTTTCGGGCAACTTTTGTATTAAAACCAATATAACCTGTCGATGAGCTCACAAATATCTGGCTATATTTAGCTTTCAAAGTATAATACAATTACGATACCTAAACATAAAGCAGACTAGCTGTTTGGCTGTTTATTGATAACAGCTGTTACTTTTTGTCTGTATTAGGGATTACGTCCCTAAAGCATCAGGGTATACGTAATTTTGCTATATTGTACTAGGGATGACGTCAGGGCATATTCATTCGACTTGTACAAGGTGCCCCTTTCCTGGCATCTGTGAGGGAAGTGCCGTACAATCGCAGTTGCTCCAGGCCGCTGTTGAGGTAGGCGGGTCGCAGTCCATCGCAGTAGCTTCAGCCTCTCCGATGGCGAACCTATCGGTTCCCCCTTCACTGCGTCTCCGCTGCTCCGTTCTGGCTTTTCACCGTGGTAGGCTTTTTCGCGCCCCAATACGTCTGGCCAATGGTTCTTGCTCGTTTGGCCGCATACCCTTCAAGTGGCACCCTTCAAGTGGTCACTGACCGCTGTTTCGCCTGGTGGACCCCCAACAGTGTAATGTTGGAAATAAACTTGAAACTTGAATACCACTCCATGTTTCCACTCCTCCCCAGAAAAGCGTTGCCGCGGCGACCAAGTTTCATCCCGGCTGTCGCTGGAGATGGTTGAGAGTACACTGGCGCATAAACCACACCAATAGAATTTTAAGACCAATTGTCACGTGTAAGGTAGCGCACTCATCTTATGTAGAGTGATGACTAAATTTGAGTGTTGTACAGGCTGGTTTTTATGGAAGCATGAACAAACATGAAGAGATGGTTAAGGAAAGACAACGACACAAAACGCTGCGTGTGGTCTTTCTCACTTTCATCCCGCAGTACGCACTGTATGTCCTTGTTCCAATGCAGTCATAAGTCGTGATGTTCTTCATAGCGCCTTAAAACCAACATTCTTCATAGCGCCTGAATGGCAGGTGTCCAGTGGTGCGACTGTGTCGTCTACACGTTACAGTCAAACCTCGGTACAACGAACACCTCAATAACGAACTTGTCAGATTAACGAGCGTTTAAGAAATTCCATGCCGACTGCTTATAGTTTTAATGTAAAATTATTTCACTACAACATACTTCAGAATAGCCAACGTTTCAAAATAACGATCGTTTTATTTAGTTCCGTGCCATGTTAACAACACCTCAGTACTACGAACTCATATTTCAAGGCCAAAGACTCTTAGAACTCCGTTTTAAAGAATCGCGGCAACCGGGGCCGTTGTGCTAGTAGACGACACGGCAAAGCGCAGCGAAGAAGAGGACGTCTTGCAACTTGCTCCGCGGAATGCGGCAGCCGATGCAAGAGGGAGAAAAAAGGTGAGGAGAAGAGAAAAAATGAAGCATGGGTAGCCTTCTCCGTCCCGAAAGCCGCGGCCGCGCTATTCGCGCTCACCCCAACTTTCTATACGTTCCGCCGCTGCTCACGTGGCTTGCTGGATCTTCACGGACATCAGCGGAGCTGACAACAGAGCACATTGCCCAGACCGTGAGCGTTCAGGATGAAGAAGTGAAGATGGCAGTGAGGATGGCATGAACAACGATGCCTCTGAGGGTGCCGCAATAGCACTCGAAGACGACGACGAGCATGCGACGACTGCGGATGTGGTGGACAGCATACAAAAACTCCGTATATGTCCGGAGAAAAACCGCACAGCCACTGATTCACTCCCCAGGAATGTGTAAGAGTTTGAGTCCTTCGTGCTAGGAAGCTTGTGCTACTAGCGCTAGATGAAAATCACCAACCACTTTAAATAAACGTGCATTGTTTCATGATCACTAGTGCATTTTTTTGTGAAAAATAACTCCAACGATGCACTGCTGTACACAAAGGTCGTTTTAGGCATTGAAATACTATTTGTTTTCTTAAATTTTGCGATTTTCACTATAACGACCTTTCAGAATAACGAGCAATTTTCCACGGTCCCCTGAAGTTCGTTATATCGAGATTTCACTGTATCATAGTTGTTTATCCTAACTTCCTGTCTTCGTTACTACGGCTGACGGGCTTGGCCTCCTGTTTTCATTGTTAGAGGTATTTCAGAAAAGTAATACGCTGGTCTCTTACTGTGCCATCTTTAATTATTAGGCTGAAATTGCCCCTTTAAAGCTCATCTTAAAATTATGCTGTCTAGTAGAGCATTCATTGATCTGTATTTTACCCTTCAGCAGTCGGTCATTTGGGTCCCTTGGCCGCCGCATGTTGGATCTGAGTAGTTAACCACTGTTTTTAGAGTAATACGCTAGCGTCAGTGTGGCGCCACTCCACAATAAAATTGTAACCCGAAATGTTAGGTCTATGCACTGACCAGGTTACTCTTCGAGTTTAAGAATATTTGACTGAGTCAGCCGACCTGTCCGTCTTTTGGTCGGGCAGACTGTTTATAGTTATAGAAAGAACCAAAGAAGAAATCAAGAACAAACTAAACGCCCTCCGGTAGCGCCCAACCATAAAGGAAATTTATGCCTCGTATAAAGCAACGTAAAACACGCTTAGAATGCTCATTCCTGTGGGATTACTTGTGGACGCACATCGAAACCTCCAAGTTTGGAAATGACATTGATGATAGAAAGATAAATTAGCGCTGCGGCTACGACAGTCCGTTTGGCAAGGCTAGCCTCACAATACATAATGTTGCATTCGGGCAGGCGTACCATAGCTGAGCTCCGTCGCCTCCGTCATGCCTGTGGTAGCGCGGTGAAGCGAGCGGCCAGCCATTGTTGCTGCTTTGAAGATGACGACAAGAGGCCGAAGGCAAAGTTAACTGGTTTACTGCATGGCGAGAGATCAGCCAAAGCAAGACAAGAACAATGCCCCGACGGGCGAGGTTACAGTACAGGACTCGAGCAGAGTGACAGCATTGCTTCACTGCTCTGACAGGAATGAACTTCAGCGCTTGGGGGCTCTTATTTATACCCAAAGCACTAACGGTTTAACAATAGTTCCCTCTAGTTTTTGTAAACGGCGCGAAACAGTACAGACACATGCAACACTCTTTCGAGAGTACGTGACCGGTGGGTAGTAGCGGTGCACTCTGAGTCCAAGAGAGGGAGGAGAGGAGGTCTCCGCAACGGTCTCCGCGTCCTTCAGACGTGTCTCTACAAGCCTCGTCTGCCACCGCCGGAGTTTGAGTCACGCCGACAGCAAGGCGCCAGGGATCCGGCTTTTCCAAGGCGTGCTGCGACATGTTTGGATCCGTTGGGGTCGCTGCAAGCCTGAGTCACCGACACAGAGGTGCCTACTCGAAAGGCGTACGTAGTGGAGCCTTCACCACATAGCAATAAAGCGCTGCAGGGAGCTTGAAGCACAGCGGCGCGCTGATTCGTAACACTTTTCAACAAGACACAATTAGTTGAAATTGATGGTGTGAAATCCCGAACTTTATGGATGACTTCTGGTGTCCCCTGCAGCTCTGTGCTCGGCGCGGTGCTTTTAATGTGCTACAATAACGACATTGCCTAAAGAGTTTCAGCAAATATTCCACTTGGCCTGTTCACGGACGACTGCTGTGTACATTGAAGTCTATAGCATCGTGAAGGCCAAATCGCCTTAAACGCTGCATTGAATAACATAGGCGACTGGTGCAATGCATGAAGAATGAGAAGTAACTATAGCAAAACCTCGTACATGACAGTCACAAAAAACCACAAACCCGTAAGAAATATGTTGGCGTTTACGTACGAATTAGACGGACATGAGTTACGCCGGGCAAAGCATTTTAAAGTACTTAGCGGTCGCCCTTGAGTTGGAAACGCAATAATAATCACTTATGCAGAGTTGTGGAAAAGAATCTGCGGGTCTTAAAAAGAAAATAAACCTTGCATCAACGGCTTTTCTGATGGAGGTGAAAAGCAAAAATATCCTTGACCATCTCCACTAACGTAGAAAACCTGGGATAAGGGCAAAGGATGCAGTGTATAAGTGTATTCCTGGCGCCTTGCTGTTTTTGCCAACGGAGATGAAACCGTTGGTGGAAGCGGTATACAGCTTTTCTGTAAAAGTCTCGTGTCTTTGAAACATGAAACGTCCTAGCGTGACGCATAATGAGCACCCCGTATTTTTTCTAGCGCAAGGTACACCTCGCTACCTCGGGCAGTCTTCGCAGGGTGACCAGTTTTGCCCTTGAGCGCAGAGGTCAAAGCACACCTCCTTTCCGCAAGCGCCCTGCATGGAGCAGCGGCCCGATAACGACGAGAGATAGGCCGCAGGGAAGAGATAGGCGATGAGGGAAAGTAAAGGTGCGCGGGATGTGGCGGAGGAAGGCGAGGAGGCCGCCTCCGCAGCGATAAACGTGCGCCACCAAGGAAGGCCACGAGGCGACGTGCGGCGCAGAACTGTGCGGTAGAGAGGAAGACGAACATCCAGCTGTGGTTCATCGTACAGCGGCGAGGCTTAAAGAACGCGGTGAGGCATTGTTTGAGAGGAAAAACGCCACTGTTGCGTGCAGCTTCGCTACATCACAAGTCGCACGCATTAGTGTGAGTTTCCTTTATTTTTTATTACGGATTACGGAGATTTCCAGCGCGAGGCGTAAACGAGTGTCCCGGTGTTCTTTATCACGCCTTACATTCCAGCACGAGGCGTAAACGAATGTGCCGGTGTTTTAGTACTGCGACTACATAAGACGATGGTTACGACGACGACGACGACAAAAGATACCGAGAGACCGAGCCCCTCAGGGGCTTTGCCCTAAAACACCCGTGTGTTCGACATTTAGGCGCACGTTAAAGATCCCAAGGTCGTCAACAATAATCCGGAGCCCTCCTCTACATTGCGCATCACGCCTATGAAGCGTTGGCGCTTTAATCTCCAAAATCGATAAAATTAAAACTTGCATCAATCAAAGATAAGCTTACGGCATATTTGACGCCTGCGCGGCCTACACTAGAGTTTGCCAGCATTTTATGGATCCGTATAGGAGATTTCAGAGTGATAAGATCGACAAAATACAAAGGCGAGCAGCTAGGTTTATTATGGAGAGATTTAGGCGCATGGCTGCAGTTATTTACAACCTAGCAACATACCTTGCCTTTCAGCCCGAAGAAAAATACAGTCGAATCCACTTATAACGATACCGCTTATAACAATATATCGGTATAACGATGGACAACGATTGCACCGTCCAATTTTGTATGCTTTCTATGGTAAAATAACCCGCTTACTACGATGCTCCCAAACCGCGATATCGGATATAGCGATTGAATCCGCTTACCGCGTGCGCCGAAAATGCGAGCTGCCGCCGGCGCTGGCGCCGGCACTCGGCGCCGACAGCACGCGACGCGCCTTGCATCCCGTCCACCCCTCAGAAAACGAGTCGACTGCGCCAAGCGAGAGGAGGAGCAGCTTTTCTTCCCGACTCCCCTCCCGGAGCCGCTGCTTTGGCCTCATCCGCGTGTCCGGCCGAACCAACGTTCGGCTGGTTCGGCCAGTTCGGCTCGTACTGCTCGCAGCTCGGGAGTTTCCCTCGCCTTTTCTGCGCGCCGAACTGAGTGCTTTTTTTTTCTACGCATCTGCCTCCGTTCAACGTTTCACCAGTTTCACTGCGGAGTCGGACTGAACGTTCGGACGCCATCGCCGATTCGCCTGCGGCGCTCCGGCGAGCATCTAATTGCCTGGAGCAATTAGATGCTCTCGAAAAAGATGTGCGTCAGCTTCGCGTGAAGCAGTCAAAGCTGACTGACTATGGCTTTTCTGCAAACGAGTAGTTGCACTACCTCACTTGCAAGAGAATAAAATGTTTTGATCTCTCTTGTGGCTTTTTTTTTCTCGACCCGCTTATAACGATTATCGGTTATAACGATGGGATTTTCTTGGCACTTGGATATCGTTATAAGTGGACTAGACTGTAGCTAGGTAAAAGTTTATTTATATGATGAAAAATAATTCCCTTAACCAAGACAATCGTGCGTCCTTTAAAACCTAGGTACGCTCACACAGTCAGAAGTAGCCACGGGGGCCAGCTTTGCGCAATCAATGCCAGTATAGAGCATTAAAAACTCTATTCCTACCGAGAACAATAAAAGGCTGGAATGCACTTCCACAGGCTGCAATTGCTTCAGTCATATCGTTTTTACTACGTCATTTACCATTTCAACGTGATTGTTAGCCTCGTTTTTTTTCTTTGGCCGTAGAATGTTTGGTGGCCGTGTTCTTGCATTTCTTTTCCTATGTTCCCAACGAAATTCCCGAAATGGTTTCTGCGCATTCCCTTGCCGAACACTTGCCGCTTGTTTTCCGCTTTGCGTTAACGCACATTGTATGAAGCCGTTTATGCACACATTGTCGTTCAACACGTGTTGCTAGGCTGCATTTTTCGGCGTAGCTTCGCCATTGTGTACAAATTGTATCTGTGCCCAAATTTATGACTTCGTTTTGCATATGGTAATGCTTCTCTGTACAGGGCTAAGAGGCTCTGTTAGCGTCATTTCTCTGGTTTTGAGCAGACCCACCCTGTAAGCGCGGCACTAGGGGCTAACAGTATACTAAATAAATAAATAAATAAATAAATAAATAAATAACAACATAAATAAATAAATAAATAAATAAATAAACAAATAAATAACACGGGGCCATACTACGGGCAACAACGTGTTGCCAGTGGAAAAAATACGCTATAAGCAAACAGCCGGAAATATTAAACAGCTCACTGAGTTAAGAAGCTGTGGAGGGACCACCAGTAATGGGCAGATGGAAGGTCAGTCTAAACTGACGGAAATGGTGATGTGTTTAGCTTAAGGAGCTGGCGGGCTCTTTTACTCTTTTTAGCGATGTGAACAAGCCGTGCAGAAGAAATACGACAGAATAAAGACGGTACCTCAAAGCAGGCTCGCTTGACGGACCAGGATAAGCCCAAGTGCCAGAGGTTATGTTGCCGGACGGCTCCAAAAGCGCTAATACCGAATACATTTGTGAGTTTTTCACGCCACATTTTTCTCACCTCCTCACCTTAGAGAATACGCTGCAGGGTTAATTCTTTAAGAACGCCTATCGATTTTTTGTGGGGCGCTGCCACAGGTACCCGATGACATGGCGAGCACGCTATGTCCGCCGTTTTCGACAGAGGAGCTGTATGATTGCGTCAGACGACTAAACGGCGCGTCAGCTACGGGCCCTGACGGCATGCCCGCAAGGTTTTACACCTTTTTTTCCGTTCTTGGAGGTGCTTCTCGCCATGGTGAACGTCTTCCTTCTCTATAAAGAGCGGCCGGAATCCTTTCGCGAGGGTCGCGTCTTCCTGATAGTGAAGCCTGGAGGGAACCCTATATTCCCGGGTGCGTACAGACCAATCACGCTCCTCAACACTGATTATAAGATTGCCACGTCCATTCGAGCACGCCGAATGAGCCACGTACTCTCGCACATCCTAAGCAGAGCGCAAACTTGCAGCGTGCCGGGGCGGTCACTTTTTCCCTCCTTAGCCCTGACCCGCGATCTATTTCACTTCGCGTTTAGAACCGGCATTTCTGGTTACTTCATATCGGTCGATCAGGCGAAAGCTTTTGATGGAGGGGAGCACCTGTACATGCTCGGTGTCTTAGGGCTCCACGGTTTCCCGTCAGAGTATTAAGCTTGCCTTAGGCTGGCTTACTCGAACGTGACCGCCCGGCTGCTTGTTAATGGCCGCCTCAGTGAGGGCTTCACAGTTACGCACGGGACCAGGCAGGGTTTTTCGTGCTCCCCCTCGCTCTTTGCCCTATCCCTGGACCTCCTTCTCCGTCGCGAGACAGCATGCCCTTCCGTCCGCGGCTTCCCTCTTCTCGGTCAAGCCCAGATCGAGGTGTGTGGATATGCGGACGTTGTGTCCTTTTTTCTCCGGGATGAGTACAGCTACCGAGCGTTTATACGGCTTTTTTGTAGTATGGTGAGCTGTCTGTATCCCGGCTGAATAAGGGCAAAAGAAGAGCACCACGATTTGGGTTGATTCCCAGTGACCTTGCTGGAGACGTAGAGTGGGGGAGGAAAATCCGGGGGCTAGGCGTAATTTTCCACGTATTGGAGAAGTTGCCCGAGACACGTGGAAGGGTCTATTAGACACGGCCGACGAGCGCATCGCCATAGCTTCAACTTTCAGGCTATCTGTCGCTAAGAGGAGCTATTGGGTAAGGCTATTGGGAAGTTGCATGACCGGGGAAAACAGAAGTATATCGGGGCGCGCTGGCAACAGTTAATGTCAGGGGTGCTTCCTGCGGACGTTCGTGATTTCGGGTGGCTGCGTGGCTGGAGAGCCCTGCCGCCGTGTGACCGCGTTGCATCATTTGGTGTGGTTCGCTCTGCCCGGTGCCCGCAATGCGGACGCACTGACACTGTAGAGCATGCTCTTGTGAGTGTTGTGTGGCGGCCACATTGTGGGTTCTACTCAGCAGGATGTTTGAGCTTAGGATGGGAGCCCACACGAAATCGGGAGATCCCTTCGTCAGCTTTTTGCTGTGTGTGGGTGGTTTTGTTGTTTGGCACCAGGGAGATGTAGCCGCCTTGCAGGCACTAACTCAGCGTGCCATGTACCCTCTGTTGTGGTGCATTCGTAGAATGGCCGTAGAGCACCTACAGCATGTGCTGGCGGCGTTGGGGGAAGAATCTTTCCTCCTGCATTGGTCGACTCGCTTCATCAAGGTCACCATTAACACCGTGCAATGATGTATAGTACCTTATCCATAAGGTGAAACACTATCGTGTTGTCCAGGGAAGGGAGTTGTACGTTTAGAGGCCAAGACGCAGTTAAAGCAGCCTGGCTGAGCATGCCTCTGGGTACGGACATAGACATAAGCACAGAGTAGAACTGATGTGTGTGAACTGTTGTGGCTTTTATGTTGACTCTCGCGTGAGAACTCTGGTGTCTGGAACTTGTGCTGCGGACATTAATGTAAAGAGCCTTCGGTGCTGTGGACCTTGTTTTCTTGTGAATTTCTGTGATGTTCACTTTATCTCTTCTGTAGCACATTGCGTGTATCCTGTGCCCTGTCGACCCGTGTAATATCTAACTACGGTGGATCCTAGCTGAAACTAGTTTTAAAAAATTCTCTTTCCGACAGACAGACTGACAGACATACAAACAGACCAACATTTCTGCGTTTAAGTCGCCTAAGAAAGACTATCGTCTTTAAAACTATCTCAGAAGTATACTCCACTACGGCGCGTCCCTAAGCCATTGTGTAGCTTCCGCACGCGAAGCAACAATACATGAAGAAAAAAATAAATTCTTCTAGTGTGAGTACTGATTAATTGGTTGAACTTTGCCTCGCCACATCACTTTTTTCGCTCTCGTTGATATGGGTGGCTCGTCTAAGGTTTATATCAATATGTTTTATAAAGCACGCGTGTGTTTTCTGCATTCAACAAATTATCAGCCTCAAATATCCTGGTGCCAGTGAGGTAACGTATTGCTCATTTGGGCATTTAATTTCAATGCAGGAAACGGAAACTCAATGAGTGGCCGTTCCGCTTTGCTGCGAAAGTTACACTAGTGCGAAGTTGGTGACCTAGTGCAAAACCTAAGCCATTTTAATTTTTAAAGCAAAGCTTTCTACCTCTACCCCCCAAGGGTTCTTTCGCGACCGTTGGTGTCACCAGAAAACTCCAGCGAACAAATAAAAAAATTTACTGGCACCGCCGGGAATCGAACCTGGAACTAATAGCCTAACAAAGCGAGAGCCCGTTGTCTTATCGATTCAGCTACGAGCCCACGCGAACACGGGAAGACAAATGGTGTACTCACCAAGCACATCTATGGGTTTACCCCCTGCCTTCTCGTTGAATGCCACGTGAAAGCGTCACACGACCACTCACGCCCGTCTAGCGGCCCTGTGCGCACCTTGCTCATGTGCTAAGAGTTACAAAAATTAAAGGAAGCTCACACAAATCCAAGGAATCTGACTTTTAGTACGCCAATGTGCTAAAGCCTGTGGCCTCCAGTGTTCACGTAAAAAATCGCAGCTCCTTGTCGTCCGCCCTCATTGCCAAATCAAGGAATACATTCAAATACTCCTTCATGACCAGGCCATCACTCCAAACCCCAGCATCAAGAGCCTGGGCCTACATTTCCAGGCCAACACCAAGAGTGACGTCTCCTTGCAGCGCCTCAAAAACAGCATTAATGTAATCATACACATGATCAGGCGAGTTGCCACCAAGAAGCGAGGCCTAAAAGAATCCCGTACCTTTCGGTTAATTGAAGCTTTTGTCCTCTCGAGAGTTCCTTACGACAAACCCCTATCTTCTTCTCGACGAGGAAGACATAGAGATGCTTTATATAATGATTAGAAAGGCGGTTGAGGCGTCCATTGGTCTTCTCATGAGTGCGTCCACACTGAGGATGCTTAGCACGGGCTCCACAACACGGTGGAAGAGCTGATAGAAGGCTATCTTTCTAACCAGAAGGTCCGACTCAGAACTGCGGTGGGTAACCGCATGCTTCGCCAGATTGGCTGGGCAGCCCAGAATGTCACTCTGATTGACGTACTGCCAGACTCTTGGCGACTAAACTAAATATGCTCCCTTTGCTTAGAAATATGAACCCCTCACATGACGAGCGTCAACGAAAAGCACGGTCTCAAGCGCTAAACACCACCCTCGGTGGGGCTCATGCAGCTATCTACACAGACTTCTCCTAACATCGAGGGCAGCAACACGCCATCATCGTGGATACCTCCAGAACCAACCTCCTTGCGTTTACCTCGCTTAGGACCCAACAAATGACGGCAGCAGAAGAGGCAGCCATCACCTTGGCTCTCGCTCAACCAGGGGTTCGGAGGGTAGTCACCGATTCCCACCAAGCCTACTGGAATTACCAGTCGGGTTGGGTGTCCTGACCTGCACTGTGCGTGCTAACAAACCACTCCCCAAACGGTTCCATTCAGCTCATCTGGACACCGCCTCACGCTTCAATTGAGGGCAACAAATACGCCCACCCAACAAGCCTGCGCTTTTACCTCCCGTGCTATGGAGCTGCACGAGGACAGTCACCTGCTTGTCACGTCCAGGGAGATAATCCAGCTTTATCGCCTTCTGAGACAGACCGTACCTTCGCCTTACCCGGACCTTTCCAGAGAGAACCCTACGGCTCATACAATCCGGGCTCCTTCCCACAGCCTACGCGTCTACACGTAATGCATCCGAATCGCTACGACGCTGAATGTAAACTTTTCTCAGAAGTAGGAATACTCCGCCCCGTAATCGGGGTGTGCGACTTTAGCCATGAGCACCCTCCTCTCTTTCCGTCAACTACCCAACTAGAGCAATGGGAGATGCTGCTGTCCAGGCCCTCTCTACCTACCCAGCTTCAGCGGGTGGACAGAACACAGGCCGCGCGGACTGCATATGGGCCCCACAGAAGAAGGAATCACTCCCCAAGGCTGCACTCTGGGCCGTTCAGAAATCTAAACAGAAGTATTTCTTCCTCCCCCTTCTCAGCCGCAAGTCTCGTCGCCTCCGTCCGCGGCGCAGAGACGGAGAAGTCAGATCGTCTAACACCGAATTGGCGCTGACTTTTATTTTATAAAAAAAAGTTTCCACTCTTTCTACACCAATACCACTCAACCAAATACCGTTCATGCATCATGCATTGATGTAACCTTACCAAGAATATCTCTTTAAAGTAATAAATGGTGTGGTTATGTGCATTTCACTTCTCTCTGGTTTTACTATTTGTAGAGCGATGTGAGTGATTTTAAGTAACGTTGCACGAGTAATCGTTATGGGTGCCGTTTACAGCTTTGCTTTCTAACCACATTCACGGGGTGGATTGGCGCGATTTTTTTATTGCTGCAACACTGATTAGGGGCTGTTGGGACATAATTTTTTTTAGGTTTGTTAGGTGTAAAACCTCATTGGAGGTGTTTTGACAATGTACTGCGCCAATCGGAATTAGAACTTGAAATATCTATTGTGTATGGTGTTCAATAACATTCGGCAATTTCTCGAGCGTTTACAAAGCGCAATACTCTTTCAGTTCTTTCGCAATAATCGGCTCTCAGCCGTATTCTAACCAGAATATCATTTTAGTGCACTGCCTATACAACTATCGACAACTTTTTCTATAGCAATAACTTATGCCTATGTGCACTATCGTTAGTTTTATAGATTTATGCTCCGCCGATACAGCTGGGGTATGTGGCTCGCCACAGCGGAACCACCTGTGTCTGTGAACGAGGGTGGAAATCTCCACACATGGGTTTTTAATATTTCTCTCCGTCACAAAAGCAGGCCCGTGGCCACTGTCGATTGCATGTACCGTGTTCAACAGCCCAACAACATATCGGATGAGCAGGCGATGTGGGTACCATTTTTTGCACCACCACAATAAAGTCGTTCCCACACTTTCTACGCGCTTATAGCGGTACATCGAAGGCAATGTGGTATGCTGCCTCGTGAAACTAATCTGAATTTTTGTAGCCAATGAGCTCGTGTAGCAGATGACTGCTACGAAGACGTAAAACAATAAGGGAAGGCAAATTTCTACAGAACTGCCCCGCCTTGCGCGTGCAGCCGACGTCGTAGGGGACAATAAGTGAAGCGAATGAAGGACAGTCGGCTGCAAACCTTTCAGGCTCTTCACATGGATGCTTGTTTTCGGACTGGGAAGGTATGAGTAAGAAGTGCTTTCATCAATCAAGAGTTCTATCTACAAATGACAGCAGACCTTCAGTGCTATATGCTACCTGTATTCTTGCATACCGCTGCGACCCAAATAAGATATGCGGAGGCTCCAGCCGCTTTGCTGTCTTGGCTCCACCTGTCTTCCTTATTTTCATTTCTGCCCCTGACTATCATCTCGCCCCAAGGGCCACTACTGCGGGGTTACATTTCTTCGTTGTACAAGAGAAGCCGGGAGATGAATGATGAGCTTCTGTCCCCAAAGGACACCGTGACACCAGCCTCCCGTACGAGTGTCGCTGTCAGGATTTTATGTTTCGTACTTCCGCTTCTCTACTAACAAACAATACAAGCCAAGACATTCTACTCTGTGACCTTTGCATGTGTTGTGATCTATGTCTTCTTAATCTTTTTTTGCGCTCTTGCTCGGAAAGCAAAAAAGGAGCTGGTTGTGGAGAGAAAACTGCGGCATTCTGAAAGAGCACAGTTCCTCCTTCTCTCTCGGCTAAGCATGCAATAAGGCTTTACATCGGCGGAAAGTAGCGGTGGTACACTCAAATCGGGTGCCACCAAATATTTTATTACGACAATGTTAGAGCCGCAGATCGAAATATATTGATGTCATTAAGGTAAAGGTACATAAAGAGAATAAATTCGGAAGTTTTATTTGGTTCTTTCGTTAGCGCCCCTGTACTGACGTCAAATAATTCTGACAGGCGTGAATCACGCCACCTAAACCGCAAACAAAGGAGCTCCGTGCAGGAAATGTTTGTTCAGTGAACTACAAATAGGCAAACCCTATTTGCTCGCGAGTAAATAACCGGTAGAGATTTTTACACAACTCATGCATATTTTTAGGCACAGTGTATTTCAATATAGACATCCAAATCACTAAGCCAAATTGTGGTAGGCGGAACAGCAACGGCAACGACGGTTCCCTCAATTTGGCGTTCCACATCGGCAGCTCCGTTGTAAGAGGGGGTGCCGCAGCCTCGCCTTAGGGCTTTCTTGTCATTACAGCCTCGCCAGTCGCGGCACACGTACAACGTTTCTCGTTGTATTTCTCGACTATACTCAAGGAGGCAATATCCTTTCAGGCAAGGATTGAGTTCTGTAGCTTTTCTCCGCGTTCCATGTTGCGGAAGGCGTTCACTCATTCGCTCATACTTCTACGAAGAACGGAGCAAGTGCGATGTTTGCGGCAAAGTTGCTTTGGATGGGACAGACTTGGAGTAATATATTTCTTCTGTTTTGCTGATATTGAAAAGACTGGCATTCGGAATCCGCAGCTATTCACACGTTCGATCGACCGAACACGGTTTCGTGAAAAATCCCCACTAGAAATCTGAAAACAAACAGCAGCCAGGCGGCAACTCGGCGCACAGCCGGCCGGAAATTAAATGTGGTGCGCCGTTCTGTCTGAGGCTATGGAGAGCGAAAGGCAGTCCTGCAGCGCAGCTTCTTTCGAGTAGCTGTACGCAAGGCTACGTTGATTTTTATCTTGTGTTTTTTTGTCTCTGTTTGGGTTGGTCTTGAATACAATGATTTGTTCATTCATGGCGATACAAAGAGTGATATGTATGCCGTTGAAGCGATAAAGCTATCCGTGCGTGCGTACGCTTGTATGCAGATCACGAAGCCGTTTCATATGTCAGCGGGATAGCATTCACTGCTTTCTCCTAATTGTGTGGCATGGTCAGTAAGGTGACCAAGGTTAAAAAAGTGTTGACATCGTTTGGGCTTCAAAATTTGTTATAAACCTTGATTGACTGTAGCGTTTAACTAGCCGATGCAACGCAGGCGATAAGGCACGCCGTAGTGGCCACCTGGGGCCACTGAGACCACTTGGGGATCTTGAACGTGCGCCGAAATCTCGTACACACGGGCGTTTTTGCTTTTCACCTCCATCAGAAAAGCGGCCGCCGCGGCCGGGAATCGAACCCGCGTCCTCGCGCTCAGCAACACAACGCCTTGTTATGAACCCTAATAAAGCTACGATTACAAATACACGTGAGGTGGATAATTTTATTTGATAATATTTTGAGTAGTCGCACAAATGTCTGAACATGCTGAATACTCGGTGCGAAATATTGGGGATGTCATTAAACCTCGAAAAAACTGTCTCCATTTGGTTTACCGGTAAAGAAAATGTCCACTACACAATTTATAAAATAAGAGATGGCTTAATATAGTGTGTAAGGGAATTTAAATACTTACGAGTTTACTTTACATCTACACTGTGCTGGCACAGACACTGATTGTATTGCTGTAAGGATTCAAGGACATTGGGTTTTCGGCGCCGCAACACAAGCACTTTCCCGCCAACTGACAGATAACTATTGTACAAAACTAACATACGGCCTTTACTCGACTATGCTTGCACGGTATGGGACCCGCCAACCATTCTTGATAAAGCTAAATTGGAAAAAGTTCAAAGCCTCGCAACCACGTATGTGTTAGGAAACTTGGAAAAAGGGACGAATATTAGTAGAAATACCCGCGTGAATTTACTGAATTGGGAATAACTCGAACACCGTAGAACTGTTTTCGCTTAAAATTATATGAAGTTTATTTTTTACAGAATGGTATGCCGCGCGAATCGTATATTTTCCCGCCTCATTACATATCCACCCGAATAGACGATATTTATAAAGTTCGTGAGATAGATTTTAAATCTAGTGCGTTCCTTAACTAATTTTTCCCTAAAACCATTCGTCACTGGAGCAGATTACCTTCTTCAGTGTTTGTACACCATTCTGGTAACACGTTCTGTCACAGTTACGTCACTGGAAGGCGTAAACTAACATTGTCATGTGTTTGCTACAGCGCAAGTTTTGCTGTTTCCTCAAATCACCAGTCAAGTGCGCTCACTATTCTGTAATTGCTTCTCGTAATATAAGAATTGTATTTTTACAGCCTCGAAACACCCACTGTTTTTTGATAATCGTACCAATGCTGTCGTTTCATGTGGTGTATCTGAGGGCTATCGAATTATGCCTTTTCTTAATTATTGTAATAAGGCAGTATTTTTACGTGGCATGTCTTAGGCTATTTGAAATGTATATATGCGTTTTCTTGTAACTTGCTTTCTTACTTGCTTGGTAAAAAGTACATCTTGTGAATTCCTTTTTTTGCGCATTCCCTCCCTCCCCAGTGATGCCGTAAGGCGCTGTGGGTATAAATAAATAAATAATAATAGTAATAAGGAGCTGCTAAGACTGCGTGGTCGTCATTTAAAAGTATGTGTGTCTGATTCTAGATATTGCGTACAGAGGCAGTCGCTTACGAGTACTGCCAATATGGACCGTGAAAAAGCGGAAAAGAAAAAAATTAGGATGACAAAGAACGAATTAAACCTGTTGTGCCCAGGAGGACGCGGGCCTGCGCCGAATCCCGGGCGCGTTGCACGAATTCGAATTGACGCTCCGGCGCGAGCTGGTCATCGCAAACCCCCACTGCTCAAGAGAGGAGACGTGGATGGGGGGGGGGGGGGGGGGGGAATGAATACACAGACTGGTAGGTTGGGAGAGGAGGGTCGCATTGTGAGCAGTTCTGGGGAAAAGGGACGGGAATATGTGAGGAAGGATAGTATGGTTGTAGAATATTTGTTTTTATACGCCGCTACATGTGAGCTTGGTGTTTAGAGGTACTGTGGTACGGGGGAGGGCATGCTCTTCTGGTGTGTGCGTGTAGTGCGTGAGGAGGGAGTTCTAGTTAGAATTCAGCGGAGTTAGGTCTTGATGGGCAGACATCAGGCGCCCGGCGGTGTCGGTCCCTGCGGATCGGAGTGCCCGGGTGAGGAAATCGCGGGCTATGGCATGAGCTGCCTTATTCTCTTCAAGGCGAGCAAGGCATAGAATCCCGATGATCGAAACTTCAATGTCCTAAGGAAGCAAATCAAAAGAACGGGGCGTTAAAATTGGCGCAGAAGGGCTTCCGCACGCGCACGGTAAAAGCAAGCGCATAAGTAACAGAGCTCCTGCTCGTGGTGTTTCAGGTTCAACAGGAGAGAAACGAAAAAAATGTGCACCGTCCCAGCAGATGGCGCGCGAGCAGTGCGAAGGCGGGAAAATTGAATTGCATTGCACAAACCTGAATTGTAATTTATCCCAAGGGGTAACGAGGGAGAGAAGAGCGTTAGAGGGGTAGCGGAGAGCGGAACAGGAATTATGCGGCAGCTACGGCAGGCGGTTATGGTCGCTCGTACGCATCTTCAGTGAAAAAGCAGAAACGCAGCCTATTTTTGATTTGTTTCCCTTAATTGCACGGCAAACCGAAAAAACCACGATAACACAACACAAAACATTTATCGATTCTAAGGAACTATTTTAGCATCACCGGACTTTATAGTGGCCCCCTCAAGGGTAAAACTGCCGTGACGGTTAACAACTCATGTCTCCGTCAGCTACCTACGTGACCAATACAGCACGCTTTGCCTCCATCGTAGCACCGATACAACAATACATAGATCTCAGCACGGCAAATCATGTGGCTCATCTTAGCGGTTTCGCAGCGCCCGTGATGCGGGACCCGGTCGCCGCGGGTTGTCGTTTGTGCAAACTTCCGGGTGGCTATCCTAATTGTACGTCGGAATGGGGCCCCCTTTTACCTCAAGCACCAGACACACCCACCTTCCTTGCCCCCACAGCGATTCAGGTTGACACGAAAAATGGCTTCCCGTCTCTATCTTCCTTGGGAAGCCAGATGAGTGCTCATTTTTTTGCTGCCGGGCAAACGGAGCGTAATATCTGCTTCCCGTCACCCGTTAGCGCCCTCATGAGGCTAAGAATACCATTTTCGTCGCGTAAGTAAACGTTCAAAACCTATTTTGTGTATTGCGTGTGTACCTATGTCGTCACAAACATATTGTGATTGCCATACGGAAAGTAAAAAGATACTAAAAAGATTACACAGCGAGACGCATGACCATACTGCGTACGCGGCTTTTTACAAAAGTGCTTATCTAAATTACGCGTTGAGGATGCCTTTTTTCACTAAATCTGCCAGCAGCACCGAATTAGCTCGAAACAAGAACCTTCACTGAATGCTCTGCCATTACCGTTGACGTCGAATATTTGTTTTACTCGGTTTCTTATGCCCCTGTTTTGCCAGCCATTAAAAAAAGGTATTGCGATACACAACGTCGAAATGGCATTTAGGAATGTACTGCTGCGCCTTTCACGTAACTTTCGTGTTTTTCTTTCAATTGTTCATGTTTGTCGCAAGGCTGAAGAGTGTGGCCCTAAAGTCAGGAGTGTGTAGTGGTTCGAGAGTAGGAACAATACCGAGTGATATTTTATGACCAAATTTGACGGCAGCCTGGATAAGGACCTAAGCGACATTGCTAAAAAATGTTGTTTCACCCGGACAATAATTTGAGATTTTTAAGATACTTCTAGCCTTAGGTCAACCCTGGATAACTGGCAATTTCGAAAGAAAGGACACCAGGCCTCGATGTTTCTGTCTACGCTCTATAACCTGACTCCGTTCAGTATTTTAATTTGACTTTACGGTTTGGAAGATAACACGAAGGTGTGAAGTCACTGCTGAACTACTTGTCGGGCGACACTAATGTCTTTAGAACGGCATTGTATCATCGCGTTTACAAAGTCATGTGAACATTCGATGAGAACTGGCTTTAATGAGAACGTCCAGGAAGTTAAGGGAGGGCGCGTTTGTGGAGTACATTTTCTCATGGGCCTATTAAAAACTTGCAAAATCTTTAAAGGGACACTTTAAAGAACTTTCTATCCACGTGCAAAAGTTCACAGGGAGAACTCGAACGTGTATAAACACTAAACCGGGCTGTTCTGTATGTGGAAGCGACGCCATTCGTGCGGGAAAGCATAATGTTTTTCTAGAGAAGGGGTCTCTAATGTACTGCAACATTTCCAGCGAATGGGGCGTTTTCACCATAACAGGAGCGCCACGTTTGTAGGACCTCCGTCAGGGTGGCTTAGAAGCCCAACAATAGCAAACTTGGGTAGGGAAGCGGTTGCAGGTCGAAGCTTGCGGTGAGAACTGCAGTTATCTTCAGGATATCTTTTTGAGGAACTGCAGCCGTAACGAAGCGATCGGAACGTGCTGAAACCAAACTGCCTTAACAATGCGCTTGTCGGGCTTGCTTAGCTGCAGGCAACAAATTCCGTCGCATATGCACTGAAAGTACGATGCAAAAATATTAGAGAAGATCTTTCGGGGGGAAATACTTTTGCGAAAGCGTTTCCCTTTGGCTAGGTTTGTAGCCGAGCCTCCTGCCTAAGTACATTATAACCTACAACCACCTCATCAGTCTCACGGCAGCTAATTTTTCCAGAATCACTGATCATACAGCTGCCACTCTGCCTCCACATAAGCTGAAGGCCAAGCAAGTCTGCGCGAGAAATTTCTGGGGCACGCTCTTTCCTTTTGTTCTACTCATGGTATGCGTCGTAAGCCAATGAGTGCGCGCCGAGCCTGTGTTCCTGTCTTTTCTTTTTTTGATGCAATAAATGAAAGAGTGCGTGCAGATAGCTTCTTCCAGTTGATTTTTTCTGTTCGCTGCATTATAACAAAATGCCATGAATATTGGTTAGGGTTATACCTTCTCGGATTCTGGCGCGCTATCAAACGCGTGGAGTGCCATGGAACGCGTTAGAAAAGCGTTAGCAGCTGTGGACAATTTTTCTGCCGACAATAACCTGGTTGGTGCGTGTTCGTTTGACGCTGGCCGCGTGCACGCTTGGAACAGCCTAGCCAAGTAACAATTTCCCGTTAAAAAACTCTTTCGGGCACAACGTCGAGTGCCCAGAAGGTGTGCACTTCCACCAGTGTGAATCTGCAAAGGCTGACCACAATGAACCGAGAAAAAGATAAAATAACAACTATGGCAGGGCAAGCAAACGTGTATACAGCGGAGAAATGAGTTTCAACGCAGCACCAGCCATGCAGTGGCGTCGGAAAGAACTAAAAAAAATATCCCGCGCCATCTACACTAAGCTGAACACTGGGGAGGGGTGCGGCATGCGTTATATAGGTGTATTTAGAGATTGTAAGTCTCTCTTGCCACATGGGGCGCGCAGATTGGGCGCCAGGGCAGCGCCTGTGGGAGGAGCAATCTCGCGCTTGCTGAGGTGGTGGCTCCCTCTCTTGTCTTGATCAGGGTTTAAGCAAGTAAATGAGAGAGAGAAAGACTAGCCGTAAGTTTTCTTCGTGTCACACGTCACAGCATGCCTTCGACCGCGGGGCGTTGGAAGGTCCCGGTGTGTTCTTTTAGTACGCGTTACGTTCACAGAGCTGGCGCAGTGTCCCCGGTGTGTTCATTCCGTGACAACATGAGACGGCACTAGACGCCGACAACCCAAGCCCCTAAAGTGCTTCGCCCCTAAAACGAAACAAGCAAAAACAAATTCGGCACGGGCCATCGGCGCATGGGCAGATCACTATCTATAAAGCCGGTCGTGGCCGTGACAAGCAAGCGGTTGGTTATAGCCTGAAACCGCTACATTAGGTGCGCAACGGTTGTTTCGTTGTGTACAGCATTTCTTTTAGATGCAAAGCAACTTTTGCTTTCAGCTCCGTCGTCCGTCGTCCATCGTCTGTCGTCCGTCCATCCACCGGCCCAGGAAGACACCGGCAACAATGCCGCTCCAGGAGCCCTTTAAGGGGAAGCGTGCTCGTCTGGTGCCGGCCCAGGAAGACACCGGCAACACTGTCGCTCCAGCATCTCATGGTCGGAGCTATGTCCCTCCTTGTTGTGGCGCCGTCCACACCCCCACTGCGTATGCTCGGCTCATCTCGGGCCGGCCGAGGAAGACACCGGGAACACTGTTGCTCCAGGAGCCATTAAAGGGTAGGACACCACCGGCCGTTCAACAAGCCGCGCAGTGGGGGGGTGGACGGCGCAACAACGACAAGGGAGGGACATAGCCCCGTCGCATCTAATAAAATTACACCATCTTCCCGTAGGGGAACCCTGAGTAGTATGCGAAACAGCCATGGGCTCAACGCAATTTCCCATTTCGTAGTTGCGGGTAAGTGAAAATTTTGGTAGTTAACTTGGAAACCAAACTGCAAATATAACGGTAGCTACGTACCTCAACCTAACGGAAACGACCAACTGAAAACTAATGGGCACTTGAATCGACCCCATGGCTCCTTTGCATACTACTCAGGGTGCCCCTGCGGGAAGATGGCGTTATTTTTTTCTTGTAGCCGAACCTTGTTGGCAGAACTAAACAATGCATTAACGTGCGTTTGTGATGGCATCAATTGCCATTAAATGTCTTGCTTCATCCTATCTTTCATCACAGTGCCCGAATTTTGGGTGTGTGGCAAATTGTGCTGTCACAGACATTTTATTTAAACATAAACAGCAGACGAGTCTTCAACTGATGGAACATTCTCACATTGCAGAAAGACAAGAAACGTGTGCTAGCTAGGTGACTGTGGGCCTCCACACGAAGGAGTGAGAGAGAGAACAAACTTTATTGTCCGCAAGACCTATTTCCAGGTCCTAATTTCAGTCTTAAATTAATCGCTTAGATGCGTGTTTCTGGATTTTCCGCTAGATTTTATAAAGTGGCCTCTTGACCCTTTTTATTCGTTACTTTTTACTTTTTTGGCTCATGCACAGTGCTTTTTTCGTCTTGTGCTTTGTGTTCGTATTCCTCCTTCTTGTTATTATATTATATTTGTTTGATTAGCGACCATCTTTGTTGTTTTTACTGCGAAGAAATTATACCTCTACCCGCCAAGGGTTCTGTCGCGACCGTCGGCTTCTACAGAAAACTCCCGCGTACAAATAAAAGAAATTACTCGTACCGCCACGAATCGAACGTAAACGCCAATAAAGTAACGGAGAAACGGTCTGTCATCTTACCGACTCAGGTAAGCCCACACGAGGAGACAGGGAGAAAGACGGTGCACTCAACATGCACTGCGGCCGATTCATCACCTGCGCTCATTCAAAGCCCTCGTGTGCAGTGAAAACCGCAAATTGTATACCGGCGTTCACGTGTTATCGATTAGTGGCGAAATGAACAGCGTCTCGAAAGCGGGAGTGCTGGGAAGGAGCTCCTTGGGGTGACGCATGAAACAAGAGTGAGGGGGTGGGAGTGAGAGAGATGATGCCATTGCTGCGCGTGCCGGCCTCCTCGTTACAGTTCGCCAGACGCTCTTCTCCGCTCTGTTTCCGCAGTCCCTGCTGCATTCGGTCACCTCTGGCATCCCTCTTTTTAGAACCACGTGTTCGTATTCAAGTGACGTCGCACGGGTAATCCTTGTGGGTCTCGTTCACATCTTCGCAGTCAACCACCTTCACAGCGTGGAGCGGAGCCATTTTTTCACTGTTCCGACTGCCGCCGGGGCAATGGATTATCTTCACGGACTCCAAGGCAGCTCACGAAAGCTTGCAGCGCAACCACTGTTTCAGCATTCACAATTACTCTTATCGTGAAATAAAATACATGTACCATCTAGCCAATGACACTGGACACCAAATAAACTTTCCGTGGCTTTCTGGCCAGTCTGGTGTTCCAGGGAACAACCAGTAATATTTAGTTGCTCGCAGGGGCCTTGAAATGAATTATATGGGAAAGGTATTCTTCACTAATCATCACACCTCAGCTAACTAAACGCACTTATTTTATTGGAATGGAACCGCCGTGCATAGTCGCTTACAAAGCACAATTGTGACTTCTTGGAATAAATAGACCGTAATGTCATGACGAAGCTTCAAGATCTCCGGGTCTAGAGGCGTTATATCACCCACTATGCCTCAACCCAGCGCTTACGAAGTAAAACCTCTTTTGACATGGCACAAGCATGAATGGTTACTGCGATAACTGCGAGTCACCGAAAGTCGTGAAACACCTGCTGTTTGAGTGCCCCGTTTGTGAGACGGTTTGATGCATAAAATCCAGCACCTAAGCCTAGGACCAATTGGCTTAAAAATACTTCTCCGCCTTATGGCCCTCCCTGACTGCTCCACGCGAAGCACAAGTGGCATTGTTTGATAACATGGACGAGATAGGCGTCACATAAATTATTCAGAATATTACTGTGATGTTCCGAAACTGCTCACACAAACTGAACAGTGTTTTTTTATTTTACATCTTTTTTCGTCGTCCCTCTTCTTATATAGGGCCTTCTCTATCCTGCCTTCCCATTTTCCACGCCGAGTAGCATGTCGGTGTTGAGACTCCTGCAATCCTTTCGGCTTTATGCTGTAATAAAGAGCTTTCTTTTCTCAATTTGGGAAAAAAGTGAATAGTTTTCTCCGATGCGAATAGCAACGTGGCTGCGTCCTGTACACAAAGTTGATACAAATTATAAGCTGTGTAGGGACAGCGATGTTAAATTTAAATGTGCACCTGAAAAAATAATCTTGCGCTTTCTACACAAAGGCAACTTATTTCTGGGCATCTATCTGTCTTAAACAGCTCTAACATAACAGCAGGTAGCTGCCACAAAAAGCGAGCGTAAACGTACGCGCGCACAATAACACGTGTCAAACCAATGGTTACTATTCCCGGACAACCGCTAATGTCGGAAATCTGCGCCGCCGGTTATGTTCGAGGTTTTAAATCAAAGTTGTTAAGGCTTAGTCGACGGCGGATGAGTCTCCTGCATTGTGTGGTTTCCGCGAGCAATGAATCCTGGTAGCTTCATGCTACGCACATTTCTTTAACAGCCTTAAAACTGTACAAATTGCTAGCGACGACCATTGTAATCGTTATATTCCTGATATGCCAAGAAGGTGTTTGGTCTTTTCTCGTAAAGGATAAATTGAAGTGCATGAAAATATAGATTCTTCTTGACCTATAATTAGGTTGTTCTTTAGAGTCAGAAGATAGTTTTTACATGTTAGTGTCAAGTTTGGATCTGATAATTGTCACACTTGTAGAGGATGCTCCGAAACTTATTTCCTGAAATCGTGATCGCCACGTTGAGGTAATTTTTTAGTTGATTCGTTAATCCTCTGGGAAGTGTCGATTGGGGTTGATAGTAGCAGAAAACTCTTGCCACATCTACGAGGCAAGCATCAAGGCTAAAGTCCGGAACCATATATGTCGACCGCAGAGATGAGTTCGTCAGAGGTAGAGCCAAAGTTCTTTAGAGAAATCCGCTTGCCTTTGTGACTTTTAAGTCATACATTTGCAAACATTTGAAGGAATGGTGTGCAGCAATAAATTGGTTGTATTTATTCGACACAAGTATATGTTACCCTTGACGTCTGTCAAGCGTTTGGCACCGCCGCCTTTGAGTGTAGACAAAAAGTTCGTCGAGCTTTGTGTGATCTCCCTCAGTGCCGTGAAAAGAACAAATGGGGAATTCTGCGAAAAATACCACTCGAGCGCGCGATCTGTGCTTCTTGTTTCGTTCGCTTAACTGTTATTTTTAGCAGCGCTGCAACGTGTAGGGCCACTTAGAAGCATCGAAGTTGATCTGTTTGAAGTAAAGCAGCTTATCAAAACTACTTTCTTAGGAGTCAGGAGCTTTGCTGGTGCTCTTCCGTTTCATTTTTTTTTGCTCGAACAGCCATATCACCGACAGTATCAGTGAAATCGTTATTCTAACGAAGGTAATCTCAAAACAAAGGTGGTGGTTGTTAGCCTCGAAGATCGCAAACGCTTTTATGGTATCGAGCATTGTTACTAGCGCATAGAAGAGTCTCCTTTTTTAGGCAACAAAAACCGTTTTCTTGTGGGATTTGCAACGCAGCGGCCTTGCTCCGGTAATATGAGGAAGATGCACATTTTGTAACTTACCAATCGGATAAAATAAAAAAAGAACAGTATGGCACCTTAAACATACTTGATTTTCTATGCTTTATTAAACTTTACTCAGTATTTTTTCACAGTCAGCCAGAAGCGTTGGCCGTAGAAATGAGTGAACCTATTTTCAGGCTGTGCGGTGTTGCTTTGTAGTGCATACTTAGATCCAGACGCGGTAGATAACGATGGCAATGGAAATGTTTTTACGAATATGTAAACGTGATAATAAAATAAGTATATATCGCACCCATTGTTCAATATAGATAGCCAGACTCATGAAAAAGTGGATATTGTCGGGAACTCTTGCATGATAAACAGAAGCACTAAGGGGGATAAACTGTAAAGGGACGGACAACCGATTTTTGTCGCGTTTATGTTCTCTAGCTCATATGAAAGCCAGCGTTTTATATAGTCTGGTAACCACAAGCAATTTTTAAACAAATTGGCGGAAATAATTTTAATTTGACAGTAAACTTCCTGAAATCCGAAGGGTGGTGGTTTGTAGTGTCGAAAATTGACACTACAATACGTGCCCCTATCACGTGACCCGCAAACCTAGCCGCTACTGTAACTGCTAAAACATTTATTTACGTATTCAAAACCTTTTAACACGAGTATTTCTACAAGGTTAAGTTGTATATGTATTTCTAAACATCATTTTGGAAATTTTAAAGACACGCCGCCTGCCGTCGCTGGGTTGCTCTTAGTGTGGCTAACTGAGCCTCCATGCCCAGAATCAAGGGCAGCGTTCAGTAAACAGACCCTGTGAAGGAGCTTTGACGATCCTGCCTGAGTCAGGGGCGTTTGTTCGGCCAAAATATTTGATTTCAGTTTCCAAATACGCCAACGGCGGCTTAAAAAAAAAAAAAAACGTCGCGCCCGGGGAGAATCGAAGTTCCCACCTTCCCAACGTGATGCCAGATTCTACCTATCGTCTATTTCAACAGATGGCGCATTTGTGCAAAATAGACCATTGCATTAAAAAGACAAAGGTACAGGAAAGCCGGCGATTCAAACATTTTTACTGGGGGCCAGTTTTTAAATATTGTTTTTCATTTCGCATAGAGACAAAAGTATGTTGCCGAGCTACTCTGTGTTATGGTTGCCAGCATTATTTTTGGGAGGGACACATATGGCTCGTAGGTCTAAAAATTTCGAGTTAAAAAGTTCTATGGCGTTATCAGCAAAACCGTTTCTCGTCAAGGTGCTTTAAGTGATGCCCTTTCATTTGGGATAGAGAATATATACTCGACAAAAATCGGTTGTCTGTCCCTTTAAGATGATTGGTGGGCTTGTAGATGTTGACTGAAGTGGATGTGCTGAGGTGCGCCTAAGGCTTGTTTTCTAAGTTCGAAAGCCCTATTAGCCTGCCTTTGCCTACTTCGCATAATTGAAAAACCGCTGCCTCCGTTAACCCACGTCTGTTTGATAGTTTTTAATTGGATTGGCATAGGTTGACGCGCAGGAGAGGGAGTGGGCGATCAGGGTATGCAAAGGGCAGCGTTACGTCTAACGTCACACTCCGTGAACCCATCTAATTGCGCGTCCACGTACAATGCGAATGAAGCTGCTGGCTCACCTTGAAGGTTGCGCGACGCTGGACCTATACATAGAAATTTATGCCTAGCGGTATAGATTGCCGCCTCAGGTTGTGGACTGGAAAGTGTTGGAAAACGTACTCATTGTATTCATTGCATGTGAAGCTTCCGGTAGCGGTTGACGTCATTTAACTTGAAAGCGAAACTTTAGTCCTAAAGTCTGGTAAATATCTTGTATGTTTTGTTCCGACGAAAGGGAAGGAAAAGCACAGATTAACTATTCGTGCAATTGTATATTGGGCAATGGCTTATGAGCACGTGCGTTTGCTTCTGCAGGGGCCATTGTAAGATACAGTCCACCTGCATTTACCGCTGCTCCTAGCGGCGGACAGTGCTAACAGCCATGAAGAGGAAGTATCGTTTCGGCCGGCCCGGTGCCTGGTCGCGCAGCCAGCCAGGCAGCTGGACCTCGACGCGCTTCTGTCAGGGCTGCTGCGAGCGCACGAAAAGGTTGCGTGCAGGCTCTCCACCCAGGCCAGCCGCAAGCTCGCCCGCCTGGTGCAACGTCACTTATGTCTGGCATAATAGCCGCATTCTTCTCAATTTCGGTTTCAAAACCGCGAACTTTTGCAGGTAACTTGCAGCGTGAATTCACATATTTCAACTTCGTGTTTTGTTTTGGCAGTTTTTATGCAGACAAAGAGGTATAGGGTTTTTATGAGGCCACAATTTTCACTGCATGTGTACTATAACCATGCGAAAAGACGATGTTCACGTAACATCAACTATACCATGCAGTAAATTTTAAATACGAAGTTGCTAAACAGTATAGTTAGGGCTAAGTTAATTGCGTTCATGTGTTGATTAGTATCAATAATCAATTTATCGAAACGTAAGAACGTATACTAAATTCCACAGAACCTTTTACAATTAGAAAGTATCTAAGAATTAAGGAAAATTACATTAGATTCTGGTGTACCATAACATGTACTGTCAAAATATCAGCGTTCCCGTTCAGTACACAAAGACAACAAGTCATACGACGCAGAACTCGGAGACAGGCCATCAGTTATTATGAACCAATCAAGGTTAGGGGAGTGCCTCCTGTCAAAAGAGCAGCGTACGAAGCTACGAAGCTGCAAATTGCACTGCACAGTGACCTCATTCAGTTAAAATTCAATCAAGTCTTTCGTACAAAATTTCTTACACGTATTTCGTATTTGAATGGGGCATGCGTCCACTTTGTGCTGCAAAACGTCGGCGGCCCTATTGGCGCCACTGACCTGAGAGCTTGCACTTTCAACATTAAAAAGTTGTGATCGTGCTTTTCCCTTGTCACTATAGAAGAGTTTGCAGCATGTAAAAATTCTGAACACAAAATTTCGTTTTTTCAGCACCGCGTGTAGCCACCGAGTGTAGTTTTGTCCGTGGAGCCGAAGAGACAACGCCTTCTATATCGATGAGAAATTTACTTTGTTTGACGTGAAGAGTGATTAAACGCGCACGGTGAATCTCTCGTCTTATTTTATTGGGTTTGGTCTTGCAGCTCTGCGCCGTCTTCTGTTCACGAGGATTGACAGCCACAATATTAATCCTTTTGCGTGGTGGCCGCTCTTACTTCACGCTTCGTTGACATTGATTTGTAATGCTCTCTGATGTATGGCTAGCGCTGGTCTTATGGTGGGACGAGATGGGAAAAATTCCATTACACTGAATGAGAAGCGCGACCAGTGGAATTGTTGAGCGCATGGAGGGAGTAGGAAGTTGCCTGAAAATAGACGATAAAAACGTTGTTTTGAGTGCTGTGATGCAGGGTGAGCAAAGACGCATTGTCTTGCTTGGATGCAACGACGCAAGAAATAAGAAAAGTGCTTTGCTAATACAGAAACAAGGGCGTTGTGAGCACAAAAGCTTTGCATATTTAGCCTGCCTAAAATATTGATTTTTTTTTGCCAATGCAAGGGATGTGACCTACGCAAAGATGAGATTGAATCATGTATTTCACATGGCAGCATGAAGTGCAAGTTACAATTGACACCAGATAGAAACATAACATGGTCGTAATGCAGAGTATAATTCTGTCCATTGCAAACAACAAGAAATACGCGCAACTTCTACAGTGGTTATCGTGGCAGCCCAGGCTAACGTAGCACGCAGAAAAGACAAACATTCAGCACAGTTATTAAGATAATATAGAGGCCATTGAGCACAAAAAAAACGAAGAAAGGGAAATAAACAAATCACATATGATTTTTTCAAACTATTCCCGAAAGCGCACCGACAAGTCGCTTGAAAAGAGAAACAAAAAAAATTGGGACAGAGAGCAAATGCGCTATCTATTGACAAAACGTTAAACGTGTGAAAAGTTTGAATTTCATAACGGGCACGGAAGCGCCAATGTGATTTAATAGGAGCCTTAACCTAGCCGGCGTACGCTATACGTAAAAATATAGGCGGTGATGGACGTCTTTTTCCGATAAATAGAACAGAAAAACAGTGAAGTTGACTATATAAAGGACACAACTCGAAAGTATCATCCTCATTTATATATATTGTTCAAAATACCATCATCTTTCATCAACAGAACATGGACGTCATCGTCAAGTGAGTGTCCTACTATGGCGGGATCTTGCGAAATGGGGCAGTCGGTTTGTTGGCACCTGCATCGTTTACAACTCTATCTCACGCCAGTTGAACTCGATTAGACTACATATAAAGTCCTACTTCACCCATTTCCTATCTTAACCCGGACGCTTATATTGCCCACATCGATATTTATCGGAGCGTCATGATCATACTTTCTCCTGTCAGAGAGCAGAATATATGCTCTGGTACTGCGTTTTTATCCCCGTTGTGGCACGGATTTCCGGAGATTATGTGTCATGTAATCAGAGGTCCGCGCGTGCTTCTCCGGAAACCTCCTAAAGCTCGTAAGCCGTTCACTCCTACATTAAACATCGTGTTTGCTTGTCTTCCACACGTTCTCTGTCTTATATGCTGTAATGTCGAGATGCTCATGCGTAGCGGCTCTCTGAGATGATAGGACGCTCTGGAACGAGTCTGGAACGGCATTTTGTGCCTGTTTTAATGACTTTGAAGTGTCCGATGGTGTGCGCAGAATTTGCGACATCGACCAAATATTCTCCATGCGGATGTGAAAACCTTTTTGTGCAAGGCTCGTTTTATTCCTGCAGTTTGATTATTGAGTTAACCTCGTAAAGCGCTCGTAAAGGATGAAATTTGTCGTTGATGAGGCAAACCTTCGCTCGAGCGCATACACACGCATTTGCCGTGCTCTCTATGCTGTACAGGGGCCGTCATAAGTAATTGGAGCACGGTAGCTGTGGCCGAACTGTATCGGAGCGCCTTGTAGCTGCAGCAGCGGTAAATGAAAGAACGAGAACACACATGCGCGCCTCCCGACGGCGATAGCCAATCTATACCTCTAAAACCACTTTTTAAATTTGGCTTCGAGAATTGCTCGCAGCATAGTGCTCCCAGCGACGGCGCTGATAGCAGAGACGATTCTGGCAGCGTCTCTGGCGCACTTACAGCTGCCGGAGAAGCGGCGCGCTGTCACATGAATTTGTAGCGAGTTTTTCGTTCAAATATTTTTACGTGTGTACGCTATCAGCGCAATCCCGAGACCAGTATGCTGCGAACAATGCTTGAAGCCAAGTTAAAAAAAGGGGTTTGAGAAGTATAGATGGGCTATCGCCATCGGCAGGTGCGCATGCGTGTTTTCGTCCTTTCATTTACCGCTGGTGCAGCTACACGGCGCTACGATACAGTTGGGCCACAGCTCCCGTGCTCCAATTACTTATGACGGCACCTGTACATACACTCTTTACTCACCACAATGCCTAATTCCCTTGCAAGACATTATCTCCCGTAACCGCAAGGCCTAATCATGCGAAACGAACCGCAAGGCCTAATTCTCCCTCATGAACTGTTTCAACGCGAGTGCAATGCGTCGACTCGGTAAGATGAACGTGACCGTAAGAAACTACAGAGAGTGCGTCTGTGAGAGCCGTACGAAAAAAGGTTTACACTGGAATGTTTATAAATGTTGTTGGGTCCGAAGCTGTGCGCCCTTTTAAATGTAGAGCATTTCAGTGACTCACGATGTCACCCGCGTTGACGTCCGTAGTCGTAGTCCGCACCCCTCCCCCTACATTACCGTAATTACCTGATTCTAACGCGCCCCCGATTCTAACGCGCACCCAAATTTCCTGGCAAAAAAAAAAACGAAAAAACGTGCACCTCCGATTGTAACGCGCACGGAACTTTGTGATCAAGAAAAACGAATGCGAGAGAAATGAGCGATTTATTTCTCGAAGTAATCTCACTCATCTCACCCCTCGTCGTTCTCCGCTGACCACAACATCTCGTCTTGGTGCCGTCAAGCGCGTTCGCGATGCCACACTTCTGAAGGAACGTTCAACCATGGTTGATGGGATCGTGGCCCACGCCTCGCACGCCCATCCCGCGAGCTTCTCCAGAGGCGCACGCTTCTGCCGACTGCTTGTTTTGAACGCGTGAGGGCCGCTGCTGCCATTGCTGTTATAAAGCGTGCAAGTGCAATGATTTGACGACTTGTGTGAACGCCGATAAAAAGCCTAGGCGCCTAATCCAAAAAATTGTTGCTAAAAGCTTTGGCGCCATCTTGATGGCGATGGCGATGGGCGGGGTGAAATTTCCGTTGTTTCGGCAGTTTCGGTTTTGTATCCGATTCTAACGCGCATGCGATTTTTCGACCCATTTTTCCGGAAAAAAGGTGCGCGTTAGAATCGGGTAATTGGGGTATATAAAAAAAATACTATCCGGCGCCTGGTTTCAATCCCTCGACCCTGCGGGCGGAACGCAATGTACATGGTGCTCTACCCACTGCGCCACAAAGCCGACACAGAATGGGAGGCTACGAACGCGCCTTATACCCTTGACTCATTCAAACTACGTCAGAAGGCTGCTGATACAACGCATTCACTACCACCAACTCCCCAAACACTAAACGTTAACGCAATACACCCACCCCCTATGCGACGCATTTACTCGAGTCCCCCTCGCGGGGAGATGGGCCCATTTACGATGCCAGTGCAACGCCGGCACGTGCGGGGAGAAAAGCACAAAGAGAACAGAACTCCCGCTGGCGCAGTCTCAGGCAGGGGGCGCGCGAGCACTGCGAAGGTGGGAAATTTGAATTGCATGGGTTGGTAGCAGTAAGCGGATAAGGGCGGTACAGGCCACTATGGCGAATCACTGCTCTGCATTTCCGACAGCTTTCAAATTAAGTGGAACGGCTATTAATTTTTTATGTGTCATACGTTTAAGCCAGGAACTAACTGAGCCTCTGGCTCCCAGAAGTGCTGAGCGATAACCCAATCTGCCTAGCATACCAGAAAGCACTGGCAAGGCTGAGGCATTCACTGAAAAGTGGTGGCGACAGTGCTTGCGCTAACAAAGTGTCAGGACAAAAAAGTCGAAGCAGTCCACGATCACAGCCGCTGCAGGGGCCCTGGACTGAGTGCTTTACCGGTTTTCAAGCACAAACCTCTTTTACTTGAATAAGTGTTTAACCACCTCATTCTCTGCCACCAAAGCGCAGGACTAATAAAGTTGCACACAGACTTACTGGATGTTGAAATGTCGCTAAGAATATTCGAGTACTCTTTTGTACTTACTAACTGCAGGTGAGTGTGTTATTTGGCGATGTACCGACATAAAAAAAGGAGTACTGGAAAACGGTACTATATTATTATTTCGAACAGAAAGAAATGGCAACGTCCGGGGGCAAAAAAAATATGTATGAACAACTGATGATTTACAAGAGACCTAATTTTAGCTTTATTATTATTATTAATAATATTATTATTATTATTATTATTATTTTTATTACAGATGACTTATTACAAGCTCTGTTTATTACTTGCAATTTGGCAGCTGAACCCTGTGGACTCCAGCTCCCAAAGCCACCAACAGAAGTCCCCTGTTTTTTGTGTAGCCAAGTATCATATGCAGACGCTATTCATTACAACGCTGGTATCGCCATAGAGTTGTCAGAAAATCTATTGTATGACACTATAACTTTCACGCCCACATCTCTCACGCCATTTTGTGTGCATTCGACGGGAAGCGATAAAGAAGAAAAATGAGTCCTTTTTTCTGCTACAGTGCAGTTAGTTTGTTAGGAAGGCGCTTCTTGTCACCCCATCGAAGTCGTTCACACCAGAATTTTTTCTCTTCACACTTTTTGATGAATGTGTAAAAGTTTGTCTACCAGCTGCAACCGGAGCACAGAAGGCGCTTTAGCCCTGGAGAGACCCACTTAAACGAAGCCTGTAATTTTGGTGAAAGCCCTCTTACTTTCATCTTGATGGCCATCATACACATCACTATCCCTGCTTTTTGTGATCTCAGATCACAGTCCACAGCAAGCATAACATAAAAAAATACGCTTTCAAAAGGTGGACAGAATTTTTCACAATAAAGAAATAAACCCAACAAAAGGTTATATTTATGAAGAGCAGTCTAGAAACAGTCAATTTGCAGTTATGGTTGTAGCTTTGCTATGTAGCCTAAAATATTCTCACTGGACGACAAGACTGTTTTGAAAGTTAATACATGCTGAAGCTTCTGCCCCCTGCATTTAAAAAACTGTGGGGACTGCGATAGGGTCTGCTTTCTGGAAATTAGTTTTGAGCACAAGCGTTGTCTTTATGCTGATCGATAGATTACGTCGAGCGATGCGAATGCTCTCCATCGTCGAATTTAATCAGTTTTTGCCGAACGTATCTTGGCGGGACATCGCGTTCTAGGGGAGCCGAAAACATATAGTTGCGCCGATGGGTGCACAGTAGTTCAGCTACTTCTTTCGTGCACTTGTAAAGTTCTAACTCAACAACAGTTTCTGTCGGAACTGGTGAAAGCACTGCCCGCTTATATTAACTAATTTCTCATTTTCCAAACAGTTTGCTTCTGTAAAAGTGCGATCATAAACTTAACTCTCCGCAAATTTACAAGTGGTGACGCGCAGTCATATAGCCCGTGAAAAAAAGTGAGCGCTGGCAATAAGCTAAACAGAGTGTTTTTTTTCGACATTTACAGCTAGCTTGCATCAGTGGCAGATTAGCCGATAGCGTAAATACATCCTTACATTCATTTCCATCTTTATAACTTAGTACGGGTCCATAAAATGACGAAAACCATCTGCCTTTAGAACGCCTTCTCAGGTATGTTGACTGTCAGATGCCAGACTACAAAATGGTTCTTTAATTGCTCCTGCAAATCGGCTCCTAAAACTATGGAGCGAAGTTGACTTCTTTTAACAGCACCGTAGAAATGCGGAGGTTTTATGGTTCATACTGCCACCGACGGAATCAAAATATGACACTATTAAGCTGGTTATCTTTGGCGCTTAACCGCCCAAATGAGCCCTATTATGAAGGTATTTTTGCTACACCTTAGCAACTGCGGCTGATGTGGAACACTGGTAGAAGCTCTTGCACCATAAATACGCCAGTAGTTTCCCCTCAGCTCAACAATTCTCAAGATCAACCACACCTTAAGCAGGGCACCGAAATTCCTGAGGTAGCTGGCAGAAACTTCCAGTTTGTGGTTGCTCATTGCGGAATGTAACCAACACTTAGCATTTCGTAATGTCCAGTGGATGTCCTAATATCTCTGGGTGACTCCTTATCGGCGTTGCAACTGATGTGCGGCATACTATCTCTCAGATGCCACTTTTCGGGGCATACAGCGCATATCCTGCACTTCCACGCTTGTTGCTGTGACAACCATATCGATTGTAATAGCGGCAGCCGTGTGTATGTTCTAGAATTTCTAAGGAAAATCCCGAGGTAGACCACTTGACATTTCTTCCACTATGACATACCACAATTTATTACGATGATCATCACTCGTTGGCATTGATACCGGGCGGATAGATTGATCCTCTTTGATGTTATTGAAACAAGTTGAAAGATAGAAAAAGAGACGTAGCTTCTGAAATTACCACTTTGCAGATACAGAGCTACAACAACGAATGCTAACACTGCCTGTTATGTCATTTGTGAATGGCGGTATGCGATATTCTGCAAAATTAACTATGAAAACGACATGGAAAACCTTGAAAGGATACACTGTTTTGGCATCTCACAATTATAAGCCATTTTGTTAACAATGTACATGTTTACCATGTCATTTTTGTATGATACGAGGTAGCTGAAGAAGCAAGGGTACGTTAAGAAATACTGTTTTGTATGGTGTACGTAACCAATGCATAACATGTAGCGTATGTGTGGTTTGTCAACTTTGAGCACTTTATATCCCACAAGGTTGATTTCACATCTCAGAATGGGGACGGCCCGCATCGATTGTTTGCGGCGGTGTCCAACGCGAACTCCGAATCTTTTTACAAACCTTCCATAAAGAATTCCGCGATCCACGTACCTGTGGTATTGGAGCCGCTGTTCATCGATTTTTTCTAGACACATCTTCCAGCGATGCTGGCGCCGCCTTTTGAAAACCTGATCGGCAAACCTGCGAAGAAAGTAATCGGTGCAAATCACCGTGAATAGCCGATGAACTTCGTTGTTGAACTGGCCCTTGACCCTAGAAGAACATTAACTTCGGAAGGTTTTCCGTGCAGCCTATTTGTAACTCTGCGTTTCCAGTGGACCCCTTTCATTCAAATACTTTGAGCGCGCCTTCCAAATGCGCTTTCTATAGGTCTGGAAAGCACTTTTTATACAGGTACTCAAGCACAATCACACCACGATGAAGGTATTGTAACTAGAGAACAGGCTACCAGTTTCGCGTAGGTTCTGTCGTAAAGACGGGCATCTAAAATGCACGGAGCGAGCTGAAAGCCTCATGAACTTCTCCTAGAGAATCCATTTTAGGTGCTCGAGGTCAGTAGAAAAACGCAGAAACTGCTGTTTATGGACTCAGCGCATTCTACTTTCCTGCCTTATGTCTTATTCACCATTCCTTTTTCGAGAGGTGCGAGCCAAGGGCAGTTTTTCCAGTCCCCGTTTGTTGCTTGGGATGCGGCTACTTTAATTGCTTTTTTCTCTCGTTTTCCACAAAATTCTACTTAGGTCGTGGCACGCAGAAACACATAAAATTGCACCACCGTCTGTGTGTATTGCCTAAAGTACAGTAACCTTTGTTTTTAGCCTGATAGAAATCTACAGAACCAAGTGCTGGACACCCACTTTATATTTATGTTCGCGTCAAATTGTTATCAGAGAAAAAATATTTGTTTTTTTGTATGCATATTTGGACAGTTTTGATGTTTTGCCCCGAATAAAGAAATAAAAAGACGGTAACCGATTTTTGTGGTTCATTGGTACACACGCCAACAAACCTTTCGATCCTAAATTTATATATAAATTGAGGAGTGCCCACCAGCAGCACTAGGCCTTACTTGAGTGGTGCACTAGGAGTCCAGGCCAACGCACAGAAGAAACAAGCAATGCAGTTGGGATACTGGTGGCGAAGTGCAGTAAATAAAGAAGTACAGTGTAGCGACACACACACACACAAATGCATAAACATGCGCACGCACACACACGCACGCACACATACACTCATGCACACGCACGCACACACACGCACACACACCGCACACGCACACACACACATGCACACACATGCAACAGACACACGCAAAAGCACACGCACACGCACACCCACACACACGCACACAACCACACACGCACACGCACACACACGTATACACACACGCGCACACGCGCACACACACGCGCACACTCGCACATACACACGCACACACACACGCACACACATGCACACCCACACGCACACGCGCACACACGCACGCACACACACACCACACACGGACATGCGCACGCACACGCACAGGCACACGCATACGCGCGCGCGCACACACACACACGCACACGCGCACACACACACACACGCACACACTCACGCACACAACGCACGCACGCACGCACGCACACGCGCACGCACACGCACTCATACACACACACGCACGCACGCACGCGAACACGTGCAAACGCACGCGCACGCGCACACACACACGTACGCATACGCACACGCACACACATGCACGCACGCACGCACACCACACACGGACATGCGCACACACACGCACACCCACACCCACACACACGCACACCCACACGCACACGCACACACACACGCACACACGCACACGCGCACGCACACACGCACACACACGCACACGCACACACGCGCACACGCACACACACGCAAGCACACACACAGGGACACCCGCGCACACACGCACATGCACACACACATGCACAAGCACACACACACACGCACACACGCACACGCACGCACACTCACACGCACACACACACACACACACACACCACACGGAGACGCGCATGCACACGAACACGTGCACACACACACCCGCGCGCACATACACACGCACACGCGCACACACACATGCACAAGCGCGCACACACTCACGCACACAAACGCACGCACACGCGCACGCACACGCACACACACACACGCACACACGCGCACACTTACACGCACGCACACACTCACAGGCATACGCACGCACATGCACCCACACAAATAACAAGAGTAAGATGTAAATATATGGCCAGGTACACGAGCATGCGTGGAGAAAGGCCCATTAAAAAGTCCAGGCATCTGGAAACGCTTATGTTCTGAACATTCGGGTAGTTTTATCACGGTGGAGGAAACAGATATGGAGAAATACTTGTAGAGCACATCTTAATAATGGACAGCACATACGCGCATGTGGACACAGGAACACATACAAACAAAAACGGGAACTCGGGATCTCTTATAACCCACACTGAGGGAGCATGAAGAGCTTCAAATACCTGCATTTTTAAGAACATGTTTAAACGACATAATGTTGCCTGAAAAGACCTCTAAGGATGCACAAAACTACTGATTATACGCTCGTTCCACATGCATACAGGGCCCAACACCTGGGCGGTCGTTACATCAAAGCATAAGTGTCGACGGAGTTCTCATATTGGTGCCTTTAGCCGAACAAAGCTCACTACCTTCGGGCTGACGAATTTAAAGTGGACACAGTTAAAAAGAAAAAATAAATCGGTTTTGTGCGTCTACATTGTATTTTTTCCAGCTGTTAACCCGCTTGAGGATGTCTTGTAGGCGTATTTTACATGCTGGGTATGGTGGCGAGAGAAGATGCGAGTGAACAATTTTTTGCACCCCCTCCAAGAGAAAATATAACGATGCGCCTATACAGTTCCATGCTGCGGATGCAGACTCCACCTTTTGGTGAGTTTCTGCCATCCTTCGATTTTGTTTTTTCTATCTGTAGGCAGCACTGCCCAAATGCATTCTTTGCAACAAACGTTTCTCGTCTGATAATCCACCCTGCTAGTGGTTTTGCGGTGTAACAATAAAAAACTTGCCCGTGTTCTCTTCTATGCGACCTTCGGTGTGCGTTGGTGTGATTCTTGTATTAGGAGGTATCGTCATTATCATTTGCTTCTACTTGTCCAGTGGAAGAGAAGTGCCTAATGCATAAATGTAAGCACCTCGTAGGCTTCACTATGCTCGCGGAAGGTATATAAGTGCTCATATCTTGTTTTCAGCCTTCCCGCTTTTATTCCCCTACACGCCACTCCCCCACTGAAGGGTTGTAGACAGGGCTATGCAGCTTCTTATCTGCAAGTCTTTGATTTCGTTCTTTCCATCTTTAGTCAGTGTTGTCCAAATTCATTCTTTGTAACAAACTTTTCTCATCTGGTCATCCATCAAGTTAGTGGTTTTGGGGCGTACCAATGACGAACTACAGTTAGATTGGCCATCGAGGCTGTGGTTGCAGCAACAAAAAAAAAACAGTGCGCCTTGTGATGAACTCTGTAACTATTGACACGCTTATAAATTCTACATTTAAATGTGCTGCTGCAACTTTCCCCGCACGCGCACTCATCAGAACATAAAATAGTTCAAGGGAACGTTGCGTTCCCCTAGTGAAGCCTTACGCGGAAAACGTCTCTCTGAAGGAATCTTTTAGGTTAAGAAGCCGGTAGGGCGTTCACCGTAGAGTCGTTCATTAATACAACAAGATTACGGTAACGAGAGAGAAGCATTCAATGTATGTCGACGCAGAAATGAATACTTTCGATAGAAAGACATGCCCAGGAGTGGAGCGCATAAAAATTGATGTGTGTAGTAATCAAGTCCGCGCTTGGCTCAGTACTAAAAGTTGAAGCTCAGTGTCACGCACCTGCTAAACCGAGCTAGCATTTAGCTTTAAAGTAACGTTACAGCATGCGTAGGCCGAGCGATTTTCGCTGTACGACGGCACGAGGACAAGCTGAACTGCCACCGTGGAAACAAAAAGCTTTTTATGGTTCAGCGGCCTTTACAACTTGCATAATTGATTTTATTTATTTGTTTTCCTCAACAAACACTGAACAGACTGCTGAGCTAAAGGTTGGGAGCAGCAGCTTGGCTACGTCAGGAGAGGCGGTACATGACCGAAAGCAATTCACAACCATGTTTCATAAACATTTGCAAGAACCATTGAAGGAAATATTAGTTTAGGATGAATGAGATGAACCTATAATATTTGTCAAATAATGAAGTTCGGAATAAATTTGTATGTACGACTTATACACGTCAATTTATACTTTCAAATGTGCACTACACATGTGCGCAAAGCATTATTGCGAACTAAAGCTACCGCAGATTGAACCATTTTTAATAGCTTTTCATGTACATGAAAGACTCTCTCCGGCTTCATACACTTTACATCTACACTTAACTTGGAGTAATAAAATTGTGCGTGTGGTATTTGTTTATTTGGTATCATTTGTTAATATTTAATGTTTTAATTAAAATAATCTATTACCCCTCTACCTGCTTTTGAGAAAATATTCTCTTGCAGTGGCGGCAACACCATCTACATTTAGCGCCACTATGATCATCATTCGTATCCTTTCACAATTATCATCAGTGGTGTCTTGCCAGCGTCAGCAGTTCCACGCGACAAGAGATCGAGACGAGTCACCGCCGCCGCCTGCAGCGCAAGAGGTACCCGCACGGCTTGCCCAGGCTACGCTGCCACGCAAGGTACCCTCCTTGCCACCCAGCACGGCGACGTCCTCTCCCACCGATGCCGACACCTTGGTATCCACCCACAGCACGGCAGCCGCACCTTCAGTGGCAAAACTCGAAACTGACGTCATAGCATACGCTCACCAATCACAGCCTGTCTAGTTGCCTTCTACCACACCGCAAGAAGGCGCGGGTGAGCCACAGAGCACCGAGGCGGTGGCCCCCATCCCGCGTCGGTTAACACCACCGTTATCTAAACGCACTGTGAGCCCTCCTCTGACACCGCTCCACGACTAGTGCTTCAAAAACATCACCAGCTGGATTTCAGGCTGTGCGCCAGGCCCAGTGCGCCCCTGACGAAGCGGACGTCGTCGCATCCGCCAACTGCCATCAGGAAATTTCGGCTAACGTTTTGGTGAAGCCACGGCAACGCCGTGACCCTACCCGGCACGACGTCCCCAGTTGCAACAACTCTGAACTCAGCTGCTTTGCCTACAAGCGACGTGCTCGACAACCAGGAAACATGTGGGCTAGTAGACCCTCGAAGAGCAACGATGGACATTCCTCGACTACCTGCGACCGAAATTTGACGGGTCGAGTAAGTGAGAACAAAGAAGAGCGCAGTCGCAGTCCGAGAAATCCACCTCGTTCACTCTCGCATGTTGCTTTATCACCGCATTATCACCGCACCCTTTCACAATCGTCATCAGCGGTGCCTGGCCAGCGTCAGCATTTCCACGCCACAGGAGATTCGAACACCACCGAGCGCCTGGGCGGTAGCATGCCACCGCCGCTCTCCAGCTCCGGCCGTGCTTACGAATTCGAATAAATGTAGGAGGCCACCGCTCACCGAGTCCACGGACCATTCCCTAGAGTCTATATATTTGAGTTATTGGAGCATTTCGAGTAAATAGCGCTTCGGATTAATTATATTATACCATGTTTACGAGAAAGAGCCAACAGAAATTTATGGTTTCTGGTCATAACTCATCGTCAACCCTACGACATTCTAAAATATGCGGAATATTTGGAATTGTTAAAAAAAACTACAAAAATTGCTGACTTTCGTTCCTCTCATTCAGATCGGATAGTGTTGTATAATAATCGTAAACTTATGGTGTGTAGTATTCAGCCACCATTTCGGGAGAACCAAAAAAGTTTGCAGAAAAAATTTAAGAAATGCTTGTATTAGTACTTATTGCCCGCTGCAAACTACAATACCGCATCTGTGACGCAAATAAAGTATGATATACTTGAACATTTACAGAAACTGGCATAAATTCTGGACACCGAGAAACAGCTCGAGATTCCACAGAACGTGGCGTGTAAGATATGTCACATGTCTCTCCAAATTCACATGGCACCATCCCGAAATGCAGAGAATTTTCTGTTCCACAACAACATCAATTTTGTTTGTAATGTAAAGTAGGCTACTTTTAGTTTTTAGGCTGAGTGTTATTTTTAGCTCGAGACCAGGCAGCTATCGTTGTATGCTTACTTCCATGGAAGTTCAACTCTGGCCAAGCTGCGGAACTGTCACGGAAAGAATTACACTTTAATAATAAGCAATTGGCATCTTTCTAAGTATTACGGCACCTGCTTACGATATTCACTTCAGAGTAACTTACAAAGCCTGAGATGGATTTGTTTGAAGATGTTATTGAGGTATCGTAAGCGTATAATACGCAGTGGCATGAAGTAAACAATTTGGAAGATCATTATTATATAGTAGAAACAGCAACGGACGAAGTATCGACCTTTGGGGCGTACCTTTATTAATAATTTTTGCATTAGAAAACACGCCATTCACGTACACAACGTACGCCCTATTTAAAAGGTAGTTGTGGCAAAACGTTAGGGTTGGGCAAGTTACTCCATCTCTTTGAAGCTTCGTAAATAAGGTGTTATGATTAATGTTGTCAAAAGTTTTGGTGAAGTCCAAAAATACAGAGCCAACTATGTAGCCATTATCGATTGAATGAGTAATGTGATCAGTTAACGAAGGCAAGGCTATGCTAGCGTAGCTTCCAGATTGAAGCCCAAATCGACATTGTTTTTATAGGTTAAATTTATACAGAAGCCCATTTGAACGTTTGAGAAACAACAACTTCCTAGTAATTATTTGAAGGAAGAAATAAAAGAAATCGGCCGATATTTGAAACTTAAATTGTTTACCCAAAATGACCATAGCACTTTTAGTTCGGAAGAAAAAATGCCAGTTTTGGAAATGAGGCTCATCATATTACTAATAGGCTCGCAATAAAATCTTGCACAATTTTTAAATGCCTTGCCCATAGATTGTTCAATCCAGAACTAGTGTTTTTCATGTTGCCGATTCTTTGAAGTCCTTCTTCAGATGTCACAAGAAAAAGAAAAAAATGAGCACGATGAACCAGGCAAATCTGTTTGATAAAGACCCTGTTGTTGTTCGTGACGTAATGAAAGCTAAGCGCTGAAAGCGTTAGCTGCAGAGCTAGGGTGATTGTATGTTTCATTGTTAGAGCAGATTTTAGATAATGTCTTTGGAGCAAAAGAGGGCTTCAAAAATGCATTGAAGAGCTTCCACTGTTTTTCGGTATTGTGTTGATTGTTTATGACGGCATTGCTATAGGAACTCTGTATGGCCACTTTCAATTATTGCGCTGCAATACCTTTTGTATCGCCCCGCTAGCGTTGCAAGGTTGCCGCTTAGCTTTTTTGTACAAGTTTTCTTTTTCCTAAAATAGTTGATACCCCAGTAAAATTACTAGTGAAATTATATTTTTGTTGCGATTGACTGCCCTCGAACTGACAGTGACTGGTGCATGGAACAGGCTACGAAATTCATTGAAAGTTTCAACGCGATAAGGCGACGACATAACATGGGACCAGTCGGTGGAAGTTATGGCCTCGATGAATTTATTTTTGTTTATCATTGTTATGAAATATGAAGACACGTTTGGAGAGTCGTCACCAGGGAATGCAAAACAAGAGGAAATGACCGGTAATATCAACTTCAGCAAAGCCAGAGAGGAGGAAAAGTGAAACATTTCATCAAGCTCGATCTAATACGCTAACTGTTTCATGAAAATTGCATCGTGTGTGGAAAGTGATTAATGCCTCAAGGCCATAGCCGGTAAGGCAATCATTATAAGCTGCATACGTACTGGAATTATCTTGGAGTAAATGTTTATCGATATCAGGTACATTTGATAGATTTGGTTTCGGACGATAGTTAAGAATTTTATTTAGGGAAAATAGAAATTCAGCGACAGAAAATGACGGTGAGAGACAAATGCAGCCGAGAAAGAAGGTTTTACGACTATCTGGAAGGAATGGAAGGTCGGTCTCTATCCAAACTGATAAACAGTGAGTGGCGTCACTGGCAAGATCTAGCCTGCGACTTTTTGGCAATGCCAGAGGAAACGAGAATGGCCGCACCACCATGACTATCAAGCGCGCGGTGGCAGTACTCAGAGGTGCAAGATCGAAAGGCGCACAAGACAGAAGCAGCGACTTCGAGCCATGCTTCCGATGTAAAAATGAACGAAAAAGAGTCATGTTGAGAAGCGACGAAATTAAGGATTACATCACTGCTTTTTTCCAAGGCTTCTTGTTTGGAAATGGATGACGGATCGGTGATCATCGGTAAATAAATATTTACAGTCATCCGCGGAGAACAAAGACATATTCATTAGATCAACTCATGCCCACTACAGAACACTGCGAAAAAAAATGATAATTTACGGGAAAATGCGCAGGTCTACATCGGATGACATGCAGAAGACTTTGCTGTCACACATCTTTCTAGTTCTAATTTGGGAATTGCCAGTCCAGAGGAACTGCCGCAAGTACTTTCTTTGAGTGCGGTAACCTGCACGAACAATTTTTTCGTTCTCATACGTCAGATGGTCATTCACATACACCAGTTCGTGTTGGTGATCAGAAAAGCCAATCCGGTTGGTCATCACACAGGCTTTGTGTGTTTTCTGAACGAAATTGTCTTTTTTTGTCGGAACGACAAAGGCGAGCAATAACGTTCATACCGTCCCCTTTAGTTGACACACATGAACGTAATCCACGTTAGCCGAAGAAAGAGGACCGTCGATTGCGTACCCCATGGCTGTCAAAATGGCTGTGCAGTTTTAGCCTTTGATAACCTGTACGCCCTTGATCTCAACGTTATTCTGTCGAGAGTACTGTTCTAGGTTACCGAGGCGCTTTTCCAGCGCTTCATTCATTTTAGATGCGAAGCAGCTTATGGTCGCGGCTGTTCCCTCCGCCGTTGTGCGGCCGCCATTGTGCGGAGTCCACACCCCCACTGCTTATGCGCATCCTCCTTCTCCTCCTATCCTTTCCTTGTCTCATCTCCTCTCCTCTCCAGCATTCCTCCTATCCTATCCGACACCCCTGTCCTCTCCAGCATTCCTCCACCACTCTCCGAAGCTCCTCTCCTCTCCGGGATTGCGCAACGAATGGCAACACTTGCGGCTCCGCGCGCGATCATGCGAAGCATCTTAGGGTTAGAGGCGCGACGGTAGCCGCTGCATACTCCGTTGGGGGCGCCACTGTAGCTCCGCGCTATAAATGACGCGCGCGCGCGCTCCGCTCCGCTAAACTACTTTCCTCTCCGGGATTGTGCAACGAATGGCAACACCTGCGGCTCCGCGCGCGATAATGCGAAGCTTAACGGAAACGACTAACTGAAAACTAATGGGAACTTGGGTCGACCCCATGGCTGCTTCGCATACTACTCAGGGTTCCCCTACGGGAAGATGGTGAAATTTTTTAGCCACGGGCTCCTTGTTAGACGCCACGAGTACGGTGTCGGACGCTACCAACTCATCCCTTGCTTTCAACCAACTGATCCCTTGTTCATGAAATCCGCCACTCGCACAGAGCTCGGCATCTTCATTTTTTTCTTCAGCTTTTTCGTTACGTTTTGACGCAAGGTTGGCCACCAAACACCCAAGCCTCTCAATTTTCTTATCAAGTTCGTATATTACTAGGCAATGGCACTGTGTTTTTTTCTTAGATTCACAAACAAAATCTTGATGAGGCAGTAGCCACGGCCTGGGAAATACCAAGAAAACAGTGCAGCGGAATAACTAAGAAGAGAATGCACACCAATCCGCCCTGTGAAGATGGTTGGAAAGCGAAGCTGTAAACCACGCTTTCTGCGATTACCCATGTGACGTCACTTGAATGCGCAAACGTGGCTATACAAGTAGCGAAACCAGAGGAAAATGAAATTTACTTAAGCGCACCCTTTAAAACGTCAAAGGGATATTTTTTGGTAAGGTTGGTTAGATGAATGCATGATTCATGCAAGGTGGTTGGTTGAGTTGTATTGGTGACGCAAATGAGTAAAAACTTTTTTTTATAGGAAATTAAAGGAAGCTCAAACCTGGTGTTACACGATCTCACTTCTGCTCTGTCTCTGCCGCCGCCGACGGAGGCGATTATACCGCCGGCAGAGATGGTGAAGTGACATGCCATGTGTTGGTGTGGGCTTTCTTTAATTTAATAACTCCTACAGCATGCGTAAAGCGCGCACCCAGCCGCTACACTGCCGTGGGCGGAGCGCACAGAGGCTTGAGAGGTTGCGTGACGCTATCACGTGGCATTCAGCGATAACACAGGGGTAAGCCCACAGACGTGCTCAGTGAGTGTACCATCTGTCTCACGCGTCTCCGCGTGTTCTCGTAGCTCAATCAGTAAGACAACGGGCTCTCGTTCCATTTCTCTATTCTTTGCAGGTTCGATTCCTGGCGGTGCCAGTAACTTGCTTTCATTGTTCGCGGGAGTTTTCTGTTGACACTAACGGTCGCGACAGAACCCTTGCGGGGGTAGAGGTAAAACGTTTTGCCTTAAAAATGCAGCTGTGTGTAACCGCCGCCGATAATATCCGACAAGCAGCAACCAAGGTAACACGGTCGGTTGATTCACAGTCGCGCCTGCACCAGGTGTGTCTCGTCTCCTGGGGCTCGTGACGCTTAATGCCTGCCATTTTCATCCTTCATTCTGGTTATTCTCACGCTTCAGATAAGGGACCCTTTATACTGACATATTTTTCTCTTTTATTATCGGCACACACATTCCACACGTGTGGTAAATATAAAAGACCTAAAGGACCGCATAACGTGGTTTTCGTTCAATGTGGTCACCGACATTTTTGCGCCCCCAAGCAGCCACATGCTTCTTATTCTAGTACTACAAACGAGAGACTCCGGTTTATTTATAGATGTTCTCGTTCGCGGGTGTTGGCTCGCGTGCCGCTGCTTATTGCCTGGCCATGATCGGTTTCCGCACCACTTGGCCGCAAGGCCTGTATTTCTGCGAAGTACGCAGCACAACGTCGGACCCAGGGATTTATACACCACAGTCCCCCCAATGTCCTCACAACACCACCCTCCCTGCATGAGGATTTAGGCACCCCCAAAAAGATTCCACTACTACGAGCCCCCCGCACTGAGATCGACGAGTGCACGTTAACCTGCCCGGAAGGCGAGCAAAAGCATGCTACTCCCCCAGACCACACGATTTCCATAGCGCATTTTCTTGGACCAGTGCGGAGTGCCTCAACCGCGACCGTAAAGCTTAGCCAAACTGACAAGGCTTATCCTGTCCTTCTAAGGAACTCACCAGTTTCACATCCATGACTTCAAGGGGTTCTATAAATGTTCGCGTATCCTAGCACAAACTACCTTCTTCTAACAAAAGCTTGATGTGGGCGCCGTGTTGCGAGTTACGTGTTCCTCTCGTCCCTGCTTTAGCGCCGATTAATTTTTAGCAGTACCTTCTACTACCTTTTAATTTTCTTGGGCCCGCGTCATCCTCCTCCAAAAAAAGTGTGCTCTCATTATGCGTGTTTTTGAGCACTCACTAAAACCCCACGCCAAGGTTAGTAGATATGTTTGTTTCTTTCAAGTTCCTTTCAAGTGTGTCCTTAGTAACCTCAAGCGCAGTTTTCAAACATGCAGAACCAACTAGCCCAATTCATCACCTTACTGACGTTTAGTAGATATGCCTGTTTCCAACAATTTTTTTGATGGCTTATAAGTTGGCCCAGTGCAAAACTTCCAGTAAACCTGTCGATTAAAGAGAAACCTGATGACATCGTGTGTGCAAACAAGCCTTCTTGATCTAGCAATTGAGACAAGTCCACGCTGTGCATTGGTAAATACTGGTTACAAGCCGTGTTCCAGGAATGTTTGCAAGTGCTTCTTTGATCCTTTTCTTTGCCTTTCTCTTTAGTGCGGAACGGTGATGTTTCGCATTTCATTTTCTCAGCAACTGTTCCGGTGAAAGAGATACTACGTGTTCTCTCTTAGATCATGCTTACAAAGGATCAATGTTACTATCGAAGGGACAGAATGGATTCATTGCAAAACCCCGTGGGATAACAGATATGGCGCTTGTTCCCTATGGGTTTCCACGGGATACTGCGATCCACGCCTTTCGTTTTCTTTCACCCGAGTCAGAAGAACGCTATCCCTTGCGGGCGCTGGTCCATTTCAATCAGCGTCCACAGCTCGTTCTCTTTGTTGACCTTCTTTCTTCGGCGCCCCAATACGGCTACGCATTTCATCGCGTTCGTGTCTGCATCAATGTTCTGAGCCTGGTGTTCCTCAGTCTGATATGCAGAAGAATCAGTCGCTATTGCCCACAAGTAAGGAAATGGGTATTCGTGACAACGCAGTCTTCGCTACTGTGAAAGGTAGGCGTTTTCATGGCCTGTTTTAGCCATGGGACGTTTTAGGCCATGGCATGGCCTGTTTTTAGCCACCTACGCAAGCACTGTTTTTGTTCAGAAAATTATTACGAAATGTGCGTCACTCGTAAATACAACTACAAAGAGGTATTTGTAAGAAAAATAACAATGCAAATGAAAGTATAAGCGAGCGTATGCATACAAATCAATCAGGTTTGAAAGTAATTTCGTGTTTTGTTAGTGGAAGCAAAAAAAAAGCTAGTGCGCCTTTTTATCTCTGAAAATATAACGGTTCGTGGCGAATACATTCACACCTAATACTGCTCCCAGGAAGCTGGTTTGTGTTTTTGTTTGATAATTCAAGTTAAACATGGATGTAACGAACCTCTGCGTGACCAATTCCTGGATTTAACAGTTTTAATTTACCATTTCCAGCCCCACAGAAGCCCATGTGTTTGCAATCTCTTTTGAAACAAAGGTGTTCTGACGGTTAACCTTGATGTAACAAATTCGCTACGCTGATGAGTCTTTTTTTGTTGCACTTTTTCAGAGAAATTGGCTGTAGACATGCACTAATTTAGTGAATTTCCCCCATACCGCAAACCGTACGTTTTCACGAGTGCGTGTGGTGTCGGTTAGTTGCTGGCCTGCCTGTCGTCGCGCGTCTCCTCTGCTATCTGTTGTGTCTGTTTGTCGCTCACACCTTCCCGCTGCCATAAAACGAGAACTTTTGCCTTTTCAAGACAAGCTCGCAATTTTAAATGCAAGAACGCTTCCGCCCGGTTCAGTGTCCAAATAGCACCCTGTGAGAAATTTTGAGCACTGAAAAGACTTTCAAGTTCGCTAACAGGGGTCCTTTCAGCATTAGTTTGGTCCTCGAAGCGCTTTAAGTCAGCGAAAAAGGTTCAAGAGGCGAAAGGGATACTTAAGTTGCATTTGTGACTACGGTGGTAATCACCTTGCTTCTTTGGATTCTGGTGTAGTGACTGACCTGGTGGGAAAGTAGCAAGCGCAAAGCGCGCATTTTTTTACTTTACAAAATACCTTTAAAGGGTGAGTTCACCGTCAATGATGTCTAGCATACTGGTTTCAGTTCTGCTTCCTTCACGTACACCTTAAATGGAAACCTGAATTTAAAGAAAACCTGCATATAACGAAAAATTGCGAGTTTTTGTCAGATTTGGTGTATCCAGATATAACTGTAATGCAATATACTTATATAGGGGAACCCTCAATTTCGTTTTCTCTCGTCACAACAAAAATTTATTGACATGTCCTCAGACTGCGGAACGGTACACGGTGCTTCCCACGATTGTCTCGTTGCAAACCGACACTTATGGTTATTTATGGGCAGCTTCATTACAAAAAAAAGCAGCCAAGGAATTCTCATACGACACTACTGGATGAGGTTTTTTTTACGGACGACAGCTTACCTCTTGGTGGTAGGGAATCATACATTTTACTTTGGCATTATTTTGACAAGCGTAGGATGTGTTGTGTATACACGAGGTGCATGCGTCACGTACGGAAGAATATCTAAGCATGCACGAACTCTTCTTCGTCTCGTTCTGAAAAAGGCTTGCGTTGTGAGTACGAAACTTTCATTGCTGACTTTAAATTTTAAAGTTTCAGGAAGCCCTTACTGAGTACGTGCCTGCCCTGTTTGCCGCAACGCCTTAGCTTCGTGGACAACATGTGATGGTGAAGAATATTTTGCCTTGTTGTAAGTTATTCCACCCCTCGGCAGTATAGTTGTCAGGTTTGGCGATTTGTCACTGAACTGGAGACTTTTAGAGGCTCGAGGCGATTGAATTTTTACTGTGTCGACTTGGCTACATTCCAGCTCCTTTGAGCACTGATGATTATTTATATATATCTGGGATTTTCTGGCTCCCTGCATTTGAGAAAAGAAGGCGTTATTTTGTTGTTTAGTGATTTCAGTCGTCTACATAAACTATAAGGCAGTCAGTACAAGTAAACAGAACGATATTGCAAAGTGGAGAAGAGGGCCCAAGGAGTTAGTTTAACCCAAAACACACCAACGTACACCCTACCGGCACAATGCGATACGCATTGTGTTGCTTTCTTTATATTCATCATCTACTTAAGGAAAGTGCCCAAGACTGCAAGCAACGCCGTCAGTTTGAAGTGTGATGTTTAGCAGTTCACGGGCGCTTGAGATACAAGGGGGAGGGCGTGTTTGATATGTAATGAGAGAGTGAAAGGTGTGAAAACAGTGTGCAGCGAATGCGAGTCCTAAGAACAGTCATACTGTTTAAATACTTACGAAAAGTAACATTTTAAGCTTTTTTAGCAAATAACGGTGAACAGCTGTTATTTTCCGGATCCGTAGCAAATGAATTGCATGTGTTATCCAGTTTCGCTGCTTGTTGAACTTTCTTACTTTTTTTCTACGCAGGCTATCGAACTATGGTTGCGACCTTTCCTCGCAAAAAATCAGCCCGGGGGGGGGGGGGGGGCAGCAGTGGGAGTGGTATTTGTTGAGTGGCATGTTGAATTTGTGTTCACAAGAACAAAAGTATGTTTTCATGACATGCAATACAATTTACTGTGACGGTTTTGTAGAGAGAAATTCACATAACGTTTGTACTGAAAGGGATTAAGCTCTGGTCATCGCTCTGAATGAGCTCGACTCAAAAGTAACGCACATGCATCGTACATTAAAAGCTCTGCTCTGCGTCTCAATCGATCAAACAAATGGTAAAAATTCTAATGACATAGTGTATTTATTATTCATGTGCATGTACACGCTGAACACTATGCAATACTCTCAATACCATGCCAGCTGGCAGTGGCGCCGCCGCCATTGGTTCTGTTGTTCCTCCTTTTGGTCCACCTCTACCCCAGAAAGCACCCTCGCCAGCACATTTCTTCTGCTTGCGTGTCTTTGCGCAGTTTTTCTTGACATATTTATCGTCCTTGTCGCTTACTTGACACTTATAAAACGCAAAAAATAATCGCGGCGCCATGGCAAAAGAAACCGCACAATGACGGCCGGGTGTAAGTACGGGGCGGCAACCGGCCCGCTGTCGGAAAAACCAGTCAGGCTGGCCAAAAGCGGGCAGGTGAAAAGCCTATATCGAAAAGAAATTTCTAGCATCGTTTTTCTCCAAATGGCATTTTTCTGGCTATATTTCAAACGTTGAGTTCAAGGTGGCGACTTTCCGGCTACTTTTAACAGTTTTCCGGTGACCTTCTGTTCTGAGGAACTGGAAACCCTGCTGTACGGTCCCATGCACCGACAATAGGCTCCTAGTTTACACACGGTATCTGCGAAAACCGTGTTCTCTTGCTTTATTTGTTCTTAGCATAGAAAAACCGTTGTGATATTTTCTGAGCCAAATTTCTTTACATCAGAAATTATGACCCACGTTGTATGAAATTGGTAGAAAGCAGGGTGTCGAACCGAAAAAAATACCGGTTCGGTTAGGGTTCGGGTTCGGGTGAAATAATTTCGTTCCGGTTCAGTTCCGGTTCGACAAAATCACGTGCCGAACCGGTTCGCGAGCCGGTTCGGGAGCTTGAACCGGTTCGCGAATCGGTTCGATGAGTTGAATTGTCACTCAAATTAGAAAAAAAAAAACATTTAGTAGTTTAAAGCGACAGTAAAATCAAAACAAACAAAAATTCAAAATGCTGCTGTTCCCCAAGGGCAGTGGCGCAATTGCAAAGCAAACTTTAAATAATCTCGAGATATTAGAAAATCAGATGAAGTGGTGACGATTTACCACCTACTTTCTCGTCCAGACTTTATGTTGTCCTAGCGACTATTCATAAAGCCACCGCCAAGAGATATGACGGTGGGATATATTTTCTGCCCTTTCATTTTTTGTTGAAATTGCAATCGGCGCTATAGAATCGCCGATCGCGCTAGCCTTGAAGCCTTAAATTTAGGTCTCGCGTACTGGCGTGTTCAAATATCAGCGCTTAATACCAATGGCGCACATTTTTTTTTATATTTCTAACAAAACAGAAAAATCCTACTGCAGGCACATAAATACTATCAATGAATTAGATCATTTGGTCACCCTGAATAATTTGTTAGCTCTCACCCTATCGAATGTGTTAGCCACACTTTTTTTAAAAGTAAGCTTTAGTTAACGCTCAGTCACTGCATTATTGTTCTGACCACTGCAATTCCTTTTGCAAAGCTATACTGGATGTGTGCATTACAATCATTATGTCATCGTACCGCCTGACCCCCGGCCATCGTTCCGTGTGCTACTTGCGTAATCTTATAACAGATTGTGCTGTTACAAACTGAGAGGGAAATTTAACGCGCGAAGCATGAGAAGAACGTTTTTGGGTAGATGCTCTTTAATTCGTCCACAGCAGTACTCCCCTCTTACCCGCCGTGGTGGCTCAGTGGCTAAGGCGCTGCTGAGCGCGAGGTCGCGGGTTCGATTCCCGGCTCAGGCGGCCGCTTTTCTGATGGAGGCGAAAAGCAAAAACGCCCGTGTGTACGAAATTTCGGCGCACGTTAAAGATCCCCAGGTGGTCAAAATTAATCCGAAGCCCTCCACTACGGCGTGCCTCATCGCCTGTGCTGGGTCGACGCGTTAAACCCCACAATCAAATCAAATCAGTACTCCCCTCCGGGGCGAGTAGCAGTAGAAGTAATGTAGCGAGTTGGGCAGTCAGTACAAGTGCACCTTCGAAAAAAAAACAGATCTGAAAGAGACGAAACTGCAGAACAAGCAGAAAAGATGATCGCTCGGCGAATGGGACAGTGTGAGGTACCGGCCTTCCTTTCTGCACGTGTCATCTGCTTTATTACTGTTTCTGCTTCCAAAACAAGGTCGATGACTGCAGTTTCTTGCCAGAGATTAAGTGCGCACCTTAACAGTTTTCCCTGACATATCTGTTGTTATTTGTACTTGTAAAAAACGGAGCTTGTCCACTGTACTGTCCTCAAAATCGGTCGTGGGTAAGGGACATCGAAGCCACTTGTGGTCAGCAGCAAGCGGTTAAGCCCCTGAGCAGCTCCTGCGGTCACACTTGTCAAATATTACAATTTGCAGGTGTCGGACCTTTCAAACAAATTATGAAATGGAAAAAATTTGCACACATCAGGCTTTCGCTGCTGCGCACTGGAGCACTCCTGCAGCCTGATTGCTCCAATAAAGTTGCAGCTAGGGAAGGGCAAAGTCGTTTTATATCCCCTGCAAGCTGCGGAGAATGACATTTCGTTTGGTCAGCTTCTACTACGCTCGCGCTTCCAGCAGCAACAGACCATTGCTACATTGGTGCTCATTCATTTCCCTTGTTGTTACATAGAGCGTGATAGTGTTCAATTGTCTGGAGGGGAAAGTGCACGAGCAGGTACGAAGTTGATGGTACGTGAAAGAAAAAAAGGCCTGAATTGCATTGACTGTGCAATGTCAACAATAGAGGGTCGAACCGTTTCGGCACGAACCGGTAACCGTTATTGCTTTTTTCGGTTCAGTTCCGGTTCGGGTTCAGCATGCTCAAAAAATAACGGTTCGGGTTCGGGTTCAGTTCCGGCAAAAATACCGGTTCAGTTCCGGTTTCCGGTTCGGTTCGGTTCCGGTTCGACACCCTGGTAGAAAGTAAAACTTACATAAGACCGCAACATTCTGTTTACATGCTCAAAAAGATGCGCCGTAATAAACATTTATCAAGAGTCACAAAATATTCCTCGAGCATCTATACACAAATTTCGCCTCCTTGATGTTATGCTAAAGCCCTTTTCAGAAAATACCAGCGGCCTTTTTTACGCCCTCTTGAAGTAATACCACCGTGATATCTCCTAGTGTCGGCTCTTTCACGGAATACTTAAAATAAACAAAAATCTTGGAACATTGCGTATTTAATGACGCAAAATAATGGGGTACTTGTGATTTACACTGATCATTCCCGTCATTCAGAACAAAATCAAAAGCCAGGGTAGTGCGTTTGCCTCAGGGGAGGTGGCGCTCCAAAACAGACAAGGCTCTTTACATGAAATATTCAACGTCGATGAAGAGCACAACAGTTGGTGGTTTTGAGTTTAAAACGCTATATTCTATCCTAAGTAAGCTGCTACCACCATTGTTTTGCTGATTGTATTTTTAATCCATATGTATACAAAGTTGTTCTCTGTTATATTATTATCTCTTAGTCCTTTGCATATCCCGTTCCATGGTCCACGGTTGTTCACGCTGTCTGAACAGAATAAAAACAGATGCCGCTGTAGCAGGACTATCAATTATTTATCATGCAATTCTAAGGACATGTACATGCAAAGTGCCAAGTGCTGCCTCTTGAATAATTAATATCCTCCTTGCGAGCCGTTTCGCTGGGTGTCAGACTCTTGTTTCCAAGCGCTGCACTTGATGGTCTTGTTAGGTTTGTTGTGATGCATGGCTTCCGGCAAACTAGCTCCACCAGTTTGACATTACTGATAACCAAAACGGCTTATTTTCATCTGTTTCAAAAGTCACTGGGGTCTGCGCAGATACCAGTGGTTTACATTAAGGTGTGTGGAAAAGTGGGAAGCCCTACTAGGGTGTGCTTATTAAACAACAAGTGGTGCTTATTGTGTGACATCAATGTTTTATTGAGAATTTTGTATACCATCTTCTTTAAAAATAACTACAGAGTGCAGGAAGCCTACTGTCACAAAAATCATTGATTTTTACATGGCAATAGACTAGCCGGTTTTTTCATGCCATTTATTCTAGCCATGTGCGGATCCCATCCGCGTTTCCGCTATATTCACACGAAAGATCATGCAGAAGATGGGTTTTTATGGCTGTTTAAGGTTCAGTAGAAGGCTCAGGAATATTGAACCACCTCGGAATGTTTCATGTACGCAGAGATTTCTTGCGCACAGGTTATTTAGGTTTTTATCCTGTGTGAGAAGCAAAAAACTCCTCGACCTGACATGAAATTTTAAAACAGGTATTTTGATGCTTACTGCCTTCACGGCTTCGCCGGTGGTGAGGATGCAGCGTTGCACTCTGAAACAAAACAGTTCGATTCATGATTACCATGCGAACATCATCACGAGGTCAACCTAAGGTACAATTCAACATAAAAGCGCTGAAACAAAAAGTAGTCACTGGTGACATTTCCCCCGCTTTTTTATGTAGAACACAGGTAATGAAGACTACACGACAACTTGAAATTTGTTTAGTGGATGACGTCTTCAACACTTTTACACCGTGTCGGGGGTGCTTGTACAGGCCCAACAAAGATTCCGAGAAAAGTGCTTGTGCATACGCCTACTTGTTCTGTTCGCACATATCGCCTACTTAGACCATCGACCGCTCTTTCCGTGCTTAAGTGCATCCTGCCGGTATTTACCATCCGGGAAGTTGCTTACTTGATTGATCGCCCTAGTTCCCCACTTATGAGTAATCTAGCTTGCTTGCAGGCTTTCGAATTGGAGCACTGGGTACAAATTGTTTTAAGCTTCGCTTGACAGTTGTTATAGCGGATTTTTATTGGACTGGTTAATACAATTTGGGGATGGAAACATAACCCGCAATATTCTCGACTTAGTGAACTTCCGACTATTGTTTATAGTTGTTTAGATAACCGATCGCAAAGCCTGCGCCTGAATATCTGACAAGCTCCTGTGAAATTTAACGCGTGGCTTAGAAAACCAGCGAAGCGATACGATCATCATCATCGTCATCATTACCATCAACAACCATAACAGGCTACTCAGGTCCAGTGCAGGGTGACGGCCTCTACCCTCGACTTCTAACCGCTCCTTTCTAGCGCTGCTTGAGTCCACTGTTGGTCACCCAATTCCCATATGTCACCCCGCGATTCTGTTATTGGCCTTCCCCTTCTTTTAGACCTATATCTTGGTATTTGACATAGCGTAAAAAGTTTAGAAAGACCTGGTACGTTCTGCTAAAAGGGTTAGGATTAGTGCTGGAAAAATAGACATTTTTATTTAAAATCAGCTTTAATACTGCAACGCAATTGACAAACATAGGTCTCAATGCCATATAAATGTTGACTGCGAACTGCAAAACTACGCGAGCCTTTTTTGCAACTATTTTTTATCATCACTGCTTTTGGTGGCATTAGTTGCACCTCTGTGCCAACTTGCAAAGCGTATAAGCGTTGTCGCGGCCACCGCACTCGCCATAACCACGATACCGTCTGCACTGATATACAGGGTGATCAAAATTAAGTAAACAGTTTTTTTTAAACTAGGCGCTTAGATTTACTGGAAGACCACCTCTACAGTGAGGTTATGCGCCTAGGGGGAAACATAATCAGGTGGTAATTATTGATGTCGGTGGCTTTATATACTAAAACTGAACAAATATTTCTTTAGTGGCTGCAGTAATCAGGCATGTTTGTATTAAAAGTTAGATGCAATCGTGTTTCTACGCAGTTCAATTCGGCAGAATTCATTTAGCGCATCCGTACTCTGAGATATCGAACTGAGAAGTCTAGCTGCCGTTCACAGACAGTGAAGACTGGTGCAAAGCTCCTCGTTTTGCTCTGTGTTTCGATAGCCTTTCCGAGTACCGCAGATTGCGATAACGCCAGCCAGGACTGACACGCTGCCAATTAACACTTTTGCATATGCCTCCACCCCGTTGTCAAAATAAACACTGTACACAGCAGCCACGCCAAAATAGAGAGAAGCTTTGCGCCGGCCTTCGCTGTCTAGCATGCGTAATCATGCGAATGGCAATTAAACTTTGCTGTTCCGTATCTAGCAGTACTGATGCGCTAGAAGAATTCTACCAAATGAAACTGCGGAGAAGCACGGTTGCGTCCGGCCTTTTAATACAAACATGCCAGTGTACTGCAGCCACTAAAGCGAGTATTGTTTAAGTTTAGTTAATTGAGCCACCGACATAAATAATTACCACCGAATTATGTGTGGTAATTATGTGTGGTAAGAGCATTAACGTAAGTTTTAGAAGACAACTTGTAGGCAGCCCACCCAACAGAACTAGGGGACAGCCTAGCTAATTTGTATAAACGCTTCTTTCGATTATGCAAGTGCTTTGAGTGTTTAGAATACCATGGTGCGTTATAATTGGAGAGTATAGAGCGAGTGGGTATGTACTTATAAATTGTTCATTAATTTTGTCAAAAAACATCTCCGGATTAGTCTGTACGGAGAGACAGTAAATCTGCGAGGAAAGTGTCAAGAAAACTGGGCAGTTTTTTTCTTAATTGCTCTAAAAGTTTCGTTTCTTAAAGCCGAATCCTTTTGTTCTTAATTTTTTAATTCAGGCGTGGGAAGGTAATGTTAAACGATAACATACAGTGGTTGCTCAAGCCGGGTAAGTGCGCAATACTGGAAACGGAATCTGGCCGGGAGGTTAGTACAAGATCAAGAATGTTGGCGGTTGTTTGTGTTGCTCTAGTCGGCTGCCTGATAAGCTAGGTTAAAAAAAAACAGAGCACGTATCTAGGAAGTCTTCAGACAGGGTTGAAAAGGGCTGAAATGTGGGCGATTCTTTTTCCCAAGGTATATTTAGAATGTCAAAATCACCAAGTTGAAATAACGGGGTATTACTATAGCGTGTGCAAACAAGGTTGATAACGTCATGTAACTTATTGATAAAAGTTGGGGAGTTATGTGGAGGACGGTAACAGGCACCGATAATAACTGTTTGGGATTTTAGTTCGATGATAGCTCAAGTTATTGCTAGATTGCTTTGAACATGAATACATTGTGATGGGATGTCTTTATTATTGGCTAGAAGGACACCGCCCCCCGATCGCAAAGTGCGGTCGCACCACAAAACAGAAAATTGGTGCGCAAGAAAAACTAATTCATGATGTGAAATCTGCGGCCGTAGCCAGGTCTCAGTTTATACTAAAATGTCAGGTTTAATTGTATCAAGTACCGATGTTAGCGAGTCTCACTTGTTAAGGATGCCACGAATGTTAGAGAAAAGAACCGATGCACGCGACAGACCTTGACCACTTCCGCTGGCGTGTCCCTAAAGGAACGTACCACTAAACTTTCTTACACCCATTTTTGCCGAAAATGGTGTAAGAATCTTTTCCCATGGCGAACACCTTTAAAAGTTGTTTTGGCTAAAAAAGGGTGTAAAAATGAAGAAAGGGTGTTCGTGTGACCACCCTAAAAATTGGTGTAAAGTTGCTCACCACCCTAAAATAAGGTTGTGGGCAGCGGAGCTACGCGTGACCGTCTGGATGGGCCGAGAGCACAGACACAATATACATGTACAATTCACACTTCACCATCAAAAGAATTCAGCAAGAAAACAAACTGTATGCATGGAGACAGCGAGTACATATATACGTTGAAATAATTCTGATCTTCATGCTTTTATAGCAAGCAGAGGAAAGTCCTGCAAAAGAGCCGGTAGGCTTGTCGCAAAAATAGGATATTTTAGGGCAAATTTCGGAATTATGCATTTTAATGTCAGCATATGCAAATCAGCATGCGGATTTGCAAAAACGTTTTAATCGAGAGGTAGTTATTAGATTCAATAAGTAATAAAATTTTCTTAAATACCAGACAAATATCCCCCCGTTGGAAAACCCTTCAAGAATGGCGTTCAATATTTTAACACCCTTTTCCCCAAAAGGGTGTAAAACTACAAATTAGTGTATTGTAACCTAAAGCAAAAGGGTGTAATGAAAAAGGGTGTAAAAAGGGTGTAAGAGACCTCTAACTTTGGAGGAATTATATGCCCGTTTACACGAGTGTACAGAACATTTTCTGCAAGCGGAGTATGTTTCGTTCCTGGCGATGTTTCACACAACATAAATTGGCATAATGTATTACAAAAGAAGCTGTTATTACAAAAGAAGCTGTATTACAAAAGAACCTTGAACTAGGTTCGGTGGCGTTAGCAAAAAAGGCAGAGAAGACGAACTGTGCCCACGACCGCACATAAGGTATTATACCAGTGAAGCCGGCTTTGTAGCCCGCTTGAGTGTTATCACAGAAGGCGCAAGCTTATACGCACCTCGTACTACACCATTTCAAAGGCACTAGCCTTTTTGTGGATTCTAAAACGCAAAACGAATTGGCACAGTTGGAAATGGTGCTGCAAGGCTAGAGACACAGCATAGGTGGGGGTCGACCTAGTTTGTTTCCTTCTTGGATCTGCTGTGAAGCAGCCTTGCAAAACCCGGTTAAACTTGGCCTCACCCCAGGAGCTTATCCTAGCTTAGCAAGAACATGGCAAAGGCTAGAAAACGTAGCAAAAGTTCGCGACACCGGAAGAAACTAGATGGACCCGCAGCTGCGCTGTTCTTTTTTTGTAACTGAACACTTTTTTCAACACCCGACAGAAAGCCAAGCGTGTTTCCGTCGTTCAACACCCTTTTTCCCCACGAGTATAGATTTTATTTTAAATGTTCGAATTGATATTTCACGTGCCAAAGCTAAACTTGGGGCATGGGACACACCGTGTATGGAAACGAGCGGTCGTTGAAGACGAACAATCTTTTTTTGGCTTTTGAATATTTCTCGCGAGTAGAGCAAGGTATGAGGGGATGTCTCGTTCTTTACAGTGCAATTATACATGTATTCATCGCCTTATTCATTGAACAGCTGAACACCTTTTCCACACCCTTTCAACACCCTAAGAAAAACCAAGGGCGTTAAAGTTGATCACCACCCTTTTTAAACCCACAAATGGTGTAGAGCTAGGGAAAGGCTGTTAAGATTCAAGAAAAAGGGTGTAATGGGCTCTCAACACCTTTTTTCCACTGATGCTACACCCTTTTTGGCAAAAATGGTGTAAAAACGTTTAGTGTGTACGCGGGCTCAAGCGAGGCTGATAGCAAGTGGTCGTGGGTTGTCGTACGTCTTCGGATATTTCATTAGTAGCTGGGTTGTACATGCAATGGGTCTTGTTAAAGATGAGGCTTTTGTAACGCCGGTGAAAGAGTGGTTCCCCAGGTTGGCTTTTCGCAAAGGCAGTTAGTTTCTTAGGAATTTCCCGCGTTGCAGGACAGAAATCTTCAGACATCGTAATGTTCTTTTCTCTAAGCTTCTTGCGCGCAGAAAGTATTTAGTCCTTCACTTTGAAGCTTGAAAATTTCACAATTATTGGGTGGGCTTTACTCGGTGAGAAAGACCCTAAGCGATGAGCATGTTCAAGCGCGCCATCAGAAAAAGTGGGAAGAATTTGAGTAAGCACACACTTCACGAGCGATTCTGATTGCTCCCAAGTCTCCCAGGGAGAGTCAGAAAAGCCATGGAAGATTAGGTTATTACGGTAGGATCTATCTTCTAGCTCATTCATACGAGATAGCAAGAATCATGCTGAGTGGCTAGCGTCACCACCTCATGCTCGATATGCTCAAACGCTACAGTTTTTCTTCTAGTGCCAAGACACGCGTTTCAATGCTGTACATGCTGGCTTCAATTCTCTTTTGACCTGCTTGGAGCGTTTTGAGGCCATCCTCCAAGACAGCCTGACTTTTTTCCGCTTGTATGGAACGCAACTGTAGATCCATCAGAAGGTGAAACATAACGTTTATATGCTAGGCGGGGTCATCAGGCAAAGTTTCGAGGTCAAGAAGAGCAGCGGAGCATGTCGCGGGAGCGGAATTAGTTTCCACATCCCCCGAGTATAACAACAAAAACGTCCTTGAAAAACAGTCGGCGATAATTTCACACACTACCCCTGGGCACGGGAGCAACAGCAAACAATGTTTGTCTCTTTTTTTTCGCATATAAGGGGCACGTTCTACGCACCTGCATAACGTAGAGTTGAGACGCGTGAGCCATGCGGCGTAGACTGCTCCCGTGCACACTGAAGTGGCGGGCTGGCTGGTCACGGTTTTTAAAGGACGGCTGGACGGTGTTCACGTAGTTGATGCGCCGAAGTGCGTGCGCAAGACGAAAGCCTCATTCAAAAGAAGGCTGTAATACCAGGAATGGTGGCTGATTATCTTCATCGGCACTACAAACGTTGTAGAGCGTCTACCGAAGCAGACACACCCGGCAAACGAAGCAGCACCGCAGACAGGAAAAAAAGCCTACAAAACGTAAAGTTGAGACGACTGAGCTATGCTGCGTAGACTGCTCCCGTGCCGCCTGCACGGGAGCAGTCACGGGGGATTCGCAATCGGAACGTCAGTCGCGCGCAGCCGCAGAGTAGGCAGGACAAGCTAAGCCTATCAGAGTTGACCGACTCACACGCATTAACAACAATACGGCAGCACTCATGAACCTCCTCATGGGTAAACAAATGTCACTATATGCGAACTGTCCAATGATCCTGGCGGCGGTACGGAACATTAGGAAAAAAAAATTCCCCCGCATTTCCCCGAAGGGGAGTATGAGGAAGTGCGAAGCACGGGGTGATGCTATGAGGGGGAGTTTGTTGAAGTTTGGTGGCATTTTGCCCGTTAGTTACATTAACACCCCCTCGTGATCACGTTCGGCTTAACACGCCTCGTTTGTCCCTCCGCGGAAATCTTGGTGAATTAACGTGTATGTTCGAGAGGAGGAGCGCACCGCACCGCAGCGCACCGCAGCTGCGAAGCGCCGACCGGAGTGAAGGGAGAGGAGGCGCACACCACGCAGTTATCAAGCCGCTATAACGCCGCTGAGTCGCCGACGCACGCCGCTGACGACGTAGTTTGAATGCGTTAAAGATATAAGGCGCGTTACTAACACTGATATCAACGTCGCGTCCGTGGCTGGGGGTGTTGGGCTCATGCATTTGTTTGTGCACCAACTTGTGTCTCGTTTTTTCTTCTACAAATTGGTTGATCACCCACTTTTACTGACTGTACTTCAGCAGCGCATAAGTTTCCATTTGCCTTTTTTGCTTGTATGTACGGGCGAGGTCAATACAAAGCCTCCATGGGGATTTCTCAAAGAGGTCGTGGAGTCATTTAACTTTCTTACCGCGCGGTTTTCCTTGGAATATCTGTTCAGCATGTCAAGGACAACTATGACGAACACTCTTATTGAAAGTCTATTCCCGGTGCCTGTTTATCGCCAGCCTTACTTAGGCCACCAGAAAAGCAATGTTTTAAAACGCGTAATGAGCATGTGTATCCCGCCAAATGCAAAAACATTTTTCTTCAAGCTTCATTCTTCCACACTCCCAGTTAAGACATGGCTGCGCGAAAAAGGAATGTCTATTCCTTGGTCGGACAATTGTCGCCTCTGTAATCAACCAGAGACAATTGATCATTGTTTTGTGTTGTGCCGGGACGCTGTGTTCTTCTGGGACGTTTTGCAAACGGACACTAAAAAAGGACATCGACATCACCCCGTAACCATTCGCTTCCTGCCATTTGAAGATGTTAATCGGTGCCATATGACGTTTTCGTCCTCCTAGGATTGTTTAGCTTGTGGAAGTGCCGTATGACTGATCGGCATGCGGACAACCCTAGGCCGACCAAGTGCATTTTTCGGGAACAGGCGGCGTTGGTGCGGAGCGTTTATGCTGCGCAGAGTGATCCACCAGAGTGGCTGCTCTTTTGGATGCGTGCGTTTGCCTTGCCTGAGTTTTGATCTTTGTTCGACTGTCTGTTAGTGCTTAAATTGTGTGTTAAGTGTCCTCGTCTTTTGAAGTTTTCTAACATTTCCATGCATTAGAAGAAAAAAAAAAAAGTCGCGTCCGTGGCCTTAGTCGGTGTAGAGCGTCGCGCTGCGGCCGCAGAGTCCGCAGATCGAAACCTGGCGCCGGATGCTGTTTTTTTTTATATAGTGTAGTGGCCTGGCTGGCGCGCCGAGAGAGGGTGTTGCGAGCTGGAGAGTAGTAAAGGGGCTTTAGGAGAGTAGGCGAGAGGGGAGAGGAGGCGCTATGCGAGCGCTACGATTCAGGCTCGCTTAAGAAGTGCATTCGCACTTATTCCTGGCCAATCTCCCACGTGGGTATATGCCATGTCAGCGGCCAGGCAGCGCGCGCCCATCTCCCCCCGTTGCTAAGGAAGACGAAAAGCGCGCGCACCCGCAGCTGTTGCTATGCGGACGGCGGAAGGTTCGGGGTCGCTTATAAAGTGCATTCGCACTTAAAAGAGTGCCGATACTGTGTACAGCTGTCTAGCGAAAGCTAGCCGAGGCCAACGGAATTGCAAGCCCGCAGAGACAACGAGAAACATTTCATACCCTCCTCCATTCTCAGTTTTAGTGGTTTACAGCAGCTTTGCTAGACGTCCATTTTCGCAGGACGGGATGGCGACCAATTTTTTTTCTAGCACATTTGTAAATAAAAGATGTATTGACGACATACTACTGCATTACAAAATGTATATAAGAAAAGTGTTTCGAAAAATAAATATTCGAGCAATGATAAAATGCTTGTTTTTCATATACGTCATCTTTACGTCCAATAAAATTATCTTAAGTAGTTCTGTAGCATCTGAATAATCAAGTAGTTTAGCTTCGAAACATATACTAACCGCCAGTCAAGATTGCATTGTCACACCAGTTCGGCGGGTAAAAATATCCATCTAGAGTAAAACATAATTAACAAAAAACAATCGGCGAACCATGAAAATTTTCACCACGATTGTTAAAGCACCGCACATCATAACTGTAATTTACAAGTTCCCTGCGACAACGTTATTCTCATCATTACTGCCATGAAGGTGCATTAGTTTTCTCGTTTTTTGTTGAACAGAAACTTCCTCGTTCAGTAGCAGGAACATACCTCAAAAGTGTACAGAGTCGTTATTCGTAACGGTGTTCTAGCACCGCCATCATTAAAATCAGCGCGGGGCCTCTGAATGAAAGCTTGGCCACCAGCACAGAACGGCTCGCATTGCGTCTGCGTTTTTTGTATAGAGTTTCTCACATGCAATTTCCCGCACGCGCTCACAGTTTACAGATTGGTAGAAGCGGAACTCTCTGACGTACGAGCCGCCGTCTTCGCCTTCTTTTACACAAAAGCGAACAAAAAAAAGGAACCAAAATTGGGTGCTCACTCAACATAACGGATGCTGGTAGTTGGCTGAACCACGAACATGTGAGTGAGCAGTTTAGGCAGTTCAGGTGAAACAATAAATATATGGGTGCTTTTTGTTCTAACGACGAAGATAAGGGAAGACGTTCTGCTGACTGCGTGCAGTTCCTAAAAGCGAAAAGAGAAAAAAGAGTAAAAGCGAAACTCAGGTTGAAAGCCTTTACAATGGTTATTTGCACCGCCTGAATCAAAACGCTTTTTTTTGGGGGGACAAGAATAAGAATGACCAAATTCAGATAATTGTCTTCTAATGCCTAGCATGCCGCCTGTATACAGGGCGAGCTCCTTACAGCAAGCTTTGGCTATAGGTAGACAATTACGTTGTGTTTTTTTATAAAAACTGTTTTAAACCTTATTTTGTTTCTTCTCTACAATGCTATAAATATACAATAGAAATTAAGGGGCTTTACTTCGATAATTAGGTTTCTTCGGCAAGGTTTGCTAATTTTCGCTATATTTTATTTCGTACTTCCAACGTTATTTTTGGGGCATGGTTAATTTAGTTTGTTTTTCGGAGCAGACGTAGAAGATGCGAATTTTTTATTTCCTGAATTTATTTTTGTAAAAGTTTTTTGTATTATTATGTTGGTTGTTTGATATTCAATTGCACCTGTGATCCGCATTTACGGTATTAATAGAATAATTATTTTACTTCCGCCAATAGCGTATTTTTGAGAAAATACTGGTCGTAACGATACAAGGAGGCGCTGACTCATCCGACTTCACTGCTGTTTGCGCCACGGCTGGCGACTGCGCCCAACCCCGTCTGTGCTTAGGCCTAGAATGCAATTGCGTGCGCGTTCATTCCGCGCTCGCGGTGCGAAAACCCAGCTATTGCTCGATAAACTTGGTTCAAAATCGTTGAATTTTTTTGCAGCCAAGCTGTATATCTCCACCCCCAACGGTTTCGTTGCCGTGGGCAACAACGTCTCCGCGGGCAAAAATGCCAAGGCGCCAAGGCCTAAGGCGCCCAGCGCATGCATCAGGCTAATAAAGGACATAGCATATAGCTCATAATACATTTAGGGATCCAGAAAACAAGCAGGGAAACCGCAATTTTGATGATAAAACGCGTGTGAAAAATCGGACCCCTCCTACCATGTGGTCCTGGTAAAGATTACGTTTGCAGATTATCTTTGGAGACTAGGCACGACTAGTGTCACTAAATAAAGCTGTTCTTGCCCAAGACGCCGATTGCACCCATAAGGCTAGGCAGGACCCATCATTTGCCCCATCTTTGGACACACTTCTGCTGCTGAAATGCTGTCACACGCGTTATCTTTGATTCGCAGTCAGAACGACGTCAGTCGCGCGCAGCCGCAGGGCAGGGAGGACAAGCTAAGGTTACCGAAGTTGATCGACTAACACGCATGAACAACGAAATGGCGGCGCCCATGAACCGCTTCAGGGTAAACAAAAAGGTCACGCAACGCGAACTGACCAATGATTGTGGCGGCAATACGAAACATTAGGGAAAAATAGTGCCGATACTTTGTATCACTGTCTAGGGACACTTGCCGAGCGCAACGACAAGCCTGACGGGACGAAGAGAACATTTCATACCCTCTTCCATCAGCGTTTGTATAATTTAAAATCCTTTTGCTGGACATCCACTTTTGCAGGGGGGATGGCGGCCAACGTTTCTTCATTTGATCCTCCCTAGTAGTGACTGGGCGGTGGCTGTTTACGGTGCCTTTATACCGCTGGGGACTCTGGCTTTTGATTCTCTTGATTGTAATTTCCATTATCCACCTTTTACTCATATTGTACCTTGTGCACGTTTGGAATCACCTATCTGCGTTGTCGTTCAGGCCACATAGCTCCCCGCGACGTGATTCAGCTTCTGAAAAAGAAACGCGGCTGCCTGGCTCTCAGTTTCGAAGTATTTTGTAGCCAAGTTTCATGCAATCGAGCTTTGAACTGGCAGAGCTGTGGATGCGGGGGCCGTATTTTTGGGGGGAGATAGTTTGTAGTTGGTTATAGTTTGTAGTTGGTTATTGGTGACCGTGGTTTTCTAGCTCGAAGTTGTTTGAGGTGGGATTCACGGATAATAAACCGTGTTGGCACAAATTTGCCAGGGGGAGGATTTACACAGGCTTTAGCGAACGACAGAACTTTACTTTCCAAAGTAGGCCCGTGCACGCGTCTCGGGTGCCACTATCACGTTCGTGCCGATGATAACTCTACTGTCTGCGGCTATCCACTTGCTTTGTTTTCTTGCGAGTTCTCGGAGCACAAAGCAGGTCACGTAGACTATCTTCGAGAACTATTCGGCAGTTTAGAATGCTGGGGCCTTTCGGCCTATGTTTGTGTAAGGGAATTCAGAGGCGGTACATCAGCGTCTGAGATTGGTGGTTCCAGATCGCCCAGTCCGCAGTCCATCTCGAATAAGCGGTTTGAGCAAAAATCCCTATTTATTACTATGTTTCCCAACAAGGCAACCTTTATAACATGTAGGGCAAGGTTGTTATGACGTTGAAGGAACTCGGATTAAAATGTCTTAGCCAAGCAAAGTTAAGAAATGACAAAGGGAATACAAGGGTATGAAAGTTTAAAGAGGGCAGTGAAAGACATATATTTAGGAAAAATTATGCGCCTCTCATTCTATGGACTGCGATAATTGAACTCAAAGCTTTGTCTCGAAGCCTAACGTTTGGGTTTCGAGTGTACGGTGCGAATCGGTACCTGCTGCTTGGCGTTCGGCGAGCAATTGTGTGAGTGAGTGCTGGTTTCAGGTGTTAATCCCCAAGATGTGATGTCAGGGGTAACGTCCTAAACCTCAAAATGGGAAGTTAGGCCTAACGTCCCGTGGCTAACAGCTTTACGGCACAAAGAGCAACGCCATTCTTCTCGTCACTGGTTCTTTGGTTGTCGCCTGAGTTTTTCGAACCAATTAGACCCTGTTGAAATAGAGCAATCGGGTACACGCCGGCTGAATAACGCGAGAGCCTCACTTTTGATTCCGGCCACGAGAAGCGTTTTTTTCTTTCCTTTCCCTTAGATCACTTATCATCATCCTTAGACAAAGTTGGCTTTCCGCCAGGGCGTATTGGCGTACAGCGGCATGAGTGAGGACTGTGAAGGGGTGCTGTAAAATGAGGACACCCAAGCTTAGGCACAGCTGTACAGTGGCATTTGTAATACATTTGCTTACGCAGTGACGTCTAGTTCATGGTCACCGTTAAAGATCAAAAGCAGCAGTCTAGAATGACTTCGAACTGCTCGGTTAGGCTTGTAGTCAAGTGGGTGGCCCAAAATTGTGTTAATGGTAAATCTGCGGTTGAGAGGGTACTGAATGTCTGTGCATAATTGTGAGTGAGGGGCTGCTGATGAGAAGAATAATGTCGATAGAAGAATAGGTCAAGTACATCTCCAGAGTACTTCGGGCTGTGGTTGCCTTAGCGAAATCGACGAATTGTTGGCTCCAGCACATTTCAGGGGTTTGTAATCACAGTATAAAAGTGCTGAGAGTGGATTGTTAAGAAGGAAGTGACATTCGAAGGAAGAAACACCCGATCTAGTAGTCCAATTTTATCAGGTTGCCACATTTTCTACTGGTTGCCAATACGTGAGGTATTTTCAAAAAGTCGACGACATACTGGTATGCGGCTGACCTGTTCCATGTCCTTGTGTGCACTGATTAAACGTGACGCGGGAAGACATATTTCAGCGGGTTGTTTGCTACAGATCAATTGATATGATTAAACAAACATCACCGATTCTCAGTCTGAGCTCATACAAAGTGGGACATCTACAGAAAAGATGGGGAACATTAAAGTCTAAGTTGGCAAAGAGGGCATGCTTCAAAAGGTGCACAGTTCTGTCATGTAACGAACATACAACCAGGGGCTGAACTAAGGCTTTAGCTAGTGCCTATTTCGAACGGAGCTACGACATTATGTGAAACACTTATCAACGTGAATGCGAGCATGTACCGCATCAGGATGAGGTGGCCGGACAACAATATTCATTACCCACGGCACATATACTGGGTTTTACCAAATACGAAATTAGAAACTCTGCTCAGGCGTGTCAAGCTTACTGAAATGGGTTATATTTTCACGAAAAAATGACGAAGCCGTCAGTGTCCCTAACGCTGGCGTTCAACTCTTGAAGAAGAAGCTGGCTGTGGGCGCATCCTGCGGGACCTCCTTCAATGCCGACTTGTAAATACATCGCTCATCACCTATCATGGTTCTTGCCTTTTCTGTTCTGCCGCTACGCAACAATATCAAGTGCTCCAAAATCATCACTGTCTTTACTATGAATGTTAGCCGTTCACACGGACAATGAAAGCTAACGTTGGGACACGATATGATAGGATATGACGCCTAAGAAGTTGAAAACTGTTTTTTTGTCACCTGCTAAGCATCCTTCGGGGGCTTCGGGTGGAGGCTCAATCGATTCGGGAACATATTCAGCGGAGGGAATTTATTTTGTAGGAAAAAATGTTGCAACAGTAAAGTTACTCTGAGACGCGAAGGGGAAAGCAGCAATGCTCAAGCGAACCCTCAGGTTAGGTCATTGCGCTAAACGAATATGCGGTCATAGTGAGGCCCCAAATGTTCTCAGGTTTCGTTCGCCTCTTTGGTAGGCCTTTTCTGTTGACACTCTGCCTAAAGCGTGCAGCCTGTGCAGCCACCGACAGCCTAAAACGTTTTAAGCTGCACTCAAGCAAAACTGAGCTTCCCAGAATCTCTTGTGTGCGTGCCGTTTTTGTCCTTTCTTTTGTGTGCTTTGGACCTACTTAGTCACAGTGGTTACTGAGTGCTTTCTTGCAGGGATACTTCAAGTGCCGTTCTTGAGCTAATTTATTGTTGTTCTTCTGCCGTTTTCATTTGTTAGCCTTACAATTTTGTGCTCTACCTGTACAAGAGCAAACAACAGCTTAGGTTGCTTACGGAATGCAAATAAAGAGGAAATCATATTGAGGAATGCACAGCTGGTTCTGACGCGTTGGAGATTGGTTCGGGTACTTCTAGCAAGTAGGAATATATTATTATGTATTTCAATATTTACGAATTATACTTCCTGAGACAGCATATTTCGTATGAACTCATAGCACAAGATTCATGCTACTAGAGGGTCCTATGAATCGTGTTGGAGTAATTCTACAGTTCCAAATACACTGTTTTCCGCAATGAGTTTTGACCCTAAACTCTCCAAAAAATGTCGGAGTGTTTACAAACACACGTTTAAACATACCCCAACAACACCCAAGCAGGCTGAAGAATGTGGAGGTGTGCAAAACTATTTGAACTATCCTGGGGTTTACTATAAATATCCCCTAAAAGTGTCGGAAAATGCTTTGAGTATCCCTTTCGAGCCTGGCTGCTCTGAGGAAGATACAGCGAAAGCCCGTTAGTTCAACCCGCGTTAATTCGTAAAATCGGGCAATACGAAACGGAACTCTCGCTGATTCGGCAAAAGTTTAGAGCGAATCGGTTAATTCGACAAAGATTCGCAGCCGGCGTGCTTTCCCAGTCAATGGCAGAGTGCAAAAAAGAACAAAAACGCACTGTCAAAACAGCGCCACTGCACAGCTGAAAAAAAAAAAAGAAATGCTGCATAGGTCAATCGCAGGGCCATCGGGCGTCATCCGAAACGGGTAGATGTATAGGCTAGGTTGGGCAAGCTGCCACCGGGCGCAAAGGTTTAAGCCACTACTACCCATCCATCCATCCGTCCACCTGGAAAGCGAGGTTGGTGGCGGCTGCAGCGGTAGCAGCCCGTGTGCTTTGTAGCCTTCGTCGCTTTTGTGCAGCCGTGTCGCCGATATCCTTATCTTAAGCAAGTCTATTTTTCGCTTGTGTCGTCGTTTTCGCATGTTTCTTGTGTGCTTCGCACGGTGCGGTGTGTGCCACGGAGCATCTGGAAGCTATTAGAGCTATTGTAGCCGCTCAAATTGGCCAGAAAACACATACGAAGGTTACAAACTTCCTTGGCAAATAACGGTGCATAATGCTGGATAAAAAACTGTGTTTTTCTTGTTCATTCAATATTTCGAGAATGGGATAATTCGGCAATTTTCCGCGGCCCAAGCAGTGTCGAAGTAACGAACTTTTCCGGTATTGTCATCGCCACCAGAGAGCGAAACTGCGTGTTCGGCTAGCAGCAGCAGGTGCCTTTTTATTGTGCTTTAGTTATGTTGGAATTTGTTTTAAATCAGAAATGAGAAAACGTATATTGCTGTGACTAAAATGCAGCCGGCTAACAGCAGCGATGCGACTTGAGTAACTGATTTATTGTATGGTTTAATGCGCCGACGCAACGCAGGCGATGAGGTGCGCTGTAGTGGAGGGCTCCGAATTAATTTGACCACCTGGGGATCCTTAATGTGCGCCCAAATGTCGTACACACGGGAGTTTTTGCTTTGAGCCTCCATCAGAAAAGCGGCCGCCGCTGTCGCGAATCGAACCCGTGGCCTCGTGCTCAGGAGCGCAGCGCCGTAGCCACTGAGCCTCCGCAGCGGGTGCGACTTCAGTAACGTCGCTCACAACCAAAACCATACAATACCGAAAAATCGACAACAATGGCTTGAGCCCGTTTTTAGTTTTGTGTTGTACGTAAAGCAATTATAATTGGGGCTTGGATACTTCGTCGCGACCTAACCTCAGGACTGGATGCAACGGTTCATTGCATGCAGAAAATAGTTTAGGTATAGAGGTTAGAAAACTGCTAGAAAGGATAACAAGGCAACCTCAAACATTATACGCTCTGGAGTTTCTTTTTTACATTAATCGAAAATACTGCCCCCTTGTCATAAATACGGAATTTGTGTACGACAAAGGGTGAAACGACATTGTCATATAAATCACCATAACATTTTGTCTTTAATGATTTAACTGGTAAGCTGTCCTTCAAGAAAGCAGAGTTCCTGCCTTTCCTCAGGATCGATCAGAAAGGGGAACAATGCGCCTGTTCTCATAGCCACCTTGTTTTATATAGCCGGCGGTAGTCCAGCTGCTCCCCGCTGAGCCTAATGAATTTAGGACGACTGCAGCGTGTCCGCCTCTAAGCGCTCGCCATCCCCAGCTTAGTTAGTTATCCAGGTCACAGGCTACCGCTGTGCCGGTGGCCTAATTGGATTGAAGCTATGAATGCGGCCACTCTGTAAGGCTAAGCAGCTACTACCCCACTTGATATGCGCGTGCCGCATATGGGGGGCTTGAGATGCAGCCTTTTCGTGTTGCCGTGCTTGAACGAGAATGAAGGGATCACCACTTTATGGCTGTCGGAACCGATAACGGTCAAAATATGACTTCATAAGGACGAACGTTGCATCATTTTTTATCAGGGATGAAGGAATCGGGAAAATGGAATACGGCTATAGCAGGGCGAGTCTATTAAGAGTTGTCTTGCTTTAGGAAGAGCGATGACAACTGCCTCGGAAGTCGTGTGCTTACACTGAAACAGTGGTGTGGAACTGCTCGGCAGGACATTTATGCAAGGATTGCAGCTCGTCCGCATGGAGTTGTATGTTGTATATTATTTACAAGCAGTAGTATACGGTCCCCTAAACAGACCAGAATTTACAAGGTCAATGACTTTATTTGATAAGGGCAAGAAGTCAAAGATGGAGAATTTTGGGCTTAAGAGGAAGGCCAGTTTAAACAAAACTGCGGCCGGTCCATTGAATGGTGAGCTGCTGGTGCTTTCACCAGCAAGGGGGGAGTTTACGACGATCTGACGTTCTTGTGTATGAGTAAATAGGGTAGTTGGGCAAAGTGCAGTATTGGGCGAGTTGGTTATCCATCATTGAGGGGTAGTTGGGACCGTTTCGTAAAAGCGGAATTGTTCAATGAGAAGCGCCGCTGCATCTTCGTACCCTCGAATTGGATTGGAAAAAGCTTTTATTTTTTGGATTGGAAAAAACTTTTATTTTCCACCCTCTCAAATTTCTTTTCATGGATGTAGACGTGCGCAGTCGTGAAGCAAGCTGTAAAGTGGCTCCGTGTACAGCACTGCGTAAAGAAACCCGTGGACTTACTGAGACAGCTGTTATGCGGTCATTTGTCCTTCGACTTTCGTATGACTGCTTACATTGCCCGTAAAAATACGTTCTAGCCATGCTTTTATGCATAGCAGTGAAGTCGACAAAGAGGGGCTTCGTGTATACCACTCTGGTTTAGCAAGTATTAGGAACTTCCAACGTTCCTTATTGACGGTGTCTGCATTAGAATAATGACATCAGTATGATGCGAAGCTCCTAACAGCTTCCTGAAGACTGATCGTCTTGGCAATCAGGCGGAGGAGTCAGCAGCGCAAATAGGGCATCTTGTCTTTTGACGCCCTACACGGGCGCAGCTTGCCGGTCCGTGAAAACGTACACAAACGGGAAGTATATTCAAAATTCAGAGCGAAGAAGGTTGAAAAAGAAAGTCAAGAGAAGGGAGGTCAATGTCTCACACTAACAAAAAACTATATGTCTGAAGTTCACTGCACGGAGTACTCTGGACGACAGTGATGAAATAAATGGGGGCCTCGTTGAATGAACACAGAATTAAGGGCAGGCAGTCAAGAAAGCCAAAGAACGCAAAGGGGAAAATGTGGTAGGTAGGCTACTCTTGTTGAAACGGATAAACCGTATTTTTGCGTTTCTACGCACCTCCCGATTCTAAGCACGCTCCCCTACGTTCGCGATATACAGAGAAAATTGTATACGTGCGAATCTGAGCACCCCTTTTTTGTAAGCAAGCAACGCAAGGTTGATTCCAGACGCGTGAAAGTGGGCCCGAGCTGACTTTTTGGCCAGGTCATTTACGATGTTCTCAAGTACAAACCACTTCAACTGAAGAGAACACGACCTGCTGGCAAATACTGAGAGCGGCGGTTCAAGGGGCCCAAGGAACTCTAATAATAGTGAGGGTGACTCGGTATCAGACGTAAGTGGTGGGTTCACTTTGTTGAACTACTCTTTTAATGTTTGCCAAAAAAACTTTATTTCCTGCGCCGCCTTCTCGTCGAGATACGGCCGCAAAACAAAGTGGTGAGGGGGGTGAGGTAATGTAGGTTTTTCGAATCTAAGCACCCCGCTTACTTTAAGCACCCCCACTTTCGGCATCGCGCTCGTGGAAACAAGGGGGTCCTCAGTATCGATTTATAGCGATATTTTTTTAAGATATAGAGAAAGTGGACAAAAATACGGCGGCCAGGTACTGTGGTTTTATCCCACCGGGAGGGCAGAAAAAGATGGAAAAAGTAACACAGGAGAAAAATATATCTGAACAAAGCACAAAGAAACAAAAACATTGAAGATGACATTAACGTTCGAGTCTTAAGATGAACGACGTGATTGCACTACTTTCACATCGACGCAGCGTTTGCAATGTAGTAGCTGTAGTTACGAGGTGGCTTTCCAAGCACTTAAGTTCAAAGAAAAGAGCAAGACGGCGCAGATGTTTTCAGTCGCCGCCGGCACTGGATAGACCGACCATCTACGCTTCTGTCGTTTAAGACTTGGGCGTTAAAGGTTGAGGCTGCTGGGTGTTGGCAAGTATGAGCGAGAAGGCTGGCGAGAAAAGCCTTTTTTCTCCAACGTCCTGCCGGACTGGACGTTGGAGAAGGCCTTCATTGAGTAAGAAATAGCGCTAGTCTAGGAAATAGGGTAAACAGAAGACAGAGAACCCAAGAGTAGAACGGGAAGGTCAGTGCCCTAGACGAAGCAGCTCCTTCCCTTTCCCTCTCAAATTAGCACACGCTGATCTTGAGCTGACAAGTTCCACCAGCCTGGCTCCCATGTTTCGATAGAAATGTAATATGTAGCGTTTGAGTTGTTGTTCCCTGAACAATTTATTGAACATGACCCTGTTGCTTGGAAGAAGTAGGATGTCTAACCGCATTCACTGCTGCATTAAGTTGATGTCGGGTGTTCCCTACGAAAGATCGCCGCGTATTTGTTTTGTGGATACATGTGTTGGTTACTATCCTGCGCAGAGTTCGCAACTCTTCGGCATTGTGTGGCACAGGCACGAATCGTACTCCTAGGCGTAGGACGAGGAGAGATTCCGAATATTTTTCAGAAAGACGGGTGTGCTATTTATGATGTGAACTTTCTTTATTGTGGATGGGAGACTATTTCTGAAGCGTATAGGTATTGCTCCTTCCTCCAAATGTAATGGGCGTTTTACGGTCTTTAAAGGGGCACTGACACAAAAATTTTGCATCTTGTTTTTTTTGTTGCGATAAGTAGCTAGTGACCTACTTATAACCTGTAGAAACCTCATTTGCTTCAGCGTGCGACGGTTGTTTAATTAGAGGCATTTTCAATGCGGCCAGTCGCAGTTTCGGTTTCAGCGAGTGCCGCGAAACGATGGATTTTGTGGATTTTGTGTGAACAAAACTGACCACGTGACCGTCGGAGGGATATCACAGAGCAGAGCCGCCGTAGCACTGTCGAATCTGCATCGACGGCAGTTTCTGCGAATGCCCCCACGTACTGATCTCGTGAGGCGCTTAATTAAAAAGCGACCGTGGATGTGACGCAGGCGCTGCGAGTGCAAATGCTACCGCGGCTAAAGAACGACCCGCGACCAGCGCGACGCTGGAGACGGTGGGTGGCAAGACGCGCGCTGGGAGCAGCCGGCCGGTCTGCCTACAGGTCCGCCTACAGATGTGTTCGGCTCAGCACTGCGGCGGATATTCGAGTGCCGCTCTCGTAAGCGGTGCAGATGACAATTTTTAATTCAACCCGCCATCGCATCATTAACTCCTTTCTCATGTAAGCCACCATGGTCGGGACTTGGGGACAATTTCGTGCAGCGGTAACAAGCTATCACTCGAGCTACTTCCGCCGGCCTGGGCCACTTCGCGGCCGTGGCCGCCGCCTGCACCGCGACCGTGCGGCTAGCTCAGTGAGCTGTTCGTGCCTTCGGCGCGTTTTCGCATCCAATGGTAATAAACAGTAATAGAAACAGAGTGCCTGGAATCGCTGTAGAACTTTGGTCGCGGCCATCTGCCCGATTAGCTTACAAAATCACGGCGCCTCCGCTGCCTCCGCCGCCAACGATCGGGTCGTTCGTTCTCGAGAGCAGAAGTTCCGCCCCCCGGCCCTCCGATTGGAGCGGCGAGCCGGGCGAGCCAGCTAAAAACGCCGGTAGTGCGGAAGCGGCAAACACAAACTCGTGACGTATTTGGATGTTGTTTATTTACAATTGCGCGTGGTCCTCTGCTGGCTGCTCGGTTGCGTTTCGCACACTTCAAAATTGATTTTAAATATGTTCTAGGCTGTATTCGCCGCTGATATTTTGCAGATGATGTAATATGTGTTCCCACCAATCTATCTCCGAAGTTATCTCGCCTTCAAAATTTTGTGTCAGTGCCCCTTTAAGACTTTTGGTCGATAGCTCTTCTGGGCGGATAACCAAGAGGATGGCTCCAAATCTTCATATTTCATTAGCGTGATGACTGTACTTCAGACATCCCGATGGCTGTGAATGCGGTGTTTTCGTGGTTTTGGGACATTTTTCAAACTAATTTGACCCTGTCCTGTGTCCCCCCAGTGTACGTATGAATCTGCCGTATTTGGTGTTTTAGGAGCATTTAGGGTGAGTCGCTGGGCTGGAGCGGTGACATGTCCATCACGGGGTACATTCGTTTCTCCTTAGGAGGATCGCCATACTCGGTAGGATGGCCCGTTCTAATTTTTCAGGTGCTCCGCTTGGGATAGTCGAGTAGCTTCTACGACTTCTTTAAGCGATTTATACATTCCCGATTTGATGACTTTTTCAGTGACCGGAAAATTAAGAGGGTGAGGGCAGCCTTATGATCTGTCCGGATGGTGTGGGTCTCCTTAAAGTACGCAAGGCATCTTTAAAGAGAAACATCTGGCTCATGATTACTTCCCGCTTGAGTCTTCGTTTCTTCTCTGAATCCTACTCTACACCTGGTTAGGAGTTCGAAATGGTGACCTAAAGGTTTACTATCTTTGTACTTTGGCTATTTAGATACCGCCTCAGCGGTTTATCTGTAAGGTCATGCCGAGGATTCTTACAGGATTTTCTCTGCAATGAGACCGTACCCATTTTAGGATTATTTTTTTAGCGATTTTGTACGGCGTCATCCATAATTTACCAGAGAAAAATGGCGGCGGTGACAGGGCCGAAGGAAATTCGGCAATTGATTCAAAATTTCGTGTTTTTAGACGCCTTATGTGAATTGTTATATTTATATTTCATGTCGTGTTATGACCGTATTTTAGTCATTTTCTGCTCATAATCAAAGTCTTAGTCGGCTTTGGTGCGCAGTTCTCGGGCAGCGTCGGTTTATGTCCGCGTATTCCAGTGAGCGAACGTAGCGCTGAACGCCGAAAAAAAAAACGTAGAGGAGCGCTTGGCGAAAGGTGAGAAAGAGCGCGGCACGCGCGGCTAGAGGCGGTATTCAATGAAAAGTTTAGCTGGCGATTTCTCCGCCTGGCCACACTGAAAACCGCCATGTCGGTGGCCACCGTGCCAGCGCATGCGCTATGCGCTGCATCTCGAAGAAAAAAAAACACCAGCGTACGTCGTCTGCTGAGTTTCAGCCCGATTATCGGTAGTGGCGTGAACAGATATAATATTATTGCACTCACATTAAGTGGTGGCGCTTTACCTACCCTCGAGCACTTCGAATCGACGGAGGATGAAACCACGGCTGCGAACAGCGCGTATAAGCAGCGTATGTCCGACGCTGCAGTTGGCTGCCGCTGCGAATGTCGACGCAAGTGCATCCCGCACCGCTTCCACGACTTTGTCTGGTATGGGCCCTCTAATACGTGGTTGAGTACAAAAACCGAATATTTTCTTTGGAAAGATGGTTCACGCGTACACCGGTTTAGCGCTGGCTTTCTCGTGCGCTAAATGTTTCACACTCAACAAAACAACTCACGTCTGACGTTCGCGGCGGTTGGCAATCAGCTGATCTGCGGCGGCTACTTCATACGCGTTTGGCGATAGGTAGATCGTACTGTGCTGCACTCAACAGCACTTGGCGTAGAGGTATTACTTTGCGATCTGTGGGCAACAGTTTGGAAATGATGCAGTTCCTGCTGTCAAACGGGTGACTTCACTCACGTTCAAACCTGTGTGCCACGACCGACACGCACTCGCTCGTAGGTGTGCGCGGAGGCTGGGGTTGAATTGCAGATAAGGTTGTCACACTCATGAGCGGAATAATGTCCTTCTACGTAAACAACGCTATCGCGGTACAACTGACTATCGAATCACTCGTACACGCCTTGCACGGAAACACAAGGTCACGTTATGGCCCGTGGCCTGCCTGGCCCCCATGAATGCATGGAAAAGAAGAGGGGTGCCTGATCGGTGGGCCGTGCGCACAACGTCGCCTTGACAACAGACGCTTGGCCACAGATATGGCGGCGTACTCGCATGGTTGCCTGCACGCATTCCACGCCATTGAATACCGGCTATAGCGTCATCTCTCTCACTTCATTTCCCTCACACTTGCTTAATGCGTCGCCGCTAAGGAGGGCCCTCCTCCAGACACTTTCCCCAGACGCATTTCAGTTCGCCGTTAAGCCAAATCACGTGACATTTGCGCGGGAACTTCAAACACAATTTGCCACAACACGCTGGCCAGCGGAGGTGACGAGCTGCGAGAGTAGCGCGCGTTGCCATGCGTTCGCTGATCACGCGATCACTTCCTGAGACGCAGCAGATATGCGCCGTGACGGAGAAGGCTGCAGCTTGGGCTGCGCCCAAATTTCGCATTAGAGGGCATAGTAATCGTCGGTGCATTTTTTGACGACATCACTAATTTATTTAAAACTGCGACGGTGTAACTACGACAGAACGACAGTCGCGTTATTCCTTTGTTTCCTTTTTGCTTAAAAAATGTTGCCGCCGGTATCCCCTCCGTTGAGAAGGGCGTTCTTGAGTTCCGGCGTCGACGTGATGGTGTCACTTGCGGGCACGGTTGGCGATGGTGTTTGTGCAGCATGCGAGAACAAACAGGCGCGTAAAATGAACGCACTGCGCAGGCACGGCGCCTGTTGAATCACATATGTTTTTTTTATATCCACTGCAGTATTAATCATATTTTTCATTGTAAGTATACTAGAGAGCAGACTGCGCCTGGGAATACACGTCGGCGTAAGGTGTAATGGGAAGAGCACAGCTGCTGGCAAGGCATGTTCATCGAATTCCTAAGCGTCTTCTCGGGTTTGCTTTCTTGCCTGTGCATTGCTGTTGGTGCCAGGTAGCCTAAATGGCTGAAACAACAATATCCTCCACGTTCTTTGCTAGCCGTGGGGCCGCCGTAGCTAATGAGCCAAGATAAACCAGCGCACAAAGAGCCACACTACAGGCAGGACGACGAGGACCGGGCTGACATGAGCGGAATTTTCGTCGTCCTCTTACTACCCCTTTCTTTTTGCGTTTTTTTCTTCGAACATTTACCAGTACGTCCGGTTGTCCACGTAAGCCTGACCAATGGCAAAGGTATGAAGCCGATGGACGATGTGTGTGGTGGAAAAGCGGGGGATCGTACCAAACCTTGCCCATGCCGAAGTCTAAGAAACGTACGGCTAGAGCTTTTCCTGCCGCTCATTCACTGCTGTCTCGCCCTACACCATTGGACGTGAGTAAGCTATGTGAGGTGAGCTGTCTTCTCGTGCACTGTTTTGCCAGTAAGCTTCTACGCAAATGTCCAGCGCCCGTTCAACTACCGCTTCTAGTGGAACTAAAATAAGGGTAGTGTTTTAGAGGCCGCGCACAGTCTGTTTCCAGAACTCTTAGTGGGCATTAAGTTTGGTGCAACATTTCAAGTGACAATACTAAAAATAATCTTGATTTTATCAAAGAACAGGTTACTGGTGCGGGCCAGCCCAAGCGAAAAAAATTACGCCCATCTTCCCGCGAGGGAACCCTGATGTGATGCGACGCAGCGGGGGGTTCAATTGGTCGTAACGTTGCCTTGAGCGTTTGCGCTGACGCTGGTATTGGATTGTGTCAGCTCACTCGCTGAAGGGACCGTCGCTTCCATCACGTCTTCATCGGAAGAATCAAGTCAAAGAAGGAGTCGTCAAGCAAAGGCACGCGGCGTCGAACGAGAGCGAGCGCTGACTGAACCGCCGCAGTGCGCTACCCGCTTTATATTCACCGCGCCTGAAGGAGAGGAGACAGCGGAGGAGAGTCGCGCATGCGCGCGCTGCACGCACAGCTGCGCGCACTTGCGCGCACAGCTGTCGGAGAGAAGAGCAGAGGAGAGGCGCGCATGCGCAGGTGGCGTGCGACGCCGCCGACACCGACGCAGGAGGGACATGCCTCAGAGCAAGAGATGCGCCGCATCTAAAAAGGCTTGTGTGTGCCGTGCCGGCAGTTGGCCATACATTGTAGACCTAGCAATACAAAAAAGTTTAGTTTATCAAGGAAAACATTAAAACAAATACAGAAATAAGGTTCCAAGAACACAAACAGGAGTAGCAATAAAGCACCCAAAATACGCAAAAGCTAAAACGTCAACCACGCAAATCAAAACAGCGGCTCTAATATGAGCGCGGCTGCTGAACGAAAACAGTTTGGAAGAATAGAAGGGACATAGCAAGTGCGCGACCGTTAACCATACTTGCCGCTTGCCATGCTTAATCAGCGTTGTCTCAATATGAACTCCCTTGATTTTTTTACCTTCAGCTTTTTGTCCCCATAACAACGATTTCCCACCGATGCCCATAAGAGTACAACGTAGTTTTATTCGTTTGTGCCCTACACCATCAGTTTGTTGGGTACCAGCTTTAATTGTACGGCTTGTTGTGTGTGTTCTGTTTATTCCTTGAAAACTGCGCTCACAAGGGCACGTCGATTAGCCCTAAAGTGAAGAAGCCAGTGTTGCTTCGATACGAGTTAAAACGGTGCAAAGTCTGCATTCCTTTCTTATTGCGGTAAAATTGGCCATCCTGGGATTACAAGTGTCCTCCGCGGACAGTCCGAGGACTACCCTAGGATCGCAGGTCCCACATAGGACACCGAGCGCCGGATGGTGTACGGGGCAGTCCGCGAAGGGCCCGGGACTGATAATCGATGAGTCCCAGTAGAACGGGCTATCGAAATGGAAGTGTACATGCCAGCAGCCGTGCTGAATATTTACCAAGCTCTCACATTGCTACTCGGACTTTGCAGTGATGGCTTTGCTGAGGTCTGCACACACGATAACGGCATGCGCTGTTACTGCAGTGTCTGCAATTAAGATACCTTCAATCTCGTCTTCCATACCCTAAGAATGGTCTGAAAGCGGCATTCTATATCGCGTAATGTGAAGGCCGTTCTTGCAGCCCCTGCTATCCTGAAAAATGTCGGACTGGTAAACTGAGCAAATCGACAGCTCTTGAGCCAGTTGCCGCCGTAATTTTAGTAAATATTTGTAGCTATAAAATTCATGGCCATTCCACCCTACAAATGCGGATGACCACTTGAGCTGTACAACACATTGGGGGGTATGTGTATTTGTTTGTTGTAGAGCCTCCTGGCACCGCCCTGCACAGTAAGAGTATAGAGATTGGCTTGCTATTGCTAGAAGGTGTAAAGCAATACTTGTACGGGAACCATCAAAAGTTGATATTATCTTGAATGATATGATAGCGGTAATTGTGAAGGCTTAGATATCAAGAAACCACGTTGAAAACGAGTGCGCCCTTATTACCGTAGTTCATCTAGTGGCTATGAATGGCAAAGAGACACTGACGTCCACTGACCTAAGCTTACTTGACTTTTGCAGTATGAAACGGCCTGCCTAATAAGTTAAATGTCGTTCACTTTGGGGGTACTGCTGGGGAGGATCTCCGTGTCGCCAAGAAGATTCCTGAGCAGGTAGGGGCCATGGCAGGCGTCGAACACCACGAAACTGCCCTGCTGGTCATCGTCTAGACCTTGGAAATGTGTTTTTAGGTAGGGAGAAGATCCGCTTACGCACTTTGAAACCATGAAGCTTGGCCACAACCAGGTTGGTCCCTAGGCAGCTGCTCATGACTGCAATGACAGTAAGCCTGCCTCGTGCACGTAGTGAATCACTTCGATCAGCAGGTTTTGAGGACTTCTCAAGAGAGAAGTACACAGAAGTATTTTCTGGATGCCGGAAGACCAAAACCAAAAATACGGGTGTGTTTGTAACGAGTGGAACGTAATCTTCATCATCCGGCTGATGGCTGTTGCCAGACTCCACATAGCGTACGAGCCGTTCAGTCTATGCGTCAAAGTCGCAGAATTTCGTGATGATCGTCCCGTCAAACGGGATAGAACAAGGGTGCCCACGAGGAGAGTCTTTTTTCAACACTTCAGCAGCGAATCCTGGCCATCCACCGACAACTTGGATCCGTTACTGATGGTTCCTACGCTGAGCATGGCGAATAGCAGGCACACGTACTCATACGCACGTGAAGAATAATGGTAAACCATGGACTCAAGCTTGTTCACCTTCTCACTCTACCTTCGCTGTTGTAGTAGGTCTGCGGTATTCTTTCGACAGCATTGGAGAATTGCCTGTGGGGGCTTTCCGAATTGTTGCAATTTTGCCTCTGCTTCCTGTGACAGCAGGGTTGCGCCTTCACGCGGTTATGACGGCTCCCAAAGTAGAATTTTTTTTGTGTGTGCCTCCTTGCTCTCCCTCCCATCAACTTAATTTTTTTGTGTCGTCTTTCGACCTCCGTGTTAGGTGCCTTATTCGCTGTTCAGGTCATCATGTACAACAGTAGCTGTGGTCATGCCTCCTTTGATCAGGGTGCACACTACTCTCTGACGCCGCTCCATCGTGTGGTTGATACCGTAATCTGTGTGGATGCCCCTCCTCTCTGTGCAGTGTCTGCATTAAATTATGTTGCGTCTGTTAGGTATGCTACTCTTGTCCCAATCTAGCCTCGTCTTTTGCCTACGTTTGGATGATGAGTGATACAGGAGCCATCAACTGCTTGGTCAGCGGGACCTGGTAAGCAGTGTTAAGCCAGTGCTTCGAGTTGGTTGGAACATGATCTGTAAAAAGTGGTCTACCGAAGAAATTGATTGTAACCATGTCTATCCTTGTGTAAAACCATGTTCACAGTATTGGCTGAATGCTATTATGACAAATAGTTCATGTGATGGTAACCGTAGCAAAAGTTTGTATGCACTATTAGTTTCAAAAGATGTTCCAACTGGTTATTTGTTCACTATCTCAATCTTACACTTTTAGTAAATGCTTTACATCACTATCAGAAACATGTTGAGGGAAAAAAGTACAGTGGAACCTCGATAATACGACTTTCAAGGCGCCGCGAGAAAGCGTCGTCTGACCGGGGTGCCGTACGACCAACATGCTGGTAAATGCCGCCCTCGTAGACGGTATGACGCGACAGGTAGGCTAAGAACCTATTTAAACTACTATATGTAGCCCGTACTCGTGTGATTTGCGAACGTTTACCCGAAATGCCAAGTTAAAAAAAATGTCACCATCTTCCCGTAGTGGAACCCTGAGTAGTATGCGAAGCGGCCATGGGGTCGACTGAAGTTCCCATTATATTTCAGTTCGATCGCGGTGTTGCGGGACAAGAATGAGGGGAGCGGAGCGCGCGCGCGCGTCATTTATACCATGGAGCTACAGTGGCGCCATCAGTGGAGTATGCAGCGGCTATCATCGCGTCTCTAACCCTAAGCTGCTTCGCATTATCGCGCGCGGAGCCGCAGGTGTTGCCATTCGTTGCGCAATTCCGGAGAGGAGAGGAGGAATGCCGGAGAGGAGAGGAGCGTAGGAGAGGAGAGGAGGAATGCCTCGCATACTACTCAGGGTTCCCCTATGGGAAGATGACGACGGTGGTTGAACGCGAAGCTATCTCGTGATGGATTCTTTGGTTGGCCAATCCATAGGGGCATCCTGCCACAATCATCATCAGCGGTGCCTGGCTACGCATGCGCTGTGGGGGTGTGGACGCCCCACAACGGCTGAGGGAACAGGTTCAACCATAAGCTGCTTCACATCTAAAAAATGCAACGCCTATGTTGTGCCCCCTCCCCTCCATGGCATCAAGCTAGCCTGCTGGCCAATCGCCGCGTGCTACGCGACTACTGTGCTGTACGGCGCTATTTATAGCCCGCCTGCCCCACACCATGCGCGGGCGAGATAAGGCCAACGTGAGCGAGAAAATTGATATGGGAAAAGGTGAGGGTGAAACTGCCGAGGCCAAGCGAAAGGAACGATTGTAAAAGGCGGAGATGAAAAAAACGGCATTGCCGCACATGGTGGAGACACGCTTTGATCGGGCTCGCGCCGTCGCTATTGTGTAAAAGTGAGAAACACATAGCTGTATTCGTTTTCCACAAGCAATTCGAAATAAATGATTCAAACTTCGCGAGTAAACCATGTTGCGGCGAAAGTCATGCCGCTGTCTTGCTGCAGACTTGCGGCGTCGGCGGCCAGGGAATGTCCCAAAATGGCGGTGCCAACGTATACATGTCTACACCCCGCGGTACTTGTGGCGAAATCGTGTGAATTGATGTACTTTAGCAAAGAAAGGAGTGGAGGGACAACGCGGCGTTGAAAGACGCTGATAAGCAGAGAGCATAGGGAGAGACAGCGTCTTGAATGGAAAAAACTTGGATGGAGCAACTCTAGTTATGCAGCAGCGGTGAAACACCCATTCAAGCCAGACGCCAAAAAAAAAACTTATTGGTTTCAGCGCATGAAATCTCCAAGTTGGCTGATTTTTTTAACTACGCGAAACAGTTTCTAGCTTCCTTGGACCGGGCAAGGCACTGTAATCAGATTTACATTGCTGCATTCAGGTGAAAACAATTGGACGTTTGAAAACACCACATGCTGCACGCAAATAGAAGATATGGCGTAGCATGGGAATTTAAGCATTTCTTCAAATCTACAATCCTACTGATTCTACCTTTTCGATTTGCTTGAACCTTTCCTTTTGTATATATATACGACCTGTGTAATTATGACAATAATATACAAGTATTGATTTGTAATGTATTATTGAATTTTATCTTGATTGAGTGTCTGCTTCTGTGCCTGCTCGTATGCACCAACAGATTGAGCGTGTACGCACGCACGGCCGTGCATTCTCAAAGGGGACTTCGCAGAGGGATGGCACTGCGTTCTTACGTAGACTACGCCGCTGCAGGCCACGTCGAAACATTGAGGGCACGTAGTGTGCTAAACAAAGCCTTTCGTGGCTCTTGGTCACAAAGTTTCCTTGCCCCATGACGTGGGCACATCTCTACAAAAGGTCTGCATCCCCCAGTGGGGATTTTTTTGCGTGTAGATATGCTTAGAAAATAAAACGCTACGGGGCAAATGGAAAGATGGACTAGAATAAAAGTTGGATGAAAAAACAAACGTTCAATATTCTTTTGCTGCATGGGTTTGGTAATCGCATACAGCTGCTTTTGAAAAGTGAATGTGTGTACCTAATCAACTCTTGAAAACGAGCTGTATGTTCTAGACGAACTGTGCCATGGAATCTAGTTCATTATAAATTAACGTCGCTTCATTAGTTTATACTAAGACACCTGTTACCACTAGTCGCTGCGTGCTGATATGTGGTTTTATAATAAATTCTCTTCTCACACTGTGCTTCATTATAAGCAAGGGGGGACTAGTTGCGCCGAGTGACCATCGGTACATATTTAAGTACAGACACACAATGTAGTTAAGGTATTTTCTGGTAAGCGAATTCGCTTCATGGTTGTTTTTTACTGTAACAGTGTACATGTTAACAGCGCCCGGACATCTTCACTGAGCAGGTAATATGCTCCCGGGAAAGTTGCAGCAGACAGTATTCGCGGCGGTTCACCACGAATGCGATATTTTTATAGGTACACGCATAAAACCTTCCTGAGCCTTTTCAAGAAGTTTGGGATGAAAATATCGGCAAAACAAGAGTATTTAATTATTTCTCTTAAAAGTTTACACCATTAGTCAGTACCAATGTGGCCGGAAGAAAAGTCAAAACCGTTCCGGCATACTCTCATTAAAAGTAATACGCTTTGCTTTCCATTTAGTTATCTTATAAAAACAGCAAGTCCCATTGCCAATACGCGAAGAAAACTTTTTGGTGTTACTGCTGTGTACCCGACTCTTTAGATAAGCAATGCCTGAGCGCTTTTTGTCTTCTCTCTCTCTCTCGAGAGAGAGCGAGAGAGAGAGCGAGAGCCTCGTCTCTCCTCTCTCTCTCTCTCGCTCTCTCTCTCGCTCTCTCGCGCGCTCTCCTCTCTCTCCTCGCCGCTCTCTCTACTCGCGCGATCTCTCTCTCTCTCTCCTCTCTCTCTCCTATCGCTCTCTCTCCTCTCTCTCTCTCGCTCTCTCCCTCTCTTCTCTAGCTCTCTATATATATATTATATATATATATAGATATATATATATATATATATATATATATATATATATATATATCTTGTAAGGAGACGGAAGACCCGGCACAAGTCGGCACCAGTACCAGCGGACTAACCCGCCGCGGTGGCTCAGTGGCTAAGGCGTTGCGCTGCTGAGCACGAGGTCGCGGATTCGATTCCCGGCCGCGGCGGCCCGCTTTTCTGATGGAGGCGAAAAAGCAAAACGCCCGTGTGTACGAGATTTCGGCGCATGATAAAGATCCCCAGGTGGTCAAAATTAATCCGGGGCCCTCCACTACGGCGCGCCTCATCGCCTGCGTTGCGTCGGCGCGTTAAACCCCCCAATCAATCAAAAACCAGCGGACTAGGTTTAATGAGACCGTCGGTGACTCAACTGAATCAGCCACTCGTGACGATGATTATGTACAGATGATGATGATAATTGGTATGCACAGATGAGGGATTTGTCCTACCGAATGACGGCAATGGGCCACAGCACGTAAGTGTCCCAGGGCGCAATAATTGTACAGTAATGTTGACTGGGCCTTAAACACACTCACAATATCCCCCCCGGCTGGAAGCGGCCTCCTGGTCGCCGAGAGTCACGATGTACGCTGGTTGTAACGTTTCATGCGAGAGACGTGCACTATTTCAGTTCCTCGCCGTCGGCGGTCAGTAGGGGCAGCTGCCGGAGACACCAGATAGTTTACAGGAGATGTCTGCTCAACTACGATGTAGGGACCAATGTGGCTATGCAAAAAGAATTCCCCGCATTTCCCCGAGGGGAAGAATGTGAAGTGCGAATGCACGAGTTGAATTTGCGCAGTTCGGTAATGTTCGCGAAAGAGAGATCACACACACACACACAACTACAAAGAAAGAAAGATGCATTTATTCACAGACACCTATTTGTGTTGTCGTTGTACTTGATTGCTACAGCGGATCTCAGCTTTGAAATTTCGTGTCAGTACTCCTTTAAGCGGCCGCATTAGCCCTTCTCACGCCAGATTCCTGGCCAATCCCCCACGTGGGTATGTGCCATGTCTGCGGCCAGGCAGTCTCAGCTTTGAAATTTCGTGTCAGTACACCTTTAGGAGGCGGTGCATTAAGCCCTTCTCACGCCCGATTCCTGGCCAATCCCCCACGTGGGTATGTGCCATGTCAGCGCCAGGCAGCGCGCGCGCCCATCTACCCCCTCGTTGCTAGGAAGACGAGGAGCGCGCGCACCCGCAGCTGTTGCTATGCGGACTACGGGGGCGGACGATTCAGGCTCGCTTAAGAAGTGCATTCGCACTTAAAACTTCTCGCATAGACCGGAGGAGCGTAGTGGCGTCCACAGTAATACTTCGTCCCCAGGACGGAAGTGAACGGAGCGGTGAGTGGAATCGTACTGGCTTTTGCGTTCTTGCTGTGTGAGTTCAGTGGGAAGACGGGCCAGGTGACGACAGTGGTTAAGCCGAGAGACGAACACGTCAGAAAACGGGGCGGCAAGGGAGTCCGGGGCAGAAAAGAAAGCGCGTGTCAATGAAGGAAAGAGGGGGAGCGTCCAAAAACCAGGAAGAAAGGTGAGTAGCCAGTGGTTGCGCTGGATAGCCCGAATTGTAGGAGAATGTAACAAAGGAAGAATTCGATCCCAGTTAGTGTGGTCCGGCTTAATATACATGGATAGCATGTCGGAGAGGGTACGATGAAATCGTTCGGTGATGCCGTTGGTTTGAGGATGGTAGCTAGTGATAGTTTTATGCACAGTATTTGCTGCTTGAAGCACTTCAGCCAGAATTTGAGAAAGGAATGCCTTTCCTCGGTCGCTCAAAAGCACGCGAGGTGCACCGCGCCGCAAGATGATGCTCTGAAGTACGAAATCTGCAATTTCTTGAGCGCATCGAGATCGCAGAGGTGATGTTTCCGCGTACCTGGTCAAATGGTCGACCGCCGTTGCAATCCAACGGTAGCCGGTGGGTGTGTGTAGCAGTGGTCCATACAGATGAATGCCCACCGTATCAAAAGGAGAAGGGGGACAGGGAACTGGTTGTAACGGACCAACTGGGGAAGACGTACTGCGTTTCCTGTGTTGGCATTTGGCACATGATGAAATGTATTTTGCCACACTTGTGGACATTCCAGGCCAGAAAAAACGACTACGGATTCGGTCGTACGTTTTCTGAAAACCAAGGTGTCCAGCGGTCGCGTCATCGTGGAATGCCTCTAAAATGACTGGCCTGAGCATCCGAGGCAAAACAGTGACCCATCGACTGCCTGCAGGGTGATGGCTGTAACGGCAGCGAACTCCACTAACGAGCTGAAAGTTCTTGAGCTGCCGAAGTAAGCGGCTGTTGGGTGGTCGTGCGGTGCCTTCACGTCTTTCTATGATTCGGCGACAATAATTATCGCCACGTTGCAAGGCCGATAAGTTAAGTGTGTCGTCAACCATGGCGCAAGGAATGGGTGCGATGGGCAGGACAGGCTGCGTCGACGCGGAGGCAGGGGCTGGCGATTTGGACAATGGGCAACGTGAAAGGGCGCCCGCATCCAAATGCTTCTTGACGGACTTATAAGTAACAGTAAAACTGTACTGCTGCAGACGAAGAGCCCAACGGCCAAGGCGTCCGGAAAGGTTCTTGAGTGTCGACAGCCAGCACAACGCATGGTGATCGGTAACGACAGTGAAATGCCTGCCGTATAAGTAAGGGCGAAACTTTTGAATTGCCCAAACAACGGCGAGGCACTCCTTTTCCGTTATGCTGGAGTTTTTTTTTTTCTGGCGCTGTAAGCGAACGACTGGCATATGCAACCACTCGCTCTTTTTGTTGGGCATCTAGTTGCAGCAAGACGGCACCAATTCGTTGCCCACTAGCGTCCGTGTGTAGGATCGTGCGAGCGCTGTCGTTAAAATGGCAAAGGACGGGGCTCGACGTGAGGGCGTCTTTGAGGGCCTGAAAAGCCCGTTCGCAATCTTCTGTCCGAACGAAAGGGATGCCAGGGCGTAGAAGGTGATGTAGCGGGGAAGCAACTGTTGCGAAATTTGTATAAATCTGCGGAAGTATGATGCGAGTCCGATGAACCTGCGGAGTTCCTTCTGCTGTTGTGGGCGGGGAAAATTTAAGACTGCCGAAATCTTTTCGGGGTCCGGTTGAATTCCTTTTTTGCTCACGACGTGGCCTAATAATTTGAAAGATTTGCTGGCGAAAGTGCATTTCTTTGTGTTTATCTGCAGTCCCGCATTGGAAAGACAACTCAGTACTTCGTCCAGACGGCGTAAGTGTTGGTCAAATGTACCTGAGAAAACAACAATGTCGTCCAGGTAGCAGAAACAAGTTTTCCACTTAAGACCACGAAGCACGGTGTCATTCATTCGTTCAAAAGTGGCAGGCGCGTTACACAGCCCAAATGGCATCACGTTGAATTCGAAAAGCCCGTTTGGGGTGGAAAACGCCGTCTTCTCTTTGTCATCCTCGTACATTGGGATCTGCCAATATCCCGAGCGTAAGTCGATACTCGAGAAGTACTCCGCTCCTTGGAGACTGTCCAAAGCATCGTCGATGCGGGGCAGCGGATAAACGTCTTTTCAAGTGATCTGATTTATGGCACGGTAGTCGACACAAAAACTAACTGATCCGACCTTACTTCTCGACTAACACACCGGCGATGACCAAGAGCTTGACGATGGGCGGATAACGTCGCGCTTGAGCATCTCAGCGACCTGCTCTTCAATAATTTTTCTTTCGTGAGAAGAGACGCGGTATGGTCGCCGGCGTACAATCGCTGATGAGCCATCCTGTCTCAATTCGGTGAGCGGTCACAGAAGTCCGTTTTAGTGTGTTAGCAACCATGTCAAAGGATGCAAGGTGCTTCGCCAGTACTTTGAGCAGCTGTTCTGTTTGCTCAAATTTAAGGTCGGGGCTGATGGTTGCAGCGATACTAGACATACCACCCGAAGAAGCAAGGTCACACGCACGCGAAGGTGGTACTGCGTTGGACAGGACAGAAACAGGCTCTCTGTCAACCACAGCAGCGACGGTCATGCCTTTAGGCAACAAAATTGGCTCTGTGGTGGTGTTCCCAGTGGCCAAAGCTGCAGATCCTGTGAAAACGGACGAGGCATGTGGACATAGCAATTCCTCGGGGAAGCATACGGCTTGATGGAGACGCTATCACATCACCTGCGGAAATGCTGCTCGAGGACATCAAAAAAACTTCTTCACAACCCGGCGGCAAAAAACAGTCCGTCCGTAAGGTTAAGTTCTGCAGTCGTGAGTTTGGTGAAGGGGAAGGCTCTGTGCTGGAAATGTGAATGGCTGGTTGGCGACAGGAAATAACCGCAAAAGCTGAAGAAAGTAAGTCCCATCCAAACATTAATTAATGGGCGCATTCTGGCAAAACGGCAAACTCGATATGGTGACAATCGTCTCCGATGACGACACGTGCTGTGCAAGATGCGGCAGGCTGTATGACATTTCCATTAAGTGCGAATGCACTTTATAAGTGATCCTGAATTCCGTTGACCGCCGTCCGTCCACATAGCAACAGCTGCGGGTGCGCGCGCTCCTCGTCTTCCTTGGCAACGGGGGGAGATGGCACATACCCACGTGGGAGATTGGCCAGGAATCTCCTCGTCTTCCTTGGCAACGGGGGGAGATGGGAGCGCGCTGCCTGGCCGCTGACATGGCACATACCCCCGTGGGGGATTGGCCAGGAATCGGGCGTGAGAAGGGCTAATGCACCGGCTTAAAGGAGTACTCACACGAAATTTCAAAGCTGAGATCCGCTCTAGCAATCAAGTACAACGACAACACAAATAGGTGTCTGTGCATGGCACATACCCACGTGGGGGATTGGCCAGGAATCGGGCATGAGAAGGGCTAATGCACCCGCTTAAAGGAGTACTGACACGAAATTTCAAAGCTGAGATCCGCTCTAGCAATCAAGTACAACGACAACACAAATAGGTGTCTGTGAATAAATGCACCTTTCTTTCTTTGTAGTTGTGTGTGTGTGTGTGATCTCTCTTTCGCGAACATTACCGAACCGCGCAAATTCAACTCCTGCATTCGCACTTTCACATTCTTCCCCTCGCGGAAATGCGGGGAAATTTTTGCACTGCACAATGAAGGGTTAGAGTAGGGCGTCTTCACTTTTCGTAGCCGGCCACACAGGTCACTATGCATGACGGACATACTAGCACCAGTGTCCACTAAAGCTTGTACAACAATTCCTTCCACAATTACAGGCAAAATGTTCGAGGGACGCGCCGGAGGAGTTGTAGACAGTTCGCACGATGCAGTTTCCCCTCCATAAACTGCAGCATCTAGTTTTCCGGCTGGTAGTTGGCGTCGTTTGAGACAGGGCGAAAAGGAGAACAAAGCGTCGTCCAGGCGAAGGGGAACGGCGCCTAGGGCCACGTTGACTGCGGGAAAACTCGGGTGAATCCTGAGGCGACGAGGAGCGGTTGCGAGGTTGATAAACAGGCCGTCGAGGGCTGTAGTTGTAGCGGAGATCGCGTTCCGCAGGGCGCGTAACCCCACCGCTCATCTTGCTGGTGTCGGCGGCAAAAGCGCGAGATGTGGCCGCGAATTCCACAATAGAAACAGCCCGGGCCTTCGTCAGGCCGGAAATCCATACGCGGTCACCAGTTGGAATACGTTGGTGACGCATGGGCCGCTGAGGAGATCGCTGTCAGCTGTTCGAACATTGGCGGAGGTGCAGGAACTCTGATCGGTGAGACCGGGGGTCGCGAAGCTGCGTCCGCGTACGAGGGTGCAGTGAAAGCCACTGGGGGGCTGCAGCGCGGGTTACACGTCATCGATGCCAGCTGCTCTTTAATAATCCCCGCAAATCAGTCGCAGGCTGAGCACACCGGTCACCATGAGAGCACGATGGGCCTTGCTTCTGGAGTTCCTCACGAATGGTATCGCGTATGAGAGCACGAAGCTCCGACTCAGGAGGAAGACGAGCTGATTCCTGCCGTGGCTGCAGGCGGATCGCTTGTAGCTGGTCGAGGCGCTGACACGAGGTTCGTACGTCCTCCACGGAAGACGGATTTTGTAGGGCAAGCGAGTTAAAGGCGAACTCTGCGACTCCCTTGAGTAGATGGCGAACTTTGTCAGCCTCTGACATGTTTGGGTTCACCCGACGGCAGAGAGCTAGCACATCCTCAATATAAGACGCAAATGTTTCGTCTGGACGCTGCCAGTGGGCATCTAGTTTTCTTTTTGCCTCATCTGAACGCGCAGACGGTGTGCCAAATATCTGGCGGAGCTTCTCAGTGAAGGAGGCCCAATCAGTTATGGTATGCTCGTTGTTGCGGTACGAGGTCTTTGCAACTTCATGCAGGGAGAGACCTACGTTATGGAGCTTGAACTTCTCGTCCCACCTGTTAAATTGGCTGACTCGGTTGAATTCGTCAAGCCACTCCTCGACGTCTTCGCCACGAAGACCAGCGAAGCCGGGAGGGTCGCGCTGGCGGTAAGTCACCATCCATGCCGGCGTGATAGGAGCGGCAGCATTCGGTGCGCCTTCTCGGTCCATTGGACTGGGTGGCGGTTGCACAAGGCGACCTGAACGGAGCTCCAGGGGTGCAGCGAGGTCAGGGAGAGGTCAGGGTCGAAAGAAGCACCCTCCACCACTTGTAAGGAGACGGAAGACACGGCACAAGTCGGCACCAGTACCAGCGGACTAGGTTTAATGAAACCGTCGGTGACTCAACGGAATCAGCCACTCGTGACGATGATTATGTACAGATGATGATGATAATGGGCATGCACAGAGGAGGGATTGGTCCTACCGAATGACGGCGATTGGCCACAGCACGTAAGTGTCCCAGAGTGCACTAATTGTCCAGTAATGATGATTGGGCTTACACACGCTCACAATATATATATATATATTTATATATATGATATATATATATATATAATATATATATATATATATATATATATATATATATATATATATATATATATATATATATATATATATATATAGTAGACAGTCAGATACACAGCAAGAACAATAACGAACAAGGTTTACTTACGTAGCGACAACGGGGCTTGCCTTCATCAGAGTACAGTTGTACAGTTACATGATTTTGCTGTCACAAATATTTGGAACACATTTCTTATATCGCTTTGCAGAAAACTGTGAGAAGGAGCGGAAGATGTTTCGGAAACGGAGAGTATGCATGCAGTCGGGCTACGCCTATGTTACAACAACAACAACAACAGCAACAAAAAAAGGGGGGGTTGTTTAGTAGCGAGGGAGAGAAAGGGGTCGTGTTAACAAAGCAACGTTCAAGGTTGCACCATGACAGGGCAAGATATGCGGCGTGGGCTGCAAGTTCACACAATGCGGGAAACTGGACAATCGCGGTTTCAAAAGAAAGGGAAGAGTATACAGTAAGGTATTTAGTGGCTGGGGAGACTGGTTGGGGCGGAAGCGAAGATGGGTGTGCCCCCCGCGGATGAAGAGAATAGATACGGGGCACAAAAGAACATTTCACAGAAGCTGGCAACTAAACAGTAAATAGGTAGGGTCACAAAGGGTTAAACATTCTTAAGTGGTGGTGGGAACGAGGAGTCCCTTCCCAGGACAAATGGCATTGTTGAGCCGCATTAGGCTAATAAAGCTGCTGTATTTGCAGAGTTTCTGCGAATTCTGATGGGAAAATCAAGGGTAGGATTAATGAACATAGTTATAAAGATTATGAGGCCGCCAATTTTAATCGAGGGATAAGCACGTTAGTTTTCCGTAACTTTCATTAATCCCAAGTGTGGCTGACCCAAACTTATAAATGAGATAAGATTCCCGAACCTCGCGGTCATGGTGCGTTTTGAAGGCGGATTCTAAAATTGTTGCTTTAAGATGTTCAAATGCATGCCCGGGACTGTTCACGTGTCTTGACAGGGGAAACTAAGGGCAGCTTTTTGCATGAGAGCGGTGATTGTTGAACCGTATTCGGAAGGGCGTTTCAGTTTGGCCGATATATTGTTGCCTACAAACAGTGCACTCTAGAAGGTATAAGACATTGGCGGAGTCACAGTTAAAGTTACCTTTTATATTTACGTAGTAGTCTGAAGCCGTACTGGTGGCGCGTTGTGTAGTGGTCATGTGTGGGCATACTTTACATCGGGCTTTATTACAGGGCATGCAGCCAGTAGTTTCCGGTCGGTTGATACGAGAGTTAGTAAGAAAGTCGCCTAAATTCATATTACGCCGGTAGACAACACGTGGAGGTTCGTGGGATATGCTTCTGAAGCGGTCACTTTGCATTAGGATATTGTGGTGTTTCTTTAGTACGGTTGACACTCTTGGAGCGGAGGATGAGTGGGTTAAAACTAAGTTAGTTTGCGGGTTATCGTTCGGGGCTTTTTTCTTACAGATTTCGTTACGGTCTAATTGGTTGGCTCGCACAATAGCGTCGTCGATAAGTTTTTCCGGGTATTTTTTATACAGGAGGGCGGTCTTGAGTAAGAGCCATAGAGCTCGTGTGGGTCCCGGCTCACTCGCGGGTAGCAGGCAACACCATCGCCGACTACCATGCCCGAGAAATGTCAATCCGGGCCGAGAACGAGCCGGAAGAGCTACCGCACCCGGTTACCAGCTTTCGGGACATTACCAGGATGTACCGAGAGGAGAGGCGCAGACTGCCGGAACCGCACCCCAAACTGACTAGGCAGCAACAGACGATCCTGCGTCGAGCGCAGGCGGGATCGCTTGCGCATCCCGTACTGATGAACCTCATGTACCCTGCGGAACACGATACGCTCTGTCCGTTTTGCAAAAGAGAGAGGGGCACCCTGCCACACATTTTGACAGAGTGTACAAAACTCAAGACCCCCCCTCCTTCCCTTCCCCACAACACCCCCAATCCCCAACCCCTTGAGCGATGGGAGACCTTGTTGACCAGCCCCGCCCTGCCGACTCAGCTCGCACTGACAGACAGGGGCCAGGAGCTGCTGGGAACATATGGGTCCCGTAACTAGGGAACCACCCCGTCTGGTGCCAGCGCGCACCACCGATTTCTTGGGCTCAGTAAAAGTTGATTCCTCCTCCTCTCGACAGTTCGAGTCAAAGTCGGCTTGGTTTGAGCAAATTCTCCTAAATCAGTGGGCTTGGCTGTAAGGTATTGCTGTCTTGCAGTGTCTGACATGGCTACTTCGGAAGTGCAAATACTGCCGCGTGTCTGTCGGTTTGTATACAGTTTAGTTGAAGGTGACTTTGGAAGGTAGTAACGGTGACGTCCAGAAAGTTTACACTGTGTTCCTAATAGGAATGAGCAAGGGAAATACTAGGATGGGCTAGGTTAAATGCCTCAATGAAGGTGAGGAGCTCCGCCTCACCGTGTTGCCAGATCATGAATATGTCATCAATACACCTTTTATAGTACATTGGCTTTAAATGTTGGGTGTCAAGAAAGTTGTATTCGAGGTGAGCCATAAAGATATTGGCGTAGTTAGGTCCGATTCGAGTTCCCATTGACGTTCCGCTGACTTGCACGTAATGAACTCCGTCGAACTCAAAATAGTTAAGTTCAAGAATAAGCCTAACGAAGGTTTGGAGAGCAGAAGAATTGATAGGTTTGTCGCACGATGACTGCTCCTACGCAAGGGATACAGCGGCGATGCCATCTTCATGGGGGATGTTAGTATACAGCGACGCAACATCGAGGGTGACTAGAAGGCTTTTATCAGGAATTTCAATTTTTGAGATGTCTGAGAGAAAGTCATTGGTATCCTTAATTAAGGAGGGAAAGCTGGGCGGAATGTCGCAAATGAGATTGTCCACATAACGCGAGAGGTTTTCGGTAACACTGTTAATGCCAGAAACGATGGGGCGCCCTGGGTTGTTCACCTTGTAAATCTTTGGGAGAAGATAGAATTTACCGGCTACTGGGCTTAAGGGGATCAGGGAACGAGCCGTGGTTTTATTTATCGTTTTATTTTTAACAAGCTCAGCAACTTTATCTTTGACAAGTTGCTTGTAGTCTTGAGTGGGATCATTGGGTAGTGCTTTATAGAACGTCCGATACCGATAGTTGCTTATTGCCCTCGTTAACATAGTCGGTTTTGTCAAGAATTACGATTGCACCTCCCTTGTCGGCAGATTTGTTAATTATGTCGGGACAGCTTGCGAGTTCCTCTAGGGCTTTTTTTTCATTGGTAGTCACGTTGTGGTGGAAAGAAATTTGTGTTTGGTATGCTTTTCGCACATCGCATTGGACAGCTTTGATGTACATGTCGAGGCAACTATCACGCTGTGTGGGAGGGGTCCAGTGCTTATAGCTAGGTAGGCTTCTGCGGGCTTCTTCCGTGGCGGGGTGATCATAGAAGTATTCTCGTAGCCTCATGTTTCTGGCAAAGGTATCTAAGTCCTTAAAAAGTTGAAATTCATCAAAACCACCAGTAGCCGGGCAAAAGTTTAGGCCCTTTGACAAGACGTTCATCTGAGCTGGGGAGAGGGTTATACTTGGAAGGTTCATTACATTTTCGGTAAGATTTTCTTTTGAGACGGCATACGAGGGAAAATTATTAGTACAGGGGTTTAAGTGAACTGTTTGGGGTGCAGTAGTCGAAGCATTTATTACAGTCGTAGTGACATTATCGGTCGTATTATCAGAGTGGGGCACTTACTAGCGCCGGAGCTTGTTAGGTTCTTACGCGTGTGGCCAGTGTTAGAAATCTTATCTCGGTTAAATTTTCGGTCTTTTGTTCGGGATATGGCGGAGGCCGTCTTGGATTTGTAGTTGCTTAAAAGGTTCAACTCTCTTTTGCTTAGTTCCTGACTGAGTAGTTCCTCTTTCTTTCGGAGAGAATGGGCCGTAGTTTCGTAGTGATTAAGGATTATTTCAGTTTATTGTAAAATTCTTTACATTGTAATTGCTTTACAATGATTGAGGATTATTTCAGTTAATTGTAAAATGCTTTCCAGTCAGACTCATTGAGGCAACCTTGAAATATATCTACCTATGTGTGTCTATCTCTATGATTCTACTTCCCGTCCCATTTAATGCTGATGGCGTCAAGCATGGGGAAATATGGAGCAGAGCTCTCAATATTGCAGAAGTTCCCGCCTTGCACTTACGATAACTACCGAAAAACCATCTAGTTTACGCCACCAGTTTGAGCGACGACCCACATTCTGTTGACCAGGAACTCTGCATTCAATAGAGTACTTTAAAGAGCGAGAATATATGGGGCCCTATTGACGCGCGTCCCGCATATTGGGCAGCTTCCAGGTGACGCCGGCAGCTGGAAAACTTCCAGCGGGCATTCACAAAGGACTGTCGGGGAGCCGAGCAAAATGGTGTCGCGGTGGGTTGATAAAGCACCCCCCACTGCTGGCTCTCTTTTTACGTAGTTTGTTGTTTTGAACCATTTATTTATGCTCGCTGCTTACATTCTGCAAATATGCTGTCAAAAAACGTCTACTGGAGTGTGGCAATCGCAGGTAAGACGTTGATGTTGAGTGCAAGTTTTCTGATACATGTTGTATTGAATTTTATCGCCTCGAAAAGTAGTAACGAGAGTTGTCTTTGAAAATCCGTGTGTTTCATATTTTAGTACCGAGATCCGTTGTTTATTTAAATTCACGATAACAAAGCCGCGACCAAGATGTCTAAGTCGGAATTTAGGCCTTTTTGGGAATAACACTTGCAGTTCTGCTCAGCAGGCCCAAACTTGGCAGCAATAGAGAAATGTGCGGCTTTTACCATGTGCTTTTACTAATTTTCTGTTGCAAAAAATTATTTGCAAAGATGTGAAAAATATATTAACAAGCAAGATGTTATTAAATTAAAATGAGCTCCGTTGTTGACATCATAAATTGTAATGGCGATAAAAATAGAGCGGGTGGTTTAAAAGTTTTAGGCCTACGCCTGATGAAGAAATAGCTGGTAGGGAATCTCAATCCAAATCAAGGGAATCCTATTATTAAATTTATAATCTCTGTCCAGCGTGGAGAACGAAGAATTAAGAAGCAAACTGTCCTAAGCTTTTTGCAGTGGCATAAACTCTTCTACTGCGATATGCCACACACTACCTGTGCACACATGAATCAATTCACAGGCCACCTATTTAATTGGCGATCTATCGTTCAATGAAGGAACGTTCAAAATTACGCCGGCACAATATTTTGCTACGTACTTTCTATGCGAGAACACTATGGCAATGAAAAGTGGAGAATAAGGTCTGAACTTCGGGCAGCACCTGTTATCGTGATGGCCAATTATCTTTTGTGTCAGTGTTATAACCAATCAAAATACCATTAAGAGCTCCTTACGGAGAACCCCAGCGTGTGTAATACAGCCGCTTTGTAAAACTTGAATGAATAACGTCATTTAGCGGTTATGTATCACCGTACGAATCACGTTAATTTTGCATTTAAGTCCCGCAACCACACGTAGCTAAAACGCCGTATTTCTTGTGCATGTGAAATTTTCAGGGACATCGCAAGCTCGAAACTCGGTAATTCTCATTACAGAGGGCGGAAAGTGGCAGCGGATTTAAAAAGCGTGCTTGTTCTCTGCAGCAATCTTGGAAAGGTGGAAAGGTCGAGGGAACCGTGGGTGATGCCCGGCTTCGCTCCTTCTTCGAAACGTGATAACATAGTCGCGCGCGGCCAGCATCACGCACACTAAAGCACAACAAAACAAATGTTGTTCTGCTAAGTAGGCGGTTAATATTATTGCCACCGCCACACGACCTAAACAAAAAAGCTAGAAATTGTTTTCAGATTCATGGTGAAAAGCAGCGCAATAATCACAGGGACAAAATGGATAGCGGACGACGCACAGCGCTCTCCGTCGTCCCCTCTTCTTTTTGTCCCTGTGTTTCTTGCGCTATTTTTCACCATAAATCTGAATATGCAGTAGCTTCACGTTAATGGCAGATACAAAATTTACTTTGTTTCCCGTTGTCTTCTTTTTCCCTCTCCCTTGTTACTTTTTTAGTGTAATCATTAAGTACCATTGCACTTAAATTAGGTTTGTCTTAAATATTATACCATTTTGGTTAGTCAGTTTGTCATCACTGCTTGCGTTTTCGCTCAATAGAGGGAAAATAAAAGCAGCGCTGTCTCCTGTTGACTTCCCCTGCGGTGTACTGGTGTGAGCAGTCTCATCTCCCTACTGCCTAGTTTTAGATGGCGTTATAAAAAGCTCCTCGCTATGGAACGATTTTTTCCTGTAGAAGAAGGCTCGTTTTTCTACGACTGTGAAGAATTCATTTCGTTATCGGATGTTTAAGATCGATGTCACGATAAGTCTTCAGGATCTCGCCTTTGTAAATCTGATGGGGTACAGGGTCTACATCTAACCCTGAATTCCATAGGACTTACATAGGATTTTCATTCTAAAACCGCGTTACTGGTCCTTAAGAAGAAAAAGGCTTCATAGAAAAACACTTGTTTCCAGATTCAAGAACGTAATTGTCCTGAGCTGTGCCTATGCCCCACACGTTCCGTTTTTCAACTGCGGAATTACAGAAATATTATTTCACTTGGATCCGGAAATGATCGAACTAAAAAAAAAAGAAACAGTAAAAACGACGCAAGGCAGCAGTTAGGGTCAGATTTCACCACGTTTTGAGGAGGAGGATTCATACCCTGAGCAGTGGAAGAAGGATGAAGCTGTTGCAGAGATTTCTCAAAAATATGGGGAACCGGTCCCTGCCGTAACGTGGGGTATAGTTGGTGCCCCAGCCCTAGTCATGGACATTGCCGTAAGAATGTACTACTTCTTGAAGGAAAGGCGTACTATTATTCACTTGGAATGAAGCTCTCCCAAACCAAGGTGCGTGCGCGTTCTTGACACTGGCGCATGACAAAACTCAGTTCTTCTTCGGACAGAGGTTGGACAAAGGTACCCATGCAGAGAGACGTAATCGGATCGCGGGAGAAGATACTGAAATGACGGGCTGCGCAGTCTCACGTCGCCGACAAGAAAAAAGGTTGCGCTACCCGTCCTAAAAGAATTTAAAAGAGTAATCGTTGCAACTGAAAAGAATAATCATCGCGCTGAAGGCATGGCAGATTCGGCTGACGAACGGCAGCATGGGGTTTTACAGTGACGTCCGTGACGCAGCCGTTTGCTACCGTACTTCCCATTTAGCACTGTGCCATGCGACGCAACTGTACACGCTCGTGCACAAGCGTGCCATCCTTCGTGCTATCAAACGTCACCATAAATGTCTTACCCCCGTCTGCCACAGTACCGCTAGGGTACTGGCTTCTCGTGTGGTACAGCTGTGATGACCACCGTATAAAGCGTTGGAGACGCCAAGGCAGATATAGGGACACGACAGAAGAGGTAACTTTCATGTACCATGTTTAAGAAAAAAACAACATTTAGGTCCTACAACGATGCGAGAGTGCAAAAGACGAAGGGTAATGTTTGTGTCCAGCAATGGGCTCTTTCTAGAACATTTATTCTGTTCGTATCAGCCGCGTGGCAGCATCTGCTGATGCCATTTTTTTAAGTGCGAATGCACTTCTTAAGCGAGCCTGAAGCGTCCGTCGCCGTCCGCATTCCGCCGCCGTCCGCATAGCAACAGCTGCGGGTGCGCGCGCTCCTCGTCTTCCTTGGCAACGGGGGGAGATGGGCGCGCGCTGCCTGGCCGCTGACATGGCACATACCCACGTGGGGGATTGGCCAGGAATCTCCTCGTCTTCCTTGGCAACGGGGGGAGATGGTCTGTGAATAAATGCATCTTTCTTTCTTTGTAGTTGTGTGTGTGTGTGTGTGATCTCTCTTTCGCGAACATTACCGAACCGCGCAAATTCAACTCGTGCATTCGCACTTTCACATTCTTCCCCTTGGGGAAATGCGGGGAATTTTTTTATTTTTCACTGATGTGACCACCAATTCGAACAGAAATAAACGAAATCCTCTCTTAACCAACCGTAGATTTATTACGGTAGCCCCCAAGGGTGTGTTTAAAAGAAAGTACTGCATATAACCTCAGCAATAAAACGTCTGGTTTGTACCGTACACCTTACAGTAAAAAAACTACCGGTAATATGTACCATAAATTAATTTCTTAACGCGCATCTAACGTAGCTGACAAATCCATTTTGGTATTTCACCTGGCTAGGAAGGGTATCACTCAATTAGCTTCAGCATTAACCTCGAAGTTGAATAGATAGCTGTACCTGAAAGAACAATCACAGAAGCTGTCTGGATTTTTAAGACATTTCAAGTGCAGCACCCTACAGCAGCTAGAATAGAATGCTTCCGCGCACGCTACGTTCAGCTATCCGAAGTACGCTTCATCCGGCCTGCAGTTTTGGGCATCATCAAGCAACGTCATTAATGCCATAAGACATCCTGGAGCAGCTATATCGGAACAGGTACGGCCATATCATACATCGTGGAAGGGGCAACGCATAGAGATGCCAATATGGGGACGGCCTCGTTTTAGAGTGAAGCTGTTTATGGCCATGACCCCAGGACCTCGTACCGGCGGGAAAATTTTTCTCTGCGGCGGATGGTTGCCAAAATGACCCATAGTATGTTATGCCGACGGAGTGTTACCTTCTTGCAAACGGGTGACGAATGCCCTCAGGGCGCCGGGTGTATGCACCACCGCCGCAGCAATCACAGGTAGTGGATAACTGCACAGCGTTCATCTACTCCCTGTAACGGCTGCGGCGGTGGTGCATGCACCCGGCGCCCTGGGGGCGTTCATCTACCACCTGTGGTGGTGGACAATACTCTGCTCACAGATAGCCCTAGCCGGGCCTGTAACGGGCGATAGATGGCCCCGAGTGTCTCAGGATTAATTACCCCACCATGGCGTTCGCGTTACGTGTTTCGTAGAATGACGCGGCATTTAATGAGACACGGAAATGCCCCTTTGAATGCCACGTAATTTAAACAATGCCATGCCCCTTTAAAAAATGCGGGATTACTAGCGCAAACTGTAGTCTAGAGTCCAAAGGCCATGTTTCGACCGCTCTGAGTGCGTTTACGCGAATTTCTTTGGTAGAAAAATTGATTCGAAGACGCCGGCCTCCTCTCTGCGTTCTCGCCGACTTTTTGTAGCGTCTTCGTGTAACGTCAGGAGGAGATGACTTGGCTTGACTGCTCTACTGCAGGGCTCGCCGACCTTCCGACAGAGTTAGTCGGCCCAGCGTTTAGTGCGCCGGCCGCCGACGGGCCGCCTCAATTCGTTCGCTCATTTCAAACTAAACCACGACACGTTTGTGAATGGAAGAATGTACCTTTCTTTACTTTCTTAGTTTGAACACTGTATCAAGCTGCAAGTCCAGGTCGCTCAGCACAAGCGCTGCACAAGCGCACATGCGACGCTTCGCTGACTGGTACGATAGTAGGAAAATCTAAGGCCACTTGAAGGCGGGAGAAGAGTCAGCGATGTCAATATAGGTACTAACGAAATTATATCAACTGAAACTTTTACCGTACGGCGTAAAACTAGGGAGAAGGACGCACTTTTTTGCGCTGGGTGAACAAGCACAGCGGTCAGCAGCACGACCATACATCTGCGCACGCTTCTCCGCTTAAGAAATGCGATTGCTAGACGTTTTATATTGTGGAAATTTTGGGGGACGCTTACTCCACGAGCGCTACACAAAAATAGTCACCTAAGCTGCTTAAAATGCTAAACGTAAATAGAAGTGTAAACTGGTTACACATTATATACCATATATTTCAACCCCCGACAGCGCTGGCGCGTTGCGGAATGGTCGCAAGAATAAGTGCCCACTTATTCCTACGTGTAAAAACATGTAAAACAGCTGTAAAACTACCTGTAACTACCTGAAAAACCATGCATGATTGAAAAATGTTTATTTGTGCCTTGGGGCCCTGATTGGTTTCCGTGCAAAAAGCCAGAGACCATCGAACACGTGTACATAGATTGTTGGGACGGGGTCTTCCTATAGGACGTGTTACAGGGTACCTTGAAAGATTTATAAGTGCGAATGCACTTCTTAAGCGAGCCTGAAGCGTCCGCCGCCGTCCGCATTCCGCCGCCGTCCGCATAGCAACAGCTGCGGGTGCGCGCGCTCCTCGTCTTCCTTGGCAACGGGGGGAGATGGGCGCGCGCTGCCTGGCCGCTGACATGGCACATACCCACGTGGGGGATTGGCCAGGAATCGGGCGTGAGAAGGGCTAATGCACCCGCTTAAAGGAGTACTGACAGGAAATTTCAAAGCTGAGATCCGCTCTAGCAATCAAGTACAACAACAACACAAATAGGTGTCTGTGAATAAATGCATCTTTCTTTCTTTGTAGTTGTGTGTGTGTGTGTGATCTCTCTTTCGCGAACATTACCGAACCGCGCAAATTCAACTCGTGCATTCGCACTTTCACATTCTTCCCCTCGGGGAAATGCGGGGAATTTTTCCTGTGGATAGGGATGGAATAAGGTTTTCAGCCATAGAAAATGATGGGGGTGTTCTATAAGACTTCATAGTGTTACTGGTATACGCCTCGAGATTCGCGATCGCTGCGCCGCCTGCCGCCGCTTCTCCGCGGCGTTTGCGGGATTAGCGCTGCGTGGCTGATAGGTGGTCATGCAGTGTTTTCGGTTCTCTTTCGCTTCTCTTTGCCTTTCCGCGCACTAAACAACTTGTTATGGTGACGTCTGTAAGCTAACTGCACGTTTAGGGCACTTAAAAAAAACAGCTGCGTCTTGGTAGAGCGCTCTAACGCCAACAAGAGCTACCCGGGGAGGCGGTTCTGCGCGCTTCTTGGCCGCTCTTGCGGGCGTCGGCGACGGCAGCAGCATATCACCGCTGTCACCTTCGAACACGTCATCACAAGTGATCGCCTCGTTTAGACCTGATATTGGCACTGTAAGAGGTTGGTTCGTTTTGCAGTGCAAACAAATGCGGCTTTGCTTCGAATATGTACGTCGTAGAAAAATATGTTCCGGGGATGTGATAACCCAACAGCTGACAAAAACTTGTGCCTTTTATGGGAATATAAGCCACGCGAAAATGTTAAGTGCACTCAAAGCCTGTGCATTGTCAGATATGTGCCCACTCATGTCTTATAGTAAGAACGAAGGTATATGTTAATGAAACCACGGGAAAATGAAAGGTCTGCAAGTCAGGAATAACAGAATAGTCGTAGGGGAATGAAAAAAAAAATGAGTGCAGCTTCTGAAATGCTGAAGACGTTTGTTTGAGCAAGGTAGTATTCGCCAGACCAACTAGATGCGAAATGCACGGATATTTCGCTAGACATGGGGGGGGGGGGGGGGGGGGGAGGGGGGGGGGCAGGAGGACGCTCAACTATCGTTGTTTACAAATGCGGAGCGAAATCAACGAATGAACGTTTTAGCAACCACACACACAAGCAGAGTGTTCATTTTTTGTTTGTTTTTCGCCTTCAACGAACGGCTGATCACTCGGCGGACGCATTTTTTGAAGAATACAGGGTTGGCAGTTCACAAGCGATACGAGGTGTCGTAGGAAGAGTTGATTGATTGGTTTCAGGGTTTAACGCGCTGACGCAACGGAGACGATGAGGCACGCCGTAGTGGAGGGTTCCGGATTAATTTTGACCACCTGGATATTCTTAACGTGCGCCGAAATCTCGTACACACGGGCTCGTTGGAAGAGTGTCGTATCTAATAAGGGTCTCTGATTTCCGGTTTATGCTAGATTCTGCAGTCTCCCTGTGTCATATGACGATGTTTCGAAGAAAAGTTTGGCCACGGACGCGGATTACTCTATAAGCCCATCTTCGCGCTTCTCGTGGAGGATAAATGTAACAGATGAATCTTTGCGAGCGCTCACCTCGGGACAAGACGACACAGCATTAAATTTGTCGTCGTGTGCTGACTCCGGAGTGTAATTTTGCATTATCCATCGTACTTCTTTGGTACAATGTTTGTGAAATTTATTCCGCATTTGCTTGTTCATGGTACTGATCAATATCTGATATGTGATACTGGCAGGCGTAACTTGCGTGCTGTCAGGTATGAGTTCTCCGCTGGATTTTGTAAGTGCACAAAGTCGATTTACATCATAGTGTGTATGGCCGCAACATGACCATCGGAGGAAAACACTGCTTACGGAGACACTGCCACTAAATTTCATGGCAGCGAAATTGCAATCACCTATATGCAAATGCTGGCTTCGGGACGCCGGCCTGTGACACAACCCCTGCGCTCATATAGATCTCACTAAGATCGCGTCATATACGTTTATACTCTCGTGAACACACCACGCTTGCAAACAGAGTGCCTGCTACACGTTATTCGGTATTTAGAACGCGGACAAACGGTAAATCGCTGTCTTGAACGAGCCCCAAAAGCAACGGCGACAGGGGAGAGCGGGCCGGGACTCCCGCGCCTGCTTTCGAAATGGGCCGCTAGGGGGATTTCAGTGGCGCCCCTACAGGCCGCGCTCGAGGCGTATATGGAAGGCCCACATGGCCCATCGGTACAATGATGTAGATGCGAGGCCAGGGAAGAAATATTTTTGTGAAAATGTCGTCTACATAGTCGAGGTGTGTAAAGCCGAGCCTAGTCCCCGGGTGGGTGACTGTGCTGGAGAGTGCGGCGAGACTACCGCCTTTTTAAACCTGGCCCTCTAGCATTTCCACGTGGTGTAGTTTTGTTGATGATTTCCTAGTATGTATTGACCGAAACCAGCTAATAAAAAAACGTGGCCGAAACGCCACGAACGTTAGGTATCTTATTTTCCAAGTCACAAGTTCGAATTCCCCAAGGTACATTCTTTCTTTTCGTAAGTTGATTTTTTTCGTTTTCGGCCGATGTGTTCTATACTGAGTTAACCATTTTTGGGCAGTAACGTTCATTGCTCCACGAGCCAGTATTCAGAATGCGCGCAGACTGACACTGACGCGCTAGCGAGTTCTCGTTGGCGTGCTGTTGCCATAAGCACCGACTGCTTGGTGGGAGTGGGCACAGGCCAGAATCAACAGACCCTTGGCCTGGTGCGAACACGATTTTTACGATACAGGCATGAGTGAGGCAAGATCCAATGATGGGCAAAAAGCGCATGGCATTTGAGCATCTGTGGTAACGTGGAGGCCGTTCATTTGCTGCGTGCGCCTCGGCTAGTGATTGCTACGATTCCAAGCCGTCCTGGAAGGCTTATCTTAGGCATTTTACAGCCGACAACATGGCAGAATCGCGATGTGGTGATTACTGAACTATCGAGAATGCCCATCCAACAATAACGTCGGATGTCAAGCGCGTTGTTTTACAGAACTGAAACCGAAACTTGTTTGAATGCTAATCTTGGACATCGTCCAATCATGGTGCACCTGTTCCCTACGTCACAGCCTTTAGTTGGTACAGCCGGCGTAGACGGCACATGGTAGTTTTCCTTCTTTTTGGGCTTTATAACATAATTACCGACCTATCGACCGGATAAACGATGAAAAGTGTGTTAACTTGAGCCAGTCTACGCAGTGCAAGCAAAAACAGGAGCTTGACAAATTCACTTCACTGCCCCTTTAAATAGGCCGATATTGGTATGGTGTGTCAGCTGTGTTCTTATGATAGCATAGCACGGCCGCCTGTCCTTATAACTGCCGAAGGGAAACTCTTGTGCAATGAGCAACGAATGTACGCGTCGCCGTCCGGAGCCTTGTACAGAAGAAGATCGCGAAGAGAAGAAAAACGCGGCCAGTTAACGCGAAAGAAAGTTTCCGAACGTTGTGGTACGGATAAGGGTACGATGCCTCGTCGGCGTAAAGAGGCGAGAAAAAGCAACTGCAGAGGCGTGAACGCAAAGTTCAACAGCGGCGTTCAGGAGGAGCACTTCCAAGGTATTTGCGACGTTAGTGGCCAGTTGTGGATCAATAATTCGGTGGTAGGGATCGGTAACAAGCGTGACGTGTACGTCAAAGAGTAGAGTGTTGGCACAGAATTTCCGAATGTCGGCAACTTGGCAACTTGGAAGGCTTCGAGGTCTGCATCACGTGCAAGGAGTCTCTACAAAGGTTCTCATATGCGAGACGGTAAGGGGAGATGGTATGTTGTCTTATGGTTGAATATCGACTGATGCGTACAGCAAATCATTACGTTCCGCAAATGGTGGATTGGCGGGTCAGCTTCAGTGGCTCTTCATCGGAACAAAATCAACGGGTTGAAATTTTTCGCACTTCATACAAATGACTACGGGAGTCCCAGGGAGCGTTGAAGCAGCTTGCGACGAATCCAGCGGGCACAAGAAACCAACCTTGACTTGACACACCTTCGCAACTGCAAGTGCAGCGTGACCCCGGCCACTGCACTCGAGTCTAAACTTGACGTCCTTGTATCCACACGTGATCTCGGGGCCCGGGTTATCATACCCCTTTCTAAATTAGCTCCGTCAGCTCTTTCACTTTGATAGGACAGAACAGTGGCACAAATTATTCAGGAATGCCTTTTTATTTCTTACGAAATAATACGACACATGAGCAGCCACAAAAGGAACATTTGCTATTGAGTCTTAGAAGAGCTTCCAAATGGGCGCTATTTCGTCCTCCCACGTAGTGAAGCCAGCTAGAACTAAAAAATGGCTATTAGCTCTGGGCACAGAATTTAGATACAGTCGAACACGGATATATCGAACTCCAAGAGGATCGCGAAATAGTTCGATATATGAAAAATTCGATATAAAAAATATGGGCTCTGAGACCTCACCTATGGCGGACGATCACTTACCGATCGTCGCATTCAAGAATGACAACTAATTCCGCACTCACGACGCAACAGCACGCTTAATTCCGCGAAAAAAAAATCGCTGATCTTGGCCTGCTTCTTCATCCTGGAAATGAAATTAAAGACGCTGGTCTCGATCTTTTCGAGGCTGCACAACTAGGAAATTCCAGCAGTACGCTGCGCCTTCGCACACCATGCACAACACGCACGCAAAAGAAGAACAGCGCGCACGTACCACAAGAACTTTGAAGGTAACAATTCCAAGGCTCTCTGAACGGACTCCAACAAAGCGCTCGCGATGGCCATCTCCGAGAGAAACAGTGATCTCGGAAGCTCGGGACAGCTCGCCAAAACAGCAGCAACAGCAGCAAAATGCAACAGAAGGAGGAGGCCGTCAGTGCCTTCGTTCCCTCTTCCCTTTCCCGAGACGACATCGGGGGAAGCCAGACCAGAGAGAGAGAGAAAAAAAAATTCTGTTTCGGCAAGCCGGGGAACATACGCAGCCGAAAAAAAAAAAAGAACGTGCGCAGTCGGGGCATCCTTACCTCACACTGTCACATTTTCCGAGCGTTCGGGCTTGTGTGCCTAGAGAGATGAAGCTTACCGGGCTCCGTTCGCTAACGCTACGGCGGCCGGTAGCGGGGCCCGACTGGGCAAGTGCAAATTCGTTCCGGTAGGGGGGATTAGTTCCGCAAGCCAGTCTTCGCCATGCCCGCGCATTCCTCCACATCCTCCTCAACCTCAATCGGGGGTGCAGCGACCGCCGAAGAGCACCTTCCAGCTCGCGGCGTTCGATATAACCAATGTCGGGAAAAATACGGTTCGATATAAACGTACGAATTCCTATACTTTTACACAGAATTTTCAAGGGGATAATTTATGAGTTTGATATAGACAATAATTCGATATACCCGTGTTCGATATATCCGTGTTCGACTGTATTGCACTTTTGAGTACGTTGAAGTAGATTTGATATGCGGTGCTTTTCTTATCTTAAAAATCTGCCTGGCAGCCACGCAAGGAGACACTAAATATATCTTTTGTCATAAATCAGACACCTGTTACGAATAAATAGTGAAGTTGATGCCCTATTTCTTAAAAGTAATGGTCGGTCGTAGGAGCAAGCTCTTTGTTTCGTCAACTGTTTTGTTACCGTCGGGCTTTCTTTCACCGCCTCTAACATGGACCTGCACACAATTGTCTTCATGCGTTCCGTTTTTGAAAGTTCAAGATTTAATATCTTAAGTGTTGTTTTTTGTGTCGCAAGTATTACGTTTCCTGTGGGGTTCCAATTTAGGTGAGTTAATTCAAGAACGCCTTTCCAAGAGGCGCATTTCTCGGCCCTGTTGCTGCCAGCAGATCCGTAGCGTAACGACTGTACTGGCTTCCTCACCTTTCATACGTGCTTGACACGATGGTAGCGGCTGACACTAACCACAGGAAAAATAAAGCAACAGTCTTTTGAGATGGAGAATAATTATCTGATAGCGGAACGTAAAGGAACCCCGACGGGCTGCGCGCGGTTCAAGTATCATGTCGTGCCACGTTTTTGCTTCGGGCTATAACGCGATACGTTCTTTACACCCTCTTCTTAAAAACTTCCGCCGTGGTAGCAAAAGCGGAGGATCACCTGTGGCGATGGAAGCAGCAAACTCCTGGGTAAGACTGGCTCATGCTCAGAAAACCTTTGCCTGTTTGTCGCAACACAAAAAAGGACACGCGTTTGTATGGTGGCGGCGCAAAATTTTGACATAGACTTCGGTATGTGGCACACGTGCTAAAGTAAGGAAGCAAAGAAAGCATTTAAAAAACATCATATAAATACAACAGAGTACGGTTATAAATTTCGCCTCGTATAGATTTACTATTTTTCTTCGCCCATTATCATACATTTCGTAACCTTATTGGCTGGCTTGCGATACTAGAGTTCAAATATAAACATACGACGCCATGACGTCTGGAAAACACCTTCTTTCCGCAACATTTACAAACTACAAACGTTGGCCAATAACCTTCTATCGGTTTGAACAAATATCGAAACCTAGAAAATTCTCACACAAACAAGTTCGACGTTTTTTGGATTGCTAGTATAACTTTTTGATTACTTCTGTTTCCTTAGTTTGAGATTTTTTGTATAAATGTTTTCGCAATTATGCTATGAATGACCTCCAGGAAACGGTATTCTCGTCTTGTCGATGTTTTGTGTGCTTTTGCGAAGTATTGTAAGTTTTTAAAACTGTGTCAACCTTTGCTTTGTTTTATTCTTGGAGTGCTATTTTGCTACGTTCAAGTGTAAACTTGCATTTTTGTCATTATGCTTGTCGCTGAGCCTTGTAGTGGTTTCTTGGGCTCCGTCAAGCTGCTGATGCAGCTTTTACTCAGGAAACCACTGAATTTTACCTGGAAATAAAAATTGATTCCGTTTGATTTGAAGTTGCCTTTGAACGAACATTAAACCGCATTCTAACGCCAGGAGTGCGCGACAGGAGCCATTTCAAGAACCAGAACGTTTCTCACAATGACAGTCCAAATAGAAAAGTACAAACGTCCTGGTAGAAGCACGAAGCAGCTAGAAACATTTAGGCCGAGATGTATGCAAACTTGATGAATACACATGTATTCAAAAGCGTCAGAGATGGGCCTTTGGCTACGTCGTCGGCACTGACAATACCTGAATGTGCTCAAAAGACGGCCCCTTTGGCCATTTGTTTTTTCGATTGCCCCAGAGCATCCGACAGGAAGAAAATTATTGTGCAGTCATGAACAAATGTGCGTGAACGCGGAAATATAAACCAGAACACGCAGCCCAAAAGAATATGAATTGTGGACATTAAATGACGACCCAATAATGGCATATTTGTAAAACACACATTTCAAAACTATGTTACTGCAATAAATACACGAGACAAGTTGACTTGCATGGAAAGAACTCGCGCTATTTTTGAGTGCTGGTCATTTTTTCGTGTTTGCATTTCATTGGTATATTACTGTGCTTTGTCGGAGGGGAGAACATTGAAAACGTTTTACAAGAATTGGGTGTGCAGCCAGTATAAGGGCTTCTTTCTGGCCGGAAAAGGTATAGGAACTTTATAGTCGTCCTTCCTACACATATAAGATCATCACCATCGGTGCCCGTCATCACGTGAGCAAATTTAATTCGAGCTGCTGTGAATAGAGTTCCTGTATATAGCTCATATGCAGGAACTCTAGCTGTGAATGTGTCACCGCGCCATCTTGCGAAATAGAACAGCACTGTATCACCGCAGCGTTGCGGGCCATTGGTCTCTCTTATTTTGCACTCACCTTTGCGAAGGAGAGGAAACAGGTACTGACGCCTTGTTAAAGATACATCAATGGATGTTCCGGTATTTTCATTCTAGCTGTGTCCGTGTAAAATTTATATTTTAGTAGGTGTATCGTACTTGTGCGAATTTGTGCGGTGTATCTTACTTAGACGGCGCCTATAATTGTGGCACAACCAACGACGAAACCCTTTCCAACAGCAAACAGTACTCAAGTCACACTCGCGCGTGCGACGAACACAAGGCATACCTGCCTGCCAATGCAAAAATATGACATCACCACCGGAGCGCGCTCGTATAGGATCAATAGGTCTCGTGCACTTTTTTGTTGATTTAGTGAAAGTTTTGTCTTAATAACGGTTGCGTCAATGGCCCCGGAGGGGTACACAGCACGCCAAACAGAGGTACGCAGCACGGGTTGGCAGAATATCTGTTGTTTTTTGGGGTTTCGACTAAGGGATCTGCGCCGGTAATAGCCGATCCCAGTCGAAACCAGTCGAGCCTTGGTGCTTTGATTCTCGAATGTACCGTTGCACAACCCTTCAGACCTACTAAAAGCCGCATTTATTACGGCGATAGCGTCTAGCTGCGCAGAATATAAATTTCTTGTCGTTTGGAACACACGCAACCTAAACATATTTTGACGCTTGTAAAGCCTTACTCTGCCTTACTCTTCGAGAATCTGCTGAATGCTGTTTTTTATTGCACACCATACTGATGCGTGCAGACTTCAAACTTCGAGGCCACTGACGCTGACGCTCGCGGTGGACGGAGATGGAAAGTCAATGAGGGTGCAAAATATGATAGTGGCAAAGCTCGCCCTTTTTGTATGTAGACGCTCTCAGGCTACCGCAATGCGATTGCGGACGACACATATAAACCTGAGGCTGAATGCTCACATGTTCGCAACTTTTTTAAACAAAATGGAGTACGTCTGCGGACGTGCTTCATATTTTCAAACAGCTAGGCCAGATTTCCCACTTACAATAGCCAAATAAAAAAAGACCTACAGTCTTCATTCGTGTTCGTAAATTAAGGGCAAACTATAAATTCTGCAATTGTGCTGTTTCTGACCGTTCACACCTTGGCAGCAGTTGTCAGCGACGCCACCACCAGGATACTTGTAACCGAGAATATTGTGATTGATGACGCTAGCTGCCGACCTCAACGGGGCCGTATTTATTTGATGCTTCGCTGTGCAGCAACTTTATGATCACAACCTCTTTTCGCAAAAAAAAAAAACAAAACAAACGCGACTCTTTGCACAAGGTGGTCGCTTGTCCTTTTTGCATCGTTGCATCGTTTTTCGCGTTTTTTTTCGGTGCTAAAGGATACAATATTTTGTAGAGTTTTGAGCGTATTCTACGAAAATATTTTGGTACTGCGTCCGAAGACACAGTAATAAACGTTCGGGGTCGCGCTGTCTTTCATTCATTGTGTTGATGTTCCTCGTTGCATTCTAGCGCTATTTTTAATGCATGTGATTTTGGATTATTTTTTTTTACGTCAAATAACTTCGTTTTATATTGTTGATCCCCCAATCTACCTCCTTAGGAATCAGCTTATCATGTATAAAAAATGCTAAAAAGCCTATTTTATGCACGGTTACTGGTGACCGGTCCCCCGTTGCGCAAACTGAACATCAGTGGAATGCTACTGCTGGCGGGAAAAAGGTTCAATTATACTTTGAATGGTGGCTGACCTCCGCCAATGCAGATGCTCAAATTACCCAAAACGAAGATCTGATGCACACAGGCTGTTTCATCGACACGGTGGTAGCCTCCTATTACGAGACTGGCAGCTGTTCCTGTGCAAATGCTCTAATTTCAAGTTCTCAGCTATTTCGCAAGGCTAGCCACGGCTAATGACAGTTAATCGCACCGGTTAGAACAGATGTAAAAGAATATGCGGCAATAAAATAACATTACAAATAAATACATACATGTGTGTAGGTCCTTATAAACCTCCACGTCAGAACTGTGCATCAGTGTTTTAAAGCTAATTCCGCTTAGCGGGAAAGACCCGCCGTGGTGGCTCAGAGGATAAGGCATTGCGCTGCTGAGCACGATGTGGTGGGTACGATTCCCGGCCGCGGCGGCCGCTTTTCTGATGGAGGCGAAAAGCAAAAACGCCCGTCTGTACGAGATTTTGGCGCCCCAGGTGGTCAAATTATTCCGGACCCCTCCACTACAGCGCGCCTCATCGGCAGCGTTGCGTCGGCGCGTTAAACCCTAGAATCAATCAATCACTTAGCGGGAAAGAAGAAAACTTACGCGATTAACGTGGAAAACTTGACGTCTTGGTACATAATCTAGGCAAAACAGCTCCCCCAAAAAAACGCAAGGACTGAGAGAGATATACGACAGGTACTGCGCCGAACTATCAACTGGTTTTAATTATAAAGAGAGACTATTTATATAGGTGGTATTCGTTGAAAAGTTTAGCTGTCAATTTCTTCGCATGGCAACATTGGAAACGGCCACAGACATGGCCGATGCACCACGAATATGGAAGGGCTTGGGCCACTGTGTCCGCATTCCGAAGAACAAAAAATTAATGCCCTACCACTCTGTGAAGAAGGGTGACCTGCAAAGCTGGACGCAGTCAACGGAGTCCAGGAAAGAAAGCGCGTTTGTTCTAATTTTCTATGGAGCACACTTCCTAGCCACTTCCGATGGAGCACACCTCCCATCATCTTAATGAACCTCTGAAGATCAAGCTTTGTGCTTGCAGATAAACATCGAGCTGCCTGTTTCCCCCCTTCCCTTACCCCCCCCCCCGAGTCATTAGCATCTCACTGTTTGTGTGGAACACACAAAACCAATCCGCTCCACCACAAAGGACGGACAGGTGCCATTGGGCCATTTAAAGTCCATGGTAAACCTCGCACGGGCACAACGGACAAGCCATCCATCAGTACGGGCATGAAACCTGCAGCTGCGCGTTCACGGCGCCCCCCCCCCCCCGCCCCCCCCCCTCCCTCCCTCCAACGTTTTTCCAATAAAAACCTTCGCACGCATAACCCGGCAACCGTTCATGTGCGCCTGCATAGAAGTGACCGACGCGGTCGAAAGTATCCCCTAAAAGCCCTCTGAAGAAGTGATATTGGTTCACGCTTACGTTGAAAGCGGGCAAGTTGCTTTCATCCGAGAGTGATTCGCCGCTACTCGACGAGCTGAACTTGAGGCGGTAACGGCGGCGTCAGCAGCTTTCCTTTGTTTTTGCCCCCAGTCGCTCCTGTGTTTGGGCCAACGCTTTAATTCTTGCTCTTCTTCCTCCAAACGAACGGCATGCATATGTTGTTGTTGTTGTTGGAAAGCGCATGCATATGTGCCATAACGGTTTAAAACCTGGAAGCACCTGAGCTCCTTTCTGGCGTACAAACATGTGGCGGCCCGGTTCCCTTCCCCCTTATAGGTATCTCACTGCCTGTGTAAGATGTCTGTGTAACACATCTTCCCCACACCCGAACAACTCTACTAAGGAGAACAGCCGACTAACCGCACTGAGCCATGTCATTTCGACATCTAAACCTCCCACCAGCACAACCGGCATTTCATCGGTAGCGGCATGAAGCCTGGCTGTGTGTGCACGCCCCCCTTTTTCCACCTGCAAACTGTGCAGGCGTAAACCGGCAACCGGTGATGGCGTATATTTAGGCGTGGAAGACACCGGCGAGAATGCCGCTTGGAAGGCCTTCCAGCCTGAAGAAGAAATATGGGCGCACGAAGGCGTTTCAAGTGGGCACGTTTCTCTTCAACCGGGAGGGATTCGCAGCTACATGCGAAGTGGAATTTGAGCGGAAACGGCGACGGCGGGTTTCGGTCGTTTTAGGGGGCAGCCCTTTGGTAGCCGTTACCTGGGCTTGGAGGGAGTGGTGTCTGTTTATGTCCGCGTAACCGAGTGAGCGAACGCACCAGCGACGAAATAAAGAAAACGGAGAGGAGCGTCCAGCGAAGGGTGAGATGGAGTACGACACGTGCGGCTACGGCAACATCTCTCTCATTGAGTTTCCCTCAGACATGTCATATGCATTGCCACCATGGAGCGCCCTCCCCCTGACACTTTCTCCAGACACCGTCCATTCTTCGCTAATTTAAACAGCGTGACATTTGCGCGGGACGTTCAAACACGATTTGCGACAATGTGCTCGCTGCTCCCTTGTGCGGGGGGCTAATCCGAACCACGGGAAATTTGCGTGAAAGCTTCAAACACTAATTGCAACATGCTGGCCAGCGGCGGCAGCGCGCTGCGAGGTAGTAGCAGAGTAGCCCACACCGCCGGGCGTTCGTTGATCACGCGAACACTTCCTGAGACGCAGCAGGAATGCTCCGTGACCGAGAAGACTGCAGCTCGGGCTGCGCACAAATTTCATAGTAGGGAGTATAGTAATCGTCAGTGCATTTTTGACGCCCGTCCGTGCTTATGTTTATTTTTCGCAATCATCTGATAACCGTACTACCGCCGTTAGCTGCCGACTGCCCAACTTTCCAAAGGGGCATCGGTGGAGGCGAGGGGGAAAATAGTTGTGAAAGACGTGTCAGCGGTGGTGTGGAGGAGTCCCGGAGCGGCGCCGATAAAGCGATGACACCACGGGGGGGGGGGGGGGGGGCGGAGGGGGGGGGGGTCAGACATATACTGCTTTGCAGTAAAAAACACCGGCGTGCGTCATCTGCGCCATTTCAACCGATTCTCAACGGTGGCGTGAACAGAGATGTTATTAATCCATTCACATTGGACTCGAGGCAATACTATGCGTTCGGTGAGGTAGAGTTTGTAACGTAGAACACAGTCATATGCTTAGCACGGACAAGTACCGCCATCCAGCGGAGCCCGACGTAACCAGTGGCGGCTCACTCACACGGTTGTGTGCATGCGCGCCTCGCCAGTGAATACAAGCAATAGCTGTCCAACCGAAGGTTTATCTGTGCATTCGTAGAAAATTTAGTTCTTTCTAACACAGGGTGATAGAGGCCTTGCTCACGCATGCCTCACCAAGCGTTAGGATCCGTTCGGACTCGATAATTCTACGTGACAGCCGTGATTTGCACTTTTTAATGATGGATGCATGTTGTAATTCAGGCAAACAGTCCTTGCAATTCGAACAATGGCTTGCCAAGAAGTCCTCCGCACCTCTCCCCTCTCGCGCATTCTTTCCATTCTTCGCTGCTCCCTTAGCGTATCGTTGACGCCTCTCTCAGTTTGACGAACGTACAGTTCTACGCACGTTAAGGGAATTTAGTAGACTACCCGTTATGGACATTCAACAAAAGTTCGCCAATGTTTTGTGCCGCAGCCACTTTGCCGGGTTGCCTCTGGGTCAGTCATTTTGCAGAGCTGAGAAAGCTTGGGAGCGCCAGCGAAGATAATCTTCTCTGCCCCTGGCGCGTAAGGAAGGAGTGGGGTTCTAAAAAAAAAGAACTCGCGTTCTTCAACAACCATCTCAAATGAAGTTCTCCGACATTGAACTGCCTAGACAAAATTGTACTCATGGTGGAAAGCCTTATCTCGATCGCTATGATAACTTACGGTCCAACGTAAGCAGCATATACAGTCCAGCGCGCTTATAACCAACACATCGGGAAACAGAAATCAGTTTGTTTCATTCGTTTGTCGTTATATCTCGACATAAAATCTATGTATACAAATAGTAACAGTAGACAGAGATTTGGTCGTTATAGCCAGGATTTTGTTAAAACCGGGTTCGCTATAAGCGGGTATAGTGTATAATTAAGCTGCCGTTTCAGAAGTCCTCAGCGAGCCCGGGTCTTACTGGCTCGGCTGCGCAGTTTTCACTGCCCACGTGCAACTATTCCTCACTGTTCAAAACCTGAACCGGAGGGATGCGCTGTATCGGTCTGGCACCCTGAACTGCTTCGGCAGCCGTGTGCGAGGTGAAGCTAGAGAAATGTTTCTGTAAGCAACTGATGCAACACTGACACTGCTGTGGTCGAATAAATACAGTCAAACCCGTTTATAGCGAATTGCAATATGCACCGCAATTGGTTCGATATATCCAATAGTTCGATATAGCCGAACCCGCCAATAACGAACTTATCGTTACAAGTTCGCAATCCGCGGAGCCCCCCTCCCGCTCCTCCACTCCACCATCCCCGCATGCAAAAACGAACACAGTAAAGTAGCCGTTACCATACCCAAAATAGTCCATTTATTGCAAGTATTAAAGCTACTTTCCGCCTGAACGGCCTACTTTGCAACGAAAAAAGCGGTGATTTTTGTTTTCACTTTCGTTTTGGCGGCTTCAGCTAGCATAGCATTCTCTATACGAAGCATTATTTGCACCAGTTCGAGTCCGCGTCCTCCAAAATGTAAGAAGCATTGGCGGAGCACATTGACTGCCGAAAGCGCTTCATTATAAGCGTCGGACGGCTTTCACTCGCGACATCATCGGGAATGTGGGGGAGCTCTTCCCACAGTTCACCGATGCTGCTGTCTTGGTCCGGACTCGCTGACGGCGCGGGTTCCGTCGTGAGTCCCGCGCGTCGGAAACAGTTACGGAAAGTGTCGGGCGTCATGTCGCTCCGTGCGAGGCGCAATTAAGTCGGAACTCTTGCTCCGTGGTAGCGGCCAATCCACATCTCAATCGCCGCTCCGAGACCATGCATTTCGGCGGCCATTCTAGGCGCGTAGAGTTCGATATATCGGATGTGAACTTGGTTATAAGGAATACATTTCCCATGTATTTCCGTAACTGAATTATTTTTGTTCGATATATAGCATAATTCGCTCTATCCGGGTTCGTTATAGCCGGGTTTCACTGTAAAGGGTTTCACCATTTCACCAGTGAAAATGTAGTATCAATATTGCGCTAATAAGCACCTCAGCGAAAATCATCCAAGTATGCCAGACATCCCATCCAAACGATCCGGTTAACGGTGCCTCCCCCTATGAAAAAAGACTCACGCAGTGCGTGACTAAATTTTTATAACATGGTTGTACTCTCTAGCACCAAATACAGCTTTTCACTATATTGAATTACTTTCATGGCGCACTGATTCTGCCGCTTTCGGTGTTCCGCATTGTCCATTCTCAGGTTTTAAAATAAAGGTAAGAAAACTTGCGTTGGTTTTATATACATCTATGACGTCATGCCAGGTTTCCACTTATTTAGGTTACATCATGCTTATCGCAATGGTACGCGCTTTCTGGAGTTACTTCATGGACGTAGTTTGTTGCTTTGCGAATGTATTTCAGCTTAGTTGGTTATCTAGTACTATTTAGAGTTTGGTGTAGGTGAATTATTGCATTTTGCAGACAATTGCACCATCGAATTCTGAGAGTGGAACCCTCCGTTAGAAATGAACCAGTATGCGATGTCATAAGCCCCGAAACATGAAAAAAGAGCGCTGACCCCGCCATCGATTACGTAGGGCGTCACCTCATTTTAATGGCCGCTGCATTTTGGTGGTTTACGACGCGCAGGTAGAGCCGGAAAAGGATAGGGAGAAGATGGGGCGATTTGGTAAATAGCTTCGGCTGAGTATAATGAATTGCCCTAGGGTCTTGCTACGCGAATGGGCTCTCTCAACATTAGCTCACTTTTCGTTGCGCCTCTGTCAGCTCCTTTCTTCATGCGGGCTTTAAGCGTACAGTCATTAGAAGCCACAACGGCGTGGCGTAGGCAGCTTAGCCTCGGAGTCTGCATTTTGCTTTTTTTTCCCATTGGGTTGGTGGGGCCTCTAATGGGTCTCGTTTTTGTCACTTCCCGTATGGTCAAGGTTTATAAATTGTCGCAGTTACTTAAGCCGCTGACCGCGTGTGGGGTAGCTAATGAAGCACGATGCCTGAATGCTTCATTAAGCTTGATGTTCAATTGTACGCGCCTTTCTTTTCATAACTTTCTTCTCTGATTTAAAACTTTTAATGCGGAGCTTCAAAGGCTATGCGTAAAATATTATTCGGCGTCGTCGGGGACATTGGCCTTGCGATATAAATCGGCCGGATCGACAATTCCTCCACCGCCATCCTCCACCGCCATCTTCCAGCGCCAAACCAAAGCCACGTCATTGTAAGGCGCTGCCGGGAAGGATGGCGTGAGGGCACGCGTGAAAACTTCACAGCGATTGCGGGCGCCCCAAGGGATACTTTGACGTAACGGCTAGGGTGTAATGCGCCGTGGTGCGCGCTCGCCCTTGCTACACATGTGGTGGAGGCCTTGCCGTATCTGTGCTCGGGGTGCACTACAAAGTCTTCCGCATCGTGAAGTGAGATAACGCTATCGCTTTCCATGCTTAGCGAGCAGGCATAAGAGTTCTTCAATATCGGTAAATCTGTCCTATATGAAGCAAATAATTTATATAACAACAAATCAAGCGTTAGGAGCAAGGCCAGCGGGGATTTGAGAGCAGGAAACTTTTTTTACATAGTTTTATGGCAAAAAACCGATTGAAGCCTTCTTTACACAAATTGATTTGGCAGGATTAAAAAAATTTCACACTTGCAGAAGAGTTCACACGGGACTCATACACAACCGCTTATTAGACAGCATGAATTTAGCAAAAATAGTTCATTGAAATGATTGGGCAGTGCAGCCATCTAATCACCCCATTGGGTGAAGGCGTGTAGGCGGTAGAAAGAAGGACCCACCTTCACAGTACGTCAACAAATACTTGAACAACTCGGCAAATTCCACCATTTATGCGAGTTGTCTGTGCCGGCAGCAAACACGAGAAAAATCTGTCGTATAATTGGTATTGCTTTTGGGGTGTCCAGAAAGTACTGTCAAATGATGAGCTATTTGCGTCCTGTGCAATGCATGTAACGAATGGTTACTGCGAGTGCTGAAGTATGGTAACGGAACGCGGAGCCTCAATTTACACTGCGAAATAACACTAATCTCCTTGCAATTGATAAGGACGAGAGGGCTCCCGCTTAGGGGTAAGAAATGAATGCCTTGCACCAGGAAACTAACCAGCGGGGAATGCGTCGTAGCTCAAATTTGGAAGAAGTAGACCTAAAATGGACGCCTAACACAAAGAACTGCTAATCGGCGCGTTAGCGGAGTAACTGAATTTGCACCAGGAATGCTGCGCATCAGCAGACAACTTTCTGAAGTTGTGCAGGGCTTTTCTGTGGGGAAAAAGTATTTATGCGCTTTTGATGATGAGCGACTGGCTTGCTACGTCATAACTAAACATCCAAAAGGCTGGTTAAATGAAAAAGACGCGTCCCCGTTCTAATATAGGCCACAATTGCCTCGACAACGTAATTTCGGTGCTACTGGCGCCTTCCGCATTACTGCATAGGAGCAAATGTTGACGGTATATTCAGGTGAATTTAAATCAGGGAGGGAAAATAACATAGCGTCGAGTTATTTGCTCAAAGCCAACAAAATACCATCTAAGACAGAACAAGACCACTGAAAACTACATCGCTAACAAACGATTAAGGAGATGAACATCAAAAAACCAATTGAATTTTTTCTGTAAGCGTTAAGTGCCGCCACCATCTTTCATTATACACTGCCCATCACGGAGGATGTGTTCGTGTGGCATTAATGTCAGTTATCTTTACGATTCACATCATGTGGCAGCACACAACTTGGCGCTAAATAAGCAAACAACGACCTAACTCGAGTGTTCATGAGAGCAGCACATCAGAGCGGTTGAACTTGAATTGCTATTGCGGCTTAGTGCTTAAGGCGCTGTGGTGCTGAGCCCAACGACGCGGGTTCGGTTACGGGCCACGGCATGAGCTTTCCGCGTGCGTGAAAGATCCTCAGGTGGTCAAAAATAATTCCGAACTCTCCAGTACAGCGCGCCTCATCGCCTGTGCAGCGTCGGCGTGTTAAACCTCATCATCAATCAGTACATTATATAGGTATTAACCCTCTCAGCGCTCTCTATATCCGCTTTCCAAGTTCTACAGTAAAGATTCGAAATATAGTTATAAATGCTAATTCCAATAATTTCATTTCATTTGTTTATTTCCGTCTTAAAGGCCCGAGGGCATTACATAAGGAGGGGGGGGCAGGGCGGCTCTTCGCCCATGCAGGTATACAGCTTATAAACAACAAACAAGGGTACGCAAAAAGTAAGCAAAATAAATACAAGGTTACAGAGGTAAAACACAACTCGTAAAAGGGAACAGCATTACACTTATTTACACAGAGTTGTTTTTACGAGAAATGACATGAATTTACATTTAGCAAGTCTAAGAGGCATCTGGGCTTTATTGCACCATGAAAAAATGGAGTCGAGATTGTGCTGCAGGGTGCTGTTATCGATGGAGTTTTGGGTAGGGTTATATATGACGCAGTCGTTGGCAAATATTTTAATTTTGCTTTAATATTAGTATATAAATCGTTTATGTAAATTGCTATCTTGCGCCGAACAGAAAAAATACGCCACGTGAACGGCAAATGACTTGGTCACGTGTTCAACATTGCTGAGTACTTTCTCAAGATGCTATTTTCTGTTTCTTAACATTACTGTTACTGTACCACCCTACTTACGCCGTAAAGCGTAAGTAAAAGCAGCGAACAATGTTAACATTGCGTGAAGGATTTGTGGCTGTTCTTATTACGTGTGTTTATTTCAGGGTGGGAATAAAGTGAGATATTAAAACAAAGAGTGCAGGACTAACAGGCTCGAAGGGGGCTTATCGAAGCGGAAGCCGAGTCGCGACGATCGTAGGCGCCGTTATCGTCCGTGAGAACGCACTGCCCCGTTCGGTTGTGGACTGTAGCTACATACCGAACACGACTACAGCCACATGTCATTGATTAGAGACGCAGTTTCAGGTACAGAAGCTTTTTTCCTCAAAGAACAAGCACCAAGAAAAAATATGAATTGTGTTTGAAGGTACCAATGTCCCATTTTCTCCACCATACTAGCACGCTAAGTTACGAATGAGCATTCGTTGCGCTGAGAGAACTATGGCCAAGGGCGCTTTCGCTATTTTTTTGCGTGCGATGGATGTAGCACCGTATATACTAGGAGCATTCTGAGGCCCCAGCAGCGTTGTATATGACGATAGCATGGGCTCTCTTGCAGGACATGTAATGTGCGAAACTATTCGGAAATTCATAATATAATTCGCAAGATACACGCTATTGTTAAACTTAAACGTTAAACGTTAAACTTTAAGCAATGAACGCAGAGTCTTGGAAAGCTTGGGCTGGAAGCCTTGAGCCTGCCTGGTATCAAAAAAAAGTGTGAATTCTTTGATCTTGGCATAATTAGGCAAGTCACGGCTCTGAAATGAAACAAAAAATGACGAGAGTGATTCAATGGGGGGCTCTATACATATAGCCGCCATTTTAGATCACAGTGGTCCCGCCATGCATGGCTAATTGTTATTAATTTCGGCACTCGCCGTGTTTCATATAAGGTTCTACTGACACATTGCTCTCATCGGAACTCTGTTGTTCCTTTACGGGGCAGTGTATTATTTCTTTCGGATAATTTTGTCCATGAAGCCAGTTGCGCCACGGGTCAAGGCAATAAGAGTGCATTTAAAGGGCTGCTGAAAAAAATATTATTACTCTAAATTGGCGAAGAACAAACAAACCTAATTTTTCCGATAAGTATGATCTCCGGAGTGTATAAAAAGTTGTAATTTCTATATTCTTCGAATAACATGGAACTGCCAGACCCAAGGCTGACCGTGGTCGTAAAGCTATTTGGACGCGGAGAGGAGATGCGTTATGGTGTTTAGAGCCACAAGGTGGGAAACAAAATTCGAACGGCTGGCGCGGATAACACCTGAGTACCAAACAGAAGCAATCCAGTAAATAAGGTCACTAATCTTTAAACCTCAGCGTAATCAATAACATCATAATTATCGTCATCATCCCAACAATCATCATGATCATCATCTATCATCACCTTTCTTAAATACAGACTGGAAATGTTCATTAAGATTAGAAGCCATTTCAAAGCTACTGGTTCCTATCGAAGTTTCTGTTTACTAGCAAGAAATCTGTAATTTTTGCTTTGAGATATGTCTCGACAGTTTTTCGGGGGCCTGCTGAATAAAGATTCCAAATGACTCATTTATTTTGAGCTGCTTACCTTGCTCAACTTTCGCTTAAAAGCTTTGGGGATCGCTCTTACAAGGTCGAGCTTTTCGGTCCTGCAGTAACGGGCTCACGTTGGTGGTAGACATTTGGTGGTAGACCCAAGGATTATTTGTACAAACCTGTTTACTGCGTGTTGGAGCATACTTTTTATCAGTGCATGAACTATTTATAATTATACTATTATTATTGTTACATTAAACTTCTCCCATGCATCTTCTGCTAAGGCAGATCCTGGGTACACAGAGCGGCTGAACCCTTCACTGTATGTATCCAGGAAATACAATATACCGACATCGCCTGTCCTTAAAATGTCAAGTATGATAACAGTCATTCTTGGGCGAGATTTTCGACATCCATTTTAAAATTTGGCTATTACAATAAAATTAACTGAATTTCCTCCAAGAGTTCACAAACAAATTGTATTCTGACATGGATTTATTTAAATTATAAGGACAAGCAGTGATTCATCGGATGAGTGCACACGGGTGAGAGCATCTACAATTTAAGTAACGTTTAAAGCTGGCGTCAAACCTAATCGAACTGGAATATAATGAATGCGATTAAATTGATCAGCGTTCAGGATGAATTCTCATTTTCGGATGGTGTTTTCGAAGGTGAATTATTATTATTTTATTATTGCTGCTAATGTGATACTTGGCTGGTTCATCCCAGTAGCACAGTCGGTCTTCCACAGAAAGCGTGCCGCAGCACCGGGGCACACGTGAACCGTTGCGCTAATTTTCTTGCAAGGTTTCACACTTTTTACAGTAACGCACACGTTTCGAGAAATCCTAGCTGATTGAAGTCTTGAGCTTTGAGCAGTTTCTCATTATGTACCTTGTTTTCACTTGAGTCACTCGAACGCAAGATTGCAAGCCTGTCTTTCCCTCAGTTCTTTCCAACCTTGGCGCATCAATTCTAGGCTAGTGTGTCTTTAATTCAATCAGTGATAATACTTCTCTCTTAACAGCGTGCAATAAATCGTCTGGTTTTCTGTTTTCTATTTCAGGTAGCCCAAATATAAGAAGGCGCTGATTTCCCTCTTTTGACCTTGCTTCATTAAAAGACAGTCATCATCACCACCACCAAACAAAGCAAGGTATTCTGCCGCTATCGATTTTCCAAGCCGTCGATGTCGCGCGTTAGCTGTGCTACTTGATTGTTCAAATCAGTGATTGCGTATTGAGCGTCCACCATGCTCGGAAAAGAGTATTTCAGTTTAGTTAGCCTCGTATCAAAATTCTTAATTAAGTTGCCATTTTATTTTACTTCATCCTGAAGCGAATGTTGATTACGCCTAATGTCATGCGGCGTTGCATATTGCAGATTTTGCAGGATTTGTTTACCTTTTCCCTCAAGAGAGGGACCTGTGTGAGGCTCAACGTCTCTACTGAAACCAATTTGAGAAAAACAGACCGGCAATCACATAAAATAATTAACAGTTGGTTCGGGCACGGCAAGATAACACGAGACAAATGGTTGCGTAAACCGATGAGTAACTTTGTCTTACCTGCAGGCAGGCAAATATGAGTACACTTGAGACAGCGGTTCGATGCGTGCTGTGCCCAGTGATGTTTCGTGCGAAAAATGTTCCCTTTTTCCGGAATTTCTGGCTATAAGTTTGGTCAAAAGGGAAAAAGGGAATGTTTAATAGATCCTGGGAGTTTTGGGGGTCGTCGAGTAAAAAAGAGAAATAATGTCAGTAAACCGGGCCTCGCATCATTTATTACTTGGTTTTCCTTAAAAAGTACTCTTACCACCTCGTTTGGTGCAGGGTCAAATATCCGCAGTCGTGTTCCTGCAAGCCAAAAGCACCCAAGAACGCCTTCAATCCAGTTCACGAAATCGGAGGGACCACATGGAATGAGTATACTCTATGAGAAAGAGTTAGAAAAGCACGAATCGGTGGTGGCTAAAGGCTTGAAGCCAGTTCACCTGTATTCCTGCGCAATATACAAAAAGGTATTTAAGGTGCGCCGTATTCGGTCTGCTGTCAACAGCAGATCGCGCCAGCCGTCCCAGCTCTGAGCTAAAATTACCCAAATTACCCAACAACCTCTGGTCCTCTTTTATGCGGGCAGTTCTAACTTGCAACTTATGCATGGTGTATAAGCATTCTGTTTCGTACAAAACGTGAAATGTGTAGACAAAAGCTGTCCAGTGGCATATGTACTGCAACTCAGAGCACTTTGGAACTCTGATTCTCTGAAAGTTGTCTGCGTCGAGAAGTTTATGTAAAGTAGACGTAGTTGGCGCTGGCTAACACCCAAAGCCGAACAGCAATCCACGTAAAGAACAATCAGCTGGAAAGAAATGCAAGGAAATCTGCAGAAATTCGTGATAATTCCCGTTGGAAAGAAAATACTAAATATGGATAATTTCTTAATCTTGACATATTTTCCTTTCCAGTACGGAACATCAGGGGCCGCACTCGCCATTAAATCCATTACAGTCTAGGCAGTACCTTTTGAAGAACAGTGGTGACGTTACAGAAGGTGACTGGCGGCTGCTTCGGAACTCGAGGCCATCACTAATGACAAGGATGTCCGTCGTGCTGGTGCCGACCGTCGAGGCAAGGCCCAGATAGAGAACGTTTGCTTAAGAAACTTGACGAAGGCGCAGCAAGGAAGGAGCAGCATCGTTCAGAGCGATGGGCAACACGCTGACCCGCATGCAGGCAAATACGAGTAGGTGTGACACCATGATTCAATGCATGCAGTGCAAGGAACTCTCGCACACGGAACGCCGTAATTCTTTTATCATGTGGTCGAGAGGGTGAATTGAGGAGCAGACAGACAGACATATAGGCAGCCCAAACTTTTCGATTTCAGTATCACAAAAAATACAATCGTTTTTCATAGCAACATATTCGGGTTTATTTAGAATGCCTAACGGCTTTCAAAACTGTTTCACTTGTGCCGCATCCGAAAGCGCACTAAAATATTATCTGCGCCCACTTTCGGGCGTACGGGAGTACGCCCGAATGAATGCTATTCAATCGAGGACACAAGTTTGAGACTTGATTTGTACTCGCATTTTATGTGCGCGAATAAATTGGGGCAATCATGGTAAGTACAAAGTAGCACCAAGCTTAATATTTTTCATTCCCCGAAGTGCCTTGGATATTTGTTTTTTTTCGCAGCAGGTGGAGAAGATTGATAGCGACTGCGCAAAACGAGACGGTGAGCGATTGGCGATGGGTTTATAATTTGGTTTTTGTTCGCGATTTCCATTTTTCTCCACACTTCGTCCTTGAGCTGTGCGGTTTTATAGCCTTGACTGTTCCTGGATAAGTAGTAGCTCAGCGTAGGCTTTCCCACCCATTACAACGCAATCTATAAGTCCTCAGCAGTGGGTACAGGCTTTTCGCGCAGGCGCGTCTTAATTTCGTTTCCATTTTTCTCTACCAGCGTTATCTGCTGACTGATATCCAGGGGTAAATATCGTCTTAAAGATGCCTTTTCATTAAATCCACCATGTTGAATCGAGAGGGATAGTGCTTTGTCGAAAAATAAAATACCAAGAAGAACAAAGAGAATCTACTGAAGTTGCCCAGTTGTACTCATATTTAATCTGTGATTTCCAAAACCTGTTTTTATGCTCTTACTAAAAGGAAAACAATTGTTAAACATCGCCTAACTTGCACTCACTCTCATCCTCAAATTAAGGGGTGTTTATTGACAACTTGGAAGCTCGCAATTATGTTGCCTCGTGGCCCCGAAAATGTGGCGGCAACGTCATGATGCCTTTATGCAATTATAAACTCGATCCTCTCTCCCATTTAAAATAGATCTTACCAGTGCATCATGTCTTGGTGCCGACTATATTTCGAAGTTTGGAACCATCAGGAAACCCCAGAAATTCAAAATTTTTTTTCTTGCATGTGCACAAGTTTTTAAAGACCACACAGTAACTTTGGTAGTCAAACACAATTATCCGTGGAGAAAGGGCGCAATTTACCTCATAGAATCGCTAGTTCTTTCGTACAGAAGTACCCGTTGCGGAAAGTTCATCGCTCAGGTGTTTTGCTGGTAGGAACTGCGGGAGGATTTATTTCAAGTGCGGAAACCTGTATTTCAAAATAAAAGTACAAATGGGAAGGCCCTCTCGAGAAAACTTTAAGTACACTTTGCATAGCTTTTTTATTTATAGATACTTCATGCCGTTATCGGCTCTATGCAAGAGGGAATGCGAAAAATTCGAGGCATATTACATTTTATTTTTTTATCTAGAAGTGTCTTACAAGCTCCGAGGTGCAGCATGGGATGAGAGGGGAAATACAAACTATACAACTTGAAAATATATAGCCAACACACAGGAAAGGGAAACATAAAAAAAGGTTTCAGACATCATTACATATTTTTAATTGAAAATACCCTTCATAATTTAGGTATAATCAAACCCAGAGAAAAATTCAAGGAATGAATACAAAAGCGCATATTGTTTAATATCGGAGCTGTGTAAACCGAGTGCTTTCCGTCCATCGCACAAAAAGAACCCGCGGATCGATGAAGTGACCTAGCGTTGCCTACAAGCCCCTAGGGCAGCTGTGCATAACTTCGCGCACATTTCGCTACCCTAGGTATGGCTCCACCGAGCCTGGCTTGAAACCGCCAACGCGTGACGTCACAGCGTAACTTATGAACATGGTACAAAGGTTGGTGTATAGCTGCGGTTTGCCAGACGTGGCCATCGGGATGCCGAGGAAGTACCCCCCTCCCGAGGAGGACGCCCCTTGGGGGAATCGCGTCGCGCTGCTGAGCAAGAATGCGGTCGTCGACGCAGAGCGGACCTGGCACTGCGAGCCAAACAGGCGCAGCCAAGTGTCGGTACCGAACCGAGGACCCCCGAAGATCTACGATGAAGATGGCCGGGACGACTACGATGATGACTACTACTGCTAGCAAGGACTGAGGCTTGGGCATGTTGGTTCATGACTAAAAGGAGGGGAACAGCGCAAATTTGACAGACACGAGAAGAAGGAGACGACACGCACAGCGCTGACTTACAACAGTTTATTCTTTACCGCTCGGGCACATATATACCACCACGGTTAAAAATACAAGGAAAAGCAAGACTAACACGATAGTGTATCTTATCACCATTGCTCTTCACACATCACCATTCGCTCTGCGCCACAAAAACACGTGCTGCACTAACCTGGGGTCAAAAAATCTAATTCTTTTTGGGAGAGGGTCAGAGAGGGCATGCTTACGTAACCAAGGCAATGACTGTAGCGTCAGCGGATGCAGCCCTATTTTTTCTGAAACAAAGGTCATAGCAAAAAATAAGCATAAAACCACCAGAGAAATAATTGAAGCTGCCGAAATCACCCGCCTAAATGATAAATGCGTAAGAATGCCCTCTCTGACCCTCTCCCAAAAAGAATGAGATTTTTTGGCCCCAGGTTAGTGCAGCACGTGTTTTTGTAGCGCAGAGCGAATGGTGATGTGTGACGAGCAATGGTGATAAGAGACACTATCGTGTTAGTCTTGTTTTTCCTTGTATTTTTAACCGTGGTGGTATATATGTGCCCGAGCGGCAAAGAATAAACTGTTGTAAGTCAGTGCTGTGCGTGTCGTCTCCTTCTTCTCGTGTCTGTCAAATTCTCGTGTCTGTTCCCCTCCTTTACTACTGCTAGCTGTACATAATTGTGCATAGCTTTATATCGGTGTACATAAAAAAAATAAATGGGGTTGACACCCGGCACAACTGCGTGATTACACGGCCAAGCTGAGCTGAAGCCTCAGCTTTGCAAGGCCGGCTACTTGGTTCAAAACCACTGCCAAAGCCTAGCATAAGCTCGCAAGACGTCGCAAAACCTTGAAAGGACAGGACTAGCTAGCGCCAATCAGCTCCGCTGCATCTATAGCTGTGCCTGGAGTGCAAGGTATACCCATGCTTTTCTTTTGCTAGCTCCTAGATAACTCAACAGTATTGGAACCGGGATTGTACACGGAGGTTTGTTTGTGCCTCCCTATTTGGTCGACTGAAAAGTTGAAATTGTTGTTTTGTATTTTTGGAAATTTCACCAATTCGCACCGTTTTAGCCTTGCTGATAGCGAAAAATCCTCCTCCTTAAACACATTGGATAAATTGAATAAAATGCAGGTGTCATAATTTTCTGCTTATAATGGTCTCAAGTTGTCAGTTGTGCTAGGCCCCCAAGCTGTTTCAAATTTTATCTTTTTTTCTTTTGATGCAGCCCATCGTCGTCATCAATTCCATAAAACCCCAGGTTAGATCGTCGTAGTCTATATTCTGCATCATCGCATCTTTAAGCAACTGGCTATCATTGGTTTGTATTTGTTTGTAAATCATTACCAGGAGCGCCGTCAGATGCATAATTCTGAGATGCGACACTAGCTTCGAGAGCAACAATTCTTTAAGCGAGGCTTTTAACTTCATTGCCGTTGCCGCCTGTTTGTCCTTTAAGTCAGAGAGCCGTGTAAGGCGTTCTCATGTTACTCATTGGTGATAATGGCCACGATAATGATGCACCGTGTACCCACTTATGAACACCGAAATGTTCGTGCAATTATTGGTACAGACAGTATATGCAATGCCGACATTACACTCATGACACTCCAGCTCCAGGTCGCAATTGGTTAACATTTGCTTCACGCAACAGTGTGCGAAAGCTACACGAATCGCATAAAAGTTTTACTGACACAGAAATGTTAACAGGAAAAAGCAACAATACACTCATATTTCCCAAAATGTCAGTTAAGTTCGCATCTGGTTATTGATTGCGCACATGACTTGACTGGTTGACCCATATATAATACTTCCTATAGTAAACGCTAACCAGTTTGCTCCTAGGCAGCTATCAGGTTGTCTGCTTTTATGTCAATATGCTTTGGGCTCTTTGACAAACATGTTAAAAGAATAAGCCATTTATCTTGGATGTGCGCGATTTATATCGCTCATTACATGTGAGTACATGTGTCGGGGTAATTTACCGAAGGAACAGGCGGGCGGATTATGGGCATTGCATTATTTACGACACTTTGCCTTTTCTGTGAAACGCTGCCGTATACAACGAATTGAGGCTCAGATAGAGAACGTCGCGCAATCCTCGACTATTGCCAATTTTTTTGCGTTCGTGAAAAATACCATAGTGGCCATTTCTGATTCCTTTTGCAGATGGCTTGAGCACAACCAGAAAGGTGCAGTTTTTTTCGATCGGTCGTTTTTGATTAATGTCATTCTGTCACAAATCTAAGTTTTTTTTTTACGATCAGTCTCCGAAAAAATCGCCGAAGCCAATTGAATTTTGTGCTAGCTTTTTCCATTGACTAAAAATCTCTATACTGCCGCGCAAAGCTCTATAAAGCAATGAAAATATTTGAACAGCTTGCATTAGCAGTGCAAGGCTGCAGAAACTGCACAGCTGGCGTCCACTATCCCTTCGTCAGATACGCGGCTGTTGCACTTCACATGGATTTGTGAACATGCCACAGGAAGTTCTGATTGACTTGAAGGCCCTTATTGTTCTGTCTGCCGGATTTCACATCTCTCCCAAGGTAGACCGCGTTCGGCGTCTGTAGCACGAGCTGTCCTGTGCTCCTCACTTTAAGTGTGGACGCACGTGAACTGTTTTGTTGGTATTTTTGGGCAAGCTCCTAGCGTGGCGCAAGCCCACGCTCAAGCCTTATAGACGCCGGGTGCTCTTCGCGAGGCTCACGCGCACGGGCGCTCAGTATTTTTTCTTGTTATTTTTCCGAATGAATCTTGCGAACACCTCAGGGACAAGCTCGAGCTTAAAAAGCTCTGCTGTGAAAAGCTTTTCATGATGTGACCGAAGCACGCGCGTGTAGCGCAATTGCACAGGTTCAGCCTGCTCAAAAATCTGATTTAGCGGTTCTTCACTACAAATGTGCTTCCAAATATCTGCCATCAAGAGTAGTCTTGGATTATCTGATTTTCAGTTGCCTGGCCTCAATCAGGTATTTATAGCAAACTCAGTGAAGTTTGCCTTTAACTGTGTCACCCAAGGCTATGTTGGAATATTCTCTGAAATAAACCTGTCAAGACGTAAACGTTGCATTTGAATCTCGACATAACGGGTTGCGTCAACCTCTTCCCAGTTCGGAATACAGAAGTTCAACAAATGTGGAAAGCATCTTCGAAATAAATGGATGCGAAGCAAGATTTGAACTCTGAAATAAAACGTATGAGCACAGCGAAAGCTATAATTGGCTATTCATTTATACTCTACCAGCTAGAGTGTTCCTTAATGCCCCAGATAGCCTGGTTTAGCACCCCAGCTTTTCAATCAAAGCGGCTTCGAAACACTGCTCTTGGCCAAGTGCCAGAAGTAAGAGGGCGTTGTCACCACACGAGTCCTCCAAGCCGCGTCGATTGCACCGGCTTCAAACACTACGGGGCAGCCGGTCGCAGATTGTCCAGCCGTGTCATGTTCTCAAGCAGCAGGGCAAGAGGGCCTCACACGCTCACTTCCGGCTCGTCGTCCTTAGTTGTCCCGGAACCGGCGACGCTTAGCAGAGACGCACTCCTCCATTCAGGAGCGCACGCGCACCTTTCAAGCCTTTCCCGCCCCACCATTCCAAGTGCAGCAGGTTGACCGGAGAGTGAGAAGACAGCGGCAGTCAGCGCGCCGTCCTCCGCTTCCGACGTTCCGCTTGAGTCTCGGTCGGGTAACAGACTGAGCGGCGAGCCGCTCCCGCTCTCGGAGTCCGCCGCTGTCCGAGGGGGGCGCGGCTAGGGCGAACCGCAGCCCGGATGCGCTTCGGCGGCCGCCTCCAACGAGGGCCTTCTCTCTGTTTGTTTCCACTGTTTTGGGACCTTTTAACCCCGTGACCTTTGAATGCGAACCAGCGCTTGCTTCTAAGATGTACGGGCTATCGTGTGTCAGTATTTCCAAGGAAAGCTCCCCTGGAAAAATATGCGGCAACCACTACTAGTGGATAAACGCCGGAGCCGATGTTTTTGTTTTGCGTTTAGAGGTTTCAGTGGGCAAACTACATGAGTGCTGCAAAAAAGTGCCGGAAAGATGTATTAAGGATGTGCATAATCTGTGACCCGAGCATTTCATCCAATAATTACCTTACTGTACGCAGCCGCAATCTGACAACGGCAGAAGGGTCGGTAATTGCGCTGGCACTAGCTAACCGGCCAACACGTGCAATTATAATTTCAGATTGAAAAATTACTGTCAAACTTTTTGTTAAAGGGACTATTTCCCCTCAGGCATTTAAAATTCTCGTCCTACGCCCTCCTACCACCCAAGTTGAATTGATCTGGGATTCTCCCCATCAGAGTTGGGGAGTAACGAAGCCGTCAACAAACGAAGCAGTTGCAGCTCGAGAGCTCACGACCCGAGCAGGACCAAGTCTCGTCCCCTTTCTTGAAGTCCGATGAGCCCGCAATTGCGCATTGAGCTATCAAGGAATCACTACTCCCTACCGCCTCTCCCGCCGAATGTATCCTCCTTCACATCGGGATCTTACTAACGTCGAAGAACGTCTGTGGCACGCACTATATACAGACCATGTCGCTCCATACCGCACCCGAATTTATATCGGTCACCTAATTACCCTGCGTGTCGTACGATGGACACTTCTACCCATCTCATACTGCACCCTGAAGATTCCTTTCCTTTGATTCGCTCCGTTAAGCTCTTGGAGAGGGCGCTGCGCAGCTCCGACTTGCAGACATAGAAGAGTCTCGCGGAACGAGCTGCCATGGTCACCGGCAGGCTGCGACTGCAGGTCACCCAACGCTTTTAAGTAAAGTTCTCTCTTTCTCTCTCGCTCTTTCTCTCTCTCTCTCTCTCTCTCTCTCTCTTGCTTTCTATCTCTCACTAGACATCAATCTGTAGCCTGGCAAACCATCAAACTGTCTGTCCACAGGACTACTGCACAATGGGCATATGTTGAATGTCCTCTTGTGGACTACAACCAGCCGCAACTTGTGGCTGAGTTCCTGTTGCAGGACGTTTCTTTCACCCAACGTCATGGTTGCAGCGAAGTTCATTGTTTGCGCTCTGTGCACAACGTTACTACAGTGGAGTGCGCTTCAATGTTCTTAGATCAAGTAACGAAGCAAAATAAAAAAAAAATGTTGCGAGCTTAGAGATTTTACTCCCTTACCTGTAAACATGTCCATCTCCGTTTTCACCGTGCCCACGTGGCGGTGCAATGAAGACGTTGTTGATGCTAAAACATTATCCGCTCCATTAGGCGAAAAACCTAGTGCTGTGATGAGTGGTAGCTAGAAAAACACTGCGCAACGTCGTCTAACTAAAAATGGGACTACGTACTCCCCACAAAAGGTTAGCCAGAAAAGCTGCAGCGTGCGGCCAGTGTTTTACGTACGACGCATGTACTATGCCCATTTCGAGGTAACGTGGGTCCGATGTTGGCTGTTGCCACGTTCAAATCGCTCGCACCGGCTAGCCCGGCCCGGTGTTGTTTACTGAGCTGTGCTGCACCCAGTAGCTCTCTGCGGGCGCGCTCTGCAGCGATGAACCCGACCAACCTCTGTCCCCTTATTTCTAACTCCTCTCCAATCAACTTTTTTACGCACATGCGCATGGGGATGCGGCGAAAAGATTTGTGCGTACTCGGGACCACTAGGTCCTCCTATCGTCTTGAAATACAAAGCTGCACTCTAAAAAAAGTTGCCAAGAAAGGGAGTCAACCCCAAGTGTGTGCGTGGTTTGACTTTGGTCTTCTCCACGCCGACGCCCCAGAAAACACGGCTTTCTAGGAACTTTAAAGGCCAACCACAACAAAATTGTCGGCCCCATACATTCACTGTTTTTGGGTAATAATATTTTAAAAGGTGTTACGCCCAACATTTAGAGGCCCAAATATACGTCCCTGGATTCCAAACGTAGATGAAACACGCTCGTTTTTAAAGCGAAACTGGAAAAAAAGGGGCCGCCATGACGGCCGGCCGGAAGTCACGTTGTAGTCAGGACTCGAGGGGCGCAGGCGGAGGATTCTCTCACGGCTGCCTGCGACAATATCGCGCATTCCATATTTTCCCGGTCGTCCGTTTCTTTAGAAACTCAAAACATGAGGGAGAAAGGGTTGGGAAGTTTGTGCAACCTTTATTGCTTCACTGTGAGCGGCTGAGACGCGCCTATATTCGTCGGGGAAAGGGTAAACACGGTCATCCTGAGGCATTGTGGCGAAGCTGAGGGCTAGGAAACTGGTACAACAACTGCGCCGGGAACGGGAAAATAACGAGGCTACCATGACCTTGTAGCAGGAGCCGCTAGTTTAGGGTTCCTTTCTGGGGATCAGCTGGGTATTTGCGTTGAGCCATTCACTCGAATACATCACTACAGTTGCCGGTCGAGTCGATCCGGTGACCATTTTTCTGCTTGCCTCTTGTCGTAATTGGATGCATACTATGTGGAATTACGCAACGTAGGCTATGATTAGCACTGTAGAAAGCTTTCAGTAGTCCAGGGAGCGGACTGACTGAATGATAAGTATTTTGACGAACCCAAGGGCTGCTCGTCGTAAGCTGTGCATCTGCAGGACTACGGTCGAGAAGATGCCTGATACTGTTTTTGCCCATTCATATGAATTGGTAGCGACCGAGAGGGTTTGAAATGGCCACGATAGATCCTCTAGTCACAAAGTAACTGAACCGGAACCCAATGAAGCTTCTGCACAGGAACTGAACCGGTATTTTTTTGTCATGTACAGCCTGGTAAGAAAACGCAAAAAAATCCTTCTCGCTCATGGACCATGCGTTTAAACTCGTACATGACACGCAATACTAGAGAGAGTTCACGAAAATAGCTTGGGAAATCACTTGCTACATACCCCCTTCCCCTCACCCTATAGTGGATGCATAGATAAGGCCGAAGAGTAACAATTCGGGCGAGTCGGTAGCGGTTGAAGATCTCGAGGGGCACTCCCCTCTGTCCTGCCCCTGAAAATGTTCAACAGATAAGGCCTCATGCACGAGGATGTTCGTGGACCTACCACTGATGTCGGCGTTTTTATGGAGGAAGAGCAGAACGATAACGACGATGTTACGAGATTTCGGCGCACGCTATGGATCTTCAAGTGGTGTTTAAATTACTCCATAGCACTCCACAATGGTGCGCCTCATACTCCAGGCGGGGCTCAGCACGTGAAACCTGATTCAGTGTGAATTCCGTTTCTGGAAAAAATGTGTGGGCGCCCATGTCACACTTGTGCCGACGCATGAACCCCACATCGGCCGTTCAGATGCTCGAGGTTGACCGGGAAATTTTATGTGCCATGTTGTATTAAAACCGCATTCTGTTCCTGGGTCAGGGCTTCCTCGCCTCATTAGGAAAGTTAATATTTCAATGCGCGTGCAAAAAGTTCCAGACGACATATACGTTTGGATCTTCAGATGCGTGACGGGCTAGCGTCACTCCCACGTCGAGGGAGCGTTTTGGCACGGAGCTGCTGCATTTACTATTTATGCCTCCGAAGTACCGAAGTGCAGTGATGACATCTAGACTAGCTGTAATTGTTTTAATCACCGCGGCGCAGGGAACTCAGATGACATTTAAGCTTGCGTGGATTAAGATACGGGCGTATATAGTTGCAGCTTCTGGGTGTTGGTGAGTTCGAGAGAAAAAGCAAATATATCAAAGCTTAGAGGTGTTTATCGTGGTGGTTTGACTGAACGTTTGTGCTTTTCATCCAGTGACTACGGAGAAAGAGAGAGACCAAAATGTCTTTGTCGAGTAACGTTTACTTAAGGTTTCTCAAAGGCGGTAAAGAGATGGTAGACCATACGTTATGAACCAGAATTCCAGGGCTCCGAAATCAGCTCACGCTGACCTTGAGGTGAGAACCTGGTCAGACAGCATGTCATGTGTCGATATAAGTTGGATATGTTGTGTTTGAGTGGTGGTTGTTTTCTGGTTGTCTTGTTTTCTTTTATTCCATAGCCTCAACACTCAGTTGGAGTGGTTCACCCCTGAGCATGTCTTTGGATACGACTTGATTTCGAAGAAGAGAGCGGGTGTACACCCGTACTTAGCACAGTTTTAAGTAAATGTACATTTCCTACCAAGCATGTTGGCTCATCTAGATTCGTAGATAAATGATTTGGTTTGTATTGTGAGCATAATTTGCGATTCGTAAGGGATGAAATGTGCCCGTGTGGCACGGGGAAAGATGGCTTTCCTAGGCGGAGCACGAGGAGACGTTTTCGATAGTTTTCGGGGAGAGTAGTGCGATAGTCGTGTTAAATAGGGAGCACAGTCATCATCATCATCATCATCACCAGCCTATCTACGCCCACTGCAGGGCAAAGGCCTCTCCCATTATTCTCCAATTACCTCGGTCCTGTGCCAACTGTGACCAATTTATACCCGCAAACTACTTGATCTCATCTGCCCATCTAACTTTCTGCCGCCCCCTGCAACGCTCGCCTTCTCTAGGGATCCACTCTGTTACCCTTAATGACCAGCGGTTATCTTGACTTCGCATTACATACCCTGCCCACGTCCATTTCTTCTTCTTAATTTCTATTAATATGTCTTTAACACCAGTTTGCTCCCTGACCCACTCCGCTCTCTTCTTGTCCCTTAATGTTACACCTATCATTTTCCGCTCCATTGCCCGCTGAGTCGTTTTCAATTTAAGTTGAACCCTCTTAGTGAGCCTCCAAGTTTCTGCCCCGTAGGTGAGTACTGGTAAGATGCAGCTGTCATACACTTTCTTCTTCAGCGACAATAGTAGGCTGCTATTCATTATCTGAGAATGTCTGCCATATGCACCCCACCCCATTCTGATCCTTCTAATTATCTCTGCCTCATGGTTGGGATCTGGGGCCACAACTTGGCCTAAGTAGATATATTCGCTTACCACTTCCACTGCCTCGCCACCTTTCTCAAACTGCTGTGCTGTCCCGAGGTTATTGATCATTACTTTAGTTTTCTGCATATTAATTTTCAGGCCCATGTTTCTCTCTGTTCGCCCAGTGCGGAAAGCATGCTTTGCAATTCGTCCCCCGAGTTACTTAGCAAGGCAACGTCATCAGCAAATCTGAGGTTACTGAGGTATTCTCCATTAACCCTTACTCCCACCTGCTCCCAATCCAACGTTATGAGTACTTCTTGTAAGCATGCTGTGAATAACATTGGAGAGATTGTGTCTCCCTGTCTGACACGCTTCCTTATAGGTATTTTACTGCTCTCCCTATGGAGGATGATGGTAGCTGTTGACCCATTGTAGATATCCTCTAATATTCTTACATAATGCTCATCTACCCCCTGGTTCCGTAATGCCTGAATGACTGCTAGGGTTTCGACCGAGTCAAATGCTTTCTCATAATCTATGAAGGCTATATATAGGGGTTCTGTATACTCAGAGCACTTCTCTATCACCTGATTGATCGTGTGAATATGGTCCATTGTTGAATAACCTTTACGGAACCCTGCTTGTTCTTTAGGTTGACTGAAATGTAAGGTTGCAGAGATTAGGTTGGCGATTACCTTGGTAAATACCTTGTAGACGACTGACAGCAAGCTGATCGGCCTGTAATTTTTCAAGTCCTTCATGTCGCCTTTCTTATGAATTAGGATGATGTTCGCGTTCTTCCAAGATTCCGGTACCATTGCGGTCATTAGGCATTGCGTATACAGGTTTGCCAGTTTTTTAAGTACAATTCCTCCGCCATCCTTCAATAGGTCTGCTGTTATCTGATCCTCCCCAGGTGCTTTGCCTCTTTTCATTTCTTTCAAAGCCTTCCTTACTTCTTCGGTCGTTACTGGTGGGATGTCTATCTCGTCTGAACTGTCTCATTCGGCATTATACTGTATGTCCCTGCTACTGTACAGATCCCTTTAGAGCTCCTCGGCCACAGTGACTATTTTATCCCTATTTGTGGTGACATTGCCTTGCTTATCCTTAAGTGCATATATCTGATTTTTCCCCACGCCAAGACTTCTCTTCACTGCTTTCAGGCTACCTCCGTTCTTTACAGCGTATTGGATCCTGTCCATGTTATACTGCCGTATGTCAGCTGTCTTACGCCTATTGATTAACTTCGAGAGGTCGGCTAATTCTATTCTGTCAGCTGCGGTAGAGATTCTCATGGTTTGCCGTTTCCTGATTAGATCTTTCGTCTCCTGTGAAAGTTTACCAGTATCCTGTCTAGCCATAGTGCCCCCAACTTCTACTGCACACTCCGTGATAATGCGTGTAAGGTTGTCGCTGGCTTCCTGTGTCGTAGGCTCGGCTTCCTGGTTAAGGGCGGAATATCGGTTCTGCAGCGCGATCCTGAATTCTTCTACTTTACGTCTTTCTGTTAGCTCATTTATCGGCTTCTTTCGTACTAGCTTGTTGCGGTCCCTCCTCAAATCTAGCCTAATTCGAGATCTTACCATACGGTGGTCACTACACCTTACCCTTCCGAGCACTTCCACATCCTGCACGACGCCAGGTTTATCGCATAATATGAAATCTATTTCATTTTTGTGCTCCCCATTCGGGCTCCTCCAGGTCCACTTCCGACTCTCCCGTTTACAGAAGAAGGTATTAATTATGCGTAGGTTGTTCCGTTCTGCAAACTCAACTAGTAGGTCCCCCCTGCTATTTCTACAGCCCAGACCATATTTCCCAACTGCCTTGTCTCCAGCCTGATTCTTGCCTACTTTAGCATTGAAGTTCCCCATAACTACGGTATACTGTGTTTTTACTTTAGCCATTGCCGATTCCACATCTTCATAGAAGCGTTCCACTACTTGGTCGTCGTGGCTGGATGTGGGCGCGTAGCCCTGCACCATCTTGAGCTTGTACCTCTTATTGAGCCTAATTACAAGACCTGCTGCCCTTTCGTTAATGCTATAAGTATGCATCTATGTTGCCAGCTATGCTTTTATTGACTAGAAATCCCACTCCCAGTTCTCTTCTGTCCTCTAGACCACGGTAACATAGGACATGTCCATTTTTCAGCACCGTAAAGGCTTCGCCTGCCCTTCTAACCTCGCTACGCCATATTACATCCCATTTAATGCCCTCTAATTGCTTGAACAACACCTCGAGACTTGCTTCGCTAGATAAGGTTCGCGCGTTAAACGTTGCTAGGTTCAGATTCCATTGGCGGCCTGTCCGGATCCAGGGATTCTTAGCACCCTCTGCTGCGTCACAGGTCTGACCGCCTCCGTGGTCAGTTGCTTCGCAGCCGCTGGGGACTGAGGGCCGAGGGTTAATTGGTGTATTAATGGGAGGTTGTGGCCATTACTACACCAGGGTGGCCAATCCTGCTCTGGTGAGGGAGTGCATTACCGACAATGGTCGCCGGGGTCAGGCCGCACCCCAAGCCCCTTTGTGCAATTCCATCAATACGCGGATTTTTTTTTTAATCCGGTGGGAATTGTCTGGCACCGGGATTCGAACCACGGTCCTTCTGCACGCGAGGCGGGTGTTCTACCTCTACGCCATCGCTGCTTCTCCAGTATGAGAGCACAGTATGAGAGTTCAAGTGGATATGGGTCGTCTGCGCTGCTCCCTTCCACGTCCTTGTATCAGTATAGGCAGAATCTGAGCTGTGAGTTGTGCCCTGCCCTTAATAACAACTGAAAACCGAACCCTCTCCTCGGTTTGTGTTTTTCTGCAACTCAGGTGAATGAAAATCTCCGGCCATCTCCACTAACGTGAATCCTGTGGAGGAGCGAATAAAGGAGCGTAAAAGTGTAATCTTGGCGTCTAGGAGTTTTTGCCAGCGGAAATGAAACCATCGGGGGTAGAGGTATACAGCTTTGCTGTAAAAATCTCTTGTCTTTGAAGCACTAACCACTCTAGTGAGAGGCGTAAACGAGTGTCCCGGTAGTTTTTTAGCGTGTGTTACGAAGAGCTCCTGCGCGAGGCGTAAAAGATTGTCCCGGCGTTTTTTACAGCAAAGCTGTAAATGGCTAGGATCCAGCAGATCGTCTCCGGTCCCAGAGCGATGTAGACAGGAATCGCTAACGAGCGTAGGGCCACGTTGCGGAGCCCCCTCAAATCCCCGGAATCGTAAAACTGCGCGCCACACCTCCGGGGCATGGAAAAAATCATAGAAAACTAAAAAAGGTCTTAGGGCCTTCATAGACCATGCGCCATGATTACCATAGCCACGCTATAAGAAATTTCTACCCACGATTCCTGCGTGTTTTGTAGCGTAAGCTACACTGGCCGAGGTTGACCAGTTTCGCCTGTGCCGTGAAATTCTGTTCTGCGCAAGCGCGAGGGGCACTGGAATGAACTGGATTCGATTGGATTGGCCTAGCTTGGCTTGGATTGGATTTGGATTGGATTAAAGTGGATTGTGTTGGATTGCGTTGCGTCATAGCCGCGGCAGACTCACTGGCGCCGGCGCGTGCCCAGGTGTGCGCCTCAATGGCGCAGTAGCTAAGTTTGACACTGCGTCGGAGCCGCTTGATAGCCGTTTCACGTGGCTCGTGAAGAGCCGTGCTGAGCATGCCGGAGGAGCAGTGACTGGACAGCACTGGACTTTCAGTTTATAACCAGGAACAATTCTTAATCGCAAATTACAAACAAACTTGTTTTGCTCCGTGCACCCCTTGGAATGCGACCCAGTTAAACCTCACGTTGAGGCTCGGCACCGCAGCTTTGCTGGCCATCCCTCTTCACGGGGTGGAAGGGCTCTGAATTTTTAGTACGCGGTATGTCCTAGCGCGAGGCGTAAATGATTTTCCCGGTGTTTCAAAACCGTGACTACATGAGACACCGATTACGACGATGACGACAGGAGACGCCAACAGCCCCAGCCCATAAGAGGTTTCGTCCGTTAAAGGTAGTGCAGAACTGTCCTCACTTCACGCAGTGCCGTCCGGTAGAACGCATCCATCGTGCGGACCTCGAAAAGTTAACGTGTCACATCATAATGTCTTCCGGGTCAAGAAGCACGTTAAAGTAGGCGATCAGGTTCCTATCATTTCCTTATTTCAATATTAAAGTGCTAGGAATACATCCATGTCCGAAGTGGCTTTTACGAAAAAGCACAATGTTCTCAAGTGCGGGAAAAAAGTAATGTAAAAGATCTGTATTTATTCTACAAATTTTGCGCATAATTTTTATGACATGGAATCCCTATTCGACCGTTACCGGCCGCGGTGGGGTCGGTGTCTATGGCGTTGTTCTGGTGGGTTAAGGACACCGGTTCGATCTTGACCATGGTGGCTGCCGTTTAAATGGAGGGGAAAAGCGAAAACACCCATGTGTAGAGATTTTGACGCAGGTTAAAGATCCCCATTTGGTCCCCCATCTCCATGTTTAGAGATCCCCATCTGGGCTACTTTATGTAAATTTCATTGTTAATAATGCGAACCGTATGCTTGGGTACTTGCGACGAAATTTCTCTATGGCGCCTTCACACCTGAAACTACGGTTATATAAAACTTTAATTCGGCCTAAACGTGAGTACGCGTGTTCGTTGTGGGATTCCTATTATGATTATCTCATTAACATGTTAGACATGGTACCAAATCGTAGTGCACGCTTCAACCTTCCTAACTATGCTCGGACATCTTGTGTTTCTGCTATGAAACGAACTTTAAACCTTCCCAACCTAGCCCTACGCAGAAAAATTGCCCGTTTGTCAGCCTTTCAAAAAAATTATTTTTCAAACGCACACCTCACAACTGAACTTCTTTCTGCGTCATCATATGTATCATCCCGTAGTGACCATAGCCATAAGGTATACATTCCCCACTGGAACACTAACTAATTTTTTGCCTCATTCATTCCCAAAACTGCTTAGGAATGGAATCACCTGCCCCCTGCAATAGCCAGTATAATCGATGCACCTTCATTTAGATTGCCATTGAAAATTGCTTTTGTTCCTTATAATGTCATTTATGGTATTGACTGTTGTGTATGCTACTCGCATTTTTCTGTTGTCCACTGTTGTTTCTGTTGTTCTTGTTCCCAATTATTTGTGCAGTTTTTTTTTGTGATGTTAATGCCAATGACCACTCCCTTCCGTAACGCCCTGTGGGCTTTGAAGGTATGTAAATAAATAAATAAATAAATAAATAAATAAATAAATAAATAAATAAATAAATAAATAAAAATAAACAAATAAGTAAATCAATAAATAACTAGATAAACAAATAAATAAATAAATAAATAAACAATGATCCGGAGCCCTCATGTACCGCGCGCCTGAGAGACCAGGTGTAGCTTCTACGCGTTCAGCCCCATTAACAATCAATATTGCCACTACAGCGCGCGGTCCAGAACTACTTCAATGCAAAGCAGCATAAATCATCAAGTAGCACAGATGAATGAATATAGACACACACAGACCTTACGTATATATAGTGTGTCAATATGAACTGTAGGTGTGATGTTAGTTGAATGAGTGAATAAGGAGCAGCTGGCCTTTTCAGTGCAGTTAGTATCACATTGCTGCTCCATAAATGGATTTTATTCTTTCAAGGCACAACCATAAACAAAACAAAGACGACCAAGCAAACTCTGGGAACGAACACGTGAAGGTTATCGCGACATCTGATGTCAGGTGAAACAGGTTCGACAACTCAGTTTATAAACCGGCTGAGTGGTCGTACAATTCTGTGGTATGGCCGGAACTTGCGGGACGGAATTAGGCTTTCGGGGCTTGGTGTCAAAGCTTCCTTTCTTTTTTTTTCTGCAATTTTTCACCACGCCTGTGCCACGGATTCCCTCTACAACCACGCGGGTGAATTTCTTTTTTTGCTTTATTTTCTAGTCCAGCTTACTTTGTTACTGTTTAGAACTATCGCACATTCCAGCCATTTGGATACAACCCCATGTGGTCAGGAAATTCTTATTACGACTTATTTGGCTAAGGCGTTGCGCTGCTGAGCACGAGGTCGCGGGTTCGATTCCCGGCCGCGGCGGCCGCTTTTCTGATGGAGGCGAAAAGCAAAAACGCCCGTGTGTACGAGATTTCGGTGCACGTTAAAGATCCCCAGGTGGTCAAAATTAATCCGGAGCCCTCCACTACGGCGCGCCTCAGCGCCTGCGTTGCGTCGGCGCGTTAAACACTACAATCAAATCAAAATCAATGTTGTAGGGGGGCACTGCCGGACGCATAGCTGAGTTTCAGTATCATTGTGTATTTTCATGGTTGCGGTGCTACTAATCGTCGCAATATGTATCAAGCAGGTCGTCGTCTTGTCAGCGGCGAGTGGTGGATGAAAGGTCACCCTCAGCATTGTAAACGTCCACCAGCTCAACTGGCGAAATTCTACTAAAGCTTGTCCTAAGTTGCGCAATGCTTGAACCATAACGAAGCTTCAGCATTTCTTTTTACGTGAGCACAGGACAAATTGTCACACATTTGTACAAGTTTGAAATTTTTGTTTACGTTTTCTGTCGTTGCTCGGCACTGTGGTAGTAGTAGTCATCATCCGATGCATCGGCATCGTCGTGTTCCTTATGCCAAGCTTCACATGTGCAGTAGCACTTAACGACAGCGCTGGAGCTTTTTTTTTTGCGAAAGCCGCTGAGCGAGCCGGGGACTTGGAAGTCGCCGCGAAGCATGCGCTCACGAGCGCTCCGCATTTTCTCGCTCCTTGTGGCTTTTGCAAGTTTTTTTTGCTAAAGCCACTGCGCGTGCCGGGAACGCTGTGCAAACGCCGCGAGGCAGGGCTGACAACCCCTTCGTATTTTCTTGTCATTTTTGTGTGCAACGACGAACTTACGGCTCGCTGTTAAAAAGGTTGTTAGAAGCTCGCGCTTTACTCGCACCATCTTTCTGGCAGATAAGGTGACATGTTGGGTATGGAAATACGTGAGCCCGTAATAGTTTAAAACCTCTGTGCGAGCAAATAGAAAGTCGGCATGGGCCATGAAGTAATTGATTATTGACATTTTAACACCATGATAGCGAAAGCTTATTGCAGCAAGTGGCACGCCAGAGGGCGGCGGCCACGAACGGCGCATTGTGGTTTCTCTTTTACCACTTAGAAAAGTGAATTAAAATTACCGCTAAATACTTAAATATTGGTTTACGCGAATTATATGATTCAATGATCTCACTCCTAAAATTTCACTTAGGTGCCCCACAAATGGGAAGATAATAAAGGTTTTTTTTATCACTTTAAGCCAAAAACGTCAGAACCGTTCGAGCAATTGACACAAAAGTTCTCTACAGGAGAAATTCATCTGAAACTGCAGTTCTTTTCGCATGACGCCGCTGTGCGATTTGTAGACGTTGACACCGACAGTGCCTTGCAAGTGTACACGACGTAGCTTGGCCGATAACGAGCTTGCTAACAAAAATTAAATAAGCGTAAAGAAACAGAGTCGCTGTAGCAACGGTACACTACATAAAAATATGTCTGTCAAGTACTTTTATAGAATTAAACGATATGTCGATTACCAGTGTCAAATCACTGCACCAGTTTTTGAGGCGCCAGGTGCGGGCGCCAAAATAGTTATGGAGCGATTTCTGCGCGTGACTCGACGAGCGATGCCGCAGGAATCCGCAATCGCTCGTCCCAATCGCTCGGTGAAGGAGCCACATGAGAGCATAGAGTTTATACTAATACCAGAGCCCTTCAATGCCTTACTCTACTAATATATACTAGAGGAAAATCTCGCGCTGCAATCGCGGGCAGCCGTGAGCGCCGCCATTGCAGCTAGAAACGTTCCTCGCCTACTTAGATTGGGTGGCTTCGTTTTCGTCTCGAAGCCAAATCGACAAAAAGGGGCGACGTTTCTTTCTTGTTCATCCTGTATGAAGCTTCTAAATGGTAACATAGCACGAACCATGAGGGCTTACATAGGACAATCTGGGCGCTGCGTTAGCGAGACTCAGAGAACATAAAATATGTGCAAGCAAGTGCGGCTCCAGGACACTTGGCTGCCCACTGCATCGGACTTGGGTGCTCTGCACAATTTCAACACACTGCGGCCCCCTTTAAATCTACTGACACGCTCAGCCGCGAGATATGGGAAGCCTATGCAATTCGAAAAGAAAAAGACTATCAGTCCGCCATCGATTGCATTGTCAACAACAGAGATGGCACTACTCCACAGTTCGTAGGCAAACGCATGCGCAATGACAACCATTGTACATATTTTCATCGAGATTGATTAAGCCTTCCTGTCACGTCATCTTAAATTTTCCTTATAAGTTGTGTTTGTTGTGATTAAAAAATCAGTTGGTAGTGTGCGCTTTACTTGTGTGTGTAATTCTTCATCCTTGTCCTGCCTAGCGCTAGCAATGTTTCGAGTAAAAAACTAACTCGCCCCATTTCAAGCTCTGGTTCTATATAATCCCTAACAAGTAAATCTTTCTGGAGCTTCAATGTTATAGTAACAATAAAAATTTGATTTATGTTTTACAGTAATATTGTTGTTTTTTTTGTAGCCAGACGACACTTTCTAGCCTCTTTATGAGCCATGCCAAGAACCATCGCAACGTGCTTGCCCTGTACATGACAGAACGATCGCTTTAAGCGTGACTCGCCTATACAGTGGCGCCAGATTTCCCTCTAGTATAAGTTAGTATGAACCTCTATGCATGAGAGTGATCGCTCGAGCGACGGCGAAACGCGATCTCAGTATTGACGCACTACGACCAATAAGATCATCAAAGTACACAAGGCAGTAAGGTTTCTGTGGGTGTGTATTTGTCGCAAACAGAGGAAATAAACGTATTTCAGTAGCAGAGGGTCGTACGTTACTAGGACGCACTGTGCAGTGCATTCGGCAAACGCTTGTCTAGCGATTTCAACTTTAACTATAGTTGCACCCGAAAACTGCCGAAACACACTCTTCAAAAACATGTTGGAGGCAAAGAGGGGTGGGCTAAGATTTTCAGGACGCCGCAATAGCTTTTTTCAAATACCCCTCGGGCGAGGAAGGATAATACTGAAAGTACGAAAGTTATGTTATAAATAGCACTTACCGGCTCTGCATGAGATAAGCTGCAGTGCGCCTCCATAACAAATTTAACAAGCCACATCTTGCAATTTAAAAAAAAAGGCGGCTTTGAAGATATTTGTATCTTGGTGCACACGACTGAAGCAGTGATTTTTCCTCCAAAACTGAAACCCCCCAAACTGGGTACAAACCATCTTTTGCACTCGAAAAGAGCTAAAATAACCTAAACTGTGCTATCTATTCCACTTGAAGAAGACGTTATTCTACACACGAAGCCGTCTTCAAGAACACCAGGTGGTATGTATTATTCCAGAGCCCTCAAGAATTATCACGTTCATACTTCCGTTTACCTTTCTTATAAGATGACACGACGGGCTGGCATGCAGCAGCTCGTGTCTGCGAAACTTCTAATTATATACAGCGAGCGCCGTTTAATTAGTAGCCGAGCCCTCATGCGCAGATAGGCTGCTCCGATGACCGCGACAGTGCCCTCCTTCCCTCTGGCCTGTCGTCACCGCTAACGGGGTCAGTGCATGAGCTTGAGGCCATATTTGTTTGTTCCTGCCTGATAAACAGCTAACGATCTCGCGTGTCAAGTGAATTAAAATAACATTGCCGTGTCATGTCTCGGGGAATATCCGATCAATGCCTGTAACGCAACGTGTACGTTTTTGTTCAGGCACGCCTCCTCTCGCTCATTTCGCCGCTTCAAGTCGTATTAAGGTGCTTCCCTAGAGTGCATTATTGCAGGCTGATGGTTTGAACTGTGTAAAAATGTTAAATAGCGTGGTACAGACGGTACAACAAAGAGGAGACCACACAGAACTAGCACTGGATATCAACTGAAATTTTTGCCACACCCAGACGAAGACGTACAGAAATAGCGCATGCGTGAACATGGCCAAATCAAGCAGAAAACAAATCAGAAAATGTCGCCATGAAGTCGAGTGGTTTGTTTTTTACGCACCTGGTTACTGCGCATTTAGATGTTCTATTTATTTTTTGACACACATATAGATGCCCTGCTTGCGCAGTTATCACCGGCTTTCATCATGACGGGTACTTTCAGACAGGTAGGCGCATCAGTGACAGGCTGACTAAGCACCGTACAGCTGTTCAAGCACTCACAAAGGGGGGCCATTTCGCTGACCATTGGCGCCACTGCCTCTTCATTCCACACGGTGTTCCACGCATAGAGAACTAATATTGCGCTAGTTTAAGAATTAGGCCGGTCGTAAATTGTTTCAAGCGCGGTGCATCATGAAAGCCGGTGATAACTGTGTAAGCACGGTATCTACGAGTTTCTCAAAAAAAAGATAATCTAAATGCGCACTTGCCTCGTGCGTAGAAAACTGAACTACGTTAATTTGTCGCAATATTTCCTGATTTTATTTGGTTGCTTTGGCCATGTTGACGCATGCGTTGTTCTGTGTACCTCCGTTTGTGTGTGGTAAAAAATTCAGTTGATGTTCAGTGCTAGTCCTTTGTGGTCTCTTTTCTGTTGTCCCGTCTATACCGCGCTATTTAACCATATTTTTCAATAAACCTGCTGGCGCGACCTTTAAGGGACGCTGAAGTGATTTGTAGGCATTGTGGAATTACGTGCGGCAATTCAACTCTGTAGTACCGAGGCCATGCTTCGACCACTCTCGGTGCGTTGACGTGATTTCTTCAGCAGAGAATCAATTCAAAAGTTCTGTACTGCTCTCTGCATTCTCCTTGCCGATTACCTATAACGTTTCGTGCGACGCTTACACTTGCAGGCTTGGCTTGACTGTGGCTACTACGGGGCTCGGCGACATTCCCACAGACAGTCGGCTGGGCGCCGGCGGGTCGTCCCAATTCGTTTGCTTGTTTGAAACTAAGGCACGACACGATTTGTACCCGCCTGAAAGTGACGTTAGTAGGCGAGTTGGAGAGTGTATCAAGTGTAGTAAAGTCGATGAAGTGAAAGTCGCTCAACACAAGGGTGCATGCGACGCTTCGCTGATTTCGCGTCACTGCAGCTGTAAGCTGCATATGCACATGCAATTGGCACTCTAGTAGAAACTCTAAGGCCATTCAAAGGCGGCAGAAGAGTCAGCGAAGTTCATATAGGTCACAAGTAAAAAAATCGACAGAGTCCGTTATTTTAAAGCGTAAAAAACAAGGTACTGGAGAACTTATTTAGCCGGGTGAACTTGCACGGCCATCAACCATCATCCACCTCTCTTCCCTTGGCGTCTTTCCCACAGATTACACACAATGAGTACAGACCATCAAGGAGTACGGGAGACGCTCAACCCTGACGACGTCAGCGCAAGTAGCGCACATAATCGGTAATAAAAGCAATGGGTTGATCTCCCATTAGGATGCTGACGGGGCTCCCATGTTGATTGCTTCGAAAACAAAAGGAAATGCGGTATGTTGTGACACGTACGCCATGCCATCCTTTCGTGTTCAGCGCAGGCAGGACTCTCGCTTGGCGGTATTCAAGGCACGTCTGCCCCGCATCGGCGCACACGCGCACGCCAAACTGGATCACGGCTTCGAAGTTACTCGCTACGTCAATCACTAGCGCTCCCCCTTCACCTTGCTAAAGTGGCAGCTGATGCAATCTGATGCTACTCGGAAACTTCTAGACCCTCATTAGGTTGGAGAGTAATGAAGTATCTGACGTCGGGTGTGTTGTGTCATACGCCATGGAATGAAATGTCATAACACTGAAAGCAAGCAATTTACTTGGGCCGGGTTGCAACGAAAGTAAATTACAGCAGAATGTCTTTAGTACAGCGAAGCTGTCATTGCTGTAGGTAGGGATAAGAAGCGTGTGACCTGTTTCCGTTTCTACGCTATAACGCGCTAGCCCATAAAAGCGCTAATTTTAGGTCGTTTTAAGTGACAACTTATGTATTTTTTAGGACTTAGGTGTTCTAAGTAACATTGGGAGCAGCAATCATAGGCTACTTAGATGCAAGGTAAGGCTAAATATCAAATGAGAATGAAGGAAACTTGTGAAAAGTAAAAACATTCACCCGCATTTCCCCGAAGGGGAGCATGGGGAAGTGCGAATGCACGGGTGATGCTATGAGGGGGAGTTATGTTGAACTGTGTTGGCATTCGCCCGTTAGTTGCATTTAACACCCCCGCGTGATCAAGTGGGGATTCACACACCCCGTTAGTCGTTCTCTGGAAATCCTGGTGAATTAAAGTGTATGTTCGAGGAGATCACACACACACGCAAGTAAAGTGAAACGACAGTATTCTTTATTCAGCACTTGTTGGTGTTGTCGTTGTAGTTGACGGTCATTATGACCGCCTTGTGGTCACTGAAATGTACGGTCAAGAGTTGTTGCAAGACCGCGCGTATCAGACAGTTCCTCGCAAAGGCCAGGTCGATGTAGCTGCCGTTGATGGGGGTGGGAGCCTCTAGCGGTAGGCACGTCATGGAGTGGTTGGCGAGCATGTATTCCATCAACCACTCGCCGCCCTTTTGCACGTCCATGTTAAAGTCCCCAACAACCCACGACCGGGTCCGAGGGCTTTACGCGCCTGGCCACACTCTCCATCGCCGCGTCCACGTATTCGACGACGTCGTCGCGCGAGATGTTTGGCGCGAGGTAGAGGACCGACGAGGTAGACGCCGCAGTACTCGCCCCGACTTCCGCCCCTGGCGAAGCAGCAGTCGTCGATGGGGAAGTGGGAATGCACGGGTGATGCGAAAGAATTCTTCTTGGCCAATCGCCCTAAGTGGGTATGTGCTAAAGAAATTAGGAACTCTTCTTGGCCAATCGCCCTAAGTGGGTATGTGGTGCGGATGGACGGACGGCGGTGGACGCGTGATTCAGGGTCGCTTAAGAAGTGCATTCGCACTTAAAACCCACACGTGGAGTCCCTCAGAGCCAGGACGGAGGAGTTCAAAATACCGGTTCAAAACAAATTTGTGCTTCTAAACGAGGAGAAGGAGGATAGTGTAGACGGGCTAAATGAGAGCCTAACAACGTCAACCACCGAATCTGCATCAGCTATGGTAGAAGCAGCATGTAGGGAAGAAACTGGAAAGCTAAATATCAAAATGAAGGAACTGATTGCGAAACGTAAGAGCCTGAAAGTGTGAAGTACGGCGGATCAAGTTGAGTTAGCATAGCTGTTTAAATTGATTAGCTGATGTAAAAGAAACCACATTGGTGCATACAACATGACAGTGATCGAGAAAATGCTGCAAAAAGCGGAAGTTTGAAAACACCTAAGAGAAGCTAGCCATCGTCAAATACAGAATGTACGTACTCAGAGACGAGCAGGATAACATCACGAACAACATGGACGAGATAATAAAGATAACAGAACGATTTTACACCAGACTGTATGACAGCGATGTTAGATCCGGGGAAACTACCAGGAGTACAAGCTTAACGTGCGATGCCTCACTGGTTACTAAAGGGGAAGTAGGAAAGGCTCTAAAGCGCACTAAAAGAGGAACCTCTGCCTATGACGAAGGTATAACCCTGGATCTTCCGAATGAGGGAAGATATATTGTACTGGGAACGGTTCCTGCCCTATTTTTGGAATACTTATTCACTCAAAAAGTGTCCACAGCCTGCAAAAAACGCCAACGTTATTCTGAGATATGAAAATGGAGATACCAAGGAACATAAGAGTGACATACCCATCAGCCTCAGTTGTTTACAAACTGTTTACCATAGTTATAGACAGCCGCATAGGTGTCAGCCTGAATTACCAACAACCCAGTGAGTAGGCTGGGTTCCAGGAAAGGGTAGTGAACCATGAATCCCATCCATGTCGTCAATAAAACTGTAGAAAAATCCGCAAAATACACCAAACCCGTTTACATGACATTCATGAACTATGAGAAACCTTTTGACTCAGCAGCACCCACAGCCGTGCTAAAAGCATTAAAAGACCAGAGAATATAAGAAACCTACGTAATAAGTCTAGACTACATATATAAGTGATGTACGAGCAGCATAATACCTCACAAGAAAAGCGATAAATTCCTGATCCAAAAGGGGGTACGACGGGGCGACACTATCTTTCCAAAACTGTTTACGGCATGTCTGGAAAGAATATTCAGAAAGCTTGTCTTGGAAAAGACAGGATTAGGGACAAGGAGAGCATACTTCAGTAATCTGATGTTTGCAGACGACATAGTAATGCTGAATAATACTGCAGAACACCTGCAAAAAATGCTTGAGGAACTGCAATCAGAAATCACGAACGTGGGGCTAAAATAATTATTAATAAATCTGAAGTAATGACGAATGAGCATGCCGAAAGCGCCCTCTTCAGCTTAGGAAACGTGACGCTAGAAAAAGTAAAAGAATACAACTTTTTCGGAGAGATGCTGATTGCTGACCCCTACCACGAGAGGGAAATCCGGCATAGAAAAGGTATTTGCTGGGGAGCACTCGGCGAGCACTCCGAAATAAAAAAATGTAAGCTACCTCTATCACTCAAACGACAAATAGACTACTAGTGCATACTGCCGGTGATGACATACGGAGCTTAAACTGGGCGCCTAAACTTGAAAACAGACTTAGACCGGCTCAACGGGCCACGGAACTAATAATGATAGGAGTAACGCTTAGGGTTAGGAAACGAGCTTGCTGGATCAGGGAACAAACTCGAGTAGACGATACCAGTAAGAAAAAAGAAATGGTCTTGGGCTGGCCATGTAGTGAGGCAAACCGTCAACCGGTCGACAATTAGGGTGTACAGTGTAAGGCCAATAACACGATGTAGGGGTTAAATAGGTGAATTCGGTGGCCAACAGTAGACTCTAGCGCACAGGACAGGAGTGGTTGGAAGTCTTTAAGAAACGGCTTTGCCCTGCAGTCCGCCGGTTGTTGGTGATGATGATGGCTTTTCGTATGACAAACTTGCTTTGGGATAGGAACTAAATTTGAGCGCCAATTAATCCCACATGCATTCGTAAGATTGCTTAAACTCCGAAGCATTCTTTTTCGACGAAACGTGCAGGCAGCTCTGGCAATACAACAAGGTCTTTTGAAGCTGGCTTCAGAACTATATCTAATGCATTCCGAGAAGACCCTTTTTTTGGGGACTGAAGTATGCTAATATGAATGTATGAAAGCCCGCGGGCCTTAGAACCTTTATGAGACGTCAGGTATGCCGATGAAGCTCTATACATTGAATTTATAAAATTCGCCTTTACGACTGTAGACTAATCCCTCGGCTGAAAGACAACTCTTAGGAGGAATATAAAGTAAAAATAACACTGTTTGTATCCCGCGCTACACGGAAAGCTTCTTGAAGTCGGCTTTACAGCTAACAGTGATGAATCGCTGAGAAGGCATATTTAGCTGGAACGAAGGAGTTGGTTACTAATGTATAAAGGTACAAATACATAAGATTAAATACCTTTAGCACGCCCCATGTATTGATATAAAATGGTATCACCAGGAGGCGGACAGTAAACTACGCCGAAATTTGTAGTTAAACCGGTGTAGTAATCACTCACCTTTTAAGTACGCCTAAAAAGGGCGAATACAGTCTCCAGAGCCATGGTGTTGCTATGTTTGTTCCATAGCGTAAAAAAATCTTTGCGCATTTCGCTGAGAAATGTCAACGTGCCAGATTACATATAGATTGAATTGACACCTAAAGTTGGGAAGGTGGTGATAGAAATGGCGAAGAGCGCAAGCAACGGCACACACAATACATGTTGCTGATAGGAAGCTGGGCCGGTGGAAGTAAGCCAGTCGAAGTGTCCTTTTGTTAGAAGTGTCCTTGCGAGGATAAAATAACACTGTTTTGTTCCACCACATTCCGGATTTTTTAACTCGGCACACGCGCACAAAAGATGTAATCTCGCAGCGACTTCATTTCTTGCAAATCCTGCCTATCGCCGGGTGAGAACGAGATTTGTCCTACGCATTACGCTGATCCGCGCACTTCACACAGCCTCAATTTGTTTTCGCCCTTTTATGCGCACAACGTGCTCTTACAAAAATGCTACCGACTGCAGCACTAAGCACTTATAAATAAAAATGAACGCCAGGTGTCCCTGACGATGGTGCCGAGTATAGTCGGGTCGATATGTCGTTAGCAGGAGAGTAAACAGCGTAAAATGACATTGCATGCTGCACTGCGTCTCACTGTTGACAATAGAAAACTGGGTAGGGTTGTTCGGAACTGGAGGGCTTTTTTTTCACTCCTTGACCCGTTGGTATAGCACAGTCCATTAGGGTAGCCTGAAAGAGACGTTTGCCCCCAAAATGAGGCTAAAATCGTGCAATTTAGAAGTATGCATGATGATGACCCGAAGCTTCCAGTTCTAGCTCTGCGACCGAATACGAAGTGCTTGCGCTTTGAAGCATGGTATGAAAAGTAGTGTCGTCAATTAAAAAAAACAAAAACAGATTTTAATGGCCCCACAAGACAGTAGGCGAAATTTTCTTTGAGTGGTTTCAAGTGCCACACTTAAAGGTACACTGAAGTGATTTGTAAACATTTCGGGATTACTAGCACAAATTGTAGTCCGGAGTCCATAGGCCATGTTTCGACCACTCTGAGCGCGTTTACGCGAATTTATTTAGTAGAAAAATAAATTCGAAAATGCTGTGCTCCTCTCTCCACCCTCGCCCATTTTCTGTGGCGTTTTCGTGTGACGTCAGGAGGAGATGAGCTGGCTGCGCTACTGCACGGCTCGCCGACCTTCCGACAGAGTCAGTCGGCCCAACGTTTAGTCCTCCGGCAGCCGACGGGTCGTCGCAATTCGTTCGCTCAGTTGAAACTAAGTCACAACACGTTTGTGAATGGAAGAACGTGCCTTGCTTTACTTTGTTACTTTGTACACTGTATCAAGCTCCGAGTCCGTCTCGCTCCCCACAAGCGCTGCACAAGTGCACATGCGACGCTTCGCTGACTGGAACGCTAGTAGGCAAATCTAAGGCCACTTGAAGGCGGGAGAAGAGTCAGCGAAGTCAGTATAGGTACTAAGGAAATAAAATCAACTGAAGGTGTTACCTTACAGCGCAAAACTAGGGACCAGTAAGCACTTTTTTTCGCTGGGTGAACAAGCACAGCGGTCACCACCGCGACCACACATCTGCGAACGCTTTTCCGTCTAAGCAATGCAATTGCTAGACGTGAGATACTGGGGAAGTTTGCGGACGCTTCCTGGACGAGCGCTTTTCAACAAATAGTCAGCTAAGGTTGAAATGCTAAACTAAATAAAAGTGTAAACTGGTTGTACATTATATGCCTTATATATCCAACCTCGCCAGTGCTGGCTCGTGGCCTAGTGGGTAATAAAAAAAAAAAAAAGCTCGTGGCCCAGTGATCTGAAGCGCTAGGATTATTGTTTTGCAAATCGCAAGTTCGAATTCCCTAGGGTAGATGTTTTTTTTTGTTTGTAGGTTGATTTTTTCGTTTGCGACCGATTTTTTCTAAACTGAGTTCACCATTCGTAACGTTCACTGCTCCGAGAGAGAGAGAGAGAGAGAGAGAGAGAGAGAGAGAGAGAGAGAGAGAGAGAGAGAGAGGCTTTATTACAGAGAAAGCAGAGAGGTTTTCCCGCATGAATTCGCCGACATGCTACTCAGCGGGAAGGGGGGAGAAGGAAACAAAGGAAGTAGATGGGAGAAGAAGAGTAGGAGACAAGAAGAAAAGACTAAAAATTAGTTCGCAGAACGCGCGCAGATTGACACTGACGCGCTTGCGATTTCTCGTTGGCGTGGTGTTGCCACAACCACCGACTACTTGCGGACAGTGGGCACAGGCCAGAATCAGCAGACCCTTGGCCTGGTGCGAACACGCTTTTTACGATACAGGCATGAGTGAGGCAAGCTCCGAATATGCGGGAAAAGCGCATATGTCTGCGGTGACGCGGAGGATAACGTTCATCCACTGCGTAGGCCTCGGCTAGTGATTGCTACGATTAGCCGTCCTGGGAGGCTTATCTTAGGCATTTTGCAGCCGACAACATGGCAGAAGCGCGGTACGACGATTACTACAGTGTAAGTACATCGTGAATGCCCATCCAACGATGCCGTCGGATGTCAAGCATGTTGTTTTACAGAACCTAAACCGAAACTTGTTTGAATGCTAACCTTGGACATCGTCCAATCAAGGTGCGCTTCCTCCTGTCGTCACAGCCTTTAGTTGGTGCGGCCGCCACAGATCGCGCATGGTAGTTTTTCTTCTTTCCCGTTTTATAAAATAATTACCGACTTATCAACCGGATAAACGATGAAAAGTGTGGGAATTTGAGCCAGTCTACACAGTGCAAGCAAAACCGGGAGGTTGACAAATTCACTTCAGTGTCCCTTTAAGTGAATCAGTTTAAAGAGCCCGATAAAAACTTCAAATTATATTGTTGCACGTTTAGAGCAACTATTATTCTGATAGAGCTACTATTCGGGCGCTAAGTTGAAATTATTTATAACCCAGAAAGTGCGCCATAAAGAGATCTTCCCAATGAAGCAACATTTTGTCACTAAGCCCAAGGCAACGCTGTTGTCTTGAAGGAAACACAAGTTTTTCCGAGTGAACTTTCGCTTCCCTAACAACTGAATAAATACACAGGCGGCGAAGCAGCCGTCAACAAAGTGACGTCCACAGGCGAGTGTCGGGAAATGGACTACCGGGACGGCTTGCATGGGAGTATTTATCTTACGGCATGACTGTTCCTCGAAACGTCGAAAGAATATTCTAGGCTAGTGACGCCATGGCCAAGCACTATCCATGTCAAAATAAGATAGCCCGTGGGGCCTTCAGAAAGGAGGAAAGGTTACATACGCTCTCCCTTCTTTGAAAGCTGGAGATCCGACATCTCATGAACATTTTATCTCGAGCCAAATGCGACATTCCGGATGTTCTTCCTTCATTTGTTCAGGACAACCCCCCCCCCCCACCCTTTCCTTCGCGTAACACGAGATATAAATAATGGTGGGCGCCTACCGAGTGACACCCTACATGTTGCCGCCTTGTAAACAAACATCGCTATTGTCGAAGGGATCGAAACTATTTCAAAAGGGGTCCGGACAGTTTATCGAACGCCGTTTTAGCGAACGCCGTTTTATCGAAGCCGTTTTATCGAACGCCGTTTTATCGACGGACGTTTTATCGAAGCTGTTTTATCGAAACTGTTTTTCGCGGAAGTTTTGTGTAACAAAAGTTTTTGTGATGCGCTAAATTTGTCCCCACATTTTTTTCTGTTCATTGCACAGGTGGTACTGCCATAACGAATCTCCGTGTTTCTCTAGTGCCCAGCTGATCCGAAGCACATCACGGAATTGTGGCGTAAAGACCAGAATGCCTCGAAGTGCTTTTAACTTTTTTGTATACACAGCTTCTGTGTCGACACACAATCAAATATTTCACCGCGTACGTTCTACATAAGTAAGGCACTTCTTCGCGCTTGTGGGTCCAACGTCATAAACGTAACTGGAACGCCAGAAAAATTCTCTATGGATTCCTGCATTCCTAATTCTTAATAGGCACTGATTTCAGTTGCTAAGAGCTTACCAAACCTTGACCTGCTGTTCTCGATCCCCTGCTAAGAATTAACGAAAAAAAGTTAGTTACAAAATTAGTCACCATACTACAGGTCGGTTCGTTTTCATCTCTCCTCCCTTCCTCGTTGCACCCCAGCATGTGTGGGGTATCCTAGCCCATAATCTTCTACCTTTTTATCATAACGCATAAAAAAACAGTACGGTCAAAACAGTAAACACCAAAAAATGCAGAAATCGTGAAGGTTTACTCAATACAGCACCGTTAAGGCTGAAACAAAGCACCGTCACCCGATTATCTGGAAATAAAAATATGAAATTGAAAAAAATGGGGACGAGCATACCAAATCTAATATGGCCTGTGCGATTAGTTGAACAAAGCGCGCGCGCACCACACACACCCCCCCCCCCCCACACACACACACACACACACGCACACGCACACGCACGCACGCACGCACACGCACACGCACACGCACACGCACACGCACACGCACACACACACACACACACACACACGCACACGCACACGCACACGCACACGCACACACAACACGAGACACACGCACGCACGCACGCACGCACACACACACACACACACACACACACACACGCACACGCACACGCACACGCACACGCACACACACACGCATAAATGCGCTGTCTTGTCTGGCGTCTCCTCCACGGCCACTTAAGTAAACTCAAGGTTGGCGAATTGTAGGAGCGGCGTGAGAGTATTGACACATAAGTAGAGAATTGTACATAATCCTGTAGCTTTGGTTTGAGCACGATTAACGAAAAACGTAAACTGTGATGGGATGAGCAATTGTCCTGTTGCCCTGGTTACGAGTTTACCTAGTGCGAGATGACATACGACTACATGCCATACTTGACGAGTTCACCTATTGCGAGTTGGCTGTGATGGGCTCACTTGTGATGAGTTCTGCTAGACTCCACCACTCTGTTGGGGCCCTCACTTTCACTGTCGAAACACCCCCTCCCTTTTCCGTTCATATAGCGCTAGTCTTTCCAAGTTCTGGGCGCAATATTTCTCCAGATGCAAACAATGTGACCACATTGTCCCAGCAGGGGCACGTGCAAACCACGTGGCTGAAAAAATTGGGGGTAAACAAGACTATGGATCACGTAATGATGAACCATGGCGCAAGGGATATATTTGACAACATTATACCCAAATACACCGATCTAAGGAATATTGCCCACGGGGTTAGGGTTGCTTCTATAGTGGTAGATTCGGTAATATAAACAAGGGGGGACATAGATGCTTGAGTGAAATCAGTGACGACGCAAAAAATGGTAAAAAACAAACATGATCGAAAACACGTGAAATACGCGTCAACAGAATGGGCCGGTTTTTGTATGTAATGCACGGCAGAGACAATGTAGAATTAAGCTATCTGCAGATTAGGGTAGTGCGATGGCCAGTTAAACAAAATAAACTCCGCCAAATTACAATGAAAACTGTAAAACCACACTTTCGATAAAACGGACGTAAGGGGTTCGATAAAAGGGCATTCGATAAAACAGGCAGTTTTTTGATAAAACGGCGTTCGATAAAACGGCGTTCGATAAACTGTCTGGGAACATTTCAAACGCTTTATCAGAGAACGCGCACCGACATGCGCCAGAAGTGTGCTTAACTAGTTTGAACTCAATTATATTGAATTTGACTCGTCTTACTTCTTGCATGTTTTTGGAACCAACATGGATACTCCTTTCGCGCCAACCCATGCCAATATTTTCATGGGGCAACTTTGTGGGGATCGCGACTTTCACGCGAACCCCTTTCTGGCTAGCTCCCATCGCGGCCGGCGCACAACGCGCCTCGCTCACGCGACGGAAACGATACGGGAGGGCGCCACCGACCGGACGGTTTGTTGTCGCCCTGGTGGAGGCGTTGACCTTTTCCCCTCTGCCTTACCCGAGAACCAGTTCTTCCTCGATACTAACGCCACCAAAAAGGCGAGGTCTGGTGGGTTGTCGTGTAACGAGAGGACGCTCTCTTGTCTTGGGGATCCGGGTAGCGCGCGGGACGGGCCTGAACCCACGACCCTGAGATTAAGAGTCTCATGCTCTACCGGCTGAGCTAGCCGGGCCTGCTGAAGCGGTGCTGTGCGGCATGCCGCCACCAGCCTGGCTGAGAGAGTCGGCAGTCTCTGGTCGCTCGGCGGCCACGGGCCATCACGGATGTGCCGCCACTTGAGCAACGCTTGCTTGGTTGGCTGGTGCGATTCTTCCCGGAGCTACCTGCCTGCAGACATCAGCGGGCGACGACCGGGCCTGCTGGTAACACTACCAGCGGTGGCATTGGACGAGTGGAAGCCGGCGTAGGCAACACGATGCAGTGACTAACGATTTAATCGACGAACGAACGTTTCGGCCGCCTCTAGTCCTGTAGTCAGCTCTCACCGGCGTACGCAAGGAATTTAGGAGGGAGGGATGTGGGGATCGCGACTTTCACGCGAAACCCTTTCTGGCTAGCTTCCCATCGCGGCCGGCGCACAACGCGCCTCGCTCACGCGACGGAAACGATACGGGAGGGTACCAGCGACCGGACGGTTTGTTGTCGCCCTGGTGGAGGCGTTGCCCTTTTCCCCTCTGCCTTACCCGAGCACCAGTTCTTCCTCGATACTAACGCCACAAAAAGGCGAGGTTCTGGTGGGTTGTCGTGTGACGAGAGGACGCTCTCTTGTCTTGGGGATCCGGTAGCGCGCGGACGTTTCGGCGCGCTGGTCCTGACCTGGGGAACGCGCCACAAAGAACGCGTCCGGACGAGCTGGGAGACTGCAACCGCGCTCGCACTCCGCCGCGCTCCGCTTGCTCCGGTATGCCATCGGTGAGTCGAACCATCTCGATCTCTAGCGTTGTTTAATGCCTCGCTCCCAGTGTTACCGTTATGGCCTACGATTAGTCTGTATGCAGTATATTTGATTTGCACATTGGAATAAATGCTGCCATTGATGTTTTGCCCTCGCCGCCTCCTGCCTCTGTCTGTCTCCGCAAACAACGGACCCGTCCGCAGCCGGCGCTCGCAAGGCCTGTTTGCTGAGCGCGGATGGCTGCGGGGTGGGAAATCACTAGTGTGTAAAATGTTGAATCCCACAACTTGAAGCCACCCTTTTCCCGCATAATCCTCAGGTTTACCGCCGTTACATAAACTATGTCTTCATAATTTGGGAACACGGACGCGCGACTCTAGAAACGTTTATATCTCATCTCGATTTTACGTATCCGACTATTTTGATGCCAGCATTCTGAAAATGAAGTGAACTTCCTCGATACTACCGTCATTCTAGATAAAAGTAAACTAAAAACCACACTTTTCAGAAAACCAACGGACAGGCAGCAGCATCTAGATTATAAACGCCATCAAACAAGAAACAGAATTAGAAGAGTATGCAATGATGACAGGGACTATGTAACGCATCTAGACGAGCTCGGTTCCACCCTTATGGACAGGAACCACCCCAAAAGCTCGCTCGATCAGGCGTACCAACGTGCATCTAATCGGCGGTGTTCAAAAAACAGAGATAAAGCGAAAGCGCTAGGCCGCCTTCCCTAATAACTAAACTTTCAAACGCCGTCCCTAACCTAAACAATATCCTGCAAAATACTACCCCATTTTAGCCAGTAACGACCGAGTTAAAAAAAGTTCCCGGGAGCCCCAAGGGTTACCTACCGGAGAAATAGGAATATAAAAGATATTTTAGTGCATGCTTAAACGGGGCTTTCAAAGCAACCAGTCATAGCCAGCTGTTTCTGTCCCAGATGAAAGACTTGCAGGCAACTGCAGACAGACTGCATTGTAAAAAGCACAGCCAGAAATTACGCTCACAAGATTTATTCGTTTTACGTGCACTTCATGCAACATAGTGCATATGTTAGAATGCTGAATGTGTGTCGAACAGTATGTAGGGGAAACGAGTGGACCTATGCACTTACGTCTGAATGGTCACGGGGCCAGACACTCTTAAAGCCGCCACAGCGGTCGCGCAGCATTTCAAACAACCACGGCAGAATTTTGGTGACCTTAAGTTGCATATACTTCAAACTTTAATTCTCCTAGGAATAGAAAATACAGACAATCTTTTTTACTTCACAAATTACCGCGTGAACTAATGCTTCGAGAGGCAATTTGGAATTTTTCTGATATTCTTTGGGAATCCCGCATTAGGCATTCACTTGCAAGTACCTTTAGCCTAACATCATGACTCCACTCCTCCATCTAGGAATGTGAGTGCCTTATTTCTTTTGCTTTTCCGCAAAGGCCCCCTTCAGCCCTTGCTCCGGATTTCTATTCCCCCGCCCCGGTGTTTTTAGATGCGAAGCATCCCATAGTCGGGGCTATGCCCCTCCCTTGTAGTTGCGCCGTCAACACCCCCACTGCGCATGCTCGACTTTCTGCCTGGAGTGACGAGACGAGCACACGTCCGCTTTAAGGGCTCCTGGAGCGGCAGTTTTCCCGGTGTCTTCCTGGGTCGGTACGAGACGAGCACGCTTCACGTGCCTTCGACGTGTCATCGTCGTCGGCAGCGGCGTGCGTCGGCGAGACTCGGCGGGCCGTGGTTACAAGCAGCCCACAACCATCCGGGGAACGTGCATCGACCTCATCTTCAGCAGCTTTAGGTTTCATCCACTACAACAGCCCTTGACTTTACATTTCACAGACCATAAGGCGGTCATAATCAAAGCGAAACGCCAACCACACCTCCACGTCACCTACGTTGAACATGATGATAATAATGCTTAAATAAAGACAAACTGAATACCAACACATTCAAAACCATCATTCATTAAACGCCGTGTTGAAAGATATCTTTGTACCTTGCACATTTTTTTTAGTATGTTTGTTCACCCACTGCTTTCTGGAATGCCTTCGGGCCTTGAAAGTATGTTAAATGAATAAATAAAAAAATAAATAAACTCATACCACGTACAACGTCTTTCTCTCTCTCTCTCTCTCTAGTGCCTCGCCACTCTAACACCCCTACCCCCCTCCAAAAAAATTACACCATTTTCCCGGAGGGGAACCCTGAGTTGTATGCGAAACAGCCGTGGGGTCAACGCAATTTCCAATTTCGTAGTTCCGGTAAGTGAAAAGTGTGGTAATTATCATGGAAATCAAACGGTCAATATAACGGTAGCTACGTACCTCAACCTAACGGAAACGATGAACTGAAAACTAATGGGCGCTTGAATCGACCCCATGGCTGCTTCGCATACTACTCAGGGTTCCCCTACGGGAAGATGGTGTAATTTTTTTGAACCGCTTTGTCTTGTCCCCCATACATGATTCTAACTTTACTTTTTCATTTTTGATCATAAAACGCTCTCTCCGGTTATGTTGCGGTTTGTGACACGTGCAATTTCTGTTGTGTGTTTCTTTTTCTATTTTTTCTTGGTCTTCTTACTGGCTCTTTTTTTGACCTAGAGCTTACAGACACCTTCTGATGAATACTTTCCCTACCACCTGTTTGGCATCCGGCGTTTCTGAGAGCCGTGCTCTAGGCCGCGTGGCGTGGCAATAAACACCTTCGAACCATCTCCTTCCATGAATCGACCAAAGAATACTCCCCGCTTACCATCTTGCGCAGCTAAAAAATATCCACCTTGCTTCGTCCTCAATATCTCCCCCTCACACTCCCGAATCAATCGTGCTCATAGACGTCCATTCCTCCTCTCTCATTATCTTTATCTCCTGGAAAACGATATTCCTATGCAAGGCGTGTCTGTCAAGCGAGTGTTTGTCCTGAAGAAAGCAAGTGTCTTTGCTGAAGCTTTGGCAACAATCGAGGTCGCTAGCTTGTTTCGAAGTTTTCTTTTTGTTTATATATATATATATATATACAGTCGAACACGGATATTTCGAACACGGGTATATCGAATTATTGTCTATATCGAACTCATAAATTATCCCCTTGAAAATTCTGTGTAAAAGTATAGGAATTCGTACGTTTATATCGAACCGTATTTTTCCCGACATTGGGTATATCGAACGCCGCGCGAGCTGGAAGATGCTCTTCGGCGGTCGCTGCACCCCCGATTGAGGTTGAGGAGGATGTGGAGGAATGCGCGGGCATGGCGAAGACTGGCTCGCGGAACTAATCCCCCCTACCGGAACGAATTTGCGCTTGCCCAGTCGGGCCCCGCTACCGGCCGCCGTAGCGTTAGCGAATGGAGCCCGGTATGCTACATCTCTCTAGGCACACAAGCCCGAACGCTCGGAAAATGTGACAGTGTGAGGTAAGGATGCCCCGACTGCGCAAGTTCTTTTTTTTTTTCGGCTGCGTACGTTCCCCGGCTTGCCGAAAAAGAATTTTTTTTTCTGTCTCTCTGGGTCTGTCTTTCCCCGATGTCGTCTCGGGAAAGGGAAGAGGGAACGAAGGCGCTGACGGCCTCCTCCTTCTTTTGCATTTTGCTGCTGTTGCTGCTGTTTGGCGAGTTGTCCCGCACGTTTTGGAGATCACAGTTTCTCTTGGAGACGACCATCGCGAGCGCTTTGTTGGAGTCCGTTCAGAGAGCCTTGGAATTGTTACCTTCAAAGTTATTGTGGTACGTGCGCGCTGTTCTTCTTTTGCGTGCGTGTTGTGCATGGTGTGCGAAGGCGCAGCGTACTGCTGGAATTTTCTAGTTGTGCAGCCTCGGAAAGATCGAGACCAGCTTCTTTAATTTCATTTCCAGGACGAAGAAGCAGGCCAAGATCAGCGATTTTTTTTTCACGGAATTAAAGCGTCCTGTTGCGTCGTGAGTGCGGAATTAGTTGTCATTCTTGAATGCGACGATCGGTAAGTGATCGTCCGCCATAGGTGAGGTCTCAGATCCCATATTTTTTATATCGAATTTTTCATATATCGAACTATTTCGCGATCCCCTTGGAGTTCGATATATCCGTGTTCGACTGTATATATATATATATATATATATATATATATATATATATATATATATATATATATATATATATATACATATATATATATATTAACTTATTTATATATTTATAAACGTATTAACTCTGATTTTCTGTATAGCATAAACAGTAACTTGCTAACACGGACGTCGTCGTACAAATATCTTGGCATCATTCTTACTCCCAGTTTGTCTTGGTCGGACCACATCTCTAGCATATGCGCAAAAGCTTCTCGATCACTTGGTTACCTACGACGCAACTTACGCAATTCCCCGTCTAGTATTCGTAAACTTGCTTTTCTAACATTCGTCCTTCCACAGCTAGAATTTGCTTCTTCTATTTGGTCTCCTCATCAAAATTATCTAATTGACATGATTCAGTCTATTCAGAATCGAGCTGCTCGTTTCATATCATCTAATTACGACCGATACGCTAGCATCACCCAGATTAAACATGAATGCTCCCTTCAACCGTTACACACACGTCGCTCCTTAGCACTTTTATGCCTATTTCATAAATATATTTATTCCTCGAGATCATCTGAGTTTAATCTTCACCACCCAATTACTATGTCACGTAGACTGCACAACCAGTTCAGCTTCTCACGCATTTATGGTTCCACGCATGCCTTTAATTCATCTGCCCTCCCACGTGCAATACGCCTTTGGAATGATCTCCCCGATGTTATCGCATCTGTTTCATGCCACGAAACCTTTCGACGCCATTTATCTGATCATTACGCACCGTAATGTTTTCACTGTACAATTTTTGTATACCTTCTATTTAATATGTTTCTGGCTTTTAGCGATATTCATTATCTCCGAAATGCGCATGTTGGCTGTGTCTTTCATGAATTCCTGTACCTTTGATTGTATACATACCTACGTGCAGTAGCTATAATACAATTTTTGTTAACTTCAGTTCTCATTCTTGACTTGTGTTTTTCCTTCTTCAAACATTGTATTTGCTGTGTTTTGACTTTTTACTTGTGTTAATTTTCTTGCCTTGTGGCATTTTTTGTTTCTGTGTCGGTAGTTCCCCTTTACAAATTATGTGCTCCCCCTTACGCTATGCCCTTCCATGGGCCTGTAAGGTATCCTGAATATATATATATATATATATATATATATAGAAATAAGGGTTGGCAGTCGAGAAAGCCTCGGAAAGCAAAGGGGGAGGATGTGGTAGATCATTGAAAATAGATTAAGAATTTGGAAAGAAAGCAAGAAGTGAAGAAAAAATGCCCGCCAGGTGGGATCCGAACCCACGACCTCCAGAATACCGGTCTGGTGCGATAACCACTACGCTACCGGCGGGGCGATTTTCCCATTCACTTTCTGGGGTATTTATGTTAGGTATGTTTGTTTCCTGTGCTTGGGGGTGGTAGCCAGCGCCATTCGGAGCGCATTCGGATTAGTCCGAATGGCGCTGGCTACCACCCCCAAGCACAGGAAACAAACATACCTAACATAATACCCCAGAAAGTGAATGGGAAAATCGCCCCGCCGTTTAGCGTAGTGGTTATCGCACCAGACCGGTTATTCGGAGGTCGTGGGTTCGGATCCCACCTGGCGGGCATTTTTTCTTCACTTCTTGCTTTCTTTCGAAATTCCTAATCTATTTTCAATGATCTACCACATCCTCCCCTTTGCTTCCGAGGCTTTCTCGACTGCCAACCCTTATTCTGTGTTATTTCTACGAGCCCCTCATTTCCTATTCTGATTCGCTACATATCATATATATATATATAATATAGATATATAATCTATATAATATCATATATACATATATATATAAATATAATATATATAGTATAAGTAAAGAGTCGGATACACAGCAAGACCAATAACAAACAATGTTTACTTACGTAGCGGCAACGGACTTGCCTTCATCAGAGTAAGTTACATGATTTTGCTGTCGCAAACATTTTGAACACATTCTTATATTAGGTTTGCATAAACCTGTGAGAAAGAGCGGAGACTGTTTCGGAAATGGGGAGTGTATATATATATATATATATATAGTATATATATATATATATATATTTTAAAGGCGCGAAGCTTCGCGCCAGAAAAGCTGAAAGCGCGGTCAGCGGCGAATCCACCATCAGAGCGACGAGGACGGCGACCGACTGGAAGCGAAGGAAGAATCACGGGCACGTTCGGCGAGAGAATAAACATGGCGTCGTAGTCATCGGACGTTGGTTTATTACAAGTGGCGCAGTCGACAAGTTTTCAAGCCCCGAGGCGACCCAGCCTCCGGACCTGCTCTCCCTCGCGGCGATCCAGCCGCAGGGACGGCCCTCAGCAGCGGCCAAGGCCTGGCACGCCTTCCCAGCCCTGCTGCCCGAGTTCATCGGTGGAGCCGTAGTCCCGCCACGAGCGCGAACGCCAGCAACGCCCAGCACCCAGGCGAGACAGCCTTGGGAGCGGCTTTCGAAGCGGACGACGTCTTCTGGACTCGCGGCAGATTCCACCGTCGCGCCGTGATTTCTGTCGTCTTTAGATTTTCCGCCGAGAGTGACGGACCCTCCTAATGTCGACGGCCGATGCGAACGCCAGCCACCCTTCTTGGCCTGTCCAGGCCCTCACAGAAATGTGTCGCCAGTTTCGCGACGGGATTCCCAGCCCGTTTCCATCACCCGCCCACACAGTCGTCCCGATTTTCCGAGATTTCCAGGACGATGCTGTTTGTTGAGTAAGGCTTATCGACGCCCTTGCCAGCCACCACGCCTGGCCAGACCACACCAGGTTTGCAGTTGCGCAAGAACGTCTGCGCGATGGTGCTCGAGCATGGGACCTTTACGAAGGTCACCCCCATTCGTCCTGGGAAAGCTGGAGCCGAGCGTTAGTCGCTGCATTCGGTAACTGGGCTGGCAGCTATGACGCTGGCTTCATGAAAATGCGTGCTCGTCGCCAAGGCCCCGGCGAAAACGTCATGACCTCATCTACGAAAAGCTGTGCCTGCTCGCAGACTGTCACTTTCCCTGGGTGTCTCCTTTTGCGAGACAGTATATCATAGATGGCCTTTCCGACCCCGTTCATGCTGCAGTCCTGACCACACAGCCGCCGAACAGAGCCATCAAGCGTTCATCCGCCTGGCAGCAAAATTGCAGCAGAGCACCGCCCGGTGGTCACCCCAGCCTTACGTGCAAACGTCGGCGCAGTCCCTGGAATGGTCTGCTGGTTTCGAACTGGAGGCGAGCAATACGTCAAAAAAGGCTGAGGATGGGACCACCGCTACATCCATGACCGTCACTGAAGACGGCGCCCTTAATCCCAAGTCTCTCTGCCAAGCCAGTGACCCGCCGATGGTTTCCTGCGTGCATCAGCAGGCAGGTCTTCTCCGTGAGCCACCTTCGGGTCGGAGAAGTGTGCGATCCCAGAGAGCCAATCACCACCGTCACTCACCCTTTGCCTTCTGGAAGCCCAAGACGAACCGATGGGGGCAGACGAGCAACAAGTCCACCCAGAGGTGGATCGACAAAGAGATCAGCCCAGAACTGAAGTCGATGAAAGAAGAGTAGGTGAAACAGCCAGACGACCCCGAAGGTCACAGAAAGCGGGGAACCACGTCCCAAATTCCCCGAAATGGCGCCGGTAGACAACGTTTTGTTCACCGCGACCTGCGACTGCAACTACCGAGCGGAGATGCTTCTTGTTCCCACAAGGACGCGATAACACAATCGATATGGGTACCCCGAGCAACTCGTGCGCGGACGCCTCTCAAGAATCTGTTAAAGAACCAACCTTCGTTCCAGCTCAGCCCGATGAAGATGATCAAACAGGACATGTCGGGGGAAGCTAGCAACCAAGTAGCTTCAGACATCGAAACGGACCATGAAAGGATTAATGAACACAAGAATGCTCCAGTCACTGACAAGTGGCCTCCAGCGACTGTGGTCGAAGAGGACAACGGCAAAGTCCACAAAAGTCACAGTACCAGCTTAAAGCAACCAGACAGCAAGGACAGCATGATGCGTGTATTTGGCGGGCAATTAAGACCCTTCCGAAAAAACTAGGACGCACTCGGCAACGGAAAAAAATCGTAGCCCAGATCGGAACCAGAAAGGACGACTTAAAACCGAGCCGTGAAGTACGCCCACCGAGTCATGAAGACAGGCCTACCGAGAAGACACGTACAACACCCTGGGTCCAAAGTGAAGGACCCACGCCAAGAGCTCGTTGGTGCTGGCCATCGCAGTGTGGCCGAGTGTAAAGGCGCGAAGCTTCGCGCCAGAAAAGCGTGCAAGCGCAGTCAGCGGCCAATCCACAATCCGAGCGACGAGGACGGCGGCCGACTGGAAGCGAGGAAGAAGCGCGGGCACGTTCGGCGAGAGAATAACATGGCGTCGTAGGCATCGGACGTTAGTTTCAGTACACTATATATATATATATATATATATATATATATATTATATATATATATATATATATATATATATATATATATATATATATATATATATATATATATATATATATATATATATATATATATATATATATATGTATATATAAGACAGAAATAAGGGTTGGCAGTCAAGAAAACCTCGGAAACAAAGGGGAGGATGTGGTAGGTAATTGAAACAGCTAAAGAATTTGGAAAGAAAGTAAGAAAGTGGAGAAAAAATGCCCGCGGGGTGGGATCCGAACCCGCGACCTCCAGAATACCCGTCTGGTGCGATAACCACTACGCTACCAGCGGGGCTATTTTCCCCCTCCACTTTCTGGGGTATTTATGTCAATGTAATTTTTTCCTGTGCTTGGGGGATGTAGCCAGCATCACTCCGACTTCTAGGGGTAAAGGGGACCTTCTTTTTAACCCCCGGGCCGTGACTCGAGTGTCTACGACATGTCGAGAGTGGTCAACCAGCGTTGAACCCTCTTAAGCTCCCTATGGCACCAAGACTGCCAGAACCGAGGCCCTCGCTATGCATATAGCGAATCAAAATAGGAAATGAGGGGCTCGTTGAAAATAAGACAGAAATAGGGGTTGGCAGTCAAGAAAACCTCGGAAACAAAGGGGAGGATGTGGTAGGTAATTGAAACAGATAAAGAATTTGGAAAGAAAGTAAGAAAGTGGAGAAAAAAATTGCCCGGGGGTTAAAAAGAAGGTCCCCTTCACCACTAGAAGTCGGAGTGACGCTGGCTACCACCCCCAAACACAGGAAAAAATTACATTGACATAAATACCCCAGAACGTGGAGGGGAAAAATAGCCCCGCTGGTAGCGTAGTGGTTATCGCACCAGACCGGTATTCTGGAAGTCGTGGGTTCAGATCCCACCCGGCGGGAATTTGTTCTCCTCTTTCTTACTTTCTTTCCAATTCTTTATCTGTTTCAATTACCTACCACATTCTCCCCTTTGTTTCCGAGGTTTTCTTGACTGCCAACACTTATTTCTGTCTTATTTTAAACGAGCCCCTCCTTTCCTATTCTGATTCGCTATATATATATATATATATATATATATATATATATATATATATATATATATATATATATATATATACGATAGAGAAGTCAAACTGAAAAACATAACAACATTTATTCTAACGTTTCGACCGGGGGCCGGTCTTTTTCAAAGAAATCTTTGAAAAAGACCGGCCCCCGGTCGAAACGTTAGAATAAATGTTGTTGTGTTTTTCAGTTTGACTTCTCTATCGTACAGCTAACCTCATAGCCAGGAACCTTTTCTCTTAACTATATATATATATATATATATATATATATATATATATATATATATATATATATATATATATATATATATATATATAGCGAATCAGAAAATGGGAAATGAGGGGCTCCGTGAAATAAGACAGAAAATAAGGGTTGGCAGTCAAGAAAACCTCGGAAAGCAAAGGGGAGGTTGTGGTGAGTCATAGAAAGAGGTGAAGAATTTTTTTAGTCGAAAAGAAAGTGGTGAAAAAATGCCCGCCGGGTGGGATCCGAACCCACGACCTCCAGAATACCGGTCTGGTGCGATAACCACTACGCTACCAGCGGGGCTATTTCCCCAGCACTTTCTCGGGTATTTACGTTAAGGTATTTTTGTTTCCTGCACTTGGGGGTGGTAGCCAGCGCCACTCGGACTACTCGGGGTGAAGGAGACCTTCTTTTTAACCCCCGGGCCGTGACTCGAGTGTCTACGGCATGTCGAGAGTGGTCGACCAGCGTTGAACCCTCTTAAGCTCCCTTTGGCACGCACACTGCCAGAACAGAGGCCCTCGCTAAGCATGTCGCGAATCAGAAAATGGGAAATGAGGGGCTCCGTGAAATAAGACTCCGTGAAATAAGCCAACCCTTATTTTCTGTCTATATATATATATATATATATATATATATATATATATATATATATATATATATATGGAGTAGTAGAACTTTGAAGATGGTAGAGAACACAAGAGAAGAAAAACTTCGAACAAGGTAAAAGCACGATTGTGGCCTACGTTTCAGCAAAGAGAACTTGCTTTCCTCAGGGCAATCTCTCGCCTGGCAGGCAGGGTTTATATAGGGGTAGGACCCCATGTGAAAGGAGAGGGAAAGATGGAAGGGAAATTGAGCAAGCTGATTGGTTTCGGAGTGTGTCGGGGGAGAGATTGAGGGGCCAAGAAGGTTGTCTAGTTTAAGCCGCGAAGTAGGTCACACGGAAGTCAGCTGATGGTAGATATTCGTGGAATATTTGGACAGAAAGGATGAGAGGGTGCTTATTGACCCGCCGCGGGGCATAGGGAAAGGATCTCAGAACCGCCGGAAGCAGACCAGGCGGTGAGGGTGGGGTCCTTATCAGAAACTATCTGCAAGCCTCAGGTCAAAAGAAAAGATAGAGACGGGGGAAAACTAACTAGGTCAAGGAAAAAAGAAAAAAAGGAGAAAAAAACAGGGAGAGAAATCACATAAACCCACACACTAAAGAAAAAGCAATGACCCGGCAACTGAATTAGCACGTGTCACCCACGGCAGCATTTTTCTCCTTTTTTTTTCTTTTTTCCTTGACCTAGTTAGTTTTCCCCGTCTCTATCTTTTCTTTTGACCTGAGGCTTGCAGATAGTTTCTGATAAGGACCCCACCCTCACCGCCTGGTCTGCTCCGGCGGTTCTGAGATCCTTTCCCTATACCCCGCGGCGGGTCAATAAGCACCCTCTTATCCTTTCTCTCCAAAAATCCCACGAATATCAACCATCAGCTGACTTCCGTGTGACCTACTTCGCGGCTTAAACTAGACAACCTTCTTGGCCCCTCAATCTCTCCCCCGACACACTACGAAACCAATCAGCTTGCTCAATTTCCCTTCCATCTTTCCCTCTCCTTTCACATGGGGTCCTACCCCTATATAAACCCTGCCTGCCAGGCGAGAGATTGCCCTGAGGAAAGCAAGTTCTCTTTGGCCACAATCGTGCTTTTACCTTGTTCGAAGTTTTTCTTCTCTTGTATATATATTTATATATATATATATTTATTTACATATCTATATTTACATATACCTTATATATATAAATATATATATAAGGTATGTAGAGAGAGACACACCAGGAAGACATTCAAAAAATAAAAATTTCCCGATGTTTCAGGAAGACGACTTCCTTTGTTCAGAGTACTGAATAAGTTGGTTTCAAGGTATATAGGGAATAGAAATAATATATATATATCTCTCTCTATATATATATATATAGAGAGAGAGAATATAGCAAGGGAGAGGGCAGGCAAAGGGAAGGGAGAGTTTGTACAATAGCATCATGGTTGTTGGGCAGCGAAAAAACGAGGGAAGGGCAAGAGGGAGAGAAAAGGATAACAAGAAATCACAGTCACGAGGACGAACACGAAAAAAAGAACCAAAAAATGAAACAGAACGAAGCAAAAAAATTCCCGCGCCTTCTCGCGAGGGAAACACGAGTGTAAATGCAGAGCATTGGGGGCCTCAGTCCGTGATTGACGGCAGTGTGTGCTTCCATCCGCTTCTTCCGTGATGCTGGGAGAAGTAGGCAGACACGAGTAACGTGGGGCACGAGCGTCAACCAAGGAAGGAAGGAGCACACCGCAGTGGACTGAAACACGAGCGACCGACTAGCCCGATATTTGCAGCGCGCCAGTAGAGGGGAGAGCAGTCCCTGGGGGAAAGCGCGCATTGCTGCAAGCAGCCGCCCACCCTTCCACGCCCCACCACCGCGCTGCTATCACGCACCTGTTACGCCGAGACCGCGACGGAAGCGAACGGCTGACTACGACGCATGCGTGGCGCCAGGCTGCTGTTGAGAGAGAGGAGGGAAGGAGAGGCGCACCTGCTGCGGACGCGGAACTGTTGACACCGTCCGACGCAGGAACAGGCGAGGGCTAAGAAATGCTCTGCATTTAAAAATGTAACAAGGTAATTCCCCTTTTCCCCCATGGCAACAGGGGTGAAAGAGAGAGTGAAAACAAGATATGCCCATGCACTCATTTGCCATGGGTATAATAAACAAAAAGATAACAAAGCAATCACAGTCCCCTGGTACTAACATGAGAAAGAAGTACCAAGAAGAAGAAATTAACAAGATAATTACTATTTTCAGTCTCCCGTGGTAACTGGAGGCTGTATAATGGCGTATGAGCAGTTGGCGGGTGACAAACCTATCGATTTTCTCAGCCTTGAAACTTTCCTTCACCTTATCCTTGAGCTTAACAATTTTGAGTCTGATGGTGTCAATTACGTGCAAGTCAGAGGAACGGCAATTGGAACCAAAATCGGGCCGAACTACGCGGATATCTTTATGGGATGTCTAGAGTCAAACTTTCTCGTAAGCCAAACTTTGAAAGCACTGCACTACAAAATTATGTACACAATACTTTCATGATATGACAACGTGGTGAAATGAAACGTCTTACGTTTATTGAGGTTTTTAACCTTGCGCATCGTAATATCTCCCTCTCTCATTCATACTCCACGCGCAGCATAAATGTCTTGGATGTTACAGTAACTGTTTCTCAGGTAAGGCTTCAGACTAATCTCTATAAGAAACCTACGGACACGCGTCAGTATTTGCACTGCCACAATAGCCATCTCAGGCACTGTAAGACCGCAGTACCTTATAGCCAATCTCAGTGTTTAACGGGAATCTGCACAAGCCAAGCGGATTTCAATTATAACTTAAGAGAACTTAAAACCACGCTCTTGAACCCAAAATACCAATGACAAGTGATCGACGACGCGATTACGCGAGCTGTCCAGTTGAAACGAACCGGAATTATCCATAAAAAAGCTCCGTAACCAATCCACAAACAAACCTCGTTTTGACCCATTTGGCATCTTCCGCGAAAGTTGCATCCATACTAAGCAAACATCATGATGTCCTTGTTCAAAGTGAACGCCTAAAGAGAATATTTCCCGAACCGCCATGCGTTGTTTGGGCGGCGTTCCCATTAGGGAGACGTTTGGGCGACGTTCTCACCAAATTCAGCATCAGCCAAACGCAGGTTACAGGTTGCATGCCCTGTAACAAACGGCTGTGCAAGGTACGCCCACAAATGACCACCACACAGCGTGCCGCCAGCACAGCTTCAAACTATTATGTTAATGTGAAAGGGAACTTTAACAGTGACTCCGCCAACGTCGTACAGCTGCTGGAATGCACCCTCTGCAGCAAACAATACATCGGCCAGACTGAAACACCCTTTCGTTTGAGGTTTAACAGCGCTCTCATGTAAAAACCTGCCCTTCTTTGCATCTATTAAGGCATGTTAGCAGTGGTGGTCGTTCTTTTGAACAGCTGAAGGCCACAATTCTCGAATATAGTTTTAAAACGCATCACGATCGCGAGGTTCGTGAGTCCTTCCTTATCTATAAGTTTCGGTAACCATCGTTTGGCATCAATGAAAGTTATGGGAAATACACGTGTCTTTCCTTCGAATAAAATTTGGCTACATTTCTCAGGCTATTATTATGTCTGTTCGTTTCTTTCCCTCGATAATATTCTCCCATCAGTTGGCGGCCCCCCGTATATGCTTATAGTTTCCCGCTAGCACCGCGTTCTTTAGCACGGTGGCTTCACTAGACCAAATCTGACCAGAAAGTCTGGGCATTATGTTCTGGGTAGAAGACTGCGGTACCGTTGTTAGCTTTGGTACTCTCACCTTGTAATCGATTTGTGCCGGCGAGGTTGTGGGATTGTTTTCCTCTTCCCTTCCTTTTTTGTATTTCTGTTTTCTAATATTCATTCCTGACCCCCTCGACGTTCCCTGAACTGGTACCATGTGCCGGCCAGATTGTGCGTCATGTGCGTGCATCTGCCTTCTGTTATCTTCCTTGTCATGACTTGTGTGACCCTGTCTTTTGTTTCTTTTTTCCTTCCTTTTTTCGTGCTTTTTGATGCTCTTTGGATAGGAATGTACACCCTTTTTCTGTTAAAAGTGACTGTCTGACTGCTTTTGTGCGCGCTGCCCTTTCCCCCCACAACCAGAAGCCAAGTATTGTACTCTTTCATGTTTCAATCCCCTGACTCTGATTCTTAGAACGGATGTGTATGGCCAGATGTGCCCCATGTGCGTGCGTGGGCATATCGTTTGACCAGTCTCTTGCCTCCAGTTGCCACGGGTCACTGAAAATAGCAATTACCTTGTTAATTTCTGTTTTTCCGTATTTCTTTCTCATGTTCGTACCAAGTGACTGTGATATCTTTGTTATCTTTTTTTATTATTCCCAAGCCAAATGCTTGCAAGGGCATATCTTGTTTTCACCCCTCTTTTTCCCCCTGTTGCGAGGGGGGGGAGAGGACCATTACCTTATTAAATTTTTTTCTTCTGTTTCTTCTTTTCTTTAGTTCTTTTTTTCTCATGTTGGTTCCGCGTGACGGTGATTTTTTGTGATCTTTTTTATACCCACGCCAAATGCATGCATGGGCATACCTTGTTTTGATCTTTCTCTTTCACCCCTGCTGCCACAGGGGGAAAGGGGAATTGCCTTGTTAAATTTATGTCTTCGTTCTGTTTCTTTTTTCGTTATTTTTTCTCACGTTCGTACCGCGTGACTGTGATTTCTCGTCATCCCTTTTTTCCCCTCTTCCACTGCTCTCATTTTTTAGTGCCCACCAACCATGACCCATTGCACAAACTCTCCCTTCCCTTGCCCTGCCCTCACCCTTGCTACATTCTCAAGGAAGTCCCTCTTCGTAAAACATCAGTGAACTATTAAGCTAATTGCTCTAGAAAGACGCGAGACTCGCGTGGTGCTACGGCTGCGCTCCAGTTTGGACATTGATTTTGAGCTGTAATACATACACTGGTATGGCGAGGCGCTTGTGCACGAATTACTGTCCCGAATGAAACTAAGAACTCCCGTTGTTTGAGCGAGTGCCGAACTCAATGCGGAAGAAGGTACGCGGGAAGCGGTGGCGCAGCCACGTGGCACATCGGCCCATTGTTGCTGCATGCCGATCGGGAGCGGCCCCTTTGTTGCAATTGCCGATTACGCCTATTGTAACCAGCTCCACAGGAACAATGGGACTCTCGAGACGCCGAATAACTTACAGTGGACCGGGCTGCGCCGTTCACAACTTGCCAGACAACTACTCGATGCGCACTCTCCATATACTCCCATTTGCAGCTTCTTCTGACCTTACAATAGATAATATACTCCCGGTCTCGGGCCGGGCGATGTGAGCTTTTGCTGGTGAATATTTGTAGGGCGAAACTCCTTGGGGGCTGGGGCTGTTGGCGTCTCCTGTAGTCAGTAGTCGTCGTAATCGTCGCCTCATGTAGTCACTGTACTAAAACAGCGGAAAACTTGTTTACGCCTCCGCCTAGAACGTAACGCGTGCTAAAAAAACACCAGGACACTTGTTTATGCTTCGCGCTAGAAAGCTTCGTTCTTCAAAGACAAGAGACTTTTACAGCAAAGCTCTATACCGCCGTACTGTTTCGTCTCCGTTGGCAAAACACCAAGGTGCTAAGAATCCACTTGTACACTGCATGATTCACCCCTACCCATGTTTCAGGTTAGTGGAGATGGCCCGGGATTTTTTTTATTCCAGAGAAAGTGTGTCTGCATTTATGCAGAGTAGCCGACAGAGTGGTCAAGGTCAGTGGAGGTTGTTGAAAGTAAGGACATTTGTTCGGCCTAGTGTCTGTGTCAGAGCTGGAAATCATGCACGGACAGTCATTAATAGCAAAGACAGAAACGCGCTAAAAAATGATTGCAAAACGTCCAAAATTGTGTTTAATTGTATAAAACTCGCGTCAAGGAGAACCACGGGGACTGCACGCTATACGTTCCTCAAAACTTGTGCTGCGCTCGCGTGTTTCCGCCATCTCCTTTGTCCTTTGCCGCCTCTACTCGTCCCATGGTCATAGACTACTGTATAGTAGATTACACACCTACGCCTCATTTTGGAATCACATCAGACATAAGCGAAAGAAGACACCTCTCCATTCCGTGCTTTGTTGCGAAATGCCGCAATATGTTGAATTATTCGTCACAGCCGCCGAAGTGATACGTCGCAGGGGTAAGGGTAGCTTAAAGGCGTGCATTTTAACGCGATGTCATTGTGTATACGAATTTGCTGTCATAGAGGAAATGTCAAAAGATGAGAATATTAACCAAAGATTTGCAGTAAACAGTTTCGCGCGCAAAATGATCGCACCATTGCCTGAGCAGGTTGAAATCCGTTAGTGCTCTGTTTCTCCGCAAGAGATTTTGACGTAAGGTTTCTGCATATAGGTGGAAACGTATGTTCCCTGTCATCCTTTTGTACCTCTCATTGGATGATGAGAAGGCTAGTAGGGTTAGAAAAGGTAATTACTTGTCATAATGACTCGCTGACATAGCGCAGTCGGCCGCTTCTCAGGCGTTAAACCCCTCGAGCTTTGCGATGGCTGCGCTGCCTGCCGCCGCATCTCCGGAGGAGCGCTTAACAGCTGATAGGGGCTCATCCAATGTTTTGCTTCTCTTTGGCTTATTTTTGCCTTTCCGCACCCCCAACAACTTGTTATGGTCATGTCTGCAAGAAAATGGTAGGTTTTGGGCACTTAAAAAAATATCTGCGGCTGGTTGGAGTGCTCGAACGCCAACACAAGTAATTCGGGGATGCGGTCCTGCGCGTTTCCTCACAGCTCTTACGGGCATCAGCGACGGTGGCAGTATATCGAAGACGTCAGGCGCAAGTGAATTCTATTCACTTCGAAGACGTCAGGCGCAAGTGAATTCTATTGTCACCTTGTTTTGATGCTGGCAATATGAGAGGTTGGTTTCGTCTTGCAACGCGCACTACGAATACGGCTTCGTTTCGAATATGTATGTCGTAGAAAAATATATTATGTCGAAAAAAATATATATGTCGTAGTAAAATATAAAACCACTTGTGCTTTTTAATGGAAAGTAAGCCACGCAAAAATGTTAAGCATAGTGCAGAGCTCTGCGTATTTAAATGTGTGCACAATCCCGCCTGATACGAAGAACCAAGAAAACTGAGAAAACACGAAATAATAAATGGTCTACAAGTCTTGAAGATGCAGATTAGCTCGCACGGGAAGGAAAATTCCCAGTGCAGCATCCGCAATGCCAAAGATGTTCGTCTAAACTTACGATCAGGTAGGACTTACCAGACCCAGCTAGATTTGAAAAGCACTGCAGCAGGGTTTGTAGTTGGGCAAGTTGGTACATAACTTTAACAAAACAGCGCGAAGCACGGGACAAAGGGGAGATGAAGACAACACAAGCGCTGACTATCAACTGTTTATTTGAAAGCAAAGAACGAAATATATAGGCGAAATGTTATCAAAGAGTAGCCGCGCGCATGATCAGTGAATGAATTAGGTTATTTGCTAACAACGACGGGTAAAGGGAGCATGCCAACACATTGAAGACCGGCACGGGCAGCATGCTTGCCCAACACGTCAAGGCCTGTCGATGTACACCACAGTTCGACAAATGTAGTACTTACGAAGATACAAGGGCCAGCGCACGCGCGAAGTTTGTGAAGCGTTTGCGATACACAAAAGAGGAACCTCGTGTGTAAGCACCCCTTCAGTAGCTCTCCTGGAAAAAGAAAAATCATACTTGTCAAGATAGCGTTTTCCATTGATTGTGACATTCCCTCTGTTAGCAAATAACCTAATTCATTCACTGATCATGCGCGCTGCTACTCTTTGATAACATTTCGCCTATATATTTCGTTCTTTGCTTTCAAATAAACAGTTGATAGTCAGCGCTTGTGTTGTCTTCATCTCCCCTTTGTCCCGTGCTTCGCGCTGTTTTGTTAAAATTGAAAAGCACTGCTCTTTGGCGCCATGGGGCAGGGGACGGCGGACGCTTAGCCATCGTTGTTGGCGAATGCGGAACGAAATCAAGAAATGAACGTTGTAGCAGAGTCCTTCAATGCTTCTCTGGTCATAAAACTCCAGGCCAAGTTTTGTACTGAGACAAAGGCTACCGCGAGTGGCGCCACCGCAGATCGGAGGGCATCGGGCGGCCGCCGCTGCTCTGTAGCCAGGCCGGCAGGCAGGAACACAGTAGCAGCATGCCTGTTCGCGCGAAATTTTCTCGCCACTCACAAAATTATAAGTTCATTTGAGCGTCCCACGACACTTAAAGCGAAAATGCGCTGCTGATAAGGCGGCGAGGGTCCGTTCCTGCCAAACGCGCTCTGACCACTTCCCCGGCTGCCCTCCGATCAACACCAGCGCCGCGCACGAAGCTCTCCCGTAGCGTGACGGCAGAATTTCATGACCGGAAAAGCACTGAAGGACTCTGGTTGTAGTCATCATAGACACAAGCTTCGTGTTCAGTTGCCTTTTGTTTTTTGACATCCACGAACAACTCATTAGTCGGTGGACGCATTTTTTGAGGTACAGGCTAGGCAGTTTACAAGCGATAAAAGGTGTCGTTGGAAGAGCGTGGTTTCTGATAAGGCCATCTTATTTTAGGTTGTACTAGTTTTGGAATGGTCCTTGTGTCGTATGGTGATGTTTCGAAGTCGATGACGCGGCTTACTGTATAAGCCCGTCGCCGCACTGCTCGGGGAGCATATATATATAGAACATGCTTCCGAAGGCTCACCTCAGGACAGACGACCCAGCATTAAATTCTTCGTTGGGTGCTGATGCGCGGGTATAATTTTGTGTTAGCCATCGTGCGATTTCATGTAATGTTCATAAAATTTATGCCACTATACTTGTCCAGGCTAGTGATCAATATCCCAGGTATGATATCGGCAACTGTAACAGGTGTGCGGTCGCGTATGAGTGCTTCGCTAGAATATGTAAGGGCAGAAAACCGGTTTACATCGCAGTGCATAGACGTACGCATCACCATCTGAGAAAACAGTGTTAGTAAATTTCAGGGTAGTTTAATTACAATCACCTTCATGCATACGACGGGTTCGCGACGCTCATCTTTGACACACACACATGCCTCTTCTACAGACCAATTGTACCACATCGATCGCGTCAGAAACGTTTGCAATCTCTTAAATATACCACATTCGCGAACAGAGTGACTGCTACACATTAATATCTGTTTTGAACGCATGCAAACGGTAAATATCAGTCTTGAACGTGCCTTAAGGCCAGCAGCGGCAGTGAGAAACGAGCGGGAGCTTTCCGCGGCTGGTTTCGCAATGGGCCGCTAGGGGGATTGCAGTGGCGCCGCTCCTTCAGGCAGCGCTCCGGGCGTATAACCACAGTCCTTCAATGCTTTTCTGTTCATGAAAATCTGCCGTCACGCTTTGGGAGCGCGGAGGAAGAAATGGGACAGCTTCCTGCGCTGCCCAGGGAGGCCGCGCCCCAGACAGTTGACCAAGCGGTACGGATATTCGGTAGGGGAAGGTGGGGTGTACACAACAGTTAGAAAGCAGGTAAAAGCAGCAGAGACGACGAATTGGGCACAGATAATGGAAGTGAAAAAACGCTGGAGACCTACAGAACAGAGAAACAAGAAATCATGAAGAAAGGTTTCTATGGCAATACGCGAGGCAGTGCATTGCTTTTTGAAGCACGGGCGGGGTGTCTGAGAACACGGGCATACACGGCTAACAGGACGAAACTTGTGTATGCTGCGCCAGGGATCGGGAAACCGTAGGGCATATTGTCGTAGACTGCACAGAGATACGACCGCGACGGGCGATGGGGAAGCGACATTGACGGAGGCTTTGGGATTGTAGGGGAGAGAGAGGGACGTAGGATGAGTAATGTACCGAATTAGAATTTACAACAGAAGGGGGGAGGTAAACAGGGATGCAAGGGCAGGAAGGGGGGGAAGCGATGGGAGTTCAAAACGGGAAGGGGGGGCGGGGGACGAGGATAACCCATTAGGTTAGAGAAGGGTAGGGCAAACACGCAGAATAACCCAGGGAAGTCGGTTGGTGACAAGCGACGTCCCTATAGAAAGGTGGTGCCTCTAATTATCATCATCACACCACCCCCAATACCATCATCATCATCATCAGGAAGCCGGGGAAGTGGTCGGAGGACGTTCGGCGGGAACGAACGCTCGCTGCGTTATCAGCAGTGCACTTTGGCTTTACATGTCTTGGGCCACTGAACGCATTTTGTGAGCGACGGAAAATTTCGTGTGAACGTATGTTGTTACTGCGTTCTGCCAGCCAGCCGGTATGGCTACAGAGGAAACGGCGGAAAACACGCTATTAATGCGTAGCGTTCTTTGGCGAGTAGCTCCACAGCAGGACCGTGTAAAGTCCTGCATTTCCATAAAAATTAAGACTTGGCGGAATTTCCACCTGTAACCTTTATAATAGCGTCAATGGACGTAATTTGTCGGACAGAATTTTGGAAAACATTGAAAAACATAAAAAACAAAATTGTTACAAAAATTATCCGACGAGATCAAAAATATGCATCCAATATATCTCCCCCCCAAACCGAAGAATACGCGAAGGAAGTCTCTAAAACAACGTCAAAATACGTCTGCATTCAAAATACAGTCATATTTGCCCAATCTGCGCGCGAGATAGAAGCCTACCATTCACTGAAAGAGCTTAGCAAATTGACCTTTTATTTACAGCACATGCGCGTATGTAAACAATGAAGGAAGCTCACACCTAAGCGTAAGGTTGGAAGGTAGCAAAAGCTGTCCGCAACCTTCACAACCATCACGAAGGTTGCGTCCACTATTGCAGCCGATTGGCTTCTTCACTGCCGTAACGACCTTTTATTTGCTATTGTTGCTATAAGGGTTAGCTTCTTTCATTTTTTTGGAAGTGCTAATAATTGGACATCACCTTCGAGGGGCGTACGGTATGACTTGTCTTTTTCGTTCCGAGCAATTGTTGCCGCGATTACGGCAAACGCTGGAGTTTTTTCTAAATGCAGAGCATTTCAGTAACTCACGATGTCACCCGCGTTGACGTCCGTAGTCGTAGTCCGCACCGTCGTTGTCCGCACCCCTCCCCCTACACTATATAAAAAAAATACTATCCGGCGCCTGGTTTCGATCCCTCGACCCTGCGGGCGGAACGCAATGTACATGGTGCTCTACCCACTGCGCCACAAAGCCGACACAGAATGGGAGGCTACGAACGCGCCTTATATCCTTGACTCATTCAAACTACGTCAAGAAGCTGCTGATACAACGCATTCACTACCACCAACTCCCCAAACACTAAACGTTAACGCAATACACCCACCCCCTAAGCGACGCATTTACTCGAGTCCCCCTCGCGGGGAGACGGGCCCAATGTTTTTAATGACAATCTTGGCCAATCTATTTAAGTGCTTGGCTTGACAAACAAGCTCCGGGTACGCTGAGCGGCGCCGCGAGCGGCGGTGGTCGCAGCGAGGCCCGCACTGAAATGCGCCCGCTCGGCAATTTCTTGGTATTTTTAACTGCGGACGCGCAAAATTACGGTCTGCTCACTAGATTCGCTGTTAAAAAAAATTCCCGCGCATTCCCGCGAGGGGAACACGAGTAAATGCAGAGCATTGGGGCCTCAGTACTGGTTGAAGGCAGCGTTGCTTCCATCGCTTCTTCCGTGATGCTGGAGTAGCAGACACGAGTAAACGTGGGAGCGAGCTTCAACCAAGGAAGGAAGGAGCAACGCAGTGACTGAAGCACGAGCGACCGCTAGCGGCTTTATATTTGCAGCGCGCGCAGTAGAGGGAGAGCGGTACGGGGGGGAGAGCGCGCATGCGCAAGCAGCGCGCGCCCCACCGCGCTGCTATCACGCACCTGTTACGCCGAGACACGGCCGGACTGGAGGAGCGGCGAGCACGCACTTTCATATGAATGTGCGCGCCCGCCGCTCCTCCAGCCCGGCCGTGGCCGAGACCGCGACGGAGCGTTCCGGGGGTGACGAGTGAACGGGCTGACTACGACGCATGCGCGCACCTGCTGCGGACGCGGAGCTGTGGACGCCGTCCGACGCAGGAAGAGGCGAGGCTAAGAAATGCTCTGCATTTAAAACGGCTGCAATTCACGCTGTGAAGGTGATTGGAAAGCAAAGCTGTAAACGACACCCACAAAAATTGCCCATGCGACGTCACTCGAATTCACGCACGTGGCTCCACAAAGAATGAAACCTGAGATTCTGCCAGCCGTTCTAGCCCGGCCGTCCGGTACGGCCGGGATAAAGCGACGGAGCGTACTCCGGCCGTGCGTCGGCAGAAAGAAAACGCAGAGGAGCGTCTTTTGAGGGGTGACACAGCGGAACCTAGCCATCCTGATGTGCTAAGTCGGGGCTACACCACCGCGCAACACAAGCGCAGACACCGAAACAATTCGGCGTGGGAGCTCAATGATTCCAATTTATGACGGTTAAAACTAGTTAGTTCAGTAAGCTTGAGAACTGCGCAAACGCTGACGGAACGTTTATAATCCCTATTTATCAGAACCAGTTGCTCATTTCCCCTTCTGAATACTTCTTAAAACACAACTGAATTGGCATTCCCCAATTTATAAAATGAAGTCCCATTCGTGGCAAGCAGTGCACAAAAGGTAGCGCAGCTCTAGCGGGTAGATGTCTGTGCGTGGCCCCCCTGCAAACCAACCCTTAAGGTATTCTTGCCGTGCGACCACCTAATTCCGTCGGGTCCGGGTTACCCAGGAGGTGCTGTCTCGAACAAGTTAGTGAAACCATGCGAAGGAAGCGCGAAATGGACGTGAAGCTTGGCGAAAACAGGCCCAAAACAACCGTCGCTAAAGCAGACGACAAAGCCGCACCGCCGATGTCCGCCGGCGAGCAGTCACTTGCGCGTGGGGAACGCTGGGTAGATTGGCCGCGCCGTCTTTAGTGTGCTCCGTGAGTGAAACCCTCCCCTCCGACGGCCCCCCCTCCAACTCGTTGGGAGTTTATTGTCCTGCACGCCGCGAAGAACCATTGGCTTGTAGAGGTAGGAAGCTTTGCTTTACAACAATCTCGCAGCGGCTTCACGAATTCTTTGTGAATGGAGATAAGAACCGCGCCAATGTGTGCGCAGACAATGTATACAGAGCAGATAACTCGGCAAAAGGAGATAAGATCCACTTTTTTTAAGTGCGAATGTACTTCTTAAGCGAGCCTGAATCGTCCGCCGCCGTCGTCCGCATAGCAACAGCTGCGGGTGCGCGCGCTCCTCGTCTTCCCTAGCAACGGGGGGAGATGGGCGCGCGCTACTCTCCTCCTCCTCTCTCCGCTCAGTGACTGCGGGTGTTGGGCGCCTCCTCTCCACTTCGGGCGGGAGAGCTCTCGCTCGCGTAGCGGGCGCTCCGCATTCCGACGCGTGAGGGCGCTCGTGTAGCCCTCGCCGTAACGGCGGGCGCTACTCTCCTCCTCCTCTTGCCGCTCAGTGACTGCGGGTGTTGGGCGCCTCCTCTCCACTTCGGGCGGGAGAGCTCTCGCTCGCGTAGCGGGCGCTCCGCATTCCGACGCGTGAGGGCGCTCGTGTAGCGGCCGCGTGGCGCGGGAGGGTATTAGTCGAGCGCGCGCCGTCGTCGAGAGCGGTCGCTGGTCCTGCATCTCGATAACGATGATGGCGGACCGGGCAACGGTACCAGCAATAACGAGTGAAATATCTTTCTTTGTAGTTGTGTGCGTGTGTGTAATCTCTCGACTACTCATTAAGATCACGATATCCACCGTAATCGCGCAATCAACAACCATGCATTCGCACTTACACACTTCCCCCCTCGGGGAAGTGCGAGGGAATTTTTTTAAGTGGCTTCTGCATTTTTAAGTGCGAATGCACTTCTTAAGCGAGCCTGAATCGTCCGCCGCCGTCGTCCGCATAGCAACAGCTGCGGGTGCGCGCGCTCCTCGTCTTCTTACTCGTCTTCTCTAGCAACGGGGGGAGATGGGCGCGCGCTACTCTCTTCCTCCTCTCTCCACTCAGTGACTTCGGGTGTTGGGCGCCTCCTCTCCACTTCGGGCGGGAGAGCTCTCGCTCGCGTAGCGGGCGCTCCGCATTCCGACGCGGGAGGGCGCTCGTGTAGCCCTCGCCGTAACGGCGGGCGCTACTCTCCTCCTCCTCTCTCCGCTCAGTGACTGCGGGTGTTGGGCGCCTATTCTCCAATCCAAGATCACGATTTCCACCGTAATCGCGCAATCAACAACCGTGCACTCGCAATTACACACTCTTCCCCTCGGGGAAGTGCGAGGGAATTTTTTTGCTGGCAATAGGCATAAGGCTTCCAGCGGATCGCTCATAATTCCCACAGAGTAAACGTGAAGCGAGCCTTTGAGAGCTATTGTGCAGATCTTATGTTTTCGTCATTTTCTCCACTTTGTTTTCTGTTCCTTTTTTTTTGGGGGGGGGGGTTGCGTGAGGTGTTGGTTGCTCTGTAATCAAGCACATTGGCGGGCTATAAAACAAGCTGTTAAAACTACAGCCTTCTTGTTTTGCGGAAAGTTTTCTTTTACCTCTCTTTGTGGGGGTTAATTGGCGAGAAATTACCTCGCTATAAAAATGCCTCGTCGCCATATGCCTGTAACTATGTCAACTATGTTAATGTCATATGTAAAATTAATATGTAAAAAAGTGAACATATAAATGCCCGCTGTGAAAGCGTCTCTTTGAGCGCACGCAGAACAAGCAATGCACAAAGCCGACAATTGCTGAAAAATACTCCGACTGGTGTTCCCATTCTAAAGTTGAATTCTACAACGAAGTTGTTTCAACCCGAAACCAGAGGCACTCGCAAAAGTACTCATTATTTTGTAGTGTTTCATAATGCCAAGCCAGCTTTCAGCGTTTTGAAAACGCGCAGCTAGTGCCCCTCAATTATGCATAAAAGAAGAACATTGAAGAAGCTGATTCCGAATGTAGGAGGAAAGTTTTCCACCCTTGAAAACTTTTTCTTTCGCACCGCGTCAATACGTTTCCAATGCTTTTCGCACGGGGTTTATTTCCACGAGGTGACAGAAATTAGTTCCGCATGTCACTCACTACATCCACCTTCACGCATGTTAAATTAAAATGTCTGCAACCTTGGCGCCCACGGCATGCAGGCACGGAGCACCCACGGCCAAGTCATTCAGGCTTTCGCCGAGCGTGAATTTTCCCTTCGAGCGAACAGCGACGTTTCCAGAGCTATGATGGCCCTGCTGTGAAGTTGATTTTCAAGGTTTAAGGCTGCAGCTGGACAAGTCTATAAGCAGCGTGGTCGAATGTCAGGAAAGGACTTACACCATCTCGGAACCCGAAGTGAGGATGATGCGGGGACATGAGAAATTTCTAAGAATCAAACCCAGACATTAATCTAGAGTTTTGAGCCTGAGTTCTGCCCAATACGGATTCCCCGTAAGGGCTGCAACCAAAAGACTTTCCTACAAGCTTTGTTTTTTAGCAACAATTGCATGTATAATTACCAACAACGCGTTTGTATCGACAGACAGACAAACAAAACAACTTTATTGGCCACAGCCGGGGCGATTAGGCCGGTGACGTCTTCTCCGTCGTCCGTCGTGCACCAGGGCCCCAAAAGCGGGAGCAGGTTCTGCCGCCAGGCTGCACTCCGGACCAGCGCCGGCCGCCCGATGCCCTCCGACACGCGGGCTGTGCCCCTCGCGATAGCCTTTGTCCCCAAACAAAAATTGGCCGGGAGTTTCATGACCAGAAATGCATTGAAGGACTCTGGTATAACAAAGGGGCGCGAATAAAGCCGCGTATGCGGCAGACCTGTCCGGCTGCATTAGCCTCGCAAAATCGATTACGTGAGGAACATCCATTTGCTCCATTGAGCGGGTTTCGTTGCTTTTCTATCAGTGTAAAGGAAATATAACATTACATGAATTTAGTTCTTTATGGGAATGGAGTAGGCCTCACGCATGTTTGGCAAATAAACTGCCCAGTGAAGCATGTTGCGTTTAGCGGCTGAATATTAAGATGAGCTAGTTGAACCTAGGAATAAAGATAAATAGGTGGTCCCAAAAATATTGAGAACAAGTTTTCATAATTTCTGGGGGTGTGAAAATGACTTACGAACTGAAATACAGAAGTCACATTTAACAATTACATTTTGTTGCCACATGTTTTTTGCAGTTGGCAATAAGAAAGCGATTTACTAACTGGAAATAATACGATAGATAGAAGCAATATATTTTTATAACAGACAATGTACAATTTCAAGACCAAGCTTTCGGGACTATTACAAACCAATAATGCAACATGCAGTGCTCGATGCAACGAGAACAAATGTGCGCCACACAATGTGCTTTTGAGTGCAAAACGCTTACTTTCTGGTTTACTTGTGTTTTAAAGGGGTGTGGAGCGTTTTGTCTCTATCTGCCACCGTCAGCGTTATTAAACGAGAGAAAAACTGAGAGTATAGGCAGATAATACTTTATTTGCAATAAACTTCAGATGGGTTTCCGAGAAAGAAGGTGACCGCTGGTTACCGAGCTGTTTCAAGTGGTGTGTTCTAGCGTGGCAGACTACAGCTGCTGCAATAACATTAGTGATACATTTGACAGCTGCCCAACTTTCATATGATGTATTCTATGTTTAGATGACGAATAAACATTTAACTTTACATTTTTCTCTAGTGCTAACCCCACTCACATTAACCGACCGAGGTCAGTCCAAACAGCTGCCCGGACGCGCCTGTTACTCGTAGATATTGCTAATGCCGTCAGAAGGAAGAAAGGAGGGAAGGAGGTAGAAAAAAGGCAGGAAAGTTAACGTGGATAGAACCTGGTTTGCTATACTGCACGCGCGAGAAAAATGGGCAAAGAAGAGGAAGCAGAGAAAGAAGGTAGGTTGCAGCAGACAGGTATGCCACCGCAAGAGCACTGAACATTCAGGTTGAGCCAATTGTCACTGGAGTCTTTCAGTCCATGGCCTTGTGTTTAAGATCGTCTCCTGCAAGAAGCGTATGCGTACTTTGTCGCCATTTGAGGTGATAGAAGGAGGGAGGATAGACGAGGCCATTAAATGTGGCTATTATAAAGTAACGACAACCAGTACCTATTCTTTTTAGAATGGATGCACCAAGCTTGCGGAACTTCGACACCGCCTTTCACTCCTTTCACAACCACAGTCAGCCACTTATTCCAGTTCCTGAAGAACACTGTAGTGTTTTTATAATGCAGTTCCTGTAATCTGCTCAACATTTGGTTTACCAAAGGTCATGTAGATTGCACTAGTTTCATTTTAAGTTGAGTGTGTTATTTCGTAAGCATTCAAGTAATAATTGTTGTTTTTAACGTTCGCTTTCTACGACGTTCTCTCTGCCCTTCTGTTTATGACTACACTTTCCCCTTCCTGCCCGTCCCCTGCATAAAATCCCGCGAGCGCCAGTGGTGACGGTTGGTGGATAGCGCGCGTAGTGGTTCGTTCAGGCTTAAGCGAATTTCAAGTGCTAATTCTACCTTTAAAGTTCTGTTACGTCACCTGCCCCAGCAAGCGAAAAATGCGCCACAGTGCGCCTAGAAAGTCGTGGCATTAGAAAACACGACCCTAATATCAATAACATTTCATCCGGTTCAATGTACATCAATTTCTGGATGCTTTCTTCATTTATGAAAGGGGAGTTTTCACAATGATGGGCAAGTTTCGCATCAGGTGAATTACGAAGGGACTTGTGCAACGAAAAGGGAGCGGCCACAGTTTCACTATTTTCTTGGTGGCTCTTTAAGGACACCCTTAATTTAATCTGGCGCAGAGTAATGCAAATACGAATGCTTATATGTGCGTACATATTCACGTATGCGTTTCCTATGTGTTCGTGCAATTACGATGCCAATGTAACGACTCGGGCAGAAAATACTGCAGATGTGGGGACATACTTGGTCTGGCCCATAATTCACAAGTCTATGTGCGTGAATTTTGGTTTCTTGATTGGAAAGAAATGCTTTCTTCAGCGTATAAGTTGTCTGAAATTGCTTAGATGTAGATGCATAATCAAATACACCCGTCTGGGGCGCTCAGTGGCTATGGGGCTGTGCTGCTGAGCCCAATGACGGGGGTTCGATTCGCGGCCGCGGTGGCAGCTTTTCTCATGAAGGCAAGAAGCGACAACAGCCGTGTTTTCGAGGTTTCAGCGCACATGAAACATTCCCAGGTGGTGAAAATTCGAAACCCTCCACTACGGCGCGCCTTATAACCTGTGTAGCTTCACCGCATTAAATCTCATAATCAGACCGATGATAACCAAATATAATGCTAACAGCTGTTCGTGTTGCACATGACGTCGACAAATATTTCCTTAAATGAGGAAGCAATAAACGCTCCAACCGCGCAAAAATATGGCGTAGGAGTTGACGAGCGATGCTTCTCAAGACGGCCTCTTGCATATAAAAAACGGAAGCAAAGAAAAGAGACCTGGGGGAATTTGTGTGTGGGTTTTGATCCCCGTATCTTTTGAATGTGAGGCCAACCTTCTTCCCAGTACACCCGGCAGATCGTGGGCCCCAGTCAACTAAAGGTAGATACTGTGAATGCGTTGCGGCTTGCAACTTAAAAGCGCCTGTTGGTGACATGCAGTTAAGTCAACAAGACTACTTTGAGCATGTCACTTCCACAAGAAGCAAAACACGTTAACGCTAGCAGCACGTTTGTATAGCTTAGAAGGCTAAAGGGAAAAGAAGAGGACAAGGAAAACACGGAATGATTTCCAAAAAAAAACCACGACGATGGCTATGGCAGAACATACTCGCAACCATGAGCACGTTTCCGCTACCGTTTTTGCCTCGCATGCGATAGGCTCTCAAGGGTCTACCTCAGCGGTGGCTGTGAAAAGTCGGCGTTCGTGGAAGTTCCCCTCGGTAGCACACGCAAGGGAACAGGAAAATGTCGTACGGCGCGCAAAGAGTCAGACCCTGTCGGCAGGTAAACACATCAGCAGCCAAAAACACCGCTATCATCATGACGCGGGGATCGCACGCCGGATATACGTTAATCGGATGACGGAGATATTGACGCAGAAGGATGTGACGAAAATCACAGACCTGCCATTAGACATAGACGATCGAACGGGTAGCTTGAAATGAAATGCAATGTTTTGGCGTTCCCGCAATCAACCTGTCTAGTGATATCCAAATTTTATCGATTGAGTCGCAAATAATGAAGCTATCATTGTACAATCGAGATTACAGATTTTCGAACCACTTTAGCTGTAAGTAATAGCAGCTTGTCTATAGGTGGGGTTTGAAAAAACAAGATACCTGAAACAACATTTCTGGTTATACATGCTCACTGTTGCCTAAAACGGTTTCTTCGCACCAAACCATCAAACAACACGCAATACGTCTAAGCTTACGCTCGTAATTGTGACATTTGGTCTGTTCTTTAATACTGCAGTTTTCTGGACTATATGGGTTTCGGGCGGAACTTTTTTATTGCAATTTAGCTTGCACCATTCCGAACATAGTGTGACGAAGGGCCACGAGGGTGATTGGCCATGCGAGTGAGCCAGCAGAACGACAACGACGATGACAAAGAAGAGGAGCCGCGCGTAAGTGATCGCGGAGGCTGGAACGGCAACGGCTGGAAGCGAAGCGGCGGAACAGGGCTCAGTCCGTGGGAACTACCCCGTGAGACGCCTGGGCCACCCTAGACGGGACCGCGCTACCCTCCGCCAAGGCTCGAGAGCTCGTCTGGGCGCCGTCATTGAGGTGCTGGTGCGCCGACTGCTGACGCGCCATTCCGGCTGTTGGGCGCTGCCGTTCCTGCTGTTGGAGCGCCTAGAAACGCGTCGTGATCGACTGAGAGTGAGCTGACTGGCCTATTAGGCATTGCTCTCGGACCTTGTGAACTCCGAGGTTACTTTGTGTATCTTTGAACTGTAGACTGTGTGTACGTGTGACCGAAACCCATCCTCTCTGTTACATCCCGACCTCTACTATGCTCACGTCCTGTGCTTGTCCTCCGTCCTCTTAAATATATTCTTCGACGTGTTAATTTTAAACAGTGTTCGTCTACTGCCTGCCTGCGTGGTCCTTCGCCCATTCATAACACATAGAATTTCAAGTGAAGTTTAAAACATGAGAACTAATCCCCTGTGACCCTGGGTCTCCGCTTGAATCTTTATTAATATGAGTTCAAACATTAAGCTGCACGTCAGCCGCAGCGGTGCACGATAAGTTGTAAGAATGCCGTCGAATGCTTATTACGTGCAGCTTGCCGCGGTTATATGTTGAACTTCGCTGTTCCGGACCTACGCCTGTAAAGAGGACTTTCATTTATGCGCTCACAAGAAATGACAGCCACTGTTTCTCCAAGAACTGAAAGCACGGTGCTAATTGAAAGCAAAGACCGCGATTCCTTTTGCTAATACCAGGGCCATGGCAACGGCCCGAGAAACGGCGCAGTTGAGGATTTGCATTTATGGAGCCTCACGCCCCGTTACACGTACGCGAAAGTAGAAAAAAGATATTGTGTAACTTTTTCCTGCGCCATAAGGTAGAATGTTTATTACAGCGCCAGAACAACTTCCGGCACCATTCAGGACATTTACGCACCCCCCCCCCCCCCCCCCCCCCCCCGCCATCCCCGGTCTCTTCTTGTTCGTGCGGGACGCCGGAAGTCAGCTCTTTGTTCTCTCTCCAAGCGTTCTCTTTGCAAGCGAGCGATGAAAAGACTGGCAGCTCGCTGCTGCCTGCACTTTTATTTTGTTTGGGAAGTAATGAATAAAAGAAAAACAACATGCAAGCAAAAAAGTAACTTGTTCTTGGACACATGCAGGTGCTACGCGCGAATGGGCAGTACGGCGTGTATTTGTCACATCATTGGGCAAACTGTCAAAAGGCAAATCGCCCGTCATGCCACTTCAAGAATATTTAGTACATAAATTTTCGCGCATGTTGCTTTCTAGTTGCGTATTGCAGAAAAAATTCTTAGTCGTTCAGCATTTTAAAGGCAACCGATACCTTTTAAAGACGACCGATAAAGACCGACTGCAGTCGGGCCTGGAATATCATCACCGAATTTGTATATACGTGACAGAGAAGTGTCATGGATGTGGCTACCAAAACGTCTACAGCTCGCTTTGTTTCTGTATCCCCCTGATAAAAAATGACGCCGCTTGAAAAATTGGATTAAATGTCGTTGTTTGCTTATGGCCTGCTTGCTCCTGTTTCTTGCTTCCACAGGATTTCTTCTTGACCAGCGACGCAGCCATAGAAGATGTTAAAGCTTTACTGCCACGGGCTGCCGACTTCGGGATGTACTATGTTCCCATACATTAGGCTCGCATGCACTCATGGAATAACAAAATGCAAACGCGAAAATATGAACCGGAACGCACAAATAACGCAATTTCTGTGCATGGAAGTCACATGGTCGCGTGGCTTCAGAAAAGTAACAACGCGAGTCCATAACAGTAACAACGACTCCGTCACTGTAACTTTGCGACTTACCAAACGTACCACAACCGCGTCATTATGTGATTTTTGCTAACCATATTCTTCGGTTTTGCGTGTTGTTGTTCCTGTTTTCATGTTCGCTTTTCATTCGTCCTTCACTGTACGGCTTGGTTGAATATGCCAAAGTCGGGGTTCGTCAAAAGTGTAAACAAAGAAGCGGGTGCCAGCCTAAACACACAGCGGCACCAGACGTAGTGCCCGAGGTTGCCACGGGAGTAGCTGGTATGCGCGAAAGCATACCACTGCTCCTGGGTTTTCATTTAGGCAGTGCCTATTTTGCCGGCAGCCGACAGATTAGCCTGGGAGAAAAGTGTCCGGCAGTTCCTTCCTATTGGCTGGTTCAGACCACGTGATTCTTCCGCCGGCACATTTCCGTGGCTGCCATTTTGCCGGCTACCGGCACATTTTCACGGTTGCTATTAAATGCAGAGCATTTCTTTAACTCACGATGTCACCCGGCGTTGGCGTGCCTCGGCGTCCGCAACAGCCGTTCCAGGTGCGCCCTCTCCCCCACTCCTCCTTTCCCGCATCACGCTACCCTACTCGCTCTCAACAACAGGTCCGCACCCCTCCCCCTACACTATATAAAAAAATAATACTTACCGGCGCCTGGTTTCGATCCCACGACCCTGCGGGCGGAACGCAAGGTACATGGTGCTCTACCCACTGCGCCACAAAGCCGACACAGAATGGAAGGCTACGAACGCGCCTTATATCCTTGACTCATTCAAACTACGCCAAGAAGCTGCCGATACAACGCATTCACTACCTGTGGGCGGAACGTGAGGAACATGGTGCTCTTCCCACTGCGCCACAAAACCGACACAGAATGAAAGGCTACGAACGCGCCTTATACCCTTGACTCATTCAAACTACGTCAAGAAGCTGCTGATATAACGCATTCACTACCACCAACTCCCCAAACACTAAACGTTAACGCAATACACCCACCCCCCATGCGACGCATTTACTCGAGTCCCCCGCGCGGGGAGATTTGCCCTTTCCAAAATAACTTGCTGTATCGGTTATCTTCAGTAAGGGGCCTTTAAATGGCTCTAGTTTGAACGCCTTGTTGAAGAGCACTTGAAGTGGAGGACGTACAAGAGCGTACACACGACGGCCTTTTCTATCGACCTCAGCTTCAAGCGCTTTTTAGCGATTGGCAGAAAGCAACTAGGCCAACAGTCGATTCTGTTCTGTACGTTACTTAAGTAACTTCGGCGACGACACTGTTTATGGTAAAGCCCACTTGCTGCTGAGACACGCCAAATACAATACACAAACCGCCGCGGTTTCTTTGTGTCCTGTGAATGCGAATATAGTATGCTTAAATGCTAGACCTTGATCTACGCGTTGCGGGGAAGAAATTTGCCTGAACGAGGTCGTAACTGCCGTGTTCATTAAGCTTGCAAAATCACAAATTTAGAAGTTCGCCAACACCGTTTGATGATTTCGAGCCAACTGGCGCCAACATTGCGCCGAGCGGACGCGAGGGGCGCAGATATGGTCGTGCTTAAGCAGAAATGATGTCAGTGCGATGCTGCTGCCGCTACAGTGAACACTAATCCTCTGAATTCCCTTTTTTGCCGGCAGCCGACAGATTAGCCCGCTGAAAAGTTGCTTTAGCTCTTTTAGCTTTAGAAAACTTTAGCTCTCGGCTGCTGGCTAAGACGCAGACACGGCAAGTGGTACCACAACAAGCACCAATCACACATGACCGAGTCATTTGCGTCAAGATCATTTTTACACGTTTATCACGTTTTTACATGATACACGTGTTTTACACGTGTATCCAAAATGCCGCGCGGCATTTCGGATACAAACGTTAATATGAACGCTGTGGGAACTTATCTTACAGAAGATGCTTGGTTGGCAGTGGAGAGTTTCCTGACATAACAATTGCTGCAGTGGGAGTGTAAGACGTGTAAAAATGATCTTGTCATAAATGACTCGGTCATGTGTGATTGGTGGTTGTTGTGGTACCACTTGCCGTGTGTGCGCCTCAGCAAGCAGCCGAGAGGTAAAGTTTGGCAGTGTAGTTATTGTGCATAAGTCGCTGTTTTTAATCTGTCTGTGTTTGGTATATGAACGCAAATGAGATGTTTTCGGGGCGCCTGCCTGTTTTGCATAATTCGATGCAGAAAAATTATTTTTACGTAAGTTCGTGTTTAAAATTTCGTAGCATTGAAGTATACAGTTGTGAATTGTAGCCATGCAATTTTGATTTTCTAGCTGATCATTATTTTATTTTGCGACTTTGCTTGAAATTCAACAAAGGAAACACCAAGGAACATTCACTGTCTGTAATCAAAGTGTCAAGGTTCGCGGCGGGCTGAGTCAAAGTTCGACATGCCCGCCGCAATCTTGCCGCCTCGTTTTTTCTATAACTTGGCGTAATTCACTGAACAGTAAAAATCAATCTTCCCCTCAAGCTCGGCAAAGCTCGAAAACTTGCCCCCAACGTTAAAGTTGACATTTCCGGCTGCAGCAGCATTGGCTCCCAGGGGCAACATTGCCGGGAAATTGCCGGCAACTTTTCTCCCGGGCTAATCTGCCGGCTGCCGGCAAAATAGCTACTGTGAAAATGTCCCGGCAGCCGCGAAAATGGCACCTGCGGAAATGTGCCGGCGGAAGAATCACGTGGTCTGGGCCAGCCAATAGTAAGCAAGTGCCGGCAACTTTTCTCCCAGGCTAATCTGCTGGCTGCCGGCAAAATAGCCACTGCCTTTTATTTACAAAAAAAGGAGGCTTGTAGACCAGGGCAGGGTGATTTGAAGGATGAGAGAAGGGGATAGTGCAGTGGCGTGTCCTCAGTCTATCATCCATTAATGCTATGTTGTACTGTTTTTCAGGCTCGGCTGAGACTGCTTTATAGATCCTGCATAATAACGGATAGCGTACAATTTGCCCAAACGAAGACAGTTTGCTACTAGCTAATCGGAGAGAACTAGCCATTTCTCAAAAAAACAAATACCGCTGCTGATGCTTGTGCAATAGGAAATGGCAAAGATGCGGCAGTAACCATGACCTTTTGAATGTGTATGTGGGTGCCGATTCAGAAGATGTGGGTGCATTGTGCAATTTGCCTGTAAACTTCGATGTTAACCCTGCGTTTGTTCATGTCTTCATAATAACGGCCTTTCCTTTTTTCTTAAGGGATTCTCGCCCGTGGGAACACTGAGGATGTGGGCTCTTCCAGTTGTTTGAGACGAGCACTGTAGGAATTTCTCTCAATACCTTCATGAATAAAGAGTGCTGTCGATCGGTCTGGAAATTTGTTCCTGTGAGCTGAGAGTCGGCCAGCTCTCTCCCATCGTGGGCTTATTTATCAGGTGGCTACCAAACTTCAAGTGTGGTACATCAGATTTGTAAGCACGCCTCGACGTAGCTTTGTTTACATTTATTAGTGCAGACATATTTCGAAGGTGCGAGATATACGTCCAGTGCTGTCTGTTGGCTGCCTGGGAACCAGCCGTCGACGCCTGTCTGGAAGAGGTAAGGAAGAGAGGGTCAGAGCCCTGCCGCTGGCCACATGAACGAACTCTGCCCTCCACCGCCGTTGCGTAATAATGGGGGATGCAGAAAATGGGGATGACTGGAGGAATATCTTTCAAATGGTTCTTGTACGGCGCAACACTCGGAAACTCAAGGTTCACACAATTCGTTATTATTTGGAAACGGTTAGGGGAGCCGCGCGTTGCGAAGTTCTTGGTGCAGCAGTGAGGTCGTTTGAAATGCACATATGTAAAGGTTTAAAATGTAAATATCCTGCGTGAATATCCGGGTCATCACTTGCTCGAAACGAAGCAAAGATGAACACATGCCAAATAATAAAATTGCCTAAAATTGATTGCAACAACACTTGGAAAAGCCAGTTTGCTATGAATAAAACAGGGAAAGGAATGGTTGAATGGCGGAAAATGAACACTCCGATGAAGTCCTGTTCGGGACGTCCCAACATCAGCGAAGTATTCGCGCTGTATTGGGCGTCTTATGTTTTTAGAAGTCTATACATTTCGCACTACAAAAGTATTCCTCTAGGAAAACAGCATTTTTTTTTGTGCAGTGGTTCATTTTCTGTTTCAGTAGTGCTTACAATATAATACCAGCTACTGCAAAGTTTCCCTGGTCAAAATAATCGAAATGTGGGCATTTATTTCTTTTTTTGCTTAAGCAACATTAGATGTCTCTATACCACCTGTCGAAGACCAAGGCTGTTGCCCAGAAGAAGCATATACGACTGCCGAAAAAAATCCCAAACAATAAAGTCAAACATTCCCGGCCAAACCCGCAGAGGAAAAAGTAATGCATTGGGCATTCACGGCCTGAACATCCCAATTGAGTGGGTGGGCTCGCAATTGATTCCTTTCGCAATCTTTGTGCTCCTCCGTTCTCTTCAGTAGGCGGTATAAAGCTATCGACTCTGGAATAGCAATCTTGTTTTAACGTAGAATAAATCTATCCAGACGTATTCGCAGTATTTACATCTTATAGCTTAAATCTGACTTCGAATATCCTATGTGCCTCTGTCCTCTGTTTTTTTTCTTCGAGCCATCGTTTCAACTTCAAAAGAGACGATCTGAAGCCTACATTTGAAGATGCAAAAGCACCTATCTCCTTCCTATAGAGTGTAGGAAATGCACATGAACAACATTGCAGGCTGAAGCTCTGCACGTAGGATGAACGGCCTAGCCTTGGCCTCGTCTTCCGCTTCCGTGCCGCCCTTCCGCTTCCTCTCTTCTGGTCCCCAAACAACTCGATTGTTCCGCGTGTTCAGGGGACCGGACAGGGTGGCATCACGAAGCGACACGCCTCAGGAAATGAGTTTTGCATGTTGCTTTTTTTACTGCTATTTTGGTAGTTTCCCTCGAAGTTTTTTCCTCGGGCCTGGGAACATGCGCGGCGCTATCGCCATTCTTTTATGTCGTGCATTCTATTTCTTATTACTGCTGAGAGAATGCAGATTTACAAACATCTGTTTGCAGACTACTTCAGTCCCGCGCTTAACCTAATTAAGCGTTCCGCGGCTTTCCTTGATGTCCTGTATAAACGAAGTAGCCGCGTTGTACGCGTTACGATTCTTGGATGAGTGGTGTTGGGCGGTTTAGCTTAGTTCCTTCGATTTCTCGGCCGTATGTTTCATTAAAGCACGTTGACACAAGCCATTCTGATGGTGACGGTCTGAGATAAAAAAATACTAGATGGGTAGTCAATACATTTGGGTTTGTGCTTTCATAAGAAACCAAAAAGCAACTTCAAATGCAAATGCAGAGTATGGTTATGGGAAAGTTGGTAACGGTAATCCATAATTTCGTATAGTGCAAAAAACGTACAACGACAGAAGGAGGCGACGGGTGCATACAAAAACATGCAGAGGGTTTTGCTAGCTCTTTGTATGGTGTTTCGAATAATAAGGTGCGTTAAAGGATGGCGCCGGGTTGGAAACCGGCTGAGCGGAATCGAGTAATTTGTGATGTCCATCTGTGTTTTCGAGGGAAGTTTTTTAGCGTTGACTTTTTCCCAGACACTGTGGACACCGTTTGAAAGAGTAAAAGTACAAAAACGGCCAACTTGTCTAGTAAAAAAGGATTCAGTGATCGTGCCAACCCTTCTCCTTGTCTTTCTCCTTTTATGTAACCCTTTCGCACGAAAACATCTTAGTCCAATTTCATACACGACGCATTCTTCTTACGCACGCAAAACCTTGGGTATATTTGGATGCACCAGCGTGCATAATACAGGTAACGATAATTAGCAGCTGTTACTTTGCACTCTATGAAAATACTATGCTATCAATAGTAAAACTATCCACAGAACATTCTTAATTGTTGTAATAACTTATAACTATCTTAAAATTTTTATGTTTGTTATATCTAACAAATATACCTCCACAAATATTGTTGACACTTTTCCTAAATTTCTTTCCGAGATGTATTTCCGGTAGTTGCCGCGATAGCCTGCTGTGGGTACTGGGGTGTGCTGAGGCTTTGTAAGACGGTCAAAAAGTGCACTCCAAGTACTTATCTGTTATCTGCAACGATAATATTTAGTATTACCTCGTTTCTAGGAGCCCTGACAATAGGACGGTAGTATATAAAAAGTTGATGAAAGCGGGCATATACTGCATATTGAGAATATAGAGTGGAGAAACGAAGTCACCAAGAGAGGAAAAATGTAACGATACACTGTAAACGCAAACTAGCCGGAAATGGAGTTTTAATCAAGTAATGTGCCCTAAAAAGTACCTATAGCAAAAAATGTACTCCCTAGGCATGATCTAAAGAAGTGGACGAACCTCCATGCTAGTACCTTTGCCTATCCGGGTAGCAAAAGGGAGGATTTAGAACTACTTAACACCATTTGTGAGATGGCGTTCCGTTCCTTGTATACTACCACGTCCACAATAAACGCCCTATCTGAGGTAATCATCTCAAGCGGGCGGTCGCCATGTTAGTCTTCTGTTGTCTCCGTGCACCAGCACTTCAACCGTGGCCTAATGCTAATTAGAACGAGTGAGCAGGACGCGACGGTTGCACGCCGCTACAAAACCAATACCGTACGTATACCCGTATAGATGCTTCAACCAGCGCGATCACAGGCAGAGAGCGCGGCCGTGTTGTCTCAATCTGTTTATTTTGGCGATAGGTGTTGTCAAACTCTGCTGCTAACGAAGAGGCAGTTCTCGCCGTTGCAAACAATTGCAATGTTCACCTGCTTCGCTTGCTTGCGCATACATAGACGATTTAAATTCTCGTGCCAGCGCGCCAACGCACCCGACTGCAGCGACTCAACTTGCCTTGGCGGCACGACTGGCTGCCCGGATGTAAACAACCTCTGTGCTTTCAACGCAGCGCGGCCGGTGACTCGGCGCGGCCGGAGCTTCAAGCCTCGCCTTGGGCCGTCGTTTTTTCTTAGTTGTGAAGGACTAGTAGTGCCATTTGGTGGAAAGATTTTCATGTGCCCCTGTCACACGAGGAACGGCCGCAAACAGCATTTGGATACGGCGACAGGTGTGGACAGCTCGCTGGTAAGTGGTCTTTCATCAGTCGATGCGTTTGTCAAACGTTTGGATAGGGTTAACAGCGAAGTACCCGGGTACCCGTGCCGCTCACAACTCGTACACGCACGGGCAAAGAAAAAAGCGCACACTCGTATTATTTTACTTGTTTGTGGGTTTTGGGGTATGCGTTCGCATTCTTTTGTAGGCCAGTTTGTAACAGGGCATTCGAGATAAAATCGTTTGTCGTGCGCGGCGTCGTTTCAAAGCAACGTGACGGTTACTTCGTGGTGGCGAAAATCAGCGCAGTCAGACGGAAGCGGGAAGGAAGGTAGAGAGATCGGGAAAGAGGGCGCTAATATGTAAAAAAAAGCGTAATGCAAGACGAGAAATATAACACAACCCGCCTGCATTTCTCCGAACTTCAGGACAGAGCCGCACACGGGTACGTTGTCACAAACTCGAGCGTACGACGTCTAAAAGTACCGTATATTTTTTTTTTCATTTTTCAACGTGACCTGAGCCACTTATCTTCTCTTTACCGCGCATGCAGACCTGATTGTGTCCCTGTGTTTGAGCGCACAACCATCCTTTTGCGACATAAGAACCAGCAAACGCGAGAAATTGTAGAAGCCAGCCACATCAGAAAAGCTGGTTCCGAATGTATCAGTCATCCCTCTATCGCCCTGCTTAATCGAGAAGTCGCATATTTAGACGCACATTGAGCGCTATTTCGGTGCTTCTTCTGGGAATGCGTGTTGGGGGTGGGAGGGGGGTCTTAATCCATGTATGATGCGGTTATGTTTGCTGATTTTTCGCCTTTCGTGCGCCTCAAAGTTCGTTTTGTGGTTTTGTTGTTACGGTTTTTTAGTATTTTCGGCTGAGTGCGCCGAGAACTGTGACGCATTGGGGGCGCGGCAATTGGGCGCTTGGGCATATAAAGCTTTGAATTGTGCAATAATAAACTAGTTGCGAGTGTGCGCTTGTGCCGTCTTCATGTGTTCTTGTCCTCGTTAATTTGCGCGCAGTTTATTTTTCGCAATGCATAATTACCAACTCGCCCAACTCGCAACCCTTTTACAGATCCTATACTCCGTAAAAATGAGTTGCCTGTCCTTTTAGGTACGGCAAAATCTCGCGCAGCGCATCATTCTGCCAGGGGGCCATATCCTATTGCACACACTATCAAAGCAGCTTGCACTTAATGCGTCACATTGTCTGCTGATAAGCATTTTAGATTCGCCCCTCTCATCATCATTCACTTCGTGGAGATGGCAGGATTTTCTTTCATAGCTTGTTGTCACTGCAGTAATTAATAGCAGAATCAGTCCTACAAATCACAGAAACGGTTCGTTTCACGTTGAAAATAATCACAGTGACACACTTTGCACCACACGGAGGAACAATCGGTTGCAGTGATGAGGCATAAGGGTAACTTGTTGTTAAAGGGTCATTGAAGACAACCAGCAAGTTGATTTCAAACGGAAGTCGGACCTCCGCATAGCCATTTCAGCATTGATTTAGTGCCAAGATGCCTTAAGTGCTGAGAAATCGCTGTTCAACTGCTCATCAAACGTGACGCAAACACGACTGCAGTCGCTGTTTGCATCAGGATAAACCGGAAGCAAGTGAAGCAGCGGTGATTAATAGCAGTATACAAGCAACTGAATACAACATTACCACGTACAAAGCAGTTTGGTCAGTTCCAGTCAAATCGCTCATGCTTCCCCAAACTCCCCTGTCATTTGCCATTCGAGACCACTAAGCAAAATGTTTCTCCATTGGACCTGTGATCAGTATTTACGCTTCACTGAAGAAAAACATTGGCCTTTTGAGGCCCCGCAAGTTTTGGCGTCGAACGATTTTCTCATGCGTAGCTCGCATGCTCCCTTGGAAAGCGGTACTGCCACCCCAAGTATGGACGAGTAGCACCATCCAGCGGCAGCCAAGAAAGAAGTTGTGCGCGTCAGAATTCCGGTGAAAACGTGTTTTTGCTAGTTTCAACCTTATTTAAAAAAAAATGCCAGGTGTAAGAGGGGTATAATAGAGTTCTCCGTGAGCTAATCTATCAACCTAGAGAGACTTGCATTTTAACTTCACTGTCATTTAAAGTTGTGCTCGAGTATATTGTGCGGAAGTAATATATTTTTATTGCTGCAAAAGCCATGATGGTTAATGTACTGGCACTTGGTTTTATGAAGCCTTTGCATTCCTAATTTAAGTACTGAAATTCGCAGGGAACCTGGCATAACAATTTTATTACTGTACCGAATTATTAAGTTCATTTAACCATAGTGTCTGTTTTGAATTTTACATGTGGGGCATTTTTTTTTCTTTTTTGCTTTTTCAGGTAGATGTTCCTTTGACTCCCTGCCTGCATTCCGCGAACGGGGAAATTAGCCTCCGCATCGATGGCCAGAGTGTCTTGACTGCATCATCTTTACTGGGAGGACTGTGTAGTCTGTTTGCATCGTTCTGGGTTTTCAACATTCAATATCCCAAGAAGGCACACAGAGCTCTAACGTTTGTGGAACATGCCTTTTTGGACCTTGCCAGCACCAAACCACGTGTGAAGGATTTAGAACTAATTAACTTTTATCGCATCAATATCCCTCACCAATATTTTATTTGTTTTCAATCCTGTAATCATTGGATAGTAGTTTAAAGAATTTCGTATTATGTTTCTGACGTTTTCTTTTTTTTACTGAACAGGGGATATTTGATGGGCCCTTCTGTATGCTGATAATACAGCTATCTTTTAGTGAAGCAATAATATTAACCAACTAATATAACTTGAAACAATTATCTAAATAATGTTGGCAACTGGTGCCAAATGAATCAACTCAAAATTATCGGAAAAACACGAATTACATGGCTTTTTCTTCTCACTCTGAAGAAGCTGTCGCGATACCACCCATTCTGTTCTATATCCTTGCAATTAACCCCTCAGACTGGATCACTTTTCTTGGCGAATTTGTGTCTTTATCAAAACGCACTGGTATTTTCCGCAGCATATTTCTCGTTCTTTATATTACTCATTTATCCATAGCCATCTCATTGCTGTCTGTCTCCTACATCATTTATCTCTTGTGCCTTTACCATCTACAAAATGCTCGTTACCTTTCAATATCAAATCGTTACACAGCTCTCGCTCATTTCACCACCAATTGAAAAAAAAATTTGTTGTTTTAAACCACTGCAACCATTTTTTTCACTTTGTGTACTGAGTACTGATGCGTACTGATAAGTACTCACGCGTTCTCAATCCGCTAATATTATATAATGATTTCACTTACCATGTGGTTGTGTTTGCGCCTATCTTTGTTTTTCGCGTATTTCCAGTTCTTGTAGTAATATTAATTCTACGGTTTGTTCAACTAGCATTCTATTGCTGTCTTCCATTCCTAACTGGCGTGTTTTTAGCAATTTACCATTTTTGCTTTCTTATAGGAGGTCGCCCTAAGTTTTTATTTCGGAGCCTCCTTGTGTACACCATGTACCATGTAAACTTGTATGCGAAAGTTCGTTTGAAATAAACCTGAAACCGAGAAAAACCGTGTGAAATCAGTACTCCCGCAGGGAACTAGAAACTCTCCCTTGTGGCCTTGAAAAAACTCCTTTCGGAAGGCCTACAAAACCGCCCCAACTTCGCAAAACTCCATTCAAAAGAAATATATGCTTCCCTTGAACCTCCTAAAAACTCCCCTCGCGAGCCCTACAAAACGTAAAACTCCATGCAAAAGAAGTAAATGCTTCCCTTGAACCTCCTCAAAACGCCCCTAAAATAACATAAGTACTTCCCAAGGGAGCCATAATAGGCTCCTATTCAACCGCCTAAAAAGTCCATAAACATCACTTAAAAACGCCTTGAGGAAGTAAAGAATACTCCATTTTGATCTCCTTAAATTCTCCCTAACATTTCTTAACACTCCCTAACTACCTCCTTTCTATCACCTAAAAACACCCTGTTTTGAGGAGGTAAACAAAACCTCCGTGTTCCATGTAGTAAAAAAACTCCTACAAGAAGGATCACTAGAGGACAGGCGAAAAAGAACCTCTAGGGAGTATATGGGTGGAAAAAAAGTTTAGAGTGTAACGGAAAATAAGAATGCCAAGCACAACTTATAACCTTTGGATGCCACAAGTTGCCACTAGCGTATTTATTCGATTATAAGCAGTCACAATTACAAATAGAGGGTGCAGTTTGGAGAGTAAAAAAATCGCCATGTATATATACTGAGCTTCCAATATAAGGCGGGGTATGACTTCGAGACTACGAATTTTGGATTGATTTATTGATAAATCTTTATTTGCGAGCCTGAGGGGCAGATGTTAGGGCGCCCGCCTGGTGGAGGGCATCCTTAGTCCAGGATACCCTGGCTGCGGCTGGCTGTCCGGGCCCTCGTCACCAGGTCTTGCTGGATCCTGAGGTCCGGGCTAGTCAGGCAAGCCATCCACTGCTCATAGGATGGGGTGGGGTTGGGAGGGAGGTGGGGGGTTCTTTGACACTCCCATACCTGATGATATAGGGTGCCAGGAGAAGGGCAGAAATTACAGGTGGCGGGGTATTGAGTTGGGTAAATGGCGTGAAGGAGGGTGCTGTGGGGATATGTATTTGTCTGCAGTCTTCTCAGGGTGGTGGCTTCATCTCTCGATAGTCTTGGGTGCGGTTCCGGGTATTTTCTTCGGTCGAGACGGTAGTGGGCTAAACTTGCGGCGTAATTCGTAAGTGGGTCTATTTTGGGGGCAAAAAGCGAAATTGTTCCCTCTTCGGTAATGGCCCGGTGAATATGCGCGCGGGCAGCGGCATGTGCCGCCTCATTACCTTGGAGGAATTCATGTCCAGGTACCCAGACGAGGTGTACCTCGGCGAGTCGGGGGATGCTCTTGAAGATGTTAAGCGATGTTTTGGAGATGCGTCCCCGTAGGTAATTACGGCAGGCTGCCTGGGAGTATGTCAGCAGTGTGATGGCGTCGTCACTCGTCGTGGCGGCTAGGGCAATTGCAACTTCCTCGGCAGCCTCTGCAGATGTTGTGCAGACTGTGAGAGCGGTAATTTCATGCCCTGCTGCATATGTTTACACACACAGCATGGGCTGGCCGATGCGGATACGGGGACGCGTCAGTGTATCGTGCAATTGGGCAATTACCGTATTTAGCGTACATAGCTTGCACTCTAGCGATGCGTCGAGCCTTATTGTGAACCGGATCCATGTTTCTCGGAATCCGGGCTACACGAATGGCTTCTCGTACGTGCAGTGGTATTCGTTCTTTGTGCTCTTGAAGGGGGGGTGTCGAATAGCCTAACCTTCTCAGCGTGGCCCGTCCGGTCGGGGTTAGTTTTAGGCGTTCTAACTGGGAGATGTGATGCGCCTCCTGTATCTCTTCCCAGGTGTTATGGATTCCTAGGCGAAACAAATTCTCGGTTGATGTCTTTAGAGGTAGGCCTAAGGCAGTCTTGTATGCCTGGCGGGGCAAAATGTTAAGCTTTGCTCTTTCACTCGCTTTGAGGGCCAAATATGGTGTGCCGTATGCGACCCGGCTAAGGAGTACGGCTTGAACAATGCGTAATGTATCAGACTCTTGCATTCCGAATCTTCGATTGGATACGCGATGTATTAGGTGAATGAGTTGGGAGAGCGTTCGGTGCAGCGGTGCGATCGTATGGAGACCTGAACCGTTTTTCGGAATCGTGAGACTCAAGATGCGGAGATGGGAAACGTTGGGGACTGGGTTTCCTGCAATTGTGAGCGCCGGATCCGGGATGCTTTGTTTGCGATGTTGCGCTGTCTTGGTGCATAGAGTAAAAAGGGCTGATTTTTCCGAAGCACACTCAAGGCCCCGGGCGCTTAGATACTGCTGTGCTTCTTCGATAGCGCTTTGCATGGCGTCTTGTTGCTCGCCCATGGACCCCGTAGGGGTCCAAAGGGTGAGGTCATCCGCGTAAGGAGCGTGCCTCAGATGTGGGATATTTTCCAACTAGAGGGGGAAGGTCCTTCACAGCGATGTGAAACAGAAGCGGTGATATGACGGAGCCTTGAGGGGTGCCTTTAGGAATGGTCTTAAATGTGGTGGAGCGAAGATATCCTATGCCGATGGTTGCAGTACGACCGGAGAGGAAAGCCGCGCCATAGTCGTAGATTCGCTGTCCACAATCAATCGAAGTTAGTCCCTGAAGGATGGCGCGGTGGGAGACGTTGTAGAAAGCCCCCTTGATATCCAGGGTGAGAATGCAACGCTTGTGTGTGCTGGTGAGCCGATCAATTATTTCTTCTTTCAGTTGCAAGAGGATATCTTGGGTAGAAAGATTTGGTCGGAAGCCGTACATTGTGGTTGGAAAATGGCCGTTGTCTTCGATAGAGGGAGATAGGCGGTTTTGCACCATATGTACAAGGAGCTTTCCCACACAAGACGTAAGGGAGATGGGTCGTAGGTTAGTGGCAGCAAGCGGTTTTCCAGGTTTAGGTATTAGAGTGATGTCGGCATGCTTCCACTGGGGGGGAGCAACGTTCCGGCAATCCAATGCTCGTTAATATAGTCTAGGAGAACCTCTAGCGCAGGGACGTCGAGGTTCCGGAGCAACTTATTAGGAATCTTGTCATTGCCTGGCGCGGTGTTTCTGGTTAAATGGTGAACCGCTGCTTTCATCTCCACAAGCGTGAAAGGGGTATCCATTTCAGGATTGGGAGCACCCGTGTACGGTTGGTGGGGAGGCTGGGTCTTGTCGCTCCTATATTGCCAAGGTTTTGTGAGCTCCTCAAAGAGATCTTCTTCTGTGCCGTGGTAATTGTGAATAAGCCGTCTGAGCTGGTGTGCCGTGGCCGATCTAGATTCTTTGTTCCCCATAAGAGACCGAAGCAGGTGCCATGTGCGTTGGGTGCCGAGGGTATACCTTGTAACTGCGTGCAGAACTGCGACCAGTTTTGCTGGCTGAGTTGTCTGGCATACGACGCCGCTGCTTGTGTTAGCTGGGCACTATATTGGAATGAATGTGGTGGCTAAGATAGTCCCTAATTAGATAAACTATTAAGACCGCACAAGGGGACTGACTGGTTGAGGGACATCAGCATTTCTTCTTATCGAATAAGGGAGTTTGGAGGGTCTGGCATGGTCCTGTACGGACGCTAGTTCAGAAACACTAAATCTGCAGAAGGTACTCAAACCTAAAGCTCAGGGGTCACCGTGCAAAGCCTTCACGGTGAATGAACCTGACGTTGAGTGGACTTGCAGCTCGCCGCCGTGGTTTAGAGGCCAAGGCGTACGCCTTGGCCACTAAACCACGGCGGCGAGCTGCAAGTCCTGCAACGTTGTACTGCTGAGCACTAGGACGCCGGCTGGATCCCCACCGCGGGGCCGTTTTTGTGAAGGGGACAAATAAAAGCACTCGTGCGTCGTGATTTTGGCGCGTGTTAGAGATTTCAACGCGGTCAAATTTAATTATGGATTTATCCACCACGGCCCGTCTCATAGGCCAGGTGTAGCCCCGGTGGGTGAAACTCAAAAATTTGATTTTCTTTTCTGCGAGGTTGGAAATACAGTCGATGACCGGAGCGCCTAATGCTCTTCGCTTTATGACGGTTATTGCGGAAAACGAAACAAATCTAACCCTTTATTCAAACCTCAATCTAGTAGATGCGTGTCTCAATGATTTCAAAATATGGTAGCTACGCTTTTCATTACTACTATTCAATTCTAGCCCTAAACTTTGCGTATGTATAATACACCGCAAATATTTGTGCTTCCTTTAAATACTCACCCATTTTTTAGGTGTTCGACACTCACTTTTCAAAAATGAAAGATTCTGCCTAATACTACACACATATTCACACACACGCCTAATATCCACATAGAGAAAAATTTGAAACAATAAAAAATTACGTGCTGTTGTGGCAAGGGTTGAGCAGGCCAACGAAACAGCGCAAGGTACAGAGCAGAGAAAAGGAGCGACGGACACAAGCGCTGGGTAAGGAATGTTTATTTGATTAGAAGGTGGCGGATATGTAGTGTAAAGTTTGAAGACTACCCATGCGAAGCAGTCACGGAAAACAATGAATTTACAGAAAGCGAATGCACACAAACGGAATGTAGCATTCAACAAAGGATCCTAGCGGACTAAGCCGACATTTTCTTGTTCCAAGAATACCCGTGACGGTGCACCTGCAGAGGAGGTTTCTCAATTCTGCAGGTTGCTGAAGTGGGGTGTGGACACTTCACACAAATGCAAATAAATACTTTTTTTTATTTTTTTACAATTTATGCACTATATATTAGGTTCCACCTTTTCTGCGTATATATTCCAGAACTACTCACGAAATAAAGAGTTATGACTGAGTACCTGCGTCGGACGCTTCTTTCTTCTCTTGCTTATTCCTCTATTTCATTTATTACGCTAAAAAAGCCTACTTATTCAACAAAAAGGGGTCAAAAAATACATAAAAATGTCTAACTTTGGGGCTGTTTGTAACCGGTAAATTATAGCAGCCGTGCGTAAAAATGATTGTACCTGTTCTCAAACTAACAGGAACCCTAGAAATTCATTTCACGCATGAGAACACGTGTATCTTGTAGCTCGAGGTTGTGTTTGAAACGTTCAAACAACATACCTCGCCATTATGCTGTGTCACCAAGCGTATACCCCTATTTTTGTGGGCAAAGCGAAAGCAAGAACAAAAATTGCCCTAAGAGATTGTTAGCCTTCCAGCCCTAGTGCGCCACTGATATGCTGTGTCAGCAGTGGACGACACTGCTCGTTTAAATTTCTCTCGCTCTACAAGGAAAACGACGGACGTAAGACCACAGAAAACCCAAGCGCACAAATAGCGTGCTCAAAGACAAATCCATACTTCATTCTGCCAAACCTGCACGCTCAACACAAGTAAGATTGATTCACTACAGCGCAGAAATTAGCATTTGCGAGAGTCAGACATTAAAAAAAAGCCGAACATAAAAAGAAACTGTTCATAAAAGGAAAATATCAAAATATTCAAATGTCGTTTGGGGGTTTAGGAATATGGTACCAATTCATCCCTTTCTTTTGCGAACTTGACGATCGGCAGACGCGCACTTTGCTTAGCCTTCAAATTCCCGCAAGTTAGCATTTGTCGCACTTTAATGATAAAGGCTCTTAATTGCACCAGTAACCTAGTTTTGTGGAGATTCAAGACGTTTGAAAACTAGGTGCTTTGGCTATGTTTTTTTAGATTTTTTCCCGATTCCGGGTTTTTAAAAGTTTTGTTTTAATCACGCGAGGATGGTAAATTAGACAGTCCTTTGTAACTTACTCAGTTATTTTGGGTACTTTGAATTTTTTTATTTTACTTTTCGCTTTTGGTATCAATCGCAAATAATCAACCGTTTCGCTATAAATAATATTAAGTATCTCATCGTCCTCAAAGATGTCTTTGGGTGAAGATACAACGCATTATAAGACGACTTCGGCTTTTTTGTCATATGTGTAATCTTTCTGCGTGCTTTTTCGGATTTTTAAATTTTTGCCTAATGACATGCCGCTTATAAAATTTTATACAGCACTGTGATTTTGTAAGTTCATTAGTCTTATTATTTTTTAAAGATTCGTTCTAGTACGATGTTTGCCATTGACCCTACTATAACGAATGAGTGTCTTGAGTTCGGCATTTATTCATTTTTTGCACGTATTCCTACAAGGCTCTACTACCCCGAAGGGAACTATTTTTACTAAAGGCATACATGCTCTCTTTCTCCTACTATGTGTTAAACAGTTGGTATTATGAAATACTCGGCAAAGAGTGTTTACACAATGTATCCGGAACGTGGATACGTCAGGTGCTCAAACGTTGGCACTGGCCACGTTCTGGTAGCACTTGAAATACACTAATCAGCTAATGGCAATGTCGTGTTCTGTCAATCCGCGGTGGAAATGGCCGTGTAGCGTAAGCTGGAGCGGCGAACACATGTATTGCTGTTACGATGTTTCAAAGTGCGCAGAAATCTACAAATCGCTACGAACTTTACCTCTGCCTCTTCCTACAGAGGCCATAAAAATTGCCACAAAATGAGCGTAGACTCGCATTAGAAATGTTACAATGCGTGCTTCTGATGCTGATGGGCGTAGTTTAAATCATATGAACTCAATCTAAAGTGTCTAAACGTTTAGGTTTTTTAATATGTGCTCTCAGCCTATGCGTCGTGGTAAAGGTGACGTACACGCGGCTATGACAACGTGGCTATGTTCATAGCCGCCAACGCATAAAGGTGGACAGGCACGCCTAATTATGCCCCTACAAACGCCCTCTGTATAATGTTTTATTGACTGTTGCTGCTGCAAAACTCGGGCGCCTCAAAGAGAAGCCATATATGCCCTGTAATCACTGGAATACAGCTCAAGTACCAGTTGTGAGGGTGAGAAAATTGCGTGTTAGCTTCGAGGTTCTGGGATCGTGAGACTTCAAGCTGTCCTAATAAATGTGAGGACAGCATGAAAGTCAACGCTTCAGCGTAAGCTTTTATTTTTTATCATTTGAAATTCATTATCTTCGGAGACCCGAACTACGATGATCGAGTGTTCTAAAGCAAGCATTCTTTGCTGGGCGCCCCACAACCCAAACTGTGAAACGCCCGGCACTTGCAGAAACTTGCGCAATTGCAATGAAATCAAATCAAAGTTTATTTCAGCATTGCAACCGACGTCGTTGCCTCGCTCGCAGAAAGCTGTAACAGCAGCTTGGCAAAGCCAATTTTTGAAGTTGACGCAATAAATCGTAGTGGCAGTGTAAATTAGCTGATATAACTGGTCGATAAACTTTACAAAATACAAAAAATGAAAACTGAAAGTAACACCGAAAATGAAACTAACAACCTCAATAATATGTACTTTATATACTTGCGCCGCAAGTCAGCGGCAATATTAAAACGCCCATAAAGGACAAAAAAAAGAAGCACCATTAATGTACCTACGGCGAAGGCAAGTCTCTTTGCTGAAACGTTAGCAACAATTGTGGTCGCTGCCTTGTACGAAGTTTTCTTATATATGTGTATATATATATAATGTATGTATACATACATGCATACGTTTTTGTAGTGCCTTTACCTTCCTAGGGTGATACTTCGAAGGACTACATGAAAAGTATGAACACAAGCCGTCCACTTCTGCGCCAATGCAATGATGCAGTAAATGTTTAGCCCCAATAAAATTTAAAGTGGAAACGTAGAGGCAACGGTAGAAATGTGTCAAACAGGTAATGGCATTGGCAATGGTATTCGAAGAATAGGAGGGGTGCAGGATTAGCAATCACTGGAAGGGGCAGAGCCCCCTCGTGGAAATTCGGAGACGGCTTAGACCCTGAGCCCAGGTGTAGTCTCCGCATATGCCACCCTCTGCAGTTAGTTCGTCAAACTGGCTTCAATGTGCAATATTAGAGACGGAAAAAATTCAAATGAAATGAAGCGGTGAAGAAATGCGACGACTAGACGATTCTGTGAATTTGTGTACAGTTTCTGTGGTGTAAGCCAACCGGGGACTGAACTTGGATTCTAGTTGACTCGATGTGCGATGGCTCACTTATGGACCTTGGCATTAAAAATAGAATGATCACCCGCCCATCCCAGGCAGTCATTGCATCAAAAAAAAAAGTCTGTATTTTTGGCTGCCTCTTCTTCTGACTTGAATAAATGGCATTGGCGCGTTTTCTTCCATCTTTTATTTTTACTCAAGTGCAATCGTTTCGTGTATATACTTTGTACAAATTTATCTCACTTAACGGGAACTGAGCGCAGGAAGCAAAATTTTTTAAAGCATTAGATACACAGCCAGAAGGCGCCTAAGAATGGTTAGGTCGGTTCTCTCTATTAAAAGGACCCTGAAACACGTCCGATATACGCTTTCACTCTTTCCTTCGCGTCTGGAAGCACTGCGAAAACTAGAGTTTTCACCAGCAGGGACCCGCACTGCGTGATTACCTTGTTGCACCAGATACGCCTGTCATTTCTACTTTGTTTTTGTGGCTTTATTTTTGAAGTTTTTGTAAAAAAGCGTTCATTGCTGCAACAGAAGGAAAACCATCCGACAGCCACTACATGCCCTCGGTGACGTAATTCGGGCCGTAGGAGAACGTCACGACCGGGGAAGAGAGAAAAAATCTTTTGACCGAGTTTCAATATTTTTCTGATGAGCGTGGAGCACTAATTTTTGGCTGAGGTACTTCTCGACCCCCTAATCTAAGTACTGGGTGCGTTGGGTGACTACGTTCTGCAAGCACTTAAGATTTGAAAAAAAAAGTTCAAAAATTGTTTCAGGGTCTCTTTAAATTGCTGAGCGACATTTTAAGGGCACAATGGGGTTTAAGTGCATTAAAAATGTCCCCTTTCGCTGTGTGAAGAAACATTATCAGCAAAGCTGAGTGCAATTTGAGGCGTGCACAGGGCAAAACATGTTGTCGGTTGCATGTATTGATAACTATTCGGCATACTCCGACGTAATTAGCTAAATAAAAAATGAAGGAAGCTCACACTAAGGCGTAAGACTTGAAGGTAGCGAAGCTGGACGCGACCTTCACGACAATCAAGACAGTTTAAGTTCACGATTGTAGCCGATTCGCTTTTTCGTCTGTGCCACAAGGACCTTTACTCCATCCACGACCGCTCTATGGAAAGACCTAGTTTTCATGGAGCGGCTGCGCTCCACCATTGTTGCGATAAGTGCGAGCAATCTTCATTTTTTAGAAAGGGATAATTATTGGCCATCACCCTGGAGGGGCGCACGCTATTACGTGCATTTCTCGCTCTGAGCAAGCGTTTGGACAACTGCGGCGAACGGTGGAGTCTTTGTCGTTACGTGGAAGTTCCGCCATGGTTACGGCGCCGAACACTTACGGGCCCAGAACTGCCACATAAGAAAAGAAAAAAAAATGTCTTAAAGAACTTCAACGATTTACGTTGCATTTTTAAGCGTAGGCGGGCTATTTGACAAACAAGAGCTTTAAAGTAAATACATTCAAAATTATGTGGAACGCGCGGAGTGTAGAAACGCAACATACAATTTGACACATTGTTTTAAAATGTGATACTATCCGATCAAACCCATGTGAAGGAAATGTCCATATCTTCATTCCGAATGGTTGAAGCCCAGTAAAGAGAAAGTTAAGTGAGAAGCAGTGAGGCGATTGAAATGAAATTATAATGCTGGCGGCTAAAAAGCACGGAGGAGGATATAACGTAATTCAGCTACCATTTGTTACGAGAGAAACTCAAGATAATCATAGCCGATCTAACTTGAACGAAGACAAATCGAATGTGTTACGAGATAGCACATTCTAACACCCCTAGCGCAAGCACTGAAGGATGCCATAAACAATAACGCCTTTATTCTGTCTGTCGAATTTCGGCAGCTTGACTTCAATTTAAGTGCAACCTATGGTGTAACCACCAGCCTATAATGTACAAGGCTGTACACTTACCAATAATATTTCAAAAGCGAATACTGTATACTGTGTGCTAGTTCTGCATACGGAGTGACAGCTAGTAGCCGTTGCACGTCAATTGTGCATGCAAACATAAAAATTGCGTGGGGTTTTATTTAGGAACTCTTGGCTCGTTTGAACGCTTGAAGTTGCGCTTAACTAAATTTTAAACTATTGAAACTTCCTAGATTTCGTTTTGAGCAACGCAACTTCCTGAAATTAAACAGTTTTATTCCAACAGTACCTTCCAAAGTTCTATTACGATGTGGGTTGTGAATGCCGCTGCGACCATTTCATGTGTAATTACATGAACAGAAAACCCCGCCAGTACTACACGAGTTCTTTTGACTAGCATATATCCTATATTTTGCGATATGTGCAACAGTATATATCCGCATCAGGTTCCTCTCTTAAAACTTATCCTGGAACCATTTTTAAAGCTGTGGTTACTGGCGAGCTCTCCCGTGTCAAGCATATGTTTGCGCACCAACGTTGGAGCTGAAGAGTCGCCGTGCTTGCAAAACCCCATTCAGGAATTAAATGATGGTGAAGGATTTACTGAATCGAAGCCATCAAGCGTAAATCTTTAGGCAGCAGCGGTTGTGGAAGAACTATCACTGCCAAAGTATGTAACTTTCGTAAGATAATGCTCTTACTTTTCGCATTGAAGCCAAACGGGTACGCAGCAAACATTTCTAAAGTTGTTTTGTTAGGCTATCGTCCTGTATTCTTCTGTGTGGCATTGCTCCGGCTGCTGGGCGTCGCCGCAACAGTTATTACCTTTACCTTCCTTGGAGCAAGGTGTGAATAGGCAAGAAAGTAAATGCAAACCTACATGACGGTAGCCACCGTCTTTGTTCACGACAGGCAGCAGGCATCTTTGCTTGGCGGTGATTGCCATTCTCTACACCTATAAAAATTTACTTTACAAAGAAGGAATATACGCGACTGGCGTTGTCCCTACACTCACACGGTACTACCTGTTGGCACTCTAGTGAATCTTCTAGTGTTACAATGACCGTTCATTGTACCGAAATACTTTACAAAAATTGCCGACATCATCATTCATGGGATTTGTTATCGGCATATTATATCGTCCATAAAACTTCACCTAAACCCACTAACACCATCTTCCTTGAGAAAACACTTGTCTTATAGATGAATGGATGATATGTTATGAATAGTGTACAGACAGATAATATTAGGAGTATACCATCTTTTTCGATTCCCAGTTTTGTCGACGTGAGGCAGTAACGACACCCGCAAACTTCAATTGGTACTCATCCCGACATTGTTGTTGGTCAAGCAGGAAACTGCAGTTGGTGATACTGCCCATTGAGGAACCAGCTGCCTTCCACCACTCTACTGTATCTGATGTGGCAGTGTGAACATTGTCAGAGTTTTATCATCAAAAATTTGAAACCCTGAGAATATTTTTGAAACTTTCGCTTCAACATGAATACTCGTTTGGCATCGCTCTCCGTTACTCAACGGGTTTTAATGGAAGTAGAACTTCCTGCATATAAATCATGTAGAGCGAGCGCGGTGAGTGGGGCATAAAAACCCCGTGAGTGAGCGCAGTGAAGTTGCAGGTAAATAAAAAAGCCAAACATAAAAAAGCAAATGTAGTGCATGGTATCGTCAGTGCTGAGTTAGTGGGTGGCAATGTATAAATCCGGTCACGTACTCGACTCTCCAGGTGCATCTAAGCTGGCTCGCTGGGAGACGGAGGCCACGGCAATAGGCAATGCAGCGCTCTAAGTGTGCTTGTTCCTCGTGTAATTCATGAAGGTGCAATGGATTATGCTATATGTAGCCCCAACCACGACGCTGTGAGCTTGCGCGGTTGCAAGCACAGCCTCGGAGTCTTTCCTTCCAGGGAGCCTACAAACTATCTTTCTCGAGGCGGAGTTGTCGAGCCCCTTAAGCCTGCTGTGCCCGATCGATACCCTGAAATGAACCCGGATCTGCGACGAGCCGAGTCTTCGGGAGGTGTTGGTGGACTCGTCGCCGCGATGTAGCCTGTCGTCGCGATGTAGCCTCGTCGCGATGTAGCCTGTCGAACTTTGAAACAACATGAAAGGAGCTTTCACACAATCGGATATACATTCCACCACAGCACGTAATGCTTCCCTGGTTTCAGTGAGATATCAGTGCGTACCAGAAGTCTCTATCAGAACTTTATATTTTTCTTTTTATGTTCTAGGTGGTGTAGCATCTGCCACAGTCACGATGGGCCTATTTGAGAATAGGATTCGACTTTTTATTTGAATAGGTGTTGGTGATGACATATTGCATGCCAGGAAAGTGCTGCCATTGTGTTTTGCCGTACTATGCTTCCGATATGCCTCTTGCTTTCTTTTGTAACGCCTGAAGACCAGCCATAGAGTCCCTCTGTTCAAGATCGAAATACAGTAATACCTCGTTAACTAGAAGTAGTAAAAACGGGAAAATATTTCTAGATAAGCGTATTTTCGAGATAAGCAAAGATGCGTGATTTGCCATGAAATGTGGAGTTCTTTTCAAAAAAGGCGCCACTACTTACCAGCTCCCAAACTGCAGCTTCCAAGCTTGCTGTTCATAAATGTTTGAAAGAAAAAAATCATACAAGAGACGTTGACCCGCAGGGAACAGCGCTCTCCATTGGGTTTTCCCCCCACGACACACCTTTATCTCCTAGTACACTGACCTCGGCGTATGTTGCTTGACGGAGTTATATGCCTCCAAGCTCAGACTTCACATTCGGAGAAAAGATCGAAATTGTGGTAGGCGCAGCTACACGAGAAAAAAATCGAGGGATTTTAGGCGAGAGAGCATCGCGCGAATCTTGTGAACAGTGCGCGGAAGCGAAATGTTCGGTGCACTCCTGTGAACTTTCCCGAGATATCCGCAGTTTGGCCCAAAATACTTCGAAATAAAGGGCAACAATAACAATGGCCGTATAGGAAATGGTTCCGTGCTGTGAAAAATTTCGATTTAGCCAATTTTTCGAGGTATGCGAGTTAGAGCTAACGAGGTATTACTGTACGTGCATCGTTTTCCATGGAATATTCACTAGCATAAATCGCCCAGCAATTATGCCTGCCTTAAGATGGCTCCTTAGAGGTTGAGTTAGGTACAGTTTTGTATATCCTGCTAGGAGTTCTAGTGCCCCAATTAAAGTTCGGTACACGCATGCTACCTATACCAAACATTTTGGACTCCCATCAGGACATCCTATTTGGCCTCATTTGTTGAAAAATCAGAGGAAGAATCGTGGCGTTAAATAACCTAGTTGAATTACCCGATGCGGCAGAGGCCGAAGGACTGAGAAACAGCCACTAAATTTTTACGAATAAATTCTTGTTAACCCCTGGTCAGTACTAACACTTTTTAACAATACAGCGCAACAAAAACAAAGACTTAAGCTGAGGCACACTGGACGAGTGCTTACTTCCAACTGAACATCAGTTGGAAGTCTGCACTTGTCCTGTGTGCCTCAACTTATGTCTTAGTTTCTGTTGCGCTGTATTGCTAAGATGAATCACCAACTAGCCCAATACTACACTCTGCTGACACCTTGGTTCACATGTGAACAAGATATCTCGTTGGGATTGCGATCTGAGTGACCTTGTCACTAATACATCTTACTGGTAAAAGTTGGCCCTTATGTAACCTCGAACGCAAACCGGATGTCGGAAGTATACTATTTGTAGCGCTAGAGGTTTTGTGGGCTAAAATCAGAACTTGAAAAAAAAGGCAGCATCTCCACTCTGCGAATAATGGCGACGGTGCGGAGTACGGGGACTCGAACGAACATCCAATTTGCGCCCCGAGTGACATCCGATTTGCGCCCGCACCGTCATTCGATTTTAGTCGCTTTGCCTCCGCTTTCCGCGCCTTCGTACTCGGGGAATCTCTTTGTCTTCGTAGATGTTGAGCACCAGCGTGACGCTTCTTACGTTCGTTTGCGTCTATGGTGTGGAGTGGGTGCGTCATTTCAGGAATTCGCTTATATACGTGGTGCAACGCGACGCCATCGCGAGTTTACGCGTTGCGCCATCTAGCGTAGTTCGATGCAGTCACTGTGTATTATAACTTGTTCACAACCTGACAACAGGTGTTTTTGCGTGTTTTCTCGTTGCTGGGTTATGTTTGTGCCTGTTTTCTGGTGTTTTGGAGTGTTCTTGCACCCTTTTAGGTGGTTTCCGCAGAGATTTTCGCTTGATGGTGGTGTGCACGCGAATGGACGCGGACGGGCATTGCGAGGCCCTAATGTACTCCGCACCGTTACAGGCGAGGAAGTAAGCCGTTTGATACTCGGATAATACCTGTTGGTCGTAGCACAGTGGGTAATACGACTGACAGTAGCTCTGTCTGGGCTACTAGACACAGGCTCGAATCCTGACGGTGCCTGTGTGATTTTTTGCGATTGTAAATGCTATGCGCGGGGACGCGCACAGACATTGTGAGGCCCTACGGTGCTCCGCGCCTAAAAGTGCGCGATAATCCACTTTATGAAGGTAGTTTGAAACTGAGGTCGTAAACGACACCAAAAACTACTACCCATGCGACGTCACCTGAATTGTCCACGTGGCTCTACAAAAGGTAAAACCAGAGACAAGTAGAATGCACTTTACCACACCCCTTATTACTTCAAAGAGATAAAATTTGGTAAGGCTAAATCAGTGCATGAATAATGAATGGTGGTTGGTTGAGTTGTAATGGTTAAGCACATGGAAAAAAAGGAAGCTCACACCTCGTGTTAGCCGGTCTCACTTTTCCTCAGTCTTTGCCGCTGCCTACGGAGGCGACGAAATCGGCTGCACAGACCGGGGAGGATTGAGATACATTGCGTTGGTGTGAGCTCCTTTTAATTTTCACTTACTCCTACAGCATACGCAAGCCCCGCACACGTCCGCTACACGTGCCCTGGGCGGAGCCACAGTCGTGCGAGAGGTCGCGTGAAGCTATCACGTAGCATTCAGCAAGAACCCAGAGGATAAACCTGGAGATGTTCTCGGTGCTTGCACCTCTGTATCTCCAGTCTCCGCGTGGGCTCCTAGCTTAATCGCGAAGGACAACCAGCTCTTGCTCTGTTTTGTCTATTCGTTCCGGGCTCGATTCGTGGCGGTGCCAGTAACCAACGGTCGCGACAGACCTACTGGGGTGGTTGAGGTAAAAAGCTTCGCTTTAAAATGCTACGTTGTGAATCAACTGCGCTTTGCGAAGATATGGCTCTCAGAATGCAGTGCGTTAGCACGCACTATAGAACCTGCGGAAACCGGCTTCACAAACTCCAGGTCTGTAGCGCGAACTCGGCGCCTGTGCTCCCCACTACAGGCGCGAATGCACGTGAACTTATAGGGAAGCACAGCGTGAACTAATTGAGCAAATGTCGAGCTTCCAAGCGAAGCGAGAGAACCAAAGCGAGTTTCGGCTATTTCGGGTGGTGAGGGTATAGCGGCTACCTTGTAGGCATAGTACTGCGTAGTGAAGAAATCAAGCCCAAGAATACGCTTCAGAATCCGATAGACACGCTAGGCAAGCAGGTCTGGTCTTTCCATAAGTCCATAACATAATAGAGTTTCTTAATTAATATATTAGAGAAGAAACTGCACCCAGGAATATATTGTCTTCGTGGGAGTTATGAGAAGACCCCTGCTTCTGGCGTGGGCTTGGCATGACTATTGGATTCTTAACCGGTTTTTGGGTGTGGGTTTGTCTACTAGGCAATAACACGTCTACGAGATACTGTAGTAGCCGTGAGCCTTGGTAACTGCGTGTTCGATGGAAGAGCAGGCAGTGTGTGATTGTATGTGACTTTTGTCATGCCGGAGTCGAAAGAACGTATGACTGATAGGGTAATGTCCCTCCGCGAAAGTTGTAGCTGACGAAAAAAAAAGAAACCAAACGTACTTTGGCTAAGACAAGATACGACAGATACGGGTGCCTGTGTCCGTCCTATGTTGTCTTCGTCCAGGACTGTTTAAGGGCACGTCTTTTTTTATGTTTGAACCAACTTGTTCAGGAACAAGTTTTGTTAAGCTGTAGTTGACGGGTGGTGCGCCGGTTCACCACGAAGCCCACGTTTTCATGGACACGTTCAAAAACATTTCCAAGCTCTCCAAACTGGCAGTGAGTGGAAAACTCAGAACTAAGTCAGGTTCGAAACTCAAAAGGAGCTCATAACTAAAATGTACTCAGAAGTAAAATGTACTCAAAACACAAAATGATCTGAGAACTCAAGTGAACTCAAAACTCAGCTCGGATTCAAAATTCAAAATGTACTGGGAACTTCAAATGGACTCAAACTCAAATTGGACTCAAAGCTAAAAATAGACTGAAAAGCAAAAGGACCCAAAGCTAGAAAGGACTCAAACTCAAGATGCACTCAGAACTCAAAATGTGCTCAAAACTCAAAATTGACCCAAACTCAGAGTGGATTCAGAACTCAAAGTGTACTCAAAACTCAAAATGAACTCAAAACTCAAAATGGACTGAAATTCAAAATGTGCTTATAACTCAAAATGCACTCAAAACTCATAATGAACTCAAACTCCAAATGTACTCAGAACCACAAAATGACCTCAGAAGTCAAAATGGACTGAAAACTGAAAATGAATTCAGAAATCAAATGGACGCAGAACCCACACGTGCTCAGAATTTACTCCTGCTGATATGGACTCAGAATTCATTAGCATTCAGAGTTTTAAAATTCGGGCGTGATAAAAATCATACGGGTGCAAATTCGTGAGCTCCAACTATTGCATTCCGTAGGATATGATAGCGTAACTACTGTGAGCACGGAAACAATTTTCGCTGAAGATTTATTACAGCTATACCTGCTGGCCGGCCATGATTATTAGCGCTGCTTGCCAGCAATTGTACGTATATATTGGATACCAAACTCTTTATATAGGCTGCGTGTTCGCGTTCATGACAGAGGTGGTCCAGACTCAATGGTGTGCTGGGGCCCTGGGGATAAACAAAGAACATGCATGGGTCGAAGGGACGTGCGCTCACTGCTCAGGTCATTTATATCGAAGCTATTTAGGGTTGCTGTTCCGTGCTTTCTTGCTCTGCATCCTAAAAAAACGCCTTGCGTCAAAGCGAACTGCCCCCGCGGGTCTGTGAAGCAGGAGGCGTTCACGGTTATGACTTGGTTTTTTTAAATGCGTAGCATTCTTTGCCGTGTCTGCGTGCTGCTGCCATGCGAAGGCCAAAGAAAGTCAGGACGCCCGAACAAGCGGCTTACCAGGAAGAGCGCCGTACTGCCAAGGGTGAAGCGATGCGTCGCTGCCTAGGTGATCCGGCGAAGCGTCAGCGAGTTGCAAAAGATCCGAAATAACGAGCTCGCGTACATCGTACATACCTTAATGACCGAGTGTTCATTGTTCTTTAAGGCATAAAACGACGACACCACACCAGAATCTTGACCGGGTCTCGAGGCATAACCGCGCTGAAACTTGAAAGGGTCTCCAAGCATAACAGCCGGAAGATTGTGTGAGTATAGTTCCAGGGAGACCGTACGAAAAACAGAGTGAAAAAAGAAAATTAGGCAAACCGTAAGATGTCTGCATATACGGTTTCGGGAGCATGATAATTTGTTAGCGGGCAGGCAATAAACGGACCCGGCCGCACACTGCAAGGAGTGCATGGTGGAAGTCTGTAAATGCATTTTCGTAAAAAATGACTGCGCACTCCTAATTGGAGGTCTTGGTGACACGTTCTGAGAAGTAAACTGCGCACCTAATAGTTCGTATTGCTATTTTTGGGGCTTTTATTGATATCTTTCTGCGTGTGAGAGTGTGCTTGCGTGCGTGGGCTCGTATTATTGGGGTGTCTATCACTATTAATAAAGTTCCCACTTGCCAGCCAGTAGAGCCTAGTGTCTATTTTCTATTCTGCGTCGATGACTTTTTTTGCCTTTTTATTCATAATGCAGCCACTTGCCCAACATTGCACCGTGCTCAAAAAACGTTGTTGTACAGTGTGTTGGGTGGCAGCCGTGGGAATACATACGTGTGAGAAACCATTCTTGGTAAGGCTTGCGATTTTTCTTCTCGGAACTGAAATACGTAAGCGCTCCTTGGAAGCTGACACTTCTTGGACCGTATTCTGAGAAAAACTAGCAATTTCGATGTTAACGCGGCTTGTTGACTGATATTGCCGTCTAGACTCGGCTTCCATCTCTTTGACAAGCGGCCAAGATAACCATCAGGTGGTGGGGGTGGTGGTACCAGAAAGTAGGCTCATACCCCCTCAGGGGATGAGCCCAGAAATGGGTGCTTTACCGAAAGAAACTATGTAGTTTCTATGGGGAAAATAAAGATATTTAAATACTTGAATGTAATTATCAGTGGATAAGTACAGAAATAAAAGTGGGGAGGTTATCCTTATGTCTCTAGCTACGTTTCTTTTATAACGGACGTCAATTTGATGTAGTCTTCAAAGTTGGCAGGTTTGTTGTTATACAATAGAAATCGCTTGATTGATGCAAAATTGTATGTTGCATTTATGGTCACTTTAATGCTATTTGCTTCGAGAGGTCCCATAAGCCCATTTGTGATGATCACGGCTAATATAAAGCAGAACAAAAAGCTCAGAGTATTCGCGAAGGCGCCATAAACGTATTCTACCGCCTGGACTAGCAATCCCGCGACCAAGAGTATTAACCCCAAAGCGGGGAGTTAGGTTGTGGTTCGGGTAGAAAATTATAAAAACGTTCATTGCTTACTTCATATATGTTGCTAAGGCGTTCTGCTGCTGAGCGCAAGGATGCAGGTTCGATTCCCGGCCGCGGCGGCCCGCTTTTCAGATGGGAGGCGAAAAGCGGAAACACCCTGTGTCCTCGAGATTCGAGGGCAGGTTAAAATCTCCAGGGGGTCCAAAGAAATTCGAAGCAATCCACTGCGGCGCTCATCATCCCCTGTGTTACCGTCGAGGGTGTAAACGTCATAATCAGTCACTTAGATAATAGGTATTCCATCAAAAAGGCTGTTTTTTTTTTCGCTGCCCGGTTCTTGGTCTTAGAAATGTAACGACATCCTGGTTTTAGAGAGAATGCATAGAACGACGTTTTTTTACTTTTTCCAGTATTAAAACTGAGGGTGCATGCTGGTGCGCAGTAGTAAATGGTTAAGTGGGAATGTCACTTCCTAATTTCGAAATAAGATACCCTCTTGACTTAATATGTACAGGGAAACAGCATTTTTCACATTCCTTACTACGACGAAACAGTTTCTTGTGCTTTAGGCAATTCTACAAGAGGGCCTAAGATTTCTCGCCGGTATACCACCCATTTCATTTTTTGCAAGCTAGTTTACATTTTCAAAATTATAAAATAACATGACATAAAACATTCATGTTTAGGGTAAAAATGTCGAACTCGTTTCAGAAGTAGAAATCAACTATTGATGAACGCAACTGCGCATCCGCAAAAAACTCCCCCCTCATTCTCTCGCCCTGACTGCATGATGAATGCTTTCGTCATATTTGCAGGCCGCACATAATCCTTGTATTTCTCATCTCACCTCAGAGTGAATATGTTTCGCGGTGGAGGCAAAACATCATTCCATATACAAAACGGTGCTTTATAATTCACACAGATGTAGCATATGTTGCCACGCCCCTTTTTGGCTAGCTCGGTTTCGGGTAAAGGAATGAACACCACGCATATTCCGTATACCATTCTCTGCTGGCCTGGGCGAAGTGGCCAGATGTAGAGAGAGCGCCAATAGCTTTCAGGTAAACGCTGAAAGGACGGCCTGATGGAGAACGAAAATTGTTGCTTTCGTTTCTGCCATACCCTCTCCCAGGTTTTTCTCTTTTGTGCATCATGTAATCCTTTTCTACTTGGCGAATGGCTAACATTTCCTCGTTTTTTTCGGTCACAGAGTGTTGCATACACCAAGATTGTTCCAGGAATGCCTTTACGCGAAGAATGGTGCCCCGTCATCCTAGTACCGGAACGCTCCATCATTCTTCGTGGTTTTGGAGAGAACGGGCGTCATAGTAACCTAGATTCTCAGATGGGGATCTAAAAATAGCCTGTGTCGCGTCTTGTATTCTCTGCAAGCACTGAATAATGCACCCCAGTTTTCTTCCAGATACAGTGAAGTATTTTGCATGCGGATGGAGGTAATGTAAATCTTGCGTGAGTGTTGAGAAAAAAGAGGCGCGTTTTTGGAAAGACGAGAAGTAATGACTATTGTAAAAATAGAATGGAACATTGTGCTGGTTTTTGTGATGCAAGTTCTTTTTTTTTTTTGAACTTCTTGGCGGCGCCCACGAGACAGAACTGACAAGGCTACAACCGCGACCGAAACTTCAAAATAGCTTCACTTGCGTAGTGTCACATCTATGCTGATTATGAAAAACTAGAAACCACTCCGGGGGAGGGGGAAAAGTGTAACTTAAGAAAGATAGCGGGCAATAGCACGTATTAAAGCCAGCTCACAGCAAAGCAAAACGTATGTAGGCAACGCCTGAAATGCGTTATAATCAACCTGAACATAATTTGTTTGCGCTGATTAGAGAAAAGTAGTATTCTTACCAACTTTGCCAGCCCGTACCTATAAACGGAGAAAAAATGCGATTTAGTCACTTAATGGAACATAGCGCAACCAGTTAATAAGACTGCAGGAAATCACGCACGTGGTATGTCGTAGGGTGATAAGGATAAATGTCGCGTGTATACAGCTCTTTCTTAGGTGCGTCTTCTGCGTGTTACTCCGATCTCACTGTTACAAAAAGGCAAGATGACATCGAAATGGCAGCAGTGTTTACATATTCCCGTATAAATACAGCGCGTACAAATGTATCAATGTGTACATAAAGCGGTATCATCTATCGCCATTCCTAAATTGATTCGTACTTTACTTTGTCCTTTTCTTTGGTCGCGAGAGGCTGTTGTCAAAAGCATCATTAATTACTTTACCACTGGCTTGGTATTCTGCATATTGAAGTATACGCTCGCTTAAGTGATTGTTTGACGTGCTCTACATACTAAAATAATGTGCCCTCAAAGCCGACTGGAAGTACCACAACTACTTCATCAGCCTACGTTAGTATGTGTCCGGATGATTATAGCGCATCTCAACAATTTTTTGGCGTACGTTTCGGCAGAGCAATGACTTGCTAATGTCCCGTTCTGTTATCTCCCTATGCTAAGTAATTTTTTTGCCTCAGTGAACAGGCTTGGATAGTCATGTAGAGTTACGCCGTCCTTTTAATCAGCCAAAAAAAAATAATTTTAATAGTGGCTCCACCGCATCGCACAAGTTACATCAGTAATTTACACAGAATGTGTAAATTACTTAAGTAAAACAATAACACCAAAAAATAAAGAAAATAGAGAAACCCGAACAAGCAAGTAAGAGGAACCAGATCACGTGGGTTCATAAAAACAAGCGCACGTGCACATTGAGCAGAATGCACAACAGACGTGAGCTGTACTTGGCGGTTGTTTCTGCCCTTTACTTATTCAGTCCTGTTACACGATATTATGTGTACATTCCTAGAGGCTTCTTTGTTCGCAACATGTGGGCAGAAAAAGTTTCAGTAGAAACCATTGTTTTATAATTAATCTGTCACTTTGGTGCTGAGAGCTGCTTTTGCGCAGTAACTAATTACCCATGTTCTCGCTGCTAAACGGCAGCTGTATTTCGTATATTCGCAGCCCATATAAGTTAGCTATATTTTTAATCTTCGAAACATGGAAGTGGCTGAAGGTACTCGTTTTACATAATCAGCGGAAGAACGTTATTTATATAGTGGCTACTGTATGGGCCAAATTACCTACATGATCTTTCGTGACGCGAATACTCGCCCGAGTTACCTTTCATTTCTTCATTATATGTTACTTTTAGGAAACTGTTGCGAGCCTTGAATCCGAATGCGAAGACTCGTTCAGACGTTCACCAGTTCTTCGTGTGACTAGGATCTGTGCTATTAGAGCGTGACGAGATCTCTAATGAGTCAAACCTGCAATGAAATCACTGATAATACTTTCAACGTTTGTGGGGGAAATATTAACCTGCATGGTAAACTACGCGGAATTTAGTTCCCCTGGAGGCACAGCCTGGCTCACGAGGATGGTGATGATGATGATTAGTTGCTCTCTCTTTGAATCGGGACGTCGGTTGTCAGCAACCGGATTGCCGGTTTAGTTCCGTTTACTTGCCCTACTCTTAGCTAAGTTAATAAATTTGCCTCCCCTCAAATTCCCCATCCCCTGTTTAAACTCCCATTGCTTCCTTCTCCAGCTGTTCTAAATTCCCATAAGTATGATTACTCCCCCTGCGTACCCATCTCTTCCCTACTTTTTCTCAACCCCCGTCCAACCGCCTCTTCGTCCCCTGTATGGCCCTGTGGTTGAGACTCCCCCTCACTCCAAATCCCAAAGCCTCGTCCAACTTCGTTTCCCCCTCGCCCCGCGCGGTCATATCTTAGTGCAGTCACTGACAATATGATCTATGGTTTCCCGTTCTCTGCCGCAGCACACACATGTTTCATACTGCTGCCTGTAGGTACCCGTGTATCCCCGGGTTCTCAGACACTCCGCCCGTGCTTTAATTAAAGAGCAATGCACTGGCTCTCGTATTGCCATAGAAACTTTGCTTCCTGATTTCGAGTTTCCCTGTCCTATAGGTACCCATGGTTTCTTCGCTCCCATTCTCTGTGCCCACTTCCTTACTCCTTCTTTCTTTCATCATCATCATCATCCTACTCATCATCATTATCATCAGCCTATCTACGCCAAGTGCAGGGCAAAGACCTCTCCCATTAATCTCAAATTACTCCGGTTCTATGCAAACTGCGTCGAATTTGTCCTCGCAAACTTCTTGACCTTATCAGCCCATCTAACTTTCTGCCGCCCCCCGCCAGGCTTGCCCTCTCTAGAAATCCATTCTGTTACCCTTAATGACGAACGGGTATCTTGCCTTCTTATTACATGCCCTGTCCACGTCTATTGCTTCTTCTTAATTTCTACTAATATGTCCTTAACACGCGTTTGTTCCCTGACCCACTACGCTCTCTTCTTGTCTTTTAATGTTACACCTATCATCTTCCGTTCCATTGCGCGCTGAGTCGTTCTCAATTTAGGTTGAACCCTCTTGTGAGCCTCGAAGTTCCTGTCCCGTAGGTGAGTACCGGTAAGATGCAGCTGTCATACACTTTCTTCTTCAGGGATAATGGTAAGCTTTCATTCACTATCTGAGAATTCCTGCAAAATGCACTCCACCCCATTCTTATCCTTCGAATTATCTCTGCCTCATGTTTGGGATCCGCTGTCACAACTTGGCCTAAGTAGATATATTCGCTTAACAATTCCACTGCCTCGCCACCTATCTTAAACCGTTGTGCTTTCCCGAGGTTATTGTAGATTACTTTAGTTTTCCCTTTCTTCTTCAGGGAGAATGGTAGGCTTTCATTCATTATCTGAGAATGCCTGCTGAATGCACTCCACCACATTCTTATCCTTCGAATTATCTCTGCGTCATGGTTGGGATCCGGGGTCACAACTTGGCCTAAGTAGATATAACATGGCCTTCTTCCTTTACCTGCTTTTCAACTGATGTGTATACCCCACTTTCCGTACAGCTTGGGCAGCTATCTGGTCCTCCGTCTCCACCGCGTGTCCATACCTACAATGTTACGCCAGGGCACTTTACTGGTTTTATTGAAACTCCAGCTACTCGTTTCAGAAACCGCTCAAAGGAACTCGCTGTGTACCCTCGTAGCCGAGTGGCAGAGCCGTGAGTTCTGACGCGATCAGCGCGGGTTCGTGCCCAACTTTTTAAGAAGTATTTTTGTGCCTAGGGCAACGAGTATTCATGTTAAAATACTTTTACATCAGTTTTGGGCATCGTTTGCGCGAATGAGAGTTGTGTGGCCGCCTTTAGGCGGTTTAGGTATGGGCCGCAGCCTATAACCACGTTCAACAACCGCTCTGTATCATGAGGTAAGTGCTGACGTTGTACCAACATGGGAACAGAATGTCACGTCACGTAAAATGATGCAGGCATGATCCTGGCTAGTTGTGTTTTCTTCATCGAAATGATAGTCTCCCTCTACAGGGCGAGGGATTATTTGCTCCAGTGTGGGTTACTGTCCGCATAATTACCAAAACTAAAAGTACACTTTCTTTTGTGTTTTGTGATAAACAATTAGGTCGCGTATTACAAAGTGGCCCACGTTATCTGCAATCACTCATTCAAAGTGCTCTGAGTAAAAAGGAGTTTTTCTTGGCTTGTATCAGTGTGTCGAAACAAAAGATATAGCGGATCGGCTCAGGTTCCGGTACACAGGTAGCTTCATTTCATTACGGTTCAGTTCAGGCTGTACCGCAGAAATCAGCGGTGGACCGTTTCGATAGCCGATTCTAAAGCTGATGAAATCAGATCAAATCGAATCGTGCGTTAGTTTAAATTGAAAGGGCAATGTCAACAAAGTGATGTTTTGGTGTTTAGGTCCCAAAAGGAAATAGTGTAAGTAGAGGCCGCAGACAATAGCACCAATAGGTGGCAGCTGCATCGAGTTATCGCTCCTCGCTCCCCCCGCATGCAAACACATACACACACATGCACGTACACACACGCACACACATTTATATACGTTGCAGCATGTAACCGCAGTTTTTTTATTGAGGTAAAGTGAATCATGGCTCGCATCCAATCTGAATGCGCCAAACCGTCTGGAGCCGCTTCAAGAACCACACTAACGATAGCACTGAAACCATGTTAAGGGAGCAGGCGGCAGGGCAGACGAGCGTATTTTTAGAATTTTGATCAACGTAAGGACGACGCTTTGGATGAGAGCACGGGCAGCACACTGCTGCATTAATGTTTATTCAAGCTCTTTTACACGCTAATATCCAGCCCGCATAAGCCCGAGTGGCTTGTGTGCGGGGCTGGGCAGTCTCGGCTAATACAAAGAGCCGAAAGAGAAACACCTTGGTGAATAAAACAATTCTAAAAAAAAAGGCACGCAAAAAATAACAATGACTGTGAGAAAAAAAAAGTACAAGCAAGAAGGAAACACACTGCTTTGCCTGATGACAAACCACTATAAAAGCATAAAGACTAAAAATGTTTGTTTTGGTTCACAAACTGCAATACAAATAAAAGGAGCGCAATCACATTCAAGCACGGTCTAAAATCATTGTCTTATTCAATAGCAGCTTCGCGGACCCACGCCTTTAAGTATTTTTTGGCTTTGGAGGGACAGTTAATGCTTGGGGGGGGCGTCAATTTTATTAAAGTAGAAAGGAATGAGGAACGACCTTGTTTTCTTTCCATAGCTGGTTAGTACTCGAGGCAGCACAAAACGTTCAGTTTGACGGAGGCACCTTGTTTTTATATTATCAATTTTGAAAGGACTGTAAAAGAAATTTTTTAACAAGATATCAAAAATTAGTTGTTTTTTCACGTGTAGAACATCTGATTCTTTCATGACAATTTCTGTTCGGTCTCCATGATATCTAGTTCCATACGTAATATGGTGCGCTGTTTTGTGCAGGATGCTATTAAGAGTGTTCAGTTTATAGGAAGATGCATGTCCATAAATAGTTAGACCATATCTAATTATAGATTCTCCTAGGCATTTAAAAGCCATTCTTTTTACAGCGAGGCAACAAACCGATCGAAGCGCATACAAATGAACACATACCGCTCGCAAGCGTTTTGCAAGCTGTTCTATATGTAAATTCCAAGATAAAGTTTCATCGAATTGCAAACCTAAATACTTAACATCATGAACAAGATTGACTGGGCGGCAGGAGCACTTATGACAGGAGCTAGTATGCAGAAATACAGATGTGCTCTCGACAAAGGTCCGGTAAGGGCTGTGAAAACATATCAAATTGGTTTTGGATTTATTCAGAAAAATATGGTTATTATTCAGCCAGTTCATCAGTAGACAAACATCCTGTTGCATAAGACGAGCACCAACATCATAATTCGAACACGGTAAAAGAAGAGCAGTATCGTCAGCATACATGTAGGGTTTGGCATTCAGTGGCAAGGAAGCCAAGTCATTAATATAAATGTTAAATAAGAGTGGCCCCAGCACTGATCCCTGTGGCACACCTGAACCGACGCACAGCATTTCACTACAAGCATTCTCGATACGAACACACTGTACACGATTCGACAAATAGTCTAAGAAAAATCTGGCGTAAGGACCTCTAAACCCGATGTTGGCTAATTTTTCAAGGAGCAGCTTATGGTCAATCGTGTCAAACGCCTTCTGGAGGTCTAAAAAGAGCGCAATAACGAGGTTGTTTTTGTCTATCTGACTGCATATATAGTCGTTGAAATCCTCTAATAAGCTGGTCGTGCTAAGTCCACTTCGGAATCCACGCTGCGCTGTAGTGATTAGGCAATGCTTTTCGCAAAAAGAGGTCATACTTTTTTTGTAAAATCTTCTCTATATTACATATAATTGATGACTGTATTGAGATTGGCCTATAGTTGTTGTGGTCTTTTCTAGATCATTTTTTATGAAGAGGTCTGACAACGCTGACTTTCATACCTTGCGGGATTATGCCGGTGTTTAGAGTCTGGTTTATAATATAAAGTAATACACTTTTGAGATGACTGAAGTTCATTATTAAATCCCGCACCCTGACACTGTCATAACCAGGTGACTTATTTAGTGGCATTGCAGGCATTGTTTGCCATAAATCGAGCTCAGTGACATCTGGCATATAGGCTGAAAAGACGCATGACGAGCTGCTCTGCCAAGAATCTGATTTTGCAGCGTTAATTTTAAGTTCATTAACTGCATGTATAAAATGCCCATTAAATTTATTGGCCAAGTCATAAATAACTATCTGAAGAGGGAAAGGAATCTCTAAGATTTGTATCAAGGTTTTTCTTTGGATGCCTGCCAGATATAATGTTTACGAGGTCCCAAGTTTTCTTTATGTTTCTTCGGCAGCTGGAAAATTGACCGACCTGATAACGTTTCTTGGCCAACCTTATCTTTGCCGTTATTTTATTCCTAATAATTCTGTATTCTTCCTTTAGAAGGCCATCACGGGGTTAGCACGACACTTTTTTTGAAGCCTATTTTTTAGAATACACAACTCCATTACCTCACTATTTAACCAAGGAGAGTTAGGATTTCTACGCTTCAGCAACACTTTCCTTTTTGAACACTCATATATCTGCTGAAATTTTTCAACCAATAGTTCATAGGCCTTTGTATGCTCTAATCCAGTTAGAGAATCCCAGTTGAAGCGCCGTATTTCTTTGTCAACATTCGTGGCATTTAGAATCAGTTTTTCTTGCTTAATGACCGGAGGCATTAAACTCCTAGTGTCAAAGACAGTTAGTGCAATGAAATAATGGTCAGCGACCTTCTCTTTCATTACGCATCCAAACTTCTCATGCTTCGGCAACCTATTGACAATGTGATCTATGCAAGACTGTGTTAATTTGCTACCGAGAATTTCTTCCCTTGTGTGATCTTGGATAACGTTCTCCAGACCATGACTTGCTATAAGGGTGAGGTAATCATTTGCTGCTGGGGTAAGTTTACCAGAAATATTAATGTTGAAGTCCCCAGCGAGTATAACCTTGTCTTCGCTTCCATGTTTTTTCAAGAGGTTTGATAGCTCTTCCAGAAATAATGCAACATTGGTGCTCGGAGGTCTGTACACGGCATAAACCACAACTTCCTGGTTACATTTACTAATGGATACTACTATGATTTCTGCCTCAGTCACCAAAAGTTCAATGCTTTCACAAAACCAGCCATTTTTAACGAACACTAGTACACCACCTCCTTTTCTGTGTTGCCTACACAAAGAAACACACTGAAATTCAGGTATTGTAAACAACGCGCATTCATCTTCTGTGATGTTGATTTCCGTCAATATCAGAACGTCTAACTTAGGCAGGACTCTACTGAGCAATACAAGTAGCGTGTCCCAATTTTTCTTCATACTGCGGATGTTTACATGTATTAGTTCTAACAATAGATCAGTGGATTGCTCGTTCACCCATTCTCGTTTTTGTTCAACCCAATCAGACACTGTTTGAAATGTCTCAGACATACTTAGGCTATTTTGTTTAAGTCATCTTCATTGTTAATTCGAATGTGTGGGGCACCATCCATTTTCCTAGCATATACTCTACCGCCACGGGCCCACCAAAAGCGGTAGTTTTGTTCTTTAGCGTGGTTTTTCGTTAGCCACAGAAGTCGTTTCACTCTCAAAGTCAAATTTTCGTTCAAGTATATTTTTTCACTTTTCAAGCAGTTCCTTTTTTCTAACCAGAGGTCCCTGATGCTACGGTTAGCAAACCTTACTAGAATCGGAGGTACTACCGCAGGTTTGCTCTTCAATCTATGCACTGCTTCTACTTCATATTGGCTAGGAACAGGAAGCTCAAGCTTGTTGGCAAGGGACGCCAAAGTGGCACTGAGGTCTTCGTTATCCGTGAACTGGACACCATGAATTTCTAAATTATTTCTCCGAGAGTATGTTTCCAAGTTATCTACATCAGCTGCAAGTTGCGTAATTTTGGAGTCCCTTGCCGCCAATTGAACCTCCATGTCTAGCGCTTTGCTTTTCAGTTCGTTCAACGCTGTTTTTTGTGCCTCGAAAGAGAGCAAAAACTCATATTTCTTTGACAGAAACTCGAGCGCTTTTTCCATCTCCTGGACAACTTCTGTTGTTTCTCGATCTTAGAACCAGTATCCTCACACATAGCTAATTGTTTTTCTTGCTTCATTTCTAAATCGTTAAGACGACGGAGCACTTCGTCCAACCGAGCCAGTACATTAGCTACAGTAGGTTCTCCGCGATCCTCGTGTGCAAGCTCAGTTGCCGATAATGCCCCTTGTCCTCCTGACATCCTCGATTTACAGTTAGTGCAAGCCGGGCATACCCAAGATTGCACTCGACCTTCCGACATGCTTTTCCGCATGGTCTTATTAACCCCAGAACACTTCCCTGTGTGGTACGCATTATCACAGTTTGAACATATTAAACACAGGGCATCTGCCGCAATCACTTTCATGCAAGCAAGGCATTCATGATTGTCCGACATTATTTACAAAGCTCACAAGTTCGGTGCAGTCCGACGGAGTAAGTGCACTTATGAATAGACTAGGAACGATCACAACATAGCTCTTACCTAGAATGGTTAGAGCAAGAAAACATTCAGCTCGGCTGGTTGCACTCCGCCGGACTGCAACCGATGCGTCCAAGCAGCGGCCTTTTAAGCAGCGTAGGTCCTTGTGTCCTTCTCCGATTGGCGGCGAAGGTGTGACGTCATCCCATGGACCCAAGCTTGGCGCCACGGGCTGGGTGCTGGAACGGATGCTATCAGCAGCTGAGCTGTAGCTGCAACTGCCAGATGACCACCGGGAAAAGATGCACAGCCGAAGAAGGCAGCCAGGTCCGGCTAGAATGGTTAGAGCAAGAAAACATTCAGCTCGGCTCGTTGCACTCCGCCGGACTGCAACCGATGCGTCCAAGCAGCGGCCTTTTAAGCAGCGTAGGTCCTTGTGTCCTTCTCCGATTGGCTGCGACGGTGTGACGTCATCCCATGGACCTAAGCTTGGCGCCTCGTGCTGGGTGCTGGAACGGATGCTATCAGCAGCTGAACTGTAGCTGCAACTGCCAGATGACCACCGGGAAAAGATGCGCAGCCGCAGAAGGCAGCCAGGTCCGGCTAGAATGGTTAGAGCAAGAAAACATTCAGCTCGGCTCGTTGCACTCCGCCGGACTGCAACCGATGCGTCCAAGCAGCGGCCTTTTAAGCAGCGTAGGTCCTTGTGTCCTTCTCCGATTGGCTGCGAAGGTGTGACGTCATCCCATGGACCCAAGCTTGGCGCCTCGTGCTGGGTGCTGGAACGGATGCTATCAGCAGCTGAACTGTAGCTGCAACTGCCAGATGACCACCGGGAAAAGATGCGCAGCCGCAGAAGGCAGCCAGGTCCGGCTAGAATGGTTAGAGAAAGAAAACATTCAGCTCGGCTCGTTGCACTCCGCCGGACTGCAACCGATGCGTCCAAGCAGCGGCCTTTTAAGCAGCGTAGGTCCTTGTGTCCTTCTCCGATTGGCTGCGACGGTGTGACGTCATCCCATGGACCCAAGCTTGGCGCCTCGTGCTGGGTGCTGGAACGGATGCTATCAGCAGCTGAGCTGTAGCTGCAACTGCCAGATGACCACCGGGAAAAGATGCGCAGCCGCAGAAGGCAGCCAGGTCCGGCTAGAATGGTTAGAGCAAGAAAACATTCAGCTCGGCTCGTTGCACTCCGCCGGACTGCAACCGATGCGTCCAAGCAGCGGCCTTTTAAGCAGCGTAGGTCCTTGTGTCCTTCTCCGATTGGCTGCGACGGTGTGACGTCATCCCATGGACCCAAGCTTGGCGCTTCGTGCTGGGTGCTGGAACGGATGCTATCAGCAGCTGAACTGTAGCTACAACTGGCAGATGACCACCGGGAAAAGATGCGCAGCCGCAGAAGGCAGCCAGGTCCGGCTAGAATGGTTAGAGCAAGAAAACATTCAGCTCGGCTCGTTGCACTCCGCCGGACTGCAACCGATGCGTCCAAGCAGCGGCCTTTTAAGCAGCGTAGGTCCTTGTGTCCTTCTCCGATTGGCTGCGACGGTGTGACATCATCCCATGGACCCAAGCTTGGCGCCTCGTGCTGGGTGCTGGAACAGATGCTATCAGCAGCTGAACTGTAGCTGCAACTGCCAGATGACCACCAGAAAAAGATGCGCAGCCGCAGAAGGCAGCCAGGTCCGGCTAGAATGGTTAGAGCAAGAAAACATTCAGCTCGGCTGGTTGCACTCCGCCGGACTGCGAGACATGAGCTGGACATGAGAAGGGCACTGCGGATTGGCTTTGTTTCAACCACAATTTCGTGAAACTAGATGTTAACATCCGATGTGACGTCGATAGAGACGGGTTGGCCGCTGATCGAAAGTTAAGGTGTAAACTGGATTTATGATCGGTGCACCTGCAGATGGAGGCCTACTCCGAAATGTGTCCTATTTAATTTAAAAGTGCTATGTACCACTCATAGCAGAGGAGGTGAAAATACTTGCAAAACGCGCATCCAAAACCAAAGAAACCAGAGAAGTTGGCCTTGATGTTGACAATGTGTCCTCGAAGCGATGTCCCAAAAGCGTCCAGGCTGCGGGCCGCAGGAGGCGAGGTGCACGAGGCGTAAGGACGACGCTTTGGATGAGAACGGGACCGCTCCACAACAGATGCCATGCTGCAGCCTGCTCACTACGAGCTGGGCAGAAGGGGCATGACGACTCACACGGAGCACGGGAGGGAGGTGGTCCGGTCCTCGTAACAGCCGTTGTGAGGGCCACCCCTACATAAGCCGTTGGAGCAGGAGCTCATGTAAGCGGGCAGATCCGTACCGCACGCGGGTATGCGTGAACGCGCGATGCGCTAAAGACGCTCTTTTCCACTGGTAAGGTGAACAGCCGCGGAGGAAGGTGGCAGCGGAGCGGGATATCGCACACGCCCGGGGAACCTACCAGCACCTCCAGCCTGCAGTTCAGGCTGGCTCTTGCAATGACGCCATGACACGAGAACACAGTCCACTAATTGTCTACCATGTCCTGATAATTCTAACACAAGTTCGTTAGACGTAAGAGTTTCGCGAAACTCTCTGGAAGCAGCAGACGAATCAGTGTAGGCGGTACACTGCGCTGAATCCGTGGTGAGAACTGCACGTTAGTGCAGCAGAGCATCCCGCACTGCGAGGAGCTGCGCGTGGGTGGACGTCCACTTTTCCGTCGTAATGTAGGAGTGTGCAATTGGATCGAGAGCATTGTTAGGGCGTGGAGCAGAGTATCTGGTGTGCTGGCGTCGACAAACATCACCGCAGAGGGAGTGGCGGCACTGTCTATAGAAAGCGGAACCGGAGCACTAATCGTTCTGGGAGCAATGCCGGAAACAGGTACATATCGGTTAATTGATGGAACTTTTACTGTGTTACTTTAATAGTGCTAGATAACTGTGGGGCTGGTGACTTGGTCATGTAGACTGCAACAGCAGCGGCATCTTGGTTGAGGGCTTACGTTTTGATGTGGGCATGGCGACGCTGACGAAATAAATCATTAAATATTATCAGCTGTTCTTCCTGTAGGAGAATCAGGGTTGGGCAGAGGGCTGTAGGCCAGTTACAGCTCGCATAGCTGACCGGGTTCGATTAGCGCCCAGTACAATTGTGTGAGAGAGTGGGATTGAGCTCGATACAATACGCGGGCCTGAAGAACAGTTCAGACCAGCATGCCAATGATTTTCGATGTCGCCGCGACAGCTTTTTTAGGAATGCGACAAAGAATGTGCAGCGACTGGTATGCTTTCGCTTGGCAGAACGATTCAAAGGTGCTGCAGAACAGGATGCCGTGATATCCAATCCCAAACCCCGTAGAGGACATGCTGTTTCTGTAGGCGTTCCTTGAACAGAAAGGTGGATAGGGCAAGCTGCTAAGCGCTGTTGCGACCGGGCGGGGGCACCCGATCCGAGCTCCGTGGCCTCCGACATACGAGTGGTAGCGTGTATGATGCGAGCGGCCAGCCGCTGTTGCAGCCGTGAAGAAGTCCAGAAGCCGTAGGCTAACGTAACTGTTTACTTCATAGCGAGAGGTGAGCCGAAGCCAAAAAACAATGCCCCGACGGGCGAGGTTACAATACAGGACTCGAGCAGAGCGACAACATAGATTCGCTGCTCTAACAGGAATTAGTTACAACGCTTGGGCAGCTCTATTTATACCCAAAAGCGGTAACGGTCAAAACGCCAACAAGTGGGAACACGCACAAACGTCACAGACACACGCAACGCTCTTTCCAGTGTTCGTTAGTCGTCGGTAGCCTCCGCGCACGTTGAGTCCGAGAGAGGGGAGAGAGGAGGACTCCGTTGCGATCGATGGGGTCTCTGTATCCTTGAAGAGTGTGGAGGCGAGCCTCGCATGGAGCCGCCGAAGTTTTGGAAATGCGCTCAAAGCGAAGCGTCTGACGCGGCTTGTCTCCACTTGTCACCGACATGATTGCGCCTGTTTTCGAAGGCTCACGAGTGGCTGCGGCGCACAGCCGAGGAGTGATGCGGGGAAGTACTGCGGCGCTGGCCGATTCGTAACAGCTTCTCCGCCGGGGGTCCGAGATCCCGATGGATAAGGGTCTTCAACCGTTGTCCGGAGGGATGCTGTCGAAGTGAAATGCTCGGCAGACGCTCGACTCCAGGATTGGGCTGTACGACACTCTGCTGGAGCTTCACCGGGCAGGTCACGGGACGAGTAGTGGCTCCCCGAGAACGACTCTGGCTTGGTCAGGCAAGCAACAGAACAACACAGGAAGACACAACCGCATCGCCGGCAAGTGCGAAGACAAATCAACACTGAAGATCTACCAGGCTTTTAGTTGAGATAAAATACGCTAATAACTAACTACTCTAGTTATATTTTTGCCCAGGAGTACTTTAGACAAGTGACAAACCTGAAAGGTGACATTTCGCTTGATTGGAACTGTCCCACACAAAAAGAAATATAATCGTAAAGGCGAACCTGTTCCAGGAAAACAATGAAATTGAGAAAGTCAGGCATCTACAGGCCACTTCTCGTGCTGAGAGCCGCGATTTCAGCTCTCGTCATTGCTCCGAGTTTTTCCCTTTTTGTACCGCACTTTAGGTGCAGCCGTTCTCTCAACGCTGCTGCGACCGCGTGAAATGACACCGCCGTTGTTTTCGACAAAGGCCGAGCGCGCGGAGGAGCGAGCGAGATTTTCCAGCGTTCGAACGTAAGGCGCGCACTCCTTCATGGAGGCGGCGTTCCCTTGGCGCGATGCGAGCTCTTGGCCTTGCCTCTGGGCGTGCCCGCACTGAAACACGCGCCACAAGTACGTGCGGAAATTTTCCCTCTATCCATTCTTGCTCGCCTTTTCACCAACGCGTTCGGCAAGCGAACATCGGAACGTGTTTACGTTCTCTCCTCTAGGCTGATCGGTTCCCGACTTCGGCTCAGCCACAGGCGCCACCGAAATCTCAACTAGCTTAGCCCATATTGGCCCATCGTCGGGAGAATCAGCTGGGAGTGACACGGGCATGACGAGCTCTTTAGACATCGGGTAGCTTCGTACAGGCACTACCTCGTCGTCCCTCGCGCTTACGGCGGCAGCCTCTGCACGCGAAGCCCGAAGCGTGTTCCTGTTCTGCTTCCTCACTGCCAGAACTACACTACAACCAGGCTGCTCTGTCTCAAAAGACGGCTCGGCCGCCCCAGACACCTGAATCTCTACGAGCTCGGCTGGCCGTTGCTCGAGGTCAGCTACCTGAGCGGGTGGCAGGACGGAATCGGCTTGCTCAGTGGCGAGATCGTGATGACTCCCAACTGAACCGTGCAAACCGTTCGCTGCCTCGGCTGCAGGCTTTGCCACCACATCGCTCGTTTCTGTGCTACCGTCCGAAGGAACAACCTCCGTTTCGGCGGACTCGTGTTGCGTTTCGGTAGCCTCATCGTTAACGCATTCCTGCGAAACGTTGCTATCTCGCGAAATGTTCACGTTCAAGTCGGTAGCCGTTACCAAGGCCTCCCGCGAATTTGAACTGTCCGAACACTCCGCCGAGATTTCCAAACAAACGCCGACACATTATCGCACTCAGTGGACACGCACTGCCCTCTGCCGCCTCTGCCGACAATCTGAGCTAATGCGCCTTCGTTATCTTTCTCAGCAACCTTGACGCGCTGCTGGGCTGCAACCGTCACCTCCGACTCGCGCTCCCGAGCGTCTGCTACTGGCAGCGCTGGCACGGTGGTGCTTTTCCTCGACAACGAGGTCTTTTTCGAGCAATAGTTCTAACTCAGGCTTCGCTTCTTCCTGCTCGAGTAGAATTTTGTGCTCTAGGTGCCCTGACCACGAGTTGCCGTGTGCGAGACGCAACAAATCCTGGCGATAGACCTGCAGGACAACTAATTGGTCATACTCCACCCCTCTCCGGTCTCGATACTTGCGGTAAAGTATCTCCTCCCTCGCCTGGAACCTTACGTTTTTTTTCGAAACCACTTCAGTTACATTATCCAGTAACTTTTCCAGCGTTGTGATCTTTTCCTTGCTCCGCGCTCAGTGCCGTACTACCGACGTCCAGCAACCGCTCTAAAATTTCCGACGTAGTGCTACAAAAAGCTCTGCCAGAGAATCATCTGTTTCGGCGGGCTGCTGCTGCTGCTCGACACCCGCGATCTGAATCTGCAAGGAGGCCGACTGGCCGCGTTCGGAAGCAACGTCGGCGCTAGTCTCAGCAAGCCTCCCCACCTCCTCTCTTCGCGAATCGTTCCTGCTTTCAACCGCCGTCTTCGCTCCGAGTTCGCGAACCTTCGAGCGCGTCAGCGCGAAACACTATCCCTTCCCCAAAAACGAGTCCCCTTTCGCGCAGCAGCTGATCGGAACCTGTTCGAGAAAGATACGGATACTGTGCCGGAAGGCTGGGAGAGGACAGCGGCCTCGGTTTCGAGCTTTCCGAAGGGATCATCGGTGGTTATCCTGGCGATCGGAAGACACACGCTTTGCGCTTCTACGGCCTGCTTTATCCACGCGCAATCGCCTGTGAATTGGTACGGTTCGACGTAGGACGGGTGGACCACGTCCATTGTTGCTGCGGAATCGCGAAGCACTCGGTACGGTTTGCAGTTAACTGCAAGCTCGCGTACGTAGGGCTCTAAAAGTTGTCTGCTCTCCTCATCCTGGTCTACTATGTGAAAGACAAGCTTGCCATTTTTGCAACTAGCTGCGAAATGCCCTGTCTCGCCTCAATTGTAGCACGCGGACTGCTTGCGCGCTTCGAAAGCCTTTTTTCGGCGCTGTGCCTCTGCGTTTGCGCTCTTTTCGTTTTCCGAGCCCGTTTCATTATTCGCGGATTCGGTCACTTTTGCTCCGCTGTTTTCGTAGGGAGCTCCGCCTTTCGTCCCTAACTTATCAGGCCTCGGCCTTAACTCTTTTTGGCCGTCTTTCGGCCCCTGCGCACCTCGATGTGCGATGAACTCGTCGGCTAGTTGAGCGGCCTTATCCACAGTATTTACCCCTGGCCTATCTTGCACCCAGAGTCTCAGGTTTTCTGGTAGACGGCGGTAAAACTGCTCAAGATCGAAGCACACAACTACCTTGTCGTGCTCTCCGAAAGCCTTTGCCTCTTTGAGCCACTCTTCCATGTTTGCCCTCAGCTTGTAGGCAAACTCAGAGTACGACTCGCCCCTGGCTTTCTCGGCTTCACGGAACTTCTGGCGAAATGCCTCTGCTGACAGCCTGTACTTATGCAGGAGGCTAGACTTGACTTTTTCATAGTCCTCCGCCTCCTCCTTTGGCAAGCGGGCCATCACGTCGGATGCCTCACCTGGCAAAAGCGTAAGCAGCTTTTGCGGCCATGAGTCTCGGCTAAACTGGGCCCTCTCACACGTACGCTCGAAGTTGACAAAAAAAAAGACCGATGTCTTCTCCTCCCTTGTAGGGTCGCATTAGGTCACACATTCGCAGCGTAGGCCGCTCAGTCGCCGCAGACTGCACGCTTGGCGCGCTGCTGTCACTCTCACGCCTAGGTCGAGACGCCTGCTCGCCTTCTATCCTCGCTTTCCTCTTTCCGCTTTCTTTCCTCGCGTTCCTCACGCTGGCGCTCAGCCTCTGCCTCTGCAGCCTGACGTTTAGCCTCTGCCTCGGTGGCCTGATGTTTTGCGGTCTCCCTGCCATTGATCAGCTCAATGCATTCCGACAGCTCCTCATCGTCAGCCCCGACAGCGAGTATAGCCTGTATCAGCTCTGGCTTTCTCAGCGCGTCCGTAACATCCAAGCGCAACTGTTTTGCAAGCTCCAACAACTGCGGTTTTTTCAACGCCTTCAAATTTATGGCTTGTCTAGAAGTACTGCTTTCCCACTGCTCCAAAAAATGTTTTGCGCGAATAACCCACGCGACAAAAACACACGCCCTACCAGCTATCCTCAGAAGCCTGGTAAAACTCAGTGAAGAAAAGTCCCGCACTCACCCTTGACCGCCGTGAATTCTGCGAAGTCCGAAGCCGCCTTGACGTCCGTGGTGTTGGGTCTCGCACCGCTGGCTTCAGGTGTTACGAAGTTGCCATCCGACCGCTGCCAACCAGTTGTTGCGACCGGGCGGGGGCACCCGATCCGAGCTCCGTGGCCTCCGACATACGAGTGGTAGCGTGTATGATGCGAGCGGCCAGCCGCTGTTGCAGCCGTGAAGAAGTCCAGAAGCCGTAGGCTAACGTAACTGTTTACTTCATAGTGAGAGGTGAGACGAAGCCAAAGAACAATGCCCCGACGGGCGAGGTTAGAATACAGGACTCGAGCAGAGCGACAACATCGATTCGCTGCTCTAACATGAAAGGAGTTCAACGCTTGGGCAGCTCTATTTATACCCAAAAGCGGTAACGGTCAAAACGCCAACAAGTGGGAACACGCACAAACGTCACAGACACACGCAACGCTCTTTCCAGTGTTCGTTAGTCGTCGGTAGCCTCCGCGCACGTTGAGTCCGAGAGACGGGAGAGAGGACGACTCCGTTGCGATCGACGGGGTCTCTGTGTCCTTGAAGAGCGTGGAGACGAGCCTCGCAGGGAGCCGCCGAAGTTTTGGAAATGCGCTCAAAGCGAAGCGTCTGACGCGGCTTGTCGCCACTTGTCACCGACATGATTGCGCCTGTTTTCGAAGGCTCACGAGTGGCTTCGCCGCACAGCCGAGGAGTGATGCGGGGAAGTACTGCGGCGCTGACCGATTCGTAACAGCGCCGACGGCCTGATGTGTCTGTCTCGGTTTGTAGTGGTGTTATGCTAGAGGGGAGGGTGAGGCCAAGATATCTGTACCAAGAATTGGTGTCATCCAGAGCCTGTTGCAGGTTGCCCTCTTTGACGTTAAGGTCCTGGAGAACCGACCAGATGGTGATTTTGTCGGCATATGTGATGCTGTAGAGTTTTGGAGTGGCGCCGACTCGCCAGGCAATTGGTATCAAGGCCCCATTAAAAAGCAAAGGAGCCAATAGAGAGCCCTGAGGCACATACCGGCGGGGTTGAAAGGACCCGGAGGGAGATTCATTGAGGAGCTTGGGTAAGGTGTGTTCTTGTTGACAGAAGGAGTTGAAATCATATAGGCGTGAGGGCAAGTGAATAAGATGAAGTACCTTGAAGAGGTCATTGGGGCCGAGGTGATCAAGGGCTTTGTAGACATCCATGACTACCACAGAACGAACAAAGCAAAACTGGTCACCAAAGAGATTGACATCGGAGAGGTGGGTCATACCATCCTCTGTACCAAGGTGGGGACGAAATTCTATTTAGCATGGGTGGTAAAGATGATGCTCGTCAATCCACCATTAGAGGTGTGTGGCGAGCATTTGCTCCGACAACTTCCAAATAGTGGTCGTGAGCGCGATTTGTCGGTGGTGGCAGGTGTCGGTGCTCGGTGTTCCTGGTTTCGCAATAGTAATAACATCAGCTTGAAGCCAGGCCGGAGGATTGTACTGGTGAACCATACTCGATTGTACTCCTCTAGGGGTCCTACCAGCGAAGATTCTTCGAGATCCGTGAAGTATTAGTAGGTAAGTCTGTCAGGGCTGAGAGCACTGCGGTGTGTAGCCGCGGTAATTGCCGCAGTTAAAATGCTATTCCATGTAAATGGCGTGGCATGGAACTGTCAAGGGAAATGGTGATAGTCTAACCTCTTTTGCTGCTTTCGATGCTAGCATACCGGCATCTGTCGGAAGTATATGACGGCTGGGAACGAGTCAAAACAGGGTATAAAGTTGAATCAGCCTCTCACTAATTTGCAATGAGTGGTTGTGAGAGATTTAAGCGGCTTAGTCCGCAGAGTCTCGTGATCCAGAAGATCATTCCATAAAATGAAAAACGCGCCATACGAAACAGAGCCCAGACTGGGACCTTACGAACCTCACATATAAAGACAGCGCTGGTGGGACTGGCGGCGCTCATTGCGACGAGTCATGGAAATCAGCTGATTAAGGCGGCGCTGGCAAGTTCGTGAGCTATGATTGCGACATGAAGCCAAGTAAACTGGCGGCGCTGCGCCCATAGTTTATAGAGGACCAAGCCTCGGTTAGGGCGGCTCTCATGAAACCAGGCCACGGTTTTGTGAAACGTTAAGGGCCTGTTGTAGGGATGATAAGGGGTCTTCCTGACGTTGGTATTTGAGTAACCAACTTCCGGAACTCCCCCACTTCATGATATAACGCTTACGACGTAGGCGACGAGAGGGCGAAGTTGAAAAATCAAAGTGAATATTGTAAAGGTCGCAACCCCGACAGTCCGCCTCCCGCCGCCAAGTAACTGCGAATGCACCAACCCACCAAGATAGGTCTGGTGAACGCGGAGGCATACAGGTGGATGTGGAGCGACGGGTCAACTGAGCCGTGTAATTCGACATAGTGAAGCTAGCATGCTCCATGGTGTTGAGCAGATCTGAACCTCGCACTTTCGCAGGTTGATAACCTCAGGCGGGGCGAAGGATTGAATTTACGGGCGATCATAATGGAGCAACCAGGACGTTGTGGTCAGAGGTAAGAAATCAAACCAAGCCGAACACGCGGGGCATGGCCCCTTTTTGGATACATATTGGTGGTGAGCGCGAACACAGGCGGCCCTGCAAAGCGCGCCTCCGTGACGTCAGCTTAGGGATTCTCGCATTTGTCGTCTGCTTCACACAGGATCGCACTCCCTGCTGTTTCTTTGCGCTCGGTCACCGTCGGATGCTTGTCCGCACCAGAATTTGCGTGTGGGTAACGTTTTATCATAATATTGGCTTAAAATCGCATACACTACCTCATGGTGTCAATTAAAGTATAGTTTTGGATACCGCTACGGGAGAATCATTGCGGGCGCCACCCCATTCCTTGCGAAGCCGATCCTGTGCGGAGCGCGAAGAGTCGGAGCTAGGCGTCAGCTTCTCATGTAAGCATTCGAACAAAAGGAACAGTCAGCTGCTAATAACCGACAACAGCGAAAATGAAAGACCAAAACAAATTCCAGGCCTTCAGGCCTGTCGGCTTTGGCAGCAGGTATCACGATTCCGGGTAATCATAGGTAAGGTAAAACAGTTTTTGCAACCTTGCTGAATGCTCGAACGCGTTTTGTCACATCACTTTACGTTGTCAAGGCATGAAAGTTTGCCGACATGCACTATAGACTGCAAAAACTGTAGGTTGAGTGCCAAATAACCCAGTGTGTATATAGCGCGTGCTGATTCTATACCAGGCATCTAACCAGTATGGAGGTTTATTGAGCAAAACGAGTGACGTCTTCGTTAAATTTATAGTAACACATATATATTTGCTAAGACCTGGAGGGATATTTCGGAACATTTTGCACAACCTTATCTTCCCGATATTCGGATCTGCGATATAGGAAAACTGCACTCAAGAGGAGGACGGGAAAACTTTGTTTAACAATAAAATCGATCTGGTTAGTGGGCCGGGTCATCAGTCCAGGACAAGACAGTAAAAGTAATTTTCTTCAAATCATGGAACACCATCCCGAGTAGAATAGGATTTGTTCTTCGCGCCTGGAAGGGTTGAAAAGCCATAAAAAGCTACTTGGAATTCTTCGGTTTCGAGTCTTGTAATACATGCAGGTAAACTATTTATTACGTTAGTTAGCGAGTATATCATGCCTTCAACACCGTAATCATGTCATCATTGTTCGGGTTGAGAGTCAGTTCGTTATGATAACGATATAATTACGATAGAAATTCGGAGCACAAAAGCCGCTTTCGAGTACTGTGGACCACGTTGTTTAGGGCGCGATCGCGGTGGCGTAGCACAAACCTTCTCATTGTATTTGAATGTGAATAAACAAAGCACGCTGAGGATATGCACCTTCTTGCACGCAGCCGTAATGAAAGCCAAATTGTGAAGAAGGGAATGTATGCCATACAAAATGAAGGAAATATCCACACGACTTTTGTGAAGCTCCCAAACATTCCGAAACCTCCTAATAAGAAGTTGGCGACGGCGCAGAGAAATTAAAGCATTGGGCAGAAAAAAAAGCATTAATCCGATACAAGACAACAATCCGATACAGAAACATTAATCCGATACAAGACAACAACGAAAGAAACACAAGAAAGCACCTTTATTTCCTGCTGTGCGATGAGCTTGTAGAGGCCGCTGCTTGGTACGTAGTATTAGACTGTTGAGTCTCCATAGGAGTATCTCAAAAATACTGCAGGGAAGCCTACGTATTTTGAATACTTATCGAGAAGCTCTGATCGCTGATCCTCGCCAATAAGCAAGAAAGGACGAGTAACACACGATCTTGTGACCGATACTATGAAGAAAGTTGTTCTCTACCTCTTCGTGTGTTGCAAACTTGTGGGGGATACAGCTTCAAATTATTCAGATGCGTCAGAAGCTGGCAAAATAACTGAGTCGCTAGAAATACGCTTTTTAAGGCACTACAGCAACGAAGCGGGCGATTTCTAGCCCAGGCACTGTTGCCCCTCACAAGCGGAGTGTAGCAGACGACAGCGGCGCGAATCCCTAAGCCGACGTCAGAGCCAGGGGGCGCCACTCAAAGATCTCATCGCCAATAGCAGGCCACGGATCACTGCAGGGGGACGCAGCTGAAATTTCACCGCAAGAGTTTCTTGTCATGTTGAGCCCCAGCTGCGGAAGCCAACGGACATCTGGGAAAGGCGGGTGAGGACACATACGCCAGCTTTACCGTGTGGCGTCCGTAATATGTGACGGTGGTCTGTGATAGTTGGAGAGCCGTAATCAGTAATAGAAGGAATATGGGGTACGCCATTCGTTTTTTAAAGCAGTATAGCCCATGCGCGGAGTGAGCCTAGGCGAAGGCGTTCCTTAAGTTCACTCAGGTTTTGAGGCAGGCCCCGGAAGTTCCATTGTAATATTGCGGCGAACTATACATTTAGTTTGTTTATTTGTGTTTTGCTTTTACCGCCCGGCTGCGCCGGTCTGTGTTATCTCTGCGCCAAGGGAAGCGCGTGTTCCATTCTTTCTTTCCGTGCCGCATGTGTTATCTGTCGTGATAGGGAGAGCATTCCGATCTAACGTGAACAGCCCAGAATAATCTTCTTGGATCTACTATGTTCTCGATGTGAATCGACGTTTCGAGAACCACGCGCGCCGAAAGATAAAAAGCCTGCAGTGCGGACGCCGGAGCATTCGATTCGACGACACTCGCCTGTGCAAGTCACTTTGTTGACCGCTGCTTCGCCGCCTCTGTATTCTTTTGAGTTGTTAGGGGAGCACAAGTTCGCTCCAATAAACGTGTTTCTCATTCAAGACAACTGCATCGCTCTTGTCTTCGCGACATCTGGTGGAGGTGCTGGGTACTAAGCCTTTATGCCCTCTACGACATCTCGAAGACGACAAGCCAGTCCAACCAGAGAAAGCCCCCGACTGAGAGGATTGCTACCCGAGTTCGGTCTTCTGCCAGAAGGGCCGAAGAGAAGGAACGCTGCAACCAACACCATGGTGCAAGAAACAACGTTGCCAATCATCCTGCAGCAGCCCCGAGAACCGCCATCGTTCCGGGGAGCCCCCGCTGAAGACCCCGAAGAATGGTTGGAAGAAGTTGGAGCGCGTCCGCATCTTCAACAGGTGGGACGACGAAGAAACTTTCCGGCATGTCTTCTTTTACTTAGAAGATGCTGCTCGAACTTGGTTCGAGAACCATGAGAGCTCTTTGACCGACTGGACTCAATTCAAAAGGGAGTTCCTTAAGACTTTCACTACCGTGGTGAGAAAAGAGCGAGCTCGTTTTTGCTTGAAACTCGAACGCAGCACCCCAACGAAGGAGTCGTGATTTTCGTTGAGGACATGAAGCGACTTTTTCGTCGTGCGGACCCTGAAATGACCGAGGAAAAGAAGCTCAGATTTCTAATGCGAGGAGTGAAGCAAGAGCATTTTGCTTGTCTAGTCCGTAACCCTCCGAAGACAGTGGCGGAATTCGCCTCTGAGGCGGTCGCGATGGAGAAGACGCTAGAAATTCGAACGAGGCAGTACGACCGCCCTGACAACGCGCTGTTCTCGGAGACCATCGGTGCCGCAAATGGAAGCTCCGATACATTGCGAGAGACCATCCGAGAAGTGGTCAAGGAGGAGCTTCGGAAGCTTTTTCCAACGACGCCGCAACCTCAAGTGGCTTCCCTGACCGACGTAATCCGAGAAGAAGTCCAAAACGCACTGGGAACTTCTACGCCGTCGGAAGCACCCCGCGAACCACACGCCATGACCTACTCCGCGGCTGTTCGTCAACCCCGCCCTGCTCCAACCCGTCGTCAAGAGGCCGAGCCATACCGCCGTCCAATGCCGCCCGCCCGACGCCCTGTAGACCAATACCAGACGCCAAGGAAGACCGACGTGTGGCGAACGCCCGATAATCGCCCGCTGTGCTACCTCTGCGGAGAGGCCGACCACATCTACCGTCGCTGTCCCTACAAGAGGCTCGGTTTGCGAGGGTTCTCCGTCGACGCCCCACGCCCCCGATACGGCCAGCGCCCTGCTGAGATCGAAGAATACCTCTCCAACACCAGCCGAGGACCATCCCGCTTCAACCGTTCACCGTCGCCCTACCCGTATCAGTCACCGAACCGCCGCATCACTGCTGACTTCTCACGTAGAAGGTCCCTCAGCCCACGCGGGGGAAACTAAAAGCAGCAACTTCGGGAGGTAAAGTTGCACACGGCGGAAAAATGAAAACCCTCCAACGACGGCAGCGACTCGCTGAAGACCATCATTCACGACATGCCCTCAACCCGACGACCCGACCTAGCCCTAACGAGACTCCTGAACACAATGACAGCTACACGGCGCGACGCGTACCCGACCTGACCGAGACGTCCGTTGAGAAGACGACGACAACGACGATGCACAGTGCCCGACCGTCAACACGTACAAGCAGAGATACGACGCCCCGACAAACCCGGAACTCGAGGAAGACTGCATCTGACGTCAAGGTGTCCATCGACGGCTTTGACGTAGTCGCCCTCGTAGACACGGGAGCTGACTATTCGGTAATGAGCGGACCATTTGCGTCTAAACTGAAGAAGTTATGACCAGATGGGACGGTCCGCACATACGCACAGCAGGAGGCCACCTCGTGACGCCAAGTGGAACGTGCACATCGCGCGTCACCATAGACGGCACAACGTACCCTGCGGCGTTCGTCATTCTGCCTAACTGCTCCCGCGACGTAATTCTTGGAATGGACTTTTTGATGGACAACGGTGCAATAATCGATCTGCAGACCAAGTCAATAACTTTTTCCCCCAATCACTCCATGACGCCGGAACTGAACCCCGAACGACGTGCTGCTGTAAGGATTGCCGATGATCATGTCACCCTGCCACCCCGCGCAAGCTTGATGGTCGCAGTCTACTGTGAAGATGCTGCTCCTGACGTCGACGCTATCGTAGACACTGATCAAAGGGTGCTTCTCGACCGTGGTGTGTCGGTCGCAAGAGGCATTGCGCGCTTCAAGGAACACCAATCCCACATTTTGGTTACGAATTTCACCGAGGAGTACCAGCATTTAAAAAAGGGCCCGGCAATTGCATTCCTCGAAGAAGCGCAAGAAGCAAGTGACGTGATCGCGGTCGCCGACTTTGAACGCACACCCGTAGAAACCTTCAAGCTCCCGCAGCCTTTCGACGTGAATCCGGCGCTACCGCAAGAACAACGGAACAAGGTATTGGCTTTGCTGCGTCGCTATAGCGAATGTTTTTCGTCGAGCGCAAAACTACGTCAGACCCCTCTAGCGAAGCACCGAATAATAACCGAAGATGGAGCCCGACCTACCCGACAGTCACCGTACCGCGTCTCTTCACACGAACGGGAAGCCATCCGGACTCAAGTCGACGACATGCTCAGCGACGACATTATACAGCCATCGAAAAGCCCCTGGGCTGCGCCCGTCGTACTCGTAAAGAAAAAAGACGGCACATTAAGGTTTTGTGTTGACTACCGGGGACTGAACAAAATCACGAAAAAGGACGTGTACCCCCTCCCCCGAATCGACGACGCCCTCGACCACCTCTGCCACGCGAAGTACTTCTCATCGATGGACCTGAAGACAGGCTACTGGCAAATTGAAGTGGACGAGAGAGACCGAGAGAAGACTGCATTTATAACCCCAGACGGCCTATACGAGTTCAAGGTGATGCCGTTTGGGCTGTGCACAGCACCAGCGACGTTTCAAAGAGTCATGGACACTGTGCTAGCTGGCCTTAAGTGGCACACCTGCCTCGTATACCTCGACGACGTAGTGGTATTCGCCCGGACTTTCGACGAACACCTTGCAAGGTTGGAGTCTGTACTCGAGGCCATTCGTACGTCGGGGTTGACGCTGAAGCCTGAAAAGTGCCGTTTCGCATACGGGGAACTCAAGTTCTTGGGCCACGTCGTCAACGCCGCGGGAGTCCTACCTGACCCGGCAAAAACTTCAGCCATTGCGAACTTCCCAAGGCCGAAAGACAAGAAGGGCGTGCGAAGATTTCTCGGGCTGTGCGCAAACTACCGGCGCTTCGTCGCAAACTTCGCACGCATTGCAGAGCCACTCACGCGCTTGACGAAAGATAGCACCCCTTTCAGCTGGGAAAACGACCAAGAAAAAGCATTCTGCGAGCTGCAAAAACGCCTGCAAAGACCGCCCGTGCTCGCTCATTTCGACGAAAATGCCGAAACGGAAATGCACACGGACGCCAGTGATATAGGCTTGGGTGCCGTCCTTGTCCAAAAGCAAAGCGGCTGCGAAAGGGTAATCGCCTATGCCAGCCGTGGTCTGTCGAAGGAGGAGAAAAACTATTCTGCCTCTGAGAAAGAGTGCCTGGCTATTATATGGGCGATTTCAAAATTTCGCCCATACGTGTATGGAAGGCCATTTAAGGTTGTAACAGACCACCATGCGCTGTGTTGGCTCGCCAATTTGAAGGACCCCTCTGGCCGTCTTGGGCGGTGGAGTTCGACGTTACAGTCGTTTATAAATCTGGCAGGAAACACTCCGACGCCGACTGCCTGTCCCGCGCCGACGTCGACCCACCACCACAAGACGCTGATGAAGACAGCGCGTTCTTCGGGATCGTGACGGAGAGCGACCTAGCCGCCCAGCTGCGTGCCGACCCCGACTTACGCGTCATAATCGAGTACCTCGAGGGATGCAACGTTGCCTTCCTAGGACCGTCAAACGCAGCTTACCAGCATTCAGCCTGAGAAACTCCGTCCTCGTGAAGAAGAATTTCAGCCCCGGAACAAGAGCGAATTACCTTCTCGTCATCCCCGCGGACCTTCGTGACGAAATTTTGGAAGCGTGCCACGACGACCCGTCTTCCGGACATCTCGGCACAGCCCGCACTATTGGAAAAATCAAGGCGAGGTACTACTGGCCCGGCCTTACCTCTGACGTCACCCACTACGTCCGGAGCTGCCGTGACTGCCAGCGACGAAAAACACCGCCGACAAGACCCGCCGGACTTCTGCAACCGATCGCCGTCCCATCGAGACCATTTCAGCTGATTGGAATGGACCTTTTAGGCCCGTTTCCTACGTCACGATCACAGAACAAGTGGATTGTCGTAGCGACAGACTACATGACGCGCTACGCAGAGACCGCCGCTCTTCCGGAGGGGACTGCACAAGAAGTGGCAAAGTTCTTTATAAGCCAAGTTGTGCTGCGACATGGAGCCCCGGAAGTCCTAATCACCGACCGCGGAACGGCATTTACTGCGGAGCTGATGCAAGGAGTATATTACGCTACAGCAACACGGATCACCGAAGAACGACGGCGTACCACCCCCAAACGAACGGACTAACAGAACGTCTGAACAAGACAATCGCAGATATGCTGTCAATGTACGTTGACGTTGAACATAAGACTTGGGACGAAGTGCTCCCGTATGTCACGTTTGCGTACAACACGGCTATCCAGGAGACGACGCAGCTGACGCCGTTCGAGCTTGTCTACGGTAGAAGGCCGACTACGATGCTCGACGCCATGCTTCCGCACGTAGAAGACGACGACCTCAACGCCGACGTCCACGGATATCTTCAACGTGCGGAGAAGGCCCGCCAGCTCGCTCGAGTTCGTATAACGGACCAGCAGCTGGTGGATGCGGGCCGCTACAACCTCCGACGCCGAGACGCCGAGTACCAACCAGGGGATCGTGTGTGGGTTTGGACTCCCATCCGACGACGCGGACTCAGTTAGAAACTCCTGCGACGGTATTTCGGACCCTACCAGATTCTACGACGTGTCGGCCAACTTACCTACGAGGTGATCCCCGATGGTGATTCCGGAACATCACGACGACGCACGCGGCCCGAAGTCGTTCACGTGGTTCGCTTAAAACCTTTCTACGGACGATAACGAATTTTATTTTTATTTTCGGACTGTCGCTTATGTTAGCATCGGGTCGATGCACTCTTAGAGGGGGGTAATGCCGCGAACTATACATTGGGTTTGTTTATTTGTGTTTTGCTTTTACCGCCCGGCTGCGCCGGTCTGTGTTATCTCTGCGCCAAGGGAAGCGCGTGTTCCATTCTTTCTTTCTGTGCCGCATGTGTTATCTGTCGTGATAGGGAGAGCATTCCGATCTAACGTGAACAGCCCAGAATAATCTTCTTGGATCTACTATGTTCTCGATGTGAATCGACGTTTCGAGAACCACGCGCGCCGAAAGATAAAAAGCCTGCAGTGCGGACGCCGGAGCATTCGATTCGACGACACTCGCCTGTGCAAGTCACTTTGTTGACCGCTGCTTCGCCGCCTCTGTATTCTTTTGAGTTGTTAGGGGAGCACAAGTTCGCTCCAATAAACGTGTTTCTCATTCAAGACAACTGCATCGCTCTTGTCTTCGCGACAATATAGTGTCAGTAGTGGGTACGGCAGGAAGGGTATTTGGGTTGGCTGGGGTCACAGTGGGGTTGCATTGGGTAAGGAGGTTTGCATGGGAGCCTGCTGAAGGCATTGGCAACAATAGAGTGGCCTCTCCTTGTGAGGCCGAGGGCGAAGGATGCATTTATTGCATATAAATCGCAAGGGCGGTTCAGGGGCACAAAGAGCAGTAACGAGGCATGTACGGCGACTGCTAATATATGTGGCCAGGAGCATGTGATGCCTCTTGCACTGGGTGGCGTCCAAGCACGCGGAAGGCCCACCGCCATTCACGTCCGAGACAACATGACGTTAGACATGAGTACCTCCAAAGACTCTGGTACCTCCTAGGAGGTAGGCTTGTGCCGGCATGTAAACTCCGCGGGAGACGGATATATGAGTGAGGTTGTAGAGCTGATGGACAGCCTATATTGAGGCGACCCACACGACAATCCAGTCAGTGCCGCAGTCATTGTGGCCCTGAGGACACAGACATGATGATAATGTCTGTAGAAGAGCTTTCATAATTATTTGGCGAATGTTGAAATCTGCACAGTTTTGATAGCTATCTGGAAGGAAGCTGGTTGAGCATCTTTAGTACTTGATGCAAAGCCAGCGGAATTCAGGGGGCACGGTCAGAGGGTACGCGTTTTTAGATGCGACGCTGAGAGCATCTCTTGTCGGCGGCCCTGTCCTTTCTGCGTGCATCCGTCGTCGTCGTCGGTGTCCGCACTCTTCTCGGCTCACCCCTCTCCTCTGCGATAGCGAATACTCTCTCGCGAGGGGCATTGGATTTGATTCGATTGGATTGGCTTGGCTTGGCTTAGATTTAGATTGGATTGGATTGGATTGAAGTGGATTGTGTTGCGTCATAGCCACGGCAGACGCACTGGCGCCGGCGCGTGCCCAGGTGAGAGCGAACACTCTCTCTCAACATCTGCGGGTGTGCGGCCCAGCGCGCTCTCACTCCGCCGGTGGGCGGCGCTGCGCGTGGTGCTGCGCATGTGCAGTGCTCGCTCTCTCCGGGGTCTCCTCTCCTTCGGGCGCGCTGCGCATATAACCGGTGTACCGCTCTCCGGCGGCCTTTCGGTCGACGGTTGCTCTCCGTTTGCGCTTGAACCCCCCTCAGCGTCGCATCACACCAGGGTTCCCGCGAGGGGAGGTGGGCGTAATTTTTTGTTGGAAGGTTCTTCGGGGCAGTTGCGCCCCCAGGCTGGTGTTGCACTTAATTGAAAGGCTGGGTGCAGAGGCGTTTGTGTGGATGTCCAGTAGACTCACCGGTGACACGTTTGGGCATTTCTGAAACAGGAGGGTTGGTGCTAGAATCTCTGTGGAAGCTGTCATGGCTATGGGACGGCAGAGACGGAAGCGTTTGTAGAGCATGGTCGGACACCAAGCGCCCAGCCGAATCCATTCGATCTAGCGGGGGCTGCTGAAGGAGCGCCTGCTTGCAGCATCCAAGGCCTAACCGCTGCTTTGAAGGATGCCGTTTGAATGCTTGCCCGCCGGGACATTCTTGGGGTGGTTAGTAGGCCGTGATGGCGCGAGAAACTGAAGGGCATTAGTAGGCACTACGGAAACCAACTGGGTACGTAGAAGCAGATAAAAATCGCTTCAAAGAACGTAGCAGTGGTCAAGACACTTCATGGAGGCGCCGCTTCATCTTCTTCTTCCAGCGGAGGTTTCCTTTCTTCTTCAAAGCTTAAAACTCCTAAGTTTTATTGTAAAAACTCCGCTTCCCAAAGGGGTGTGAGAACGTGAGCAGGACCTGCAAATCTACCCTCTGATTGGATGCAACGACATAAAAACAACAACCAATGTTATGTGTGTGCACAAATAATTATGCCACCCAACAAGCTCTCTCTCTCCCTCTCTTGTCTCTCTTGTCAGTACTCAAATATTTTTTGGAACACAGGTTTTGCCAAATACAAACCACAGAAAGCAGCCGAGAAACTGTCATCGCTCAACAATTAAACCTCTGCCGGTCCGTCATAACTGCCGTTCGTGAAAGGAACCTCAATAAATTTTCATTGTTAGCACACTCTTGTATTCCGAAAACCCCGTACGAGTCGCGACAAAGAACGACCGTTAGTTGCTGACGCATTACCTCCGCGAAGGCGACACGCTCCGACGTGGAACGAACTGAATGCACACCGTAAAGCTTTGGGAGGTAGAAATGCTGCATACCGCGCCGCACGTTGCCCCATACACAATTTCCGACCACACATGTGACCAAACAGCTCTGGCGTATCTGCCGAGGGAATCTTACTACCGTGATCCTTTCAATAATTTCACGCGAATTATCCCACTGCGAGTCAAAATTTCGTTGCTCATGCTCCGGAAAAGGAACGCTGTTGACAGTACCTAGTCCAAGGATATCTCGGCCACAGTCATATTTCCGTCCAATTCGTGTATAGTGCACGACATCCCGGCACTCACAGAAAAACTATGAAAATTAGAAAGCGTTCAAGAGGGCTGCCGATCGCACGCTTTAGCCTCTGCGTCATCCCCACCAGCATAAAAAATTACAACATTACAAACGACTTAAAAACAGCCATAAAGAGCGGGACACGAGCTTGAATATGTTGTGCGTCCGAACGTAACACGACCACTTTAGTAGATCCAATCATCGGTAGCCCTATTACTATTCCGGTTCTTCTTTCGATCAAATCGCGATCCTCTACAGAGAATACGTAATCACGCCGGGTAAAAGGCTCGAGGGAAGTTCCTGCACGACCGGCTCCTCACTGCCGTGCATTAGACGGCGGCCTGTGCAACCTCTGGTGGCGGATTTTTGAATCATTTGTTGTGTAATAGAAATATCGGCGCTGCTTGTTGTACTGGTCAGAGGATGAAGAAAGAGCGGAGCTGGGGATCGACCTAGCTGCTTCAGATTTTGCTAAGTTTTTTAAGGTTTTGCTAGGCTTTGCTTAGTTTTGATAGATTTTTTGATATTGCTAGGCTAGGCTAAGTACTAGGCTAAACAAATAAATAAAATTAAAAAAACTGCACTATCGGGGATTCGAAATTGTGACTTGCGAAATAGCAAAACTAATGGTCCAGACCTCCTGCCACACGTCAGGGATTACAAGGCGCAAATAAAAGGTATATAATTTATAGCCAGTTTACATTTTCATATATTTTTAGCATTTCAAGCAGCGTAGATGACTATTTCTAGCATAGCCCTTGTGAAGTAAGTGTCCCCTCAATTTCTGCAATATCTCATGTCTAGCAACTGCATTTCTTAGACGGAAAAGCGTTCGCACATGTGTGGTCGTGCTGCTGACCACTGCGCTACCTCACCCAGCGCAAAACGTGCTGCCCTAACCCTGGTTTTACGCTGTGCGATACAGGTTTCGGTTGACTTTAATTCCTTAGTACCTAGGTTAACATCGCTGAATCTTCTCCCGTCTACAAATGGCCTCATATTTTTGTACTAGCGTACAAGTCAGTGGAGCATCGTTGTGTGGAGCGACGTGGACTTAGAGCTTGATACAGTCCACGAACAAATAAACTAAAGGCGCATGAGTCCTGGTACAAACGTGTCCTGGCTTAATTTTAAATCAGCGAAATAAATGCGCGACCCGGCGGCCACCGGCCGACTAAACTCTCGGCTCACTGATTCTGTCGGAAGGACGGCAAGACGTGCAGTAGCCCATTCAACCAAGCCATCTTTTTTTGAAATCATACAAAAAGTCGTATAAAATAGGCGAGGATGCAGAGTAGAGGACATCATTTTCCAGTTGATTTTTCTACTGAATAAAGTCGCGGAAACGCAGCGAGAGTGGTCGAAGCATTGCCTAGAGACTCAAGACTGCAGTTTGTGATAGTAACCCCGAAATGTTTACAAATCACTTCAGTGTGCCTTTTACGGTTAGTAGTTTTTTTGTCGACACCGAGCCAGATTATGCATATGGTTTATGTTAGCATCTTTAATTTTAAGGGGATATGAAGGTCAATTGTAAGTTTGGTTCATTTTGAAGGTTGCCTCGCTAGAACAACATTAACTTTAACGTAAACTTCGCTCAAATAAACTGTACAATTAGGAAAACATGGAATGGCCATGCGACCCACTAGCTCATTTCCAGCACCAGAACCTGTGACGTATTATGGGTACCGGTTTGATTCGCCGAGGCCGGGCTCAAGCCAACGCATGTTATAAGGCGGGGCTTATAAGCTTGCGGAACGAGCTATTTGCGCTTACATTTAATATATATTCTCTTTATAGCACTACGAATAACGGGCTAGAACTGGAACTGTACGTAAATATAGCAGTACCAGTGCGTACTGCTGATTGTACAGCTCGCACCACGCTTGTTATAGCTGCACAGGAGTCCGATGTCTCGGGGTTGCCTTACACGACACTGGCCAATTGGTGTATGCGACATTGTCTTACATCATCTTGTTTGTCGAGCATGCCCAATGTTTAGGAAACGATTACTATTAACCAGAGCAAGAAGAAGCCAGGTGAAAATGCAATCACAGACACAGCGAGCGTGAACAGCGGTTCTGAGCGGCATTCTCCGGCTATCTAGCAGGACTGACGGTAAGATAGGCGTTTCCAAGTTCTCTGCAGACTAACCTGCGTACTAACATTCGCTTAATCGCCTGTCCTGGATACGACAGTGCAGACATTCACAAAACGCACTATTTAGAAAGAGAAATAAAATTTTGGCTTGAATTGTTTTATTTCCCTAAATAAAACATAGTTTGGTGCCGAGGAAACGCTGGGGGAACTATAAAACACCAATTTTTTGTGTGAAACAAATTTGTATTTTGTCAGCATGGCCCCTTTAAAAAGTCGGCAGGTTTCTACATGTCTCTCAGAATGCAGTGCGTTAGCACGCACTATAGAACCTGCGGAAACCGGCTTCACAAACTCCAGGTCTGTAGCGCGAACTCGGCGCCTGTGCTCCCCACTACAGGCGCGAATGCACGTGAACTTATAGGGAAGCACAGCGTGAACTAATTGAGCAAATGTCGAGCTTCCAAGCGAAGCGAGAGAACCAAAGCGAGTTTCGGCTATTTCGGGTGGTGCGGGTATAGCGGCTACCTTGTAGGCATAGTACTGCGTAGTGAAGAAATCAAGCCCAAGAATACGCTTCAGAATCCGATAGACACGCTAGGCCAGCAGGTCTGGTCTTTCCATAAGTCCATAACATAATAGAGTTTCTTAATTAATATATTAGAGAAGAAACTGCACCCAGGAATATATTGTCTTCGTGGGAGTTATGAGAAGACCCCTGCTTCTGGCGTGGGCTTGGCATGACTATTGGATTCTTAACCGGTTTTTGGGTGTGGCTTTGTCTACTAGGCAATAACACGTCTACGAGATACTGTAGTAGCCGTGAGCCTTGGTAACTGCGTGTTCGGTGGAAGAGCAGGCAGTGTGTGATTGTATGTGACTTTTGTCATGCCGGAGTCGAACGAACGTATGACTGATAGGGTAATGTCCCTCCGCGAAAGTTGTAGCTGACGAAAAAAAAAAAAAGAAACCAAGCGTACTTTGGCTAAGACAAGATACGACAGATACGGGTGCCTGTGTCCGTCCTATGTTGTCTTCGTCCACGACTGTTTAAGGGCACGTCTTTTTTTATGTTTGAACCAACTTGTTCAGGAACAAGTTTTGTTAAGCTGTAGTTGACGGTCGGTGCGCCGGTTCACCACGAAGCCCACGTTTTCATGGACACGTTCAAAAACATTTCCAAGCTCTCCAAACAACTGAACATTTGAAATAATGGTAAAATAATAAAATAAGAGTCTGTAATGAGTTTCCCCCTCAATATCACCATTGTTGTTAACTACCAGCTTGACCTGCAGAATAGTAGGCCAAACCGGAAAAAATACGTTTTACCTCCTCTTCCCTTAGCTTGAAAACAGCCTGTTTTATTTTCCACTTCTCTAATAACACAGAATTCTTTCCGTTTTTTGTGGCACTGTGTTTTATTGTACGGCCACTAAAGCCTTTAGGTACAAGCCAATCACGGAACTAAGGCGAGCGCATGGCATAATGGCGGTCCATGACGACACAGACGGCCTTGATATGAGCCGCTTAGACGCTAGCCCCAGATTGCTCTCTAGTGTACATAGTAAGAAACCCTGTGGTGTAGCCATGTTTTAGGCAGGCGGCGTGGCCTACCCATTTCGAAGTACGTGCGACCGGTGTTTACCGCTTGTGCTGATAACCTCAGTGTAGCGCGTTGCGCGCATGCTCTACTGCGAAGAACCCAGCCAATCCTTCCCTTTACCTCTAACTCCTGTTTTTTTTTATTCGCGGGTGCTCTATAGGTTGCGCCAAAAGAGTTTCATTTGTGCACGGGACCGCGGAATTTTTCTTTCGCCTAACCAAATAAAGCTGCCCTTTAAAGTTCCTATTGACAGCGATGGGTTCCAGGGTGCGTACCTCAAAAATGAAACACAGAGAAAAGGACGGCGATGTCCCAGGAAATGCCTGGGCACGCGCAGACTCAAGTGCGGAAGCGGGGTGGGGAGGGGGAAAGGAGGGGGCGCCAGCTTTTGGATACCGCTCTCATCGCAGAGTTCTTCACCAGTTCGGCCACAGGCGCTCCTCTCTTCTTGCGGCAGAGCAGTCACCAGCGGTCACTATGTTCTGTGTGGTGCACGACACCTTGAGGCCTTGAACTGGACACATACCGGGGTTCAACTGACGATGACGAGAGCTTAGGGGTCGTTGTAGTGTTCTTTATTTTTCAGTTCTAAGCTTGTCTTCGTTGTTAGGTAGATCACATTTGAAGTGCTTTGTAAGAACTCTCGGCAATGTGACCTATCCACAGTGTTTATATTGTCACGCAAATCCCACCTGCAACTAGAGTGTCGTGTATGCGCAGCTTTTGTCGAAATTTTCTTACCCTCGACAGAAGTTGCTCGGCCATACATAAATAGAGGCAAAAGCGTAAAGCTGTGTGGCGCAAAGAATGTATGAAAGTAAGAGGGGGAAGTGTTCTCGCCGGCTTTCTGCCATAAACAGTTTAGTCTCACTGGAGAAGTCACCTTGTGTTTTGAAATTTCGCGGACCTTTTGGCTCAGTCTAGAACGTTTTCATAAACACTGTAGGTCAGTGTTCACCTTTGCATAGGTCAGGGCCAAAATCCCCACACTATACGAAACAAATTCCAGATATCAATCAGCAAAAGATTCGACTTTGATTAATTCCTCTACGTTGGCGGGGAGCTACAAGTCAGGCCACGCTATATTGAAAAAAAAAAAAAACGCTTGATCGCTTACGTCGCCCTAATAAAGCGGAAGCACATGGAGCCTTTGCACACAGGACAGCAAACTTCAAAGCGACGACAAAGCAGGGATTGAGACAAAAAGAAACCAACGCATCTATTCGCAAGCACGACCCCCAGCCAAAACAGGTAAAAATGGCCTGCACTTTTGCATATCACAAAAAAAAAAACCCGGAACGTATTCACACAGAACAGTTCATGGTTTTTATTAAGCCTTGCCCCGAGAGGGCGTTTCTTTGTATTTTCAATATGTTGCCGGAAATGTCGTTTTTCTCTTCAGGGGGATTGCTAGGACGGCGGCTTTCGCAAATATAGGTGTTATCGAGCTGTCGGTGGGCTTTTTAAAACTTCTCTTCGCTTGCTGTGTTTCGCAGAGCCAGATAAAGCAAAAACAAAAGGCGTTAAGCGGGAAGGGAATGTATCAAAGGTCTTTAGGTCACGTACTGGGCCTCGGATAATGAGACACGTGACTCGTAGCACGTTCCACGTTGCCCTCTTTTCGCGCTTCCGCCCATAACCAAGCCTACATCACCGTGTCCTTTTGTGGCGCGGATAATCTACAGCTCTCCGGAGGCACGCTCTCTAGGCGCGTCATTTTTCGCCCCGGTGATCTGATACCCGGATAAAGAGAAAAAAGAATGAGAAGAAAACGGTCGGCGGAAAGAGGACATTTACCAAGGTGCTTTTTAGCATACGTGGTGCGGTAATGATTACTGTGCTAAACCTGTTCTGATGAGAAAGTTATGAGATGATATTGAAACGCAAGATAAGTTGATTAAGGAGAAAAGGAAATGATAACAAGCGCAGAACTTTATCGGATTGAATTGATAAATTAAACGCATATATCTGATTCCGAAAACAGGTAATTTATTCGTAGCAGGCGGTAGTCTGCTGCAATGTTCGGGTGTGCCAGTTTAAGAGTGAGTATAACGCATATTGAGTAAAACGCAAGGTGTGTAATTTGCGGACACACCTGTATTCACCGGATTAGGTATTGTTTGTTAAAAACCATTGGTAAGTGTTACTAGTGTAGGAGCAAAGACCGGTGTGATATGGATACATGAACGAGACGGGGAAAGAAAGAAGAATTCCCTAAAGACAGATTTTAGCCTTCTACTACAAAACAATATGCCGACACTTCTAAGCACTCAATCGCGTGCCGCGTGCGTAGAATAAAATTCATCAACCACTCATTTACCGGCAACAGGGCAGACGCAAAGCTTCTAGTGTGGGGACACAGAGAGATATGGTCGTTGGAGCAAAGGGTCTTTCTTATTTATTTATTTACTTAATACAAACTGCAGACCACAGTTGTGGTCCCGGCAGGACGAGTATTTGAATATTACAATATTACAAAAAGAGCAAAAGGGACAAAATGGAAACGGCGGACATCACATTGCCAATACCAAGACACAAACAGCAACAACCACTGCAAAATACAGGGTTATAGAGAACCAAATGAGTATGGCTCAGTAATGGAATTCCACTCAGCCACGGTACCTGCAAAACACGAAAACTTGTAAGTATCAGCATGCGCTTGGTATGGTGCTAGCTATCTAGTGTGGTGGTGCCGCGGGTGTCTTGTAGTGAGGGCGGATATATACAGGGAGGGTTCGATGGCCAATTCGTGGTTATTAAGCGAGCAGAGGAAATGGAGACGAAGTTTCTGTCTTATTAACTGAGGCTTGGGAATGTTATTGACAATCATTATTTCAGAGGGGGAATCTGTGACACGAAAGTTTGAAAAACTGAACCTAACAGCTTTCCTCTGAATTTTTTTCCAATTTGTCGATGTTTATTTTGGTGTACGGGTCTCTTACTTCAGCAGAATACTCAAGGTTTGGTCTAACCTATGAATGGTAGCAAAGTAGTTTAATACTTGGATGCGAATTACGAAGTTTGTCTCAAGAAACGCAGTTTTTGAAAAGCGGAGGAGCAGGTGTCGTCGATGTGCATGGTCCAGTAAACATTATGAGTAAACGTTACGCCTCAATATTTGAAGCTGTTGACTTGGTTCACAGCACGCGATCCCAGAGTGTATTTAAATTCGAATGGAGATTTTTTTACGCATTATGAGGAGGGGAACGGCGTTCTCTGCGTTGACAACCATACCCCATTCCTTGCAACAACTGTAAATATTGTCCAGGTTTGTGATGTTCTATTTGATCTTGCATGCTTGAAATTTCACGAATATATAATCTGCAAACAGCCGGATATGACTTGTAGGGGTAACTACAGCCATGATATCGTTGATGTATAAAAGAAAAACCTCGGCAGCACGCGGCAGTCCGCTCGGCAATGGATCGGGGTCAAGAGGTACCGATGTGAGGAGCACTTGCCGTCCGCGTTGCTTCAGGAAGTCTCGCTGGTCGTCGGAGTCCTGGAGTGGACGGGCGGTAGTGAACCCGTGTTCCAGTGGCGGCGAGCGGGACTTGCGAAAGCGTCAGCGGCCTGATTGCCGAAGCCGCCCACGTATTCGGGAACCCGGGTCACATGTACGTCCACATTGTTTTGTACGGAAAGTGCATAGCAACTGCTCTTAATTTGATGAGTTAGGCAGCCGTACCGTTGAATCTGGTGTAGTTTTTTGATGTCCTGAAGGGAACCTGTGCAAATGGTGAGACGCTTCCCTGTGGGAAAGGCGCCTTGAGACTTGTTGCGATAAAGTCCAGGGCCATATGAATAGCGCGCAACTGCAGTTTACAAGACGTGGGCACTCCTGATCATTGTACTGGAGCACCAGGCCACAGCGCACGTCACATTGAGGGTGGTAGAAAGCAATACCTGCGCGGTGGGTGGTAGAATCCCAGGAGGCTCTGTGAAAATGGCCCCAGGATCGGCATCGGCACGGGCAGCCTGAGCGGTTCGCTGGAAAGCGTGGGACGCTTTGGTAATCTTTGGGGTAGTAGGATTGAGCCGGCAGACGTGCTCATCCTCCGATGGTGGAATCTTTGGTTGAATGTTTGGCAAGTAGGTATGGTGCACGGGGGAGTCCAGCAATAGTAAACGTTGACAAGAAAGAGTTCATGTGCGGCGCCTTGAGTAATTACGGCTCCACTCTTAGATAGTCGCAGCTATTGCAGGAAGCCGAGAGAAACGATGAGCTCCACTCACTACGCGCGTGCCGAGGAAGCCCGTAATACACGCATGAATGCTCGGTGGAACACTCCGGTTTTTTTGTTGAGCCTGAGTGAGGTCAAATACAAGGCTCCGTAGCAGGCGCGGGAAGTTAAAAGTGCTACTGTTAACATGCGGGCGACCTTCGTTCCGTGTAAGCGCGAGCTCTTTAAGACCATGCGCGGCACCCCCGCTCTCGTAAAACGGCACGCCCAAGATGCGAAACTGGCGAGTAGGTGATCTAATGATTAGCTGATCTCCGAGCTTCAGACTCACTTTGTCTCTTTCTTCTGTAACCCTCCCTAGGAGATGTACTGAGTTTTTCTCAGCCGATGGGGTGCATGCCAGCTGTGGAAGGTAAGCGAACACTAAAGCATCCAGGGCAGTTTAAACGGCCAGTTACTGCTTGTTCTTTTGTGGCCATGCTGCACTGGGTTAGTCCAGATGGTAAAATCATCGGCGTACATAGTAAACTGAATGCCCGTAGCGTGGTCGTGAAGGCAATTTGCAAGCCCTCTGATGACTAGGTTGAATTGGGTTGGTGAGAGGATTGCCCCTTGGGGCACTCCTACCCTCTTTGTGCAGTGACGTGGTTGGCCATGCCCGCTACATATTTCGAATGTGTGGTCATGCAAGAACGTTTTTATCATGTTGACGATTCGTGTGCCGGGACGAGCTTCTTCCAGTGCTTGAATGATGGCATGGTGAGAGACTGTATCAAAACGTTAAACAAAACATCCCCCTCGCGAGGGGCACGGTAAGGTGGGTTACGTTAATGTTGTTGCAGTTGTTGCTGTTGGTTGTTTTTAAAGCGTGGCGCTTCCAGGCTGGACACTTTGTGCGTGCAAGTGGTCTTCTATTTTTCCTTTTCTCTGGCACGGAGTGCGTGCGCTTGTAAAGGCGTTCTTCGCGCCGCTTTTGAGGCATTTTATCTGGTTAGAAAGAAATTGACAGCGAGAGCGAACGCCGAGAACCGCCCCATCACGGCACGACCGCGCCACGACCACGTCACGACTACGTCACGATCACGCCACAACTGTTGTTGCTCCCGCGCCAAACTACGACGCATGCGCGCCCCACCTGTTGCTCAACGCGATCCGAGCACGCAGAGAACACGCGAGGAGAAGCGGAGAGCAGGCGAGGAGGAGTGGGGGAGAGGACGCGCCTGGAACAGCTGTTGCGGACAACGAGGCACGCCAACGCCGGGTGACATCGTGAGTTAAAGAAATGCTCTGCATTTAAAAGCAACGGCCCCAGAACACTACCTTGGGGCACTCCGGATGGGACGGGAAGACAGCTCGAGGCATGACCATCAATCAAAACATACTGCTATCTATTCATCAAGTACCTGGACACCCATGCTACAAAAATTTCTGGAAGATTTATAGTTTTTAACTTTTTAAATATTTGGTCATTTGGAAATTTGTCAACTGCTTTGCTAAGGTCAAGAAAAATTATGTGACCTGAACCTTATTCTCAAAAGCCTTCGCAAACTCGTGTGTGACGGTGACCAGTTGAGTCACAGTCGAATAGCGTTTCCTAAAACCATGTTGGAAGGTTGTTAGAATCGAGTGTCTTTTAAGGAATTCAATAATACGGTTGGATATGATATGTTCAATTAATTTTCAGCATGTGTAAGTTAAAGATATAGGATGGTAGTTATCCACAATTAATCGATCCCCTTTTTTAAAGATAGGGATGACTATAGCCATCCTCCAGTCACGTGGTATTGTTGCAGTTAACAAAGATACTTGGAATAGGACAAGAAATTTGGCAATGCATTCGGCATAGCGCCGAAGAAACACATTAGGAAGGTCATCAGGACCACAGTGTTTTTTTTTCTTTCAAGTTTACAAGCATTGAGACCAAACCCGAATACGAAATGAAATTTGCTTCACACGGTTCAAACAAAAAAGTTTCAGGCACACATATTGCTGAACTTGCAAACACCCTCGAAAATAAATGTTGAAGTGATTTACGATGTCACTGCGATTTGTAACCGTGCGCCCTTTGACAGAAATCGACATCGCTGCACTGGCTTTTTGTTATCGGATAGATAGCTCCAGAACTTGGTTGGGTCACTTTTAATAAAATTTGGCATTAATGCTTTAAATTAATTGCCTTTGGATTGTTGCACTTCACTTGGAAGGTTTTTGTAGCTTTTAGATCGCATTTCGGTGGGCGTGGCTCTTTTTTTTTGTTTAATTTTCCGCTTTAGATGGACGATACTGCGCGTCATCCAAGGTGTGCGTTTATTCGTTTTTTTACGTTTGTTCGGTAGAAAGTTGGAGATACAGTAGCGGCATATTTCTAAAAAGCGATCCCAAAGAGCACAAGCGTCATTGACATCATCGCTGAAATCAAGTAAAGCCGCTTCTATATCTTCAATCACGCAAGCATCGGTTGCTCTAGAATAATCTTTAAAAGTTTGAACGAATGGTTTTTTACAACAAACTGATTTCAGAAGCGGAATAGATACGCTGACAAGGCTATGATCAGATAACCCTTGTTCTACGAATACAGTATTGTCAGAAAAGTCGCGATTTACAAACACCTAGTCTAAAATAGAGCTCGACTGTCCTTGTACACGGGTAGGTTGTTTAACTATAAGAATTAGGTCGTGTGTGAGCATGATGTTGGAAATAGTATTCTCATTTTAGATGCAAAGCATCTTTTGCTCGGGGCTATGTCCGTTGTCCGTTGTCCATTGTAGGTTGTCTGTTGGCGTCCGCACCTCTCCTCATAATGCCCCTCTCCACGCCAGCTGTGCGATAATGCGCTTCTCACTCCGTCCTCCTCTCCACGCCAGCTGGGCGATAGCGCGCTATTTCCTCCGTCCTCCTCTCCACGCCAGCGCTTTATATAACCGCGTGCACGCACCGCTGCCTCAGTTGCTTTGTCGGATGAGCCTCGCTCCGGCGTCTGATGAGTACCGACAGTCCTGCTAGCGGATTGGCTGACACAAGTTTAGCCAGCATCAGCCAAGCAGTTAACAGAGCCGTTTGTCAGAGGGGAACCCTGAGGTGATGCGAAGCATCGTGGAGTTTCCAACAACGTTCACGTGATCTGGGTAACCATAGCAAGTGAAAATAAAGGAAACTCAGCAATGCTTCGCATCACCTCAGGGTTCCCCTCGGGAAAATGGTGTAATTTTCTTGCTACGCTGTGTACAAGTTTGCAATCGTTCCCAGTCGATGATGGGCAAATTGAAATCACCTTTAAAAATGTTTTTTTATTAAGATACAGGGAGATATGTACCTGCAACTTGATTACATAATCTGGAGCCGAATGTGTAGGCCTGTAGAATGCGTTCAAAATAAATATATGGCCCCAAGACATAATCCGTAGGCATAAACATTCAAGATTGCTTATATTTGCTAGAATCTTAGCCTGTAATGGAGGCTTAACTAGGACGGATACACCCCCCCCCCCTCTGGTTGCCCTGTCCTTGCGAAACACGTTGTAATGAGGCGGGAAAACTTTATCATCCCCAATTTCACCTCTTAACCAAGTTTCAATTATTACTATTATGTGCGAATCATGTCGCAATAATTGAATTTACAGTAAATCTATCTTATTAATGATAGTGCGTGAATTTATATTCAGTAGCCTTAGGTGTTTTACTTTTACAACATTTTGTAATGTTGAGCAAGACGATGTGATCCTCGCCATGGGTGATTGGGCGAAGCGCACAGTTGAATCATTGACATGCATTTCAATTAGCTCAGCAATTGCCCTTGGTCTCGCGTATTTGGGTGGTTTGACTGCGCGATTCCGTTTTTTTTACTGGATATTTGTCGTTTTTGTCACCATCAGAGACCTAGGCGTTCTTGTTTCTGTATAATCTATAAAAAATGAGCGAAGTTTTGTCTCCGTTATCGCTGTTTTCCTTGGAACTTTGCCAGAGCTTCCTTCTCAACTCTCCCAGTCTTTTTGAAAAAGCCTCGCCTATCGAGTAATTTGTGCATTTAATTTGATTCCTTTTTTCAAAATCGCAACTTTGTCCCTTGAATCTGGCAGCCTAGAAATTACTGGCCCTACTTTTTCGGGTGATGGCCTTCCCAGCATACGAATGCGCTCTATTCTAGTGGGATCCAAAGCAAGAATGCCTTTGACTCGAGGTCATCTAGCCTGTTCTCAAAGGTGTGAATTGTAGTAGCCATGCAAGGAATCTGTTCCTAGCATGAGGAGACTTTGATTTCAAGTACTGTTAAGGCATCAAGTTTCCTTTCAATATCTCTGGGCCACTTTTCGTTGATTTCCTTAGTATCATTAGCGATTTCGTTGAGTTGTTTTGCTATTTTCGCCAGGTCGGGACCAGGGTTGGTCTCAATATCCCCTCCTAGCAACAGTATCTTCCGGAACAACGAAGCAGTGTCATATAGCAAGCAACAAATCTCTGAACAGAAAAGGCCTGGGCACGGCAGCACCATAAAAACCGGTCGCTAGAGCAAAAGCACTTTCCATAATGCTTTCTCACGTGTAAGATAAACAAGAACGGGTTAGCAGTGATCCGCATGTTCCTGATGCCACCTTGCCCAGTGATCGTGCCGTTGGCAGGGTTTCCTTTTATAGCCGAGTAGACGGGAGTCGTCCACCACAGATTCATCGCGTCTCGCTCTGCGCGCGCAGTTGACCAGCGATGGAGCAGCAGGGTCCACGACGGCACTCCCAAATGGTACGGCACGAGGCAGTCGGTCCTATCCTGGTCAAGCGCCGTGGGACCGGCACTGCTCTTGCCACGAAGCGTGGCGTTGACGTTATGCAGGAGGCCAAATACCTGTATAATAAGCAGGAACGGGTTAGCAGAGGTCCGCTTGTTCGTGGTGCACCGTGCTCAGCGCAAGAGTTTGCTGTGAGAACTGGAAATAATAAAAATAAAAATGTTAATAGTAAGATGAGTTTCTGATTAGAGATTTGGGAGCGGGATCCGAGCGCTGCTGTCGCTTACAGTGCAGGTCAGCCGGTCTAGCCGCTTGATAAGCGCGACGTTGCCTTTCTACCTCGGCGATCGTAGACCTAACTTCGCAATGGCTGGCCGTCGTCATTCGGCTCACGCTTTTGCTCGCCGAGGTCCTTCAGCAGCCCACCGCTTTACCACCGTCTGGTTTTGCAATTGCGGCAACTCAGGTTCACCTCGCCGAACAAACACGCACACGTTCACACGCCCACTCCCGTTATTTATTTATTTCAAGTACCTACATCGCCCATTGGGCATTGTTGTGGGGGGGGGGGGGGGGGGGGGGGTTACAGTAGAAAATAGAATACAAACAGCAAAATTGTAACCGAACTAAAATCGTGCATAACATTAAACATGAGAAATCTAAACACTTGCAGTTCATAATTGTATTAACGGTACAAAACACAAGATTATACAACGAAAGCAGTAATTATACATCTCAAAAATCAACAACCACGAGAAGTACAAAGGCAACGTTAAATATATGGGCTATTTCAGCAACTCAAAATGCTGCTTCAATGGCTGTTAGGAAATTAGAATCAGAGAATATTTGTATTTTTAGCGCATTCCAGTCGCTAATTGAGTTTGGAAAAAAAGACCATTTAATGACATTCAATCGACAGGTATATTCTCTAATTTTATATAAGTGATATTTCCGTTCGGACATATAACTAGGCGTCTTTAAATGCTGCTCTTTATTTATTCCAGTCTTACCATGATATATATTATAAAGAAATTTAGGTCTTTGAACTTTCCGTCGTCCACAAAGGGGTTTCCATCCCAGGGCCTGAAGAATTCCAGAAGACCTTATTCTGAAATCGTATTACCTGGTACAAACCTGGCAGCCCTTTTTGCCCCCTGTCCAACTTTTCTTTCAATGCATTCGTGAAAGGGTCCCAAGAAAACACAACCATACTCTAGAATTGGGCGCACATTTGTAATATACAGGGTTTCCCTTGAGTGTTTTGCGGCGCGTCGCTGAAATTTTTTGTAAAAAATGAATTAGGCGCGAAGCCTTGGCTGTGAATAAATCTACGTGACTGGTCCAATCTAGTGTTGCCGTGAATGTTACGGCCAAGATACTTTACTTGATTTACTTTTTGTACTACGCAGGAATTTAAATAATAAGACCTGGATACTACCTTTTTTTGTTAGTAAATTGCACATGAAAACATTTAGTTAGGTTTAAACTCATTTGCCACTGAGCACACCAAGACACAATCTTATCGAGGTCAGACTGCAGTACTGTGGTGTCATCAACACACTTCACTGGGCCATACAAAACTACAATCACAGCAATAAAGCCTCACTGTACATTTCAAAACCCAGTGGAAAATCATTGATAAAAATAAAAAAAAAGAAGCGGCCCCAGAACCGACCCCTCTGGCACCCCGGACAGTACATCAGCTGTTGATGAAGACACACCATTTATCACAACACATTGCTTACGACCGCTGAGATAATCCTTAATCCAGTCTATGAGGGTTTTAGGAATACCAAAAAACGACAACTTATGCAGCAAAAGACTGTGGGGGACGACATCAAAAGCATTTTTGAAGTCCAATTGAATGGCCCTGGTCGAATGATGAAGCTATGTCATGTAACGAATTCGGTTAGCTGTGTAACACAAGAACGAGACCTGCGCGAAAGCCATGTTGAGACGGAGTTAAAAATTATTATCTTGAAGGTGTTTCATAAGGCAAGAATAAATTATGGTGCTCCAGTGTCTTGCAACAAACGGGGGTTAGCGATAACCGGTCTATAGTTAGATACTTTATCACGGTCGCCGGATTTGTTGCAAAGGCGTGACATTGGCTAACTTCCACTCTTGCGGCAATTTTCCACACCTTATCGATACATCATACACTGCGGCTAGAAATGGAGCTATTGATCAGCATAACGTTTAAGGATGTGGTTTGAAATACCGTCGGGACCATGCGCAGACTGGGGATTCAGCTTATTCAAAAGGTTTCTTATACCTGATACAGTAATTATGATATCATTCAATGGTGGTAACGACCTGAGTGTCGTAACGAGAGATATCGGGGCTTGGCGGAGAAAAAAACGGATTGAAAATACGCATTGAAGCATTCTGCTCTACTCATATCATCTTTAGGAAGTTCGTCATGTGCATGATAAAGGGAATTCCACTGATGTCTTTTTGTTACTTTTAACATAACGCCATACTTCCTTTGGATTTGTTTTGATTTTGCTATTAAGCGACGATACATATTCGCGCTTCGCCAGCTTAATCTGCGTCTTCAGGCTAGAGCATAATGCTTTAACCTTTCTAAATAAATCAGCACTTCGCGTGCGACAATAATCTTTGTACACACTAGCCTTCCGTTTATTTGACGCACGTATATCTTTAGTAATCCAAGGTTTATCACCACGACGATTGGCAGTTACAATTTTCGATGGGACAAACGTTTACCAGAGACAACAGTTGTTCTTTAAAACAACCCCTACAATATTTCAATGTCATTGGACTGACAGCATTGGATAACATCGAAAGTATGTATCAAAGTTCAGGATTGATGGCATCAAGCCTGCCTCTATCGTATGCGAAAACTTTTCGTGAACAAGGTCTACTGATTTCTATCTTTTTTCCACTCTATGGTAGCCGCAACAACATCGTGATCACTTATGCCTGGAGTTTGAGCAACCGAGCTTCATTAAAGTATTACGATTCATAAAAAGCAGGTCCAGGACGCTATCACCTTGGCCGAACCGAGTCGTGTTGGAAAGTTAAACAAACTGGAAAAGGTCATAAACTCTGGTAACTCGCAAAAAAGCAGAATGAAGTTTTGACCGACTATTTTCAACCGAACGAAAATTGCACCATTCAACATTAGGCATGTTAAAATCACCTACAAGCATAATTGGTTCGGAGAAGGGAAGAGCCAAAAGGTTTTAGACAAACTAACCAAAGGTAACACATTAGAGTTACCAGGAGGCCGATAAAATGACCCCAAAACTAAACCGTTCCCTTGAGAAAACGTTATTCTACACCAAACAGATTCGGAGTGGTTGTCTGCGCTCTGTATTGGTACGGTTGGTATGCCGTCTCGAATCAGAATGAACACACCCCCACCGTGCCGTATTACGGTCGTTGCGGTAGGCTGTGTAACCTGTTGGAAAAACTTCATTATCTGAAATATGTTCATCTAGCCAAGATTCAGTTCCAAAAACAACATCGGGTTGCGAAATTCGAATCAGGGTATCAAACTCGTTAACCTTATTCTTTACGCTTCGGCAATTGACAACAATAAAAATTCCCCGCATTTCCCGAGGGGCAGAATGTGAAAGTGCGATGCAGGAGTTGAATTTGCGCGGTTCGGTAATGTTCCGCGAAAGAGAGATCACAACACACACACAACTACAAAAGAAAGAAAGATGCATTATTCACAGACACCTATTTGTGTTGTCGTTGTACTTGATTGCTAGAGCGGATCTCAGCTTGAAATTCGTGTCAGTACTCCTTTAAGCGGGTGCATTAGCCCTTCTCACGCCCGATTCCTGGCCAATCCCCCAGTGGGTATGTGCCATGCACAACACCTATTTGTGTTGTCGGTCGTACTTGATTGCTAGAGCGGATCTCAGCTTTGAAATTTCGTGTCAGTACTCCTTTAAGCGTGTGCATTAGCCCTTCTCACGCCCGATTCCTGGCCAATCCCCCACGTGGATATGTGCCATGCACAGACACCTATTTGTGTTGTCGTATACTTGATTGCTAGAGCGGATCTCAGCTTTGAAATTTCGTGTCAGTTCTCGTTTAAGCGGGTGCATTAGCCCTTCTCACGCCCGATTCCTGGCCAATCCCCCACGTGGGTATGTGCTATGTCAGCGGCCAGGCAGCTCGCGCCCATCTCCCCCCATTGCCAAGGAAGACGAGGAGATTCCTGGCCAATCTCCCACGTGGGTATGTGCCATCTCCCCCCGTTGCCAAGGAAGACGAGGAGCGCGCGCACCCGCAGCTGTTGCTATGTGGACGGACGGCGGTCAACGGAATTCAGGGTCGCTTATAAAGTGCATTCGCACTTAATAACTGATAGGGTCTCGGGAAGTCCCTTCTTGCGCGGCGCTGTAGCGCCCATCAACCGCTATTGAGCGCATACTTTCACTGAGTCACTTGCACTGTCGTACACGAACGATTTACTTCCGATTTTGGCCTCCATTCTGCCCCTGCTGTATTTGATGGTAACCTTCACGTCAGTTTGCTTCCCGTATTCCAGTAACTTTTGCCTTTGCTGGTGAGCGATTTTGGAATAACCCTCACCAATAGAAAAATCCGTTCCCTTTAGCTTTGAAGCATCAGATATAACTCTTTGTTTGTCCTTGAAAAACACAAATTTCAGAATAACTGGCCGAGGTTTCTCACCCCCGACCTTGCCGATTCGGTGGGCATGCTCAATTGCGGAGGAGGACACTGTTACACGTGACTTTTCTGCACACAAATCGATCACTTTCTTTTCCGATTCATCCCACGTTTCCTTACCCCCATCAGACAGACCAAAAAACAAAAGATTGTTTCTACGCGACCGGTTTTCTATATCATCCTGAATCAATAAAGCGTTTCTCATGCTGTCAACAAGCTGGCTGTGTTGAGTGGATAGCTCTGTTTTGTCCTCGCTTGATGATGCAGTAGGCAAATCTCCTTCCAACCTTTCGAGTTTGCAATCGAGGGTTTGAAGTTTTTCCTTCAGTTCTTGCTGCCCGGTCTCTAATTTCTCGAGTTGTTTCATAAGCTTGTCCTGTGCCTCGCGTATCTGCGGTAAACAACGCAGAGCCTTTACAAGTTCTTGCTCTAGTTCCTCGTTTATTCGGCCCGGGTTTTCCTCCACATCACCTGACAAAAGCAGCATTGCCCTCACCGCAGGCAGAGCCATAAACTCACCAATGTTAGACACAGCACAAACCAACATTCGCACAAAGGTCCCGGGGGGCTCCGGTACCGACCTTCGATACCGACGTACCGTACTATCAGGGATGCCCGCACCTTGAAAGACCGGACCACGCCCGGCCTACCCAACAAGCAGCAGCTTGACACTGGCTGCTGAGAAGCGCGCACAGAACGTGTGAACCAACCTTTCTCTTCTCTAGAGGGAGGGAGCTGACTGTCTGGGAGTATGGCGTGATCTGGCGCGCCACTCCTTGAAGCAGCTGCCAGGTGCGGGTGAAGGAGGATAGGAGAAGGGTGAGAAAGGGGACGGTTTTGGTGTAGGTGACTACAACTACGGCAACGAGTCACCCAACTCCACTTTCGCTTAAAAAGGCTAACGGAATACGCTTCGCGAACACTTCTCTGGAATACCCTGTACCTCCCAGCCTAATTGCCACGTTCCCAATGTTTAGTAGGGCAAAAAAATGGAATTGTTTTAAGCTCCTGCTGCATAATAGAAATGCTAAAATTGAAGCTGTAGTTTCAGACGTTGGGCAGCATGTCGATATTACAACTTACCGCAATTGACTTCCCTATGGTCCGCCGTTTCGCAGGTTTGGTAGGACAAAATTAGTAGAATACGTTTAGCCACTTGCACTGTCAACCTTTGTATTAAAAAAATATAATACATCACAGAGCTCAAAATATCCAGCCGGATTTAGCTTCCAAAGTATAATTGAATTAGTGTTCCTAAACATAAAGCAGACGAGCCTTGCGTGGCACTCATCTGCTAATATTGGCAGCTGCTTGGCAATCTTATCTGCTAATATTGGCAGCTCATCAGCTATTATCTTATTGATAATAGCTGTTCTCCGTATTAGAGAGTTACCTCCCTAATGTATTAGGGAATACATTAATTTTCTCAGTATTGTATTAGGGATGACGTCGTGGCATATTCATTCGTCTTGTACAAGGTAGTCCTTGCCTTACATCTGTGGCGGCGGTGCCGTACAGTCGCAGTTGTTTCAGGGATGCGGTTCGTAGTCCATCGCAGGTCGCTTCAGCCTCTCCGACGGCGAACCTGTCGGTTCTCCCTTCAACCGCGTCTCGGCTGCTCAGTCCTGGCTTTTCGTCTTGGTGGGCTTTTTCGCGTCCCAATAGTTCTTGCCAATGGTTCGGGCCCGATTGGCTGGCATACCACTCGCTGTTTCCACACCTCTCTGGGGATGCATTGCCGTGGTGACGAAGTTTCATAGCTGCCGCCATTGGAGACGGTGAGAGTACACTGCCGCGTACACCACACACCAATAAAAATTCGAAGAACTATTGTCGCGTGCAAGGTAGCGCGCTCATGTTAGGTTGAGTGATGACTAAAGTAGCGTGTTAGGCAGGCTGTTTTCGATTGAAAAATGAACGAACATGAAGAGATGCTAAAATAAGGACAACGACACGAAACGCCGCATTTGATCTTCCCCACTTTCGTGCCGCAGTAGACGCTGTTATTCCATGTTTCAATACAGTCAGAAGTCCGTGAGGTGGTGCGTACGGTCTTGAATGCAACATGGCCAGTGGTGCGAGTGTGTCATCATATCATTACCATATTTGTTTCTCCTAACTTCCTGTTTTCGTTTCCTACGGCTGACAGGCTTGCCTAATATCTTGGTTGTTAGAAGTATTGCTAGAAGTATTGCTGGAAGGTATTGCTAGAAAGTGTCTTTAGAAGGTCTCTCAATTGAGACTTCTGTAATATGCTGAAATTACACGTTTAAACTGCCTCTTAAAATTATGCTGTCTATTCGAGCATTGATCGATCGGTATTTATCCATTCAGAAGCCGGCCATTTTGCGTCGCATGGCCGCCTAATTTTGGAGCTAAGTAGTTTTCTAATGCTCCTCGTAGCAATACCCCAGACTCAGTATGGCCCCATGCCACATAAAAATATACCCAGAAATGTGAGGTCTCTGCGTTGACCGGGCATCTCTTTCGCGTTTATGAATAATTAACATAATCAGCCGGCCTGTCGGTTGTTTGATCGGGCAGTCTGTTGATGGGTCTATGAGCCAAAAAGTAAAACAAGAACAAAACATACGCCCTCCGGTAGCGTCCAAGCACAAAGGGAAACTGATGCTTCCTATAAAGAAAAATAAAATACTCCTATAATGCACATGCCTGTTCGTAACACTCGTGGAAGCACATAGAAACTCACACGTTTTGAAGTGATATTAACGTTGCAAAGAGAGATCAGTGTTGCGGCTTCGTCAGTCCGTTTGGCAAGGCTAGGTTTACAATACATAAGGAGTGCTTAGGTGCCCCGGAGGTAATATGGAGTGTGTTGTCGATGGCTTGCTGGCAATCGAGTAGACATTTCAAATGTATTTGTGTTTTGCGTTTTTTTCTGTGAGGGCAAGCCGGTGTTGGCCTCGAATGTTGTATTCAGTATAGAAGGCGGGGTGGATATTGGGGATAGCAGCGAGTCTGGCTGTAAGTTAAAGGGGACGCTATTGAGCGGTAACTGGGAAATTGCTGATACCTAGAGGCTGATTGTTGCGGGTGTTGGGAAGGGGCAAACTGCATAAGCCACAGACAAAGTGAAGCTTTTCAATTTGTCTGAAAGGCTTGGAAGAAAATTCCACTCAACGTGAAGCTGGGCGAAGTGCGCATCCACGATTTTCTAGTTTTTCCCTTGTGCTATTGCTGTGGGAGCTTGTGTTTATCTTCTGTTTATTTGTGTTAAAGCGAAGCTTTTGTGTTCTCACTGATGGCGTTTGTAACACAAACCGCCGAAATAAAAAAAATACGCTTCCGGTGGCCGGAATCAAACCCTCGTCCCTCGCGCTATGAACCCGGCATCTATCCATTTGCTCCCCTTCGAAAGAGATACTGTTTCCAACATGGTATTTATTGCACTGCATGTCAATGTGGGACATGATAGTTACAACACATATTTACACTATGTACACATAGAGACTAGTTTGATTACGAGTTAAAAACCAAACTAAATACAATGAACAATTGTGTATACTTGGTTTAAAACAAGGGGCAACAGTGAACAACTAATAAGGAGGGGATTCCAGTCAGGGCGAAAGTCATGTTGGTCATAGACGTGTGTAAGATTAATGGTCATTTGGCAGAGGTGTGATTTAAAAAAAACCATAGGGTCAGAGTGCCTATCCAGCATTCGAGTTTTCTATAAACAATGCAGAGCGATTAGAAAAAAACAATAAAAAATTACACCACCTTCACGTAGGGAACCTTGAGTAGTATGCGTGGTTTCGACTGAAGTTCCCATTAGTTTCACTGCGTCGTTTCCGTTGACGTTCAGCTTCGCATGCCTTCGTTGTATCAGAAGCTTCTTGACGTTGTTTGAATGAGTGAAGGACTTAAGGCGCGTTCGTAGCGCATGCGCCCGTCTCGGTTTGTAGCGCAGTGGGAAGAGTGTGACGTACCTCCCGTTGCGGCCAGAGAGTCATGGGATCGAAACCGGTCGCCGCCTAACTATTTCTTTTATAGTGGACTGCGCTGACGTCAGCCCACGCGCTGACAGGGCTGAAGAGACGTGCATGCGCAGTAGAGTGCGGACGGCGGACAAAGGCAACGACAACGAGAGAGGGATGGACACAGCCACGAGCATGAGATGCTTCGCATCTAAAATAATCAAATGGCACATCACCGTCTGCGTGTGATACAAGATACCGTATACCATGGGGAGTCATTCAAAGTCCTTCTTAAGAGTTCTTTAGAGAACGTCCCAAAATAGTATGGCATCCTTACAGTATATAAAACCGTGCTCATAGCTTCCGGTACATAGCACAGGCGACATTTCACGGTAGACAAAAGTTCTGGTTGTGCAGCCACTTCTCATAGGCAAAGTATGGAAAAATTAGACGAGAACCAAGGAATCCGTCACGGGAATCCTTCGCGTTCAAACATCGTGCTCGCTTGATGGGGTGTATGATTCGAAAAATTAGACGACAACCAGGAAATCCGTCACGAGGAAGCTTCGCGTTCACCACCGTCCTCCTTTGACGGAGGGCATGATTTTTTGCTTCCCTTTGCTGCAGTATTGCTTTCTTTTTCTGCGTTTTGGTTTATTCCTGTGTGTGCTTTATTTTTCGGCGTCTGCCTTGACTTTTCTGCCGTTTTACTTGAGCCTCCTGAACTTCAAACGCAAGATTCGCTTTCGTTTGCTTGCTTGGAGATTTGCCTCTCTTTGTTGATACTTCCCGTTGTCGCACAGACGAATCGGATTTCCGGCATCGCTGTCGTTCGAAAGCAAGCGCCCACTTTCTCTCTAACCGTGCCAACTGTTCGTTGTCCATTGAGGGAAAACAGGCTCTTTGTTTGCAGAGACTTTTGCGAGAGGCGGTTGCGCCTGTCTCGACTAGTTTTGTTATCAGCCTGGGTGGGTGGCAATCGAATTTTGACTTGTTTTGGTATCAGCCTGGATTTGTGACGTCCAATGACATTGTGCGGACGACATTCCGGGCCTCTAAAGAGCTCTGCATTTATAAAAGTAGCGCACCGCCCTTGGTGGTTTTGAAAGACTGCAAACTGCAGTACGGTCTCGTTTCCATCCCGCTGAGGGCGAGGATAATGTCGGGTAAGTTTTGCTAAGGTTTCGATTGCGTGATCGATTAGTAGGAACAGAAGACCTGACTATATGAGAGGAAGGGAAGTTAAACGTGGCAGGGGAATTTGCTAAATTAATTATTCTGGGGTGGACCATGTCCTCCTAAATCTTCACTGGCTGGATTTACGAGAAAGGGTAGGGGTTCTCGATAGTTTATGGGTCCGTAGGCGATTTGAAGACTTGAGACAAGTGCATAAGTTCCCCCTCGCTGGCCCCACCTCCATTCTTTGTGGCGGCAACGTCTGGTTATTAATTGTTTTCTTTTTGTATATCATGTACAAACATTTGCAGTCAATCATGCTTCTGTATATCGTTTCCCACAGCGGCTCAATAAATTTAGCGTTACTATCCTCTGTGCGTATCCGTCCCCTTTTTCGTTTTTATTCCTTTTAGCGGAATTGTGTTTTGGACTGTAGTCGATGCAAAAAGAGCCATTGGAGGAAGCATAGGGCAATTAAGCTTAATTGAGTTCTGGAGAGTGCTTAAAATCTATGTATGATCTGTGTTATACAAACGACCCTTAATCCGCGCTTTGAAAGACTAGCTTTTCGGCAGGCAAGAGAAACGTATAAGTTTAGAACTCACGTGAAGCAGCTTCAAAATGTATCCTTCGGTGAGGCCCCATGGGAACGATGTTATAACCCACTCACTGCAGAAGCAATAAGGATGAGACAAAACTGGTGCCGAGACGTGCTCACTTTTAACAATAAATTACTGCCGCCCTCATACCGCAGCACAGAATAAACGGACCCAATAATTTCGCCTTCACCACTGACTGTGAAAGAGGCCATTTCATGTTATGAACTTCTTGTTAAAAATACTTGAAAGATCCTTATGATTTCGGCTTCTGTAAATTAAGGTTGCTAACTGCAGGTTGCATGCACTTTCACGCATAGTCAGGTGCAATCCAGGCTTTCTTGATGCCTGCAAAATCGATAGATAGAAGTTTTCAATGCATACTACAATTCCATACCCGACAGCTTTTACCCGTGAAAGGTGCGTTTAATTCGCGCGCAACGAATTCATTTGGTTTTCTCTTCCACGCGCAGTCACGTTGTTAGCTTTAGCCGCCTTCTGCCTGCCTCTCGAAGTCGTGCAACTGCATACGAATGGGCCCCTTAAAATTTTTAATTTTGTAAATGAAATATAGCGGAATGCCTAGTGGGATGCTAGTGGCCAATTAATGCGTACTCGCGGGAAAACGTTTCTTATTTGAGCTTTTTACTCCGTGTTCTCACTGAGCGCCTAATTCTGATTAGTACCGTGCGTGCGACCAAGGAATATTAGAACTCTCCGTCCTCCTGCTGTTTCAATTGAAAGTAAGTGCCGATCTCCGTACGTAACTTTATTTCGAGGTGGTCAATTATCGCATGCTCATGTTTTCAACCAACATTACATTAATTTTCTTTTTGGTGCCGTTCTTACCTACCGTGCTCAGCCACGTTTGCAGTCGTCCTTTGATTAGAATAGAAAGTGTTTGCTTAAGGATATTGTGATAGTGAGTAATACTTGGCTGCGTACACATATAAAAGTTACGGCAATAATCCCGCCAGCCTACAAAATTATTCGGAACAACCGCGAGGCTCGCGGAGGCGGTGTGGCAATCAACTATAAACATGGATTGCAACCAGCCGTAATGAGGGACTGCCGGGGCACAGAAAGTGCATAGTGGGAACTAATGCCGGGTGAAATAACGTACGTTGTTGACGCAGTTTGTAGACTACCAAAAGCTCCTGCTGCTTTTCTGGAAGCCACACAAGAATATATTTTCAACAACGTCCCCGCACACGTACGCGTAATCCAAGAGGAGCATTTAACATGGCCGAAATATGTTGGGATACATTGAAAACAACTTCCGTAGATGTCAAGCACAGCGAGTTATTGTTGGATATCGCTTTAATAATGACTTCACTCAAACCCTAAATGAAACCACCAAAATTGGTGCAACAACGGATGCATTCTTGGACTTGGCATTTGTGAACAACAAAAATGAGCACCTAGATTTATTTTGTCGAGATGTAGGCGCCCGCACTCGGTTAGCGACATGCTAGCCCAACTTAACCTACCTTGCCTTTTAGGCCCAAGGAAAAGAGGCAAATTAAAATTTCTTTTTATGTTGAAAAATAATTCCTCGAACCTGGACAATCGTGCGTATTTAAAACCTTGGAACGCTCACACCGTCAGAAGTAGTCTGGGGGGCCAGTTTCACGCAATAAATGCCAGGATAGACAGTTTGAAATACTTGTTCCAACCGAGAACAATAGAAGACTGGAATGCACTTTCACAGGCTGCAATTGCTTGAGCCACAGTTAGTCAGTTTCAGTCGCCTTTACTCTTTTATTTCTCATTTCAAAGAGATTCTTAGCTGTTGTGTTCTTTTCTTTTGGCGGTAGAGTTTCCGTGGTCGTGTTCTTGCATTTCCTTTTTTTCCCAGTGTTCCCAACATATCTAAGCACGACGCATTCCGTAACCTTCTTCATGCTCACTTTTTTGACAATAATGTACCAATCTATTATAACTGTTTTATGTAAACTTTGTGTTTTGCATTTTTGTGCATCAAGTGTCTGTTTAACCATGCCTGCTTATCTTGAATGTGCGGTATGTTAGTCTTGGTTCGCGGAAGATATAGCTCTCATTATCTTTGTATTTTGCGTTTCTCTAGATATGTATTTACGGCCAATTTCTTGTATGGTGTTTTGTTGGACTCTGGTTCTTTCTAGTGCCTTTTTGAAAACATTGTTAATTTCGCACTTTCTTATGTACCCCCCTTACTCAATGCCCTGTCGGGGCCTGTGGGGTACTTTGAATAAATAAATAAATAAATATCTCACGAAATAGTTTCTTGGCATTCCCCTGGCGAACACTTGCAGCTTCTTTGCCGCTTTGCGTTAACACAGATTGTACAAAGCAGTTTCTTCGCACTCTTTTGTTGAGCATTTGTTGCTTGTCTGCATTTGTCGGTATAGTTTCGACACTGTGTGGAAATTTTGTCGGTGGCTAAATTTTGGACTTTGTTTTGCATATCTGGACTAGCGGGAACAAAACGGCTTCCTCGTAGTGGCGTAGACAAAAAGGTCTTGCACAGTGCTCATGGTCCCTCAAGTTACAGGATCTCTCAGACGACACAGCGGAATGGCAGAGTAGGGCTCACACAGTCAGACCGCGCAGCGGCGTCGAGCGTGAGGTCAAAGGTATTGCTGGAGGTCTGCACCAGTGCCCAAGCACCACGTTTTTCTCTATTCAACGAACGTAACGCCTATAGCCCTTGGTCATTCGCCATTCTAGGTCAAGACGAATCATCTTCTACGAGGACAGTATTAAGATGCGCAGACACAAACGCCCTTTCTACTGTCGACAAGGGATGATTACTCCGGCACTTATGTGACTTACGTATGCCTACCGCGGGAGACGTCTCAAACTACCAAGGAACATTGCTTTTTGTCTTTGCCAATTAATCATTACAGTGCTGGTCTTTGTGCGTTTATTGGCGCTCGATTTTTTTTCTTTCCTGTATTGCTTTGCACATGCCAATATTATGTAAACAGCGTCAAATACTTTATTTGTTTGATCGGAAGTGCTGTAACGGCGTTGCAAACAGGCATCTGCTCTTTTATGTCCAATAGGCATCTGAGACATTGAGCTGCAGAGACGAAGGAAGGCTCGATCCTGGCAACGGCGCCCGTTTTTCAAATGCAGGAGAAAAACGAGAAAGCCCGTCTGTTGCCAATTTGGCTCATTAAACATCTCAAAGTAGCCCACTATGGCACGTCTCTAAGCCAATGTGCAGCTTCCACCCGAAAAGTACAACATTTGAAAAAAAAATTACTCTAGTACGCATACTGATTAACAGGTTCAACGCTGCCTCGCCATATCACTTTTTTCTCTCTTCGTGATATGGGTGGTTCCGCCAAGGTTTATATCCATATGGTTTATTACGCGCATGTGTATTTTCTTCATTCGAAAAATTCTCCTCCTCAAATAGCCGTTTCCGGCGAGGTACATTTGGTCATATGCTCATGCAATTTCAATGCAGGGTACTTAAACCCAATGAGTGGCCGTTCCCTTTTGCCGACAAGGTCACAGCGGCCCGAAGTTGGCGACCCAGTGCAGGACCTCAGCCCCTTTTAATTTTTACTGATTTTATAAGGTATCTTTACAATCGCAGTGCACAACGGTATACTGGTCTTCTGTGTAGCCTACGACGTAGTTACGTTACCGTTTCTGCTTCAAAAAGGTGGCCACTAGCACTTCAAACTGCGGAGGGTTGCAGGCGTTGCTTCTTTACTGCTGCTGAAATGCCACCCTTGCTGAGAAGCCTTTCCAACATTCTGAATTAACGGAAAATGTTTAAGGTACGTTTACAATCGCATGTTTATTTGTTGACGGGCAGATCATATTGCTTGGCGGGGAAAGCAAGAAAATACATTGAAAACCTTTTCGGTAAACTCAAGAGCCGTGAGGAGGTGGCGCTATGAAGGATGCGCGTCGGGGCTGCTCTTACACGGTCACCCACACCTGGCCCCCGGATCGACGGGCTCCGTTTGGCCGGACATGTCCATTTTGCACCATGTTGGCATCGACCGCAGACATTCACCATCTTCTGTGGGCTTGCCGTGGCCTCCAATGCTCCCGACAGCAAGTACTACATAGTGTGGGACTCAACCCAGGCCGGCCTCCCCACTACGGACGCTGGCTCTTTGGGCCGTATCACCGGAGCCTTTTAGACTTTCTCAGTAAAAACTTCCGGTTTACGTACATTTAAACACACTCGCCTCCACCGTTTCATGCTGCAGTGCAAACTTTGGCAATAAAAAAAAGAGGAAGTATTGCGGGGCGGTTACTTTTTTGATAATGTTTTTGATGGGACTTTCTGATGATGGTGATGATGGTTGCTGTTTATTGGCGCAAGGCCAAGGAGGGCAGAGAGCGACAGAGAAGAAGTTATTTAATGAAGGGGAGTGATTAGGACAAAAAGGTAGATATGAAAACGTGTAAACCGGACATAGTAAAATGAATTAAAGGTAATGGTGATGGCTGGTGTATAGGGCCAGATTTGATTATGCCTGATAGGAACTCAGATTTGAAAACTTATCGCTGGACAAATACATAAACACGCGTTTCACGGAAACCATGGCATCGTCCACCCAGAAAAAACGATGGGTGTAGCGGGATATGTTGTCTGTAGAGCTCTCTGAATGTTTGTGTCATGTTGTGTCGAGTGCCTTGCATGGAATGAGTATGTGAACTATGGATAGGGCCTCTCCACAACTGCCACGCAAAGGTCATAAAGACCCTGTAAGCAGATACGAGCGTGTGACATATGTGTGCCCTGTCTGTAGCCTAGCAAGTGCAACTTCTGTGTATCTGCTCGTGTGTCAATGGTGTATGCTCCCAAGAATGGCATTATTACGTGTATTTGTTGCCTGTATTTTCACTCCAGCGCGTTTGCCATGTTTTGCAAAGCTGGTGTCTGATGTGTGGCTTCACGTCGGTGTAGGGTAATGTTGTTATGTCTACAGTATTCAAGAGTGTAGCAGCAGCAGCCATATGATCTGCGGTTTTGTTCCCGGCTATTCCACAATGGCCAGTAACCCAATATATTGTTATCTCGAGACTTGAGGCGTAAGCCAACATAAGGGACTTAAACAGCACGGTCATTGATAAAGTGCAGAATAAGCTGCTGTCCATACTTAGACATCGCTTCCCTCACGAGTATCACCGTCTTGACTCTGGACCACGGTACTTGCAAGTGCTGCCTGAGCTAAAGGCTAGGCGCGATACAGCTGACCTTTTATTTCTTTTTAAGCTCATACATGGATAAATTAGCAGTGCGCAACTGCTTTCGGAGCTCCAGCTAAGAGTGCCTATTAAAACCACAAGAAAATGTCATCCTTTTCGTACTCTCAGCTCCTGTAACCGACATTGCCCGCTGTTCCGGATGCAGAGCACGTGTAACTTCTACTCTGCAGACGTAGATATTTTTAATAGCTCCCTCAATCAGTTCAGTTCAGACACTTCCAGAATTCTCATTCGCTAATATGCTCCCTCTTATTCTCTTACATGGAACTATATGAAATATTTCTTTGCTCAGTCATACTGAATGGATCTTGTTCTAGTTATAGTAACTTCTTTTACCTGCTTGCCTTACTGTATAGAGAGTATGCTGTTCATATGACTCTTTTGTTGTTTTCCATTTTATGGATTGCTGTTATAAGGTTACTCGATTATCTGTAGTGTGCAGATGTTCTGTTTCATCGGTACGATGTAATTACCAATTCTGTTGTATCCTGTCAGTTTTGTTTGTGTTCATTGCATGTAGTGGATACGCTATCTACGTTTTGTAGTGGTTTGTACGGTATACTTTGTAATATACATTCTAAAAGTTATTTTAAAGCAAAGCTTTCTACCTCTACCCCCAAGGGTTCTTTCGCGACCGTTGGTGTCACCAGAAAACTCCAGCGAACAAATAAAAGAATTTACTGGCACCGCCGGGAACCGAACCTGGAACTAACAGCCTAACAAAGCGAGAGCCCGTTGTCTTACCGATTCAGCTACGAGCCCACGCGAACACGGGAAGACAAATGGTGTACTCACCAAGCACATCTACGGGTTTACCCCCTGCCTTCTCGTTGAATGCCACGTGAAAGCGTCACACGACCACTCACGCCCGTCTAGCGGCCCTGTGCGCACCTTGCTCATGTGCTAAGAGTTACAAAAATTAAAGGAAGCTCACACCAATCCAAGGAATCTCACTATTAGTCCGCCAATGTGCTAAAGCCTGTGGCCTCCAGTGTTCACGTAAAAAATCGCAGCTCCTTGTCGTCCGCCCTCACGCCAAATCAAGGAATACATTCAAATACTCCTTCATGACCAGGCCATTACTCCAAACCCCAGCATCAAGATCCTGGGCCTACATTTCCAGGCCAAAACCAAGAGTGACGTCTCCTTGCAGCGCCTCAAAAACAGCATTAATGTAATCATACACATGATCAGGCGAGTTGTCACCAAGAAGCTAAAAGAATCCCGTACCTTTCGGTTAATTGAAGCTTTTCTCCTCTCGAGAGCTCCTTACGACAAACCCCTATATTCTTCTCGACGAGGAAGACATAGAGATGCTTTATATAATGATTAGAAAGGCGGTTGAGGAGGCCATTGGTCTTCTCATGAGTGCGTCCACACTGAGGCTGCTTAGCACGGGCTCCACAACACAGTGGAAGAGCTGATAGAAGGCTATCTTTCTAACCAGAAGGTCCGACTCAGAACTGCGGTAGGTAACCGCATGCTTCGCCAGATTGGCTGGGCAGCCCAGAATGTCGCTCTGCTTGACGTACTGCCAGACTCTTGGCGACTAAAACTACAGATGCTCCCTTTGCTTAGAAATATGAACCCCTCACATGACGAGCGTCAACGAAAAGCACGGTCTCAAGCGCTAAACACCACCCTCGGTGGGGCTCATGCAGTTATCTACACAGACTTCTCCTAACTTCGAGGGCAGTAACACGCCATCACCGTGGATACCTCTAGAACCAACCTCCTTGCGTTTACCTCGCTTAGGACCCAACAAATGACGGCAGCAGAAGAGGCAGCCATCACCTTGGCTCTCACTCAACCAGGGGTTTGGAGGGTAGTCACCGATTCCCAGCAAGCCTACTGGAATTACCAGTCGGGTTGGGTGTCCTGACCTGCACTGTGCGTGCTAAAAAACCACTCCCCAAACGGTTCCATTCAGCTCATCTGGACACCGCCTCACGCTTCAATGGAGGGCAACAAATACGCCCACCCAACAAGCCTGCGCTTTTACCTCCCGTGCTATGGAGCTGCACAAGGACAGTCACCCGCTTGTCACGTCCAGGGAGATAATCCAGCATTATCGCCTTCTGAGACAGACCGTACCTTCGCCTACCCTGACCTTTCCAGAGAACAGTAAACTACCCTACGGCTCATACAATCCGGGCTCCTTCCCACAGCCTACGCGTCTACACGTAATGCATCCGAATCGCTACGACGCTGAATGTAAACTTTTCTCAGAAGTAGGAATACTCCGCCCCGTAATCTGGGTGTGCGACTTTAGCCCTGAGCACCCTCCTCTCTTTCCGTCAACTACCCAACAAGAGCATTGGGAGATGCTGCTGTCCAGGCCCTCTCTACCTACCCAGCTTCAGCGGGTGGACAGTACACAGGCCGCGCGGACTGCATATGGGCCCCACAGAAGAAGGAATCACTCCCCAAGGCTGCACTCTGGGCCGTTCAGAAATCTAAACAGAAGTATTTCTTCCTCCGCCTTCTCAGCCGCAAGTCTCGTCGCCTCCGTCCGCGGCGCAGAGACGGAGAAGTCAGATCGTCTAACACCGGGTTAACGCTTACTTTTATTTTATAAAAAAAAAGTTTCCACTCTTTCTACACCAATACAACTCAACCAAATACCGTTCATGCATCATGCATTGATGTAACCTTACCAAGAATAGCTCTTTGAAGTAATAAATGGTGTGGTTAAGTGCATTTCACTTCTCTCTGGTTTTACTATTTGTAGAGCGATGTGAGTGATTTTAAGTAACGTCGCATGAGTAATCGTTATGGGTGCCGTTTACAGCTTTGCTTTCCAACCACACTCACGGGGTGGATTGGCGCGATTTTTTTTCTACTCTTTTATTTTATACGCTGTCAAAGTGTTCTTTCCTTTCAATTTTTGTTTTTCGTTTTTTTTTACCTGTATCCATCTGTGTACCAGCACCAAGGCCTCATGGCTGTTCCTGGGCACAATAAATATACATGATTGATTGATTGATTGATTATTATCATCTTGGCAGTGCTCTTTTTCTTCGCTTATCGTCCTGACGAGTGCATTGACTTCACCGAGCTTGTTCTTCTTCCTGGTTATTCGTGTATTGTGCTGATACTGCGAGTGTAATTATCGTAGAATTTTTCTTTTTCTGCCGTTTTATCATAAAAGTTGCCATATTCACTTCATGCGTCCATTTGAAACTGAAAATGTACGCTTCCCGAATTTTGTAAAAACTTTCTTCTTTTCACTCACCCTTCCGTATAGTTACGCTTATTGTAAGATGTCTTAATTGACCAGACATTACAGTTTCTATTGATTGTGTAATGTTGCCTAAAATTACACTATGGTATTTTTATTCTTCTTTGAAGTTGTAGTTTCTTCTTATTTTTTGCTCACTCACTGTTCTTTGCCAGCTTTGATGCATTTCATTGCTGTCTTATACCTTTTCTGTGCGCCAGCACGACTTCATTATGTAAAGTCGGTTGGATTGCACTATTTTATTTTTAATCTTCTTTGCCGTTTTTTTGTAGGTCTTTCTTTTTTTTTTTGCTCACTGAGTGTTTATTAGCAAATTGTTGATGTACTACAGTGCTGCATTTTCCCCTCTGAGTGCTCCAGCACGAAGGCCTCCGCTGTTCCTGGGCACTATAATAAACATTGATTGATTGATTGATTGATTGATTGATTGATTGATTGATTGATTGATTGATTGATTGATTGATTGATTGATTATGTACGACAGGGCAACGGACAGCATTAAGTAAGTGACACGCGCACCCTTGGATGTTTATAATGAGCCGAATGCACTCGTCCATGAAAGCTAGGATGCATTGAGGGGAGCTGGTGCGTCTTTTTTGGCACCACGCATTACCGTTCTACTTGCGAATGTTCTAAGCATCACTAACAAGCGCGAATCTTTTAACTCTCTGTTCGACACTTTCAATGCCTACATCGTCGCTATAACTGAAACTTGGCTTCATTCCAATGTTCATGACAGTGAATTCTTTAATGCTGTATCATCCTTCTCAATTTATCGCTGTGACCAGACTTCGCGCCGGGGTGGTGGTGTGGTACTTGCTATCAAGAAAGCGCTACAGGCTCATGTCATCCACGTCAACAGTGAACTGGAAACTTTTGGGCATGTTGGGCATGTTGTAGCATCAGCCGAGCCGGTTTCTTTCAGGAACAGCCTTTATTCCGAGGCGCACACTGGCAGCCTCAACAGGGGAATGAAACTCCGCCGTTTTTCTGTCCCGTGACCGCAGCGATCCTAACGTTTGGGGGCTGTACTACATACGAGCATAAATGAACGTTGTTGCGGCATTTTAAATTTTTTGCCAGGTTACTTAATAATTACGGAGTTTTTAATATGCAAGTGAACTTAAAAGTTGCCGTTCTAGACTGCGAAAATACGAGCGCCACCCGGAGTGGAAAACCAAAACCGCGCCTTTCTGCTTCGCACCGCAGAAAAGGGGCGTTTCTTGTCGTGCCTACAGGTATGCTACGATCCGTGCAGGGTGTTCCGAGGGCCGTTTTTACCACCGTGAAGTTTGTTTCATCGAAACGGACGCATGAATGGATTCGCGCCGTTATCACAGATCGTGCTGTACTGAGTGGTGTCGAAATTCTCCACGCCAGGCCTCATAAACTTCTTTTGGATCCCGGTGGACGAAAGGTACGATCTGCATGCTACTCGTTTTGCTTTTCTACATTTGCACAACATAGCAGGATGCGGTTGCAGTAGTAGATTTATAATTTAAGTGAGCGTACACGTGCACTATTTATTTATTACGTTCTGATTTTCTTCTTTCCCTCTTGAATTACGCATGAAATGCGTGGCAGAGCATATGGCAATTCATCCAATGACTACATCAGCTACACATGTTTGTTTATACGTGCGTTATTGATTTAATGCGCTTCGATCCCGTGTTTTGTATTTCAACGCAAGTGAATGCACGGTATGCAGCAAAATGTATATCAGGCAACATATACAAATAAATGCAACAGTGTGAGCTTATCTGTACTTTTATTATCTTTTTATTGCCTGCGCTTAGTATTTTTCGTAGCATGCGTTGTTTTTGTTATTATTATTAATATTATTGTGATTATTAAAATTATTATCAGTATTATTGTTGTCGTTATTATTATCAGCCCATTTATGTCCATAGCTGGAGGAAGGCATCTCCCATACACTTTTGGCTCAAAGGGTGGGTTCATAGGTTCATATCGGGTTGTTAGCACAATGTTAACTAAGTAGTGACTACACTAAATATTTCATTGCGTTTCAGTTGTGTGTTCTGCATTTTCTCTTCACGTGAATCCACGGCATAGCAGAATGAATTTGTAGCAATCAATATACAATCTAAGCAATTACTGTATATGTTTAAAATGCAATCATAACTATCATTCCACCACTTAAAATTTATAATTTACGCTTCGGTTCCGTGCTTCGAGTTTCAGCTTTCAGTACAGGAATGATATATTCACAAGAACGGAGTTACAGCTATAAGCCGATAAATAATTAAACAATGCAGGTTTAACCTGTTCTAATAATTTATTACAGGTTTTTAAATAAGGTGTTAATAACCGGTTTACTGTAGGACCCGAGAAATACCTGAGGAATACATAGCGCGAGAAAGTATATATGCCTTAATAACAGTTTAGAAATCCTGGTGTGGGACGGCTGCTTTCGTCTGGAGAAATATATTTTGGACTAGGAAGAAGGCTAGCTCGTTTCCACCGAACACTATAATCGCACAGATAGAAAAACGTATCCGCGTCTCTTAATAATAGAGGCTGATTTTAATTTAAAATTTGCCTGTACGATTGGCGTTGTCACAAGTCCTCTTTGTATCCAAAACCAATTTAAGAAAGGAAGATTCCTGATATATATCAGATATCGTTTATTTCAAATACAGATGCCACAGAGATTTCACTCAAAACTATCGTATGTGCGCTTGAAAGCAGCAATAAAGCTAGTATTCATTCTAACCCAATTATTCACACGTTCTTGTTAATCTTCCAGATCTCGCATTTGGCTCCAGTGTGCGAGAAGGCAGGACCTGGCTCATTTACCACCTCGTCAGACCTACAGCAGTTACCGGCTGTGTCCTGCCCATTTTACCAGCAGAGACTACGCGGACCTTGGATAGATATGCACTGGCTGAATACCCAGTTCCCCGCACGGGGCACCTTGAGTAATCTTGGTGACGGTACTGGCGATACCGCGGACCCCGAGCCCCCAAACATAAGCTGGATCCAACCGTGGCGATGTGTTTATAGGTGGAGGGTTAGAAACCACGAACGGTGGCCGTCAGAGCCCAGGTCAAGCTCCGGCGAATGGGCTCCCTGTCTGTTCACCAGGCAGGGAGCTCCGGGACTTCTCAAGCTATTAGGGTAAGGTTTGAGACGAAAGTACCCCCGTCCCCTACTTTTTCCAATGCTATATGGATAATTCAAACCCCCCCCCCCAAACGTGATCGGCCCCCGAAAAGGGGCCGCACCGAAGTTTCCTTTCCATCCCTTCCAACAATCCACATTCCGAAACCTGACAACTATCCTCGATTCTTTGTTATCGAGGCAGTTGACAAAACAAACCCTGTTTCTTCCATGTCCGTATTCTTGATCACTAAGTTCCTGGAAGGCATCCTCGGAAAATCGTTCGATGCTAAGAAACTCCGTACCGGTGAAGTTCTAGTCAATGTCAAGACGCAGCACAAGCCAGTAACCTCCTGTCGCAAACCTGCATGGCAGATCTGGCCATCAGAGTCACTCCCCATCGTAGCCTCAACAGCTCTCAGGGTGTGATTTCGGAGACTGATTTGTTGAATGAGACCGAAGCTGATCTGTTAGAAGGCCTGAAAGATCAGGGTGTAACTGCAGGTGAGGCGTATAACCATCAGACGAGACAAGAAGGAAATCCCCACAAAACATATAATCCTGACTTTCAACCGCTCCACACTTCCTGAATCCATTAAGGCAGGCTTCATCTCGTGTTCCGTCCGTACGTACATCCCGATTCCGCGTCGCTGCTACAAGTGCCAGCGGTTTGAGGATGGTACTAACTCGTGCCGGGGCCAGCCAACCTGCGCTAAATGTGCCCAACACCATCTCACTGATGACTGTTCATCCAATCAACTGCTCTGTGCCAATTGTCAAGGACCTCACGCTGCATATTCGCGAACCTGCGAGCGGTTCAAGCTTGAGAAAAAAATAATAAACATCCAGGTCACGGAAAACATCACTTCCCAGAGGCGCGGAAGAGGTTCGCGTCTTTCCTCCTGGGGAGGTACGCCGACGCAGCTCGCCGGGGGGTGGAGCGGCGTCTGGTTTCGGCGGGGACCCAGTACCGCGAGTCGGACTTGGTCCCGCCCCCGCCCCCCCCCCCTGGGTTGCCTCAGGCAGCCCAACCCGCCTCCGCACTGCTCGCTGAGCCAGCAGCGGATGTGGGGGCAACCACGTCTGGTGGAAGCGATGCTGCATCCTCAACTTCCACTCCAGCGTCCAAACCACGGGCGAGGGTGCAGAGGAGATGGACTTGGGGGAGCCAGCGGCAGCTCCCACCACCACCGCACCGCCTGCGCCATCCGAGGCGTTCCGGAATCCCTCGGTGGTTGCGGGCAAGGAAAAGCGCACCCCAAAGGGTTCGCGGTCCAAGGAGCCTGATCCCTCAGGCGCTCCGAGGACATCCGAGGATGAAATGGACGTCGGTCTGTTCTTGTCTGCGGTGCACCGCAAGGAACGCGTCCCGACGCCAAAGCCTCCCGACAAGCCAAAAAAGACGAGAATCACAGCCCCGAAAGACGACACATAAACAACACAGTCCAGTAGCTCCGAACACTTCATAATGGGAAGAGAGAACATAGTACAATGGAACTGCAGAGGCCTCTTTAAAAATCTTGACGATGTAAATGAAATACTGCATGCTAATCAGCCAAGTATAATGTGTATTCAGGAAACACATTTGAATTCCAAGCACACAAATTTCTTGAATAGTTACCTTGTATACAGAAAGGACAGGGATGGCTGCACACACTCTTCTGGGGGTGTGGCCATAATCGCCCAGAAATCTTTAGCATGCCACCCTGTCACTTTGAACACTATCCTTGAGGCTGTAGCAATACGCTTAATAATATTTAATAGGTTGATAACGGTATGCTCCATATACATTCCTCCTGATGTCACACTTTTGAGCTCTGACTTCGAGGCGCTGGTTGACCAGCTGCCCGAACCATTCATTCTAACAGGCGACCTTAATGCTCACAATTCTCTTTGGGGCTCTTCTCGTACGGATGCCCGGGGTCGCCTGATAGAGAGGTTTCTTACATCCTCTGGAGCATGCCTTTTCAACAATAAACAGCCTACATATCATAACATAGGACACAACACATACTCATGTCTTGACTTGGCTATTGGCTCCGCAGTTCTCTTTCCTCTTCTCGAGTGGGGTGTGGGAACTGACCCATATGGCAGTGACCACTTCCCCACCTCACTTACATGTATAGGTAAAGGCCCAAGCAGTTCATCTTCCCATAATAGGTTCAATGAAGCACGAGCTAACTGGAATACATTTACAGAGACATCCAAACTACACCACACATCCATAGGACACCTACACGTTGAAGAAGCTACCCAACTCCTCACGGCGCACATCCTCGACGCCGCCGAAAAGTCTATTCCCCACGCCTCTGGTGCCCCGCGCAACCAGCGGAGGCCGTGGTGGAATGAGGACTGTAGGCGGGCGCGAGAGGCCCAGAACAAGGCGTGGGGTATCCTTCGTCGGTACCCCACGTCGGGAAACCTCCCCTTGTTCAAACGGGCCAAGGCGTTAGGAAAACGTGTGCGCCGTGAGGCAAAACGAGAGAGTTGGCGTACATTCATAACATCAATAAACTCCTACACAGACACAAGGAAAGTATGGACACGAAAACGGAAACTCAAGGGACAACAAACACACAGCCTGCCTCTGGTCAGCACTACAGGGGACACACTCGAAGACCAGGCTGACACACTCGCACAACCACTTCCAACACGTGTCCAGTTCAGCAAACATACACGAACACTTTCCTGAAACATAAAGCCTGTTGTGAAAAGAAGTCCCTACGCGACAACAACAAATCACAGACTTCTTACAACTCCCTGTTTTCACTACATGAGCTAGGGCTGCTCTAAGCACGTGTAAACCCTCAGCTCCTGGCCCAGACAACATTACATACACAATGATACAACACCTACACGCAGACACATTTGAAGCACTTCTACATCTATATAATAAAATATGGCTTTCGGGGCACATTCCACACTCTTGTAGGGAGGCCGTTGTAGTGGCTTTCTTGAAGGAGGGAAAGGACCCGTCGTCCCCCTCAAGTTACCGCCCAATAGCCCTGACGAGCTGCCTGTGCAAGCTCTTCGAGAAGATGATCAATCGCAGGCTCGTGTACTTCCTCGAGTACAAACGGTCTTCTCGAGAGCTGCCAGGCAGGCTTCAGGGCGGGGCGCTCCACCAATGATCAGCTTGTTGCCTTGTAATCTTACATAAAGATGCCCTCATGCACAAACAGTTCTGCATTACAGTCTTCTTTGATATGGAAAAGGCCTACGACACGGCATGGCGATACGGTATCTTGAATGACTTGAAGTCATTCGGTGTTTCGGGCAACATGCTTAGCACTCTTTCTAGCTACATGTCTGAACGAACTTTCCGTGTAAGAATTGGTAGTTGCACTTTCTAATGTACATGTTCAGGAAATGGCGTGCCTCAAGGAGGTGTTTTGAGCTGCACACTCTTCATAGTGAAGATGAACTCACTCCGTAAGGCATTGCCACCAACCATTTCTTGCTCAGTTTATGTAGATGATGTGCAAATATCTTTTTAAATCATGTAATACGGTCAATCTGTGAACGGCAAGTCTAGCTCGGCGTGAACAAACTTGCTGGCTGGGCGGACAAAACGGCTTTAAGCTGAACCCGTAAAAAGTACTTGCGTTGTGTTCACCCGTGTCGCGGGATCCATGTGGACCCTGACATTACTCTAAACGGCGTGTCGATTCCTGTAAAAAGGAGCACAAGTTTTTAGGCCTAATATTCGACAACAAACTAACATTTCTTCCTCATCTGAAAATGCTTAAGCCAAAAATGCCTAATAACTATGAATATCCTTAAACTTGTCTCTCACCAATCGTACGGTGCAGACAAGCAGCTACTCCTGCGTCTGTATACTGCACTGGTTGGATCTCGCTTGGACTACGGCAGCGTCGTATATGGGTCTGCAACGAAAACGGCACTTAAATGCTTGACCCAGTTCGGCATTTGGGGCTTTCGCCTTGCTTGTGGCGCCTTTCGCACCAGCCCTGTGGAAAGCCTCTATGCAGAGTGCCACAAATGGTCCCTGTATCACCAGAGGATATACACTGACTTGTTGTATGCCTCTAAAATCATGTCTCTCACAAATCATCCTCTTAACTCGACCATTCATGATGCAACCTCACAGCAGCTCTTTTTTAAACCGCCCATCTATTCCCATGCCGTTCCCTCTCAGAGTAAGAGCAGAAGCTTCTGAGCTAGCAGTGTCATTTTCATATATCCACAAGACAGCGATCATTGATTTTACTGCACCATTGCAAGCCAGGGATGTTTCTTGTGACCTGTCCTTTGTGCAGTTTGACAAAAGCAGGGCACCAAGGGCAGTTGTTATGCAGCATTTCCTCTTCCTACAGGATCAGTACCAGTGTGCAGAGTTTTACTCCGACGCATCAAAGACCGCTGATGCTGTGTCTTTGCTGCGCATGGACCGAACTTTAACATGGCAAAAAGAATGAACTCCCACAACAGCATTTTTACAGCTGAAGCACACGGCATTTTACTTATTTTAGACCACATTGTCCAGCATCAAATTCCAAAGTCCATAGTTTTTACAGATTCTCTTAGTGTTGTACGTGCACTTTTGTCTAGAAAACGCTCAAAAAATTATGTAATCAATCTTGTTTTTAAGGGCCTTATGGTGGTATACGCATCAAGTCTTGAAATAACAATATGTTGGGTTCCTGGCCATTGTGGAATAGCCGGGAATGAAACTGCAGATTGAAATGGCCACTGCTGCTACACTCTTGAATTCAGTGGGCCATAGCAACACTTCCGTACACAGATATGAAGCCACACATCAGACACCAACTTCACAACACGTGGCAAACACACTCGAGTGAACAGACAGATAACAAGTTACATGTAATAAAGCCTCACTTGGGACCATACGCTACTGACTCACATAACAGACACATTGAAGTTACCTTAGCTAGGTTGCGGATAGGCCACACTCACGTAACACACTCACACCTGCTCACTAGCTCTCCAACACCTGGGTGTAGCAGGTGTGGGGAGGCCTATCCGTAGTCCACATCCTAATCACATGCAAGGCACTCGACACAACAAGACACAGACACTTCAAGGAACTATACAGACAACACATTCCGCTACACCCTTCGTTGTTTTTGGGGGATAATGCCATGGTCTCTGTGCAACGCGTTTTTAAATATTTGTCTGATGTAAATTTTTTAAACCTCATTTCCTATCATGCGTAATCAAAACTGGCCCTATACACCAGCCATCACCATTGTCGTTAATAGATGTTAGTGTTATTCTGGCTTAGTAGCCACTACTTTCTTCTAAATACTTTTGTTTGGCGCTCTTTGCCCCAGCTGGCCTTGCGCCAAAAAAACTCCAACCATCATCATCATCATGAATACCCAGTTATTAGCATGCGGCCCCGGGCCTTGCACTTTTGTATGCGGCTAAAAGCATAAAAAATCCAAGTTGTGTTTTTACTGTACGAATGGTGCATCTAGGCAATAAACATAAAAAACCTGCGCTCTTTATTCTTATCTGGATTGTGTGTACTAATAAACCAAAACAACGTCGTACTTAGAATAAGAGTTGCAAAAAGAAGTGGACACGCAAAGCTCTATCAATCACAACGAAACAATTGCCCTTTTGATAATGTGGCGGGTTCCGCAACAGGAACAAGGTCGTGCGCTGGCCATCTGAATGCCTTTTGAATTGGCGCTAATCCCCCCCTCGGCTTTTCAGTCCTCATCAAGATGGCGTCTCCTAATGCATGTCTGCAACGTGCCGCCATGTTTTTAGTACCGCCCCCAAACACCAGGAGTTTGTCCGGCGCAGCGAGCGAATATCGCGTCCCATGCAAGGTATAGGAAGTTTCACTCCCCTGGCCTCAACGCAACAACCCCAGCCGCGTACAATGCATGAGCTTATCTACACCTGAGGCATCAGTGACGCATGCGCATCAGCACCAGTACGTCGGTGCTTCCAGCCATAACATAAATAATAGAGAGTTTTAGCGGACAGTTTTCGACGCTCCGCTCCGGAATCGGCGGCCCGCTCAGCGCAACCGGAGCCAATGCCGTTCGCGGCCAAGCGCGCCACGCATGCGCAATGGTGCTTCCGCTTGCTATCGGAACGGAGCGGACCGTGAAAGACGGTCAGCTAAAACTCCCTAATAATAACGCGGCGCGAGTGCGTGAACGCTAAATGGCAATTATGTACGACAGGGCAACGGACAGCATTAAGTAAGTGACACGCGCACCCTTGGATTTTGATAATGAGCCGAATGCACTCGTCCATGAAGCTAGGATGCATTGAGGGGAGCTGGTGCGTCTTTTTTGGCACCACGCATTTACCGTTCTACTTGTGAATGTTCTAAGCAATCACTAACAAGCGCGAATCTTTTAACTCTCTGTTCGACACTTTCAATGCCTACATCATCGCTATAACTGAAACTTGGCTTCATTCCAATGTTCATGACAGTGAATTCTTTAATGCTGTATCATCCTTCTCAATTTATCGTTGTGACCGGACTTCGCGCCGGGGTGGTGGTGTGGTACTTGCTATCCAGAAAGCGCTACAGGCTCATGTCATCCACGTCAACAGTGAACTGGAAACTTTTGGGCATGCGTAGAAATAAATCATCGTAAGTTCATATTTGCAGTCTGCTACCGCTCGCCAACGTATCCGCCTTCTTTTAACGCCGAATCACACGACGCTCTTAACACCGTCAATACGCGACATCCCTCAACACCATTTCTTCTAATACGTGACTATAACTTCCCAAACATTTCCTGGAAATAAGATCACCCAGTATCTAGTTTGCAAACCTCGAATACCAATGAATTCCTAGATCTCTGTTCCTTGTTTAATTTTTCGCAAATTGTCACTAAGCCAAGAAAAATAACGAGCGATACGGCTAACACACTGTATCTAATTCTAACAGCATATCCTGAAGTAGTCTGGGGATAGCATATTTACCCGGAATGAGCGACCATCTTACTTTATCGTTTACCCGCCGCGTTGGCTCAGTGGCTAAGACGTTTGCGCTGCTGAGCACGAGGTCGCGGATTCGATTCCCGGTCGCGGCGGCCGCTTTTCTGATGGAGGCGAAAAGCAAAAACACCCGTGTGTACTGAATTTCGGCGCACGTTAAAGATCCCCAGGTGGTCAAAATTAATCCGGAGCCCTCCACTACGGCGCGCCTCATCGCCTGCGTTGCGTCGGCGCATTAAACCCTACAATCAAATCAAAATACTTTATCATTTGAGATAAGCCTTCCAGTTCCTAAAAACATGCGTACCACGAAATACTTCATGAATACGCAAGGGCAAACTTTGAAGCCATAAATAGTGAACTCTCAATATTTGTAGATGCATTCATAGAAAACTTCGCGGAACACTCATTGAAGCATAATTGAAAAACGTTTAAAAATAGGGTCCATGAACTAGTTCGTAAGTATACTCCTTCACGCAGTCTCAAAACAAATACTAAAACGCCATGGTATAACACTTATCTAAAGAGACTGTGAAATCGCAAAAAATGATTATTCCGAGCTGCAAAGAAATGTCAAACCTCGACTGTCCATTGGGGCGCGTACAAAGCCGCTTATACCAAATATATTGCAGCAGTAAAACAAGTAAAAACGATTTTTTTTTTCAAAACACATTGCCATCGTTTTTCGCTAGTAACCCACATAAATTTTGGAGCGTCATTAATCCGGCCAAAAGTAACTCTATTTAACTAACAGATAGCAATGACCAGTCTGTACCCGACACTGAGTGCCCTTTTGCCCTTAATACCGAATTCTGGAAAAACTTCGTTTGTACAGTTATCTAGGCTCCGATATGCACGGCGAATTTTGATTTCCCCTTAATGACTCCTATTCAAATCGATCCGCGTGCTGCAGCAAAGATAATCGAATCATTGAAAGTGTCTTCAAGTCCAGGCCCAGATTTATTTTCAGCAAAATTTCTGAGAAACGCTGTTGCCTGTTGTTCCGTTGCCCTATCTAAAATATTTCAGCAATCCCTGGACACCCACGAAATACCTGCTGAGTTCAAGGTCGGGAAGATGGTTCCGCTGCAAAAGTCTGGTAATAGACATTCGTCCTGTAGTTATCCCCACATATAACTAAAAAGCATCCCATGTAAAATTTTTGAACATGTTTTCTTTTCTAGTCTCATAAATTTTCTTGAATCGAACCCCTTTTTTACCCCGGCTCGACACGGCTTCCGCAAGACGTTCTCGTGCGAAACGCAACTGTTATCATTCACTCATGAGCTTCACTTGATTTTGGGCTGCCGCTCATGCGCAGACTGTGTATTCCTTGATTTCGCTAAAGCGTTCGACACAGTCTCTCACAATCTACTTCTTTTAAAACTGAGCAAACTAAACCTCGATGCTAATTTTCTTTCATGGCTTGAATTGTTCCTCCGTAATAGATAACAGTATGTAGTCACCAATAATCACAAATCTTCACACAGTCCCATTTATTCTGGCATCCCACAAGGCTCTGTTCTAAGTCTCCTGCTATTTTTAATTTACGTTAATGATCTACCTTGCTGCGTTTCGTCTAACATCCACTTGTTCGCGGATGATTGCGTTATTTCTCGCGAAATATTTGATGACAACGATATTAAACTTTTGCAAACAGATATTAACGCAATCACGTCCGGGTTCAAAACATGGACGATGGAACTCAAAACAAACAAGTGCAAAAATTTTACGGGTTTCAAGACAAACCCTTCTGCTCTACCTTCCTATCACCTTAACAGTTCTATTCTCGAGTTTGTAACACCTTACCGTTATTTAGGAGTACACATATCGTGAAATATTACCTGGTCTGTTCACATTGATGACATAATTAACAATGCCAATCGAACGATAGGCTACCTCGACCGCAACTTTTCTAATGCCCCTGTTGCCCTAAACACATTGCTGTATCAAACATTTGTCCGCCAAAAACATGAATATGCTTCCCCAATTTGGGACCCCGGCTGTGAAACTCTGACTAACACTCTTGAACGCGTTCGAAATAATGCCGACCATTTCATCAACCGTAATTATAGTCGTACAACGAGTGTCAGTTTCATGAAAAACTCACTTTGTTAACCAAAACTAGCTACTCATCGCCGGTACTTCCGTCTTTGTTTCTTCCACAAGAATTTTTACCATACTCCGGTTCTCCGCACATCCTTCATTCCTTCACCATCCTATGTTGCTTCACGCATTGATCATCAACATAAAGTAGGAGTAATGCATTGTCCCACTAAGACATGTTGGCAGTCATTTAAACCCAGGACATCGCAGGACTGGAACCACCTTCGCGGGCCAACAGCTGCCATCACAGAGCCTCTACAATTACGAAGGAACTTAGTTGACACCGTTTTGGCCGGCACTATCTGATAATGTAAACCATCACTCATGCTGCTTTTGTTCTATCTTTTGTTGTTTTAAATGCAGAGCATTTCTTTAACTCACGATGTCACCCGGCGTTGGCGTGCCTCGGCGTCCGCAACAGCCGTTCCAGGTGCGCCCTCTCCCCCACTCCTCCTCGCCTGCTCTCCGCTGCTCCTCGCGTGTTCTCTGCGTGCTCGGATCGCGTTCAGCAACAGGTGGGGCGCGCATGCGTCGTAGTTTGGCGCGGGAGCAACAACAGTTGTGGCGTGATCGTGACGTAGTCGTGACGTGGTCGTGGCGCGGTCGTGCCGTGATGGGGCCGTTCTCGGCGTTCGCTCTCGCTGTCAATTTCTTTCGAACCAGATAAAATGCCGCAAAAGCGGCGCGAAGAACGCCTTTACAAGCGCGCGCACTCCGTGCCAGAGAAAAGGAAAAATAGAAGACCACTTGCACGCACAAAGTGTCCAGCCTGGAAGCGCTACGCATTAAAAACAACCAACAGCAACAACTGCAACAACATTAACGTAACCCAACCTACTGGACGTCGTGCGCCCCCCGAAAATGCTCTGCATTTGACCGTGCCCCTCGCGAGGGGGGTGTTTTTTTAGAGCACGCAGGCTCGTAGCATTAGTCTGCAGTTTGGTTTAAGTTGCAGCGAGTGGCGTGAGTGTGAGAAATAAGAGTTGTGCTAGCGGCAAAGGAAAGAGGCAGGTCATCTTATACCCCTCCGAGCGGCATGTCTCCAATACAGTCACGGCCTCTGGCAGTCTGCCGCCGGCACTGCTCTTGCCGCTGTGAATATGTCTACCCGCCTTGTATATGCGGAACACAGAGCGACAACAACAACGTTTGCTTTCAACTAACAGAACTATAGTTTCAAAGTTGAAGCGCCTAGTGTGCCCCAAAACAATTTTTACCCACTCCCCTCTGTAAAGCCCTTGGCCTTGATGGTAAAATAAATGAAATGAAATGAAATGAAATAAGTGAAGCGAATGAAGCAACCCTTTCAGGCTGTTGACACAGATGCTCCTTTCAGGAACGGGAAGGTATGAGTGAGAAGTGCTTTCATCAATCAATAGTTGTCTCCACATATGAAAGCAGACCTTCAATGCCATATGGCACATTGGCTTCTTTCACAGCGCCGTGTACCACCCGCTACGATACAAAAAGGATACGCAGAGACTCCAGCCATTCTTTGCCGTTTTGGCTCCACCTGTCTTCCTTATCTTTATTGCAGCACCTGGGTCTCACACCGCCCTGAAGGGCTACTACTGCGGCGTCACATTTCTCCGTTGTACCGGAGAAGCCGAGAGATGAACGACGAGCTTCTGTTCCCAGACGACGCCGTGACGCCAGCCTCCCGTACGAGTGTCGCTGTCAGGATTTAACGTCTTCTAATTCCGGTTCTCTACTCCTGCACCCTATTCCGGTTTCTAACAAACCATACAAGCCAAGACCTTGCTCTATGTGACCTTTGCGTGGTGCATGTTTAATCTATGTTTCGCTAATCCTCTCGCGCTCTTGCGCGGAAAGCAAAAAGGTGGTGCTCTTGGAGACAACACTATGCATTCGGAAATCAAACAGTTCCTCCTTTTCTCTGGGTCCTAACATTTAATAAAGCTTTACAGTTAGTTCAAGTAGCCGTGCTAGACTCAAATCGGGTGCGATAAAATATTTTATAACAACGATGTAAGAGCCACAGCTTGAAATATATTGATGTTGCTAACGCAAGAGTACATACATATAATAAAATTCAGAAAATTTATTGCGTTCTTTCGTGTGGCGCAAAGGAATTTTAAACATGTTGACACCGCTGCATCCTTCCTGACAGGTGTGTGGCCATTAACGACACTGCCCTGATGAGAAACAATTCTGACAGGCGTGAATCGTGGAACTGAAATCGCAAGCTAATGCTGTTCATGCAGAAAATGTGCGTCCGGTGAAATCCAAACAGGAAAAGCCTACATGCACAACAGTGAAAACTGGTATATTGTTTTGCACAACGCATGCGCACTTTCGGCACAGTGTTTTTCAATATAGACATCCTAAGCACTAAGCCAATTTGTGGTAGGATGACGAGCAACGGTAACGACGATTCTCCCAATTTCGCCTTCCACATCGGCAGCTCTGTTGTAAGAGGTTGTGCCGCAGCCTTGCCTTAGGGCTTTTCTAACATTACAGCCTCGCCAGCCGCGGCAGACGTTTGAAGTTTTCGCTGTTTTTCTCGACTAAACTCAAACAGGCAATATCCTTTGAGGTAACCATTGAGTTCTGTAGCTTTTCTTCGTGTTTCATGTTGCGGAAGGCGCCATCACTCGCTCATTCTTTTACGGAGAACTACGAAAGTGCGATGTTTGCGCCAAAGTTGCTTTAGATGGGACCGAGTTAGTTTGGTTTATTTCTTCTGTATTGCTGATGCCGAAAAGATTGGCATTCGGAATCCGCGCTGTTTACACGTTCGATCGACCGAAAACTGTTTCGCAAAAAATCCCACTAGAAATCTGAAAGCAAAGAGGAGCCATGCGCCAACACTGCGCACGAACGGCCGGAAATTAAACGTGGTGCGCCATTCTGTCTGAAGCTGTGGGGAGCAAAACGAAATCCTTCAGCACAGCCCCTTTCACCTAGCTGTACGCAAGGATACTTTCATCTTTTGTCTTGTGGTCTTTTTTGTCTCGGTTTAGGTTGGTATTGAATTCAATGTTTTCTGCATCGGTAGAGATACAAGGTGTGATATGTACGCCGATGCAGCGAGAGAGCTATCCGTGTGTGTGTACACTTGTATACAGATTTCCATGGTGCTTTATGAGAGCGGGGTAGCATTCACTGCGGTCTCTTATATGGCATGGGTAGTAAGAGGACCAAGGTTAAAAAAGTGTTGACATCTTATATGCTTGAAAAATTGCCATTAACCTTAACTACGATTACAAATATACTTGATGTAGAGAATTTTATCTGATAATACCCATACCCCAACTCTGGGTGTTCTTACAAATGCCTAAAAGGAGCGGTTAAGACTGCTTCGTCATCATTTATAGGTACGTGTGGCGCAAATAGGCACAGTCGCTTACCGGTACCGCTAGTACAACCGCTGAAGAGGGGAAAAACATAAAATTGGGGTCGCAAATAATAAATTAAAAAGGTTTTTTACTAAACAGAGGAACGAAAAGGGGAAACATATAACTGATAAACCTAGAAACGATCAAGAAATAGACACAAAATCAGAAGAAAAGGGGGGAAAATGGCAGCTGGTTCGATGAGAAAGACAGAAGGGCTGGGAATATAAATATGAAGAAAAAGTATACTGCCTTAGAACCAAGACCTAATCCTGACAAAATGGTGCGTTTATTTAAATGCTTAAGATGGTACATAAGTACAAGGTAAGGTGAAAAAAAACAATAAATAAGAAACAAGTAATCAAGGTTTATATAGGTAAATCACACGAGTAAAACTATTAGACTTGTTGATGTGGAATGGGGGATATTAACAGATAAACGGTAGTGTGCAAATACGCCACTCTTGCTCCTGGCTGGGCTAGCGAAAACCCTACGCGGCGATGGAATTTGTGTCGTCATCTCCTGAACAATAAAGTTGAGGCGGTCCAATTCTTCAAAGGTATCCGTTCACATTCGCGGTTATTACGGATAGAATATTATGGTGTAGGACTGGCTGGTGGCGTCCGCACAGTATAAAATTGTGGCTAGACAATGGCTGATGCCATTGAACCGAGATTGGCACGCGTTCTAGCATACCCGCGTACTGCCCTGCCGTCCCTGTCATCGTAGTTTTGGAAAACTTGCGTTGTAATTTGTGTTGCGTTGTGCGTTGTCTTGTTGCGTGTGTTGACCCTGACATTGTCGCAATGTCTGAAAGGAAAGGCGCTCTTGTATTATTGAATACAAATTTTATGTCGAAGTTGTGTCCTGTTTCCCCACTTGCGTCGGTGTTGTCTTCGCGCCACACTGGTGTATCTTAGTAGCCTTTTTTATAAGTGCCTTCTCTGAAACCGAGATTATTGCGGTTTTGTACTAATTGACGCCGCCCAATACATCGCGGGATATAAATCACGCTTATAAGAGTCTGTGCGGATGGGCCTGTTCTGCTTGTGAAAATTATAAAGAAGAGAGAATAAATGAAGGTGCCATCTTCAATATCATAAAGAATTGTGACTAAGTTGTCGCAGTTACAAGCCGACGTTCACATTTTCAACCACCCCTCTTCTACCATGAAAATGTGCGAACACTTGTTCTTTGAACAATTCGTTGTTTATGCGTCAAAGCAGCAATATGTACTGCCGTGTTTTTTTAAACAAAACGGCACAGCCATACGGGTAGTTCTTATCGTGGCTTTGTAATATTCTTTGGGATGCATGCCGTCATTTGGCGCTTAATTCCGTTTCGCAAAAAAAGCATTAAGCTGCTTTCACGGTACACTGCTCCGATTGTGCAAATGCTTCTTATCTCCTTGTCATGCCTCCAGCTTGTTTTATTTATTTCCTTGGAAGTCTTAAATTATTGACACATAAGTTGATTTTTCACGAACGACGGGAGACATTTGGTGCAACCTAACAAAGGTCATGATCTAGAGTAATATTTCTTGTGGCAAATACAGGCACACGTAACTATGCAGCTGTTATAAACTGGTTGCTAACACCACTATTAAGAGCTGTTTCACAAAACTATATTGACTTCTGATATTGTAAGAAGCCAAACGTGCCATTGTAGTGCTGCCATAACCGACGCCATATTTATTATGCATTTCAAAAGGAGTACGATATGTCTGGTTAGATTTTCAACCTTTACGTACCCGTAGTGGTGGTGCCGTTGTTATAGTACTCTGCTTCTTCACATTACGTAGTTTGTTGTAAAAAAAATTAGGAATACAGCAAACAACAACGTGGGTGTAGTGTAAAAACGCCTGTCGTACGCACGTTCAGCTCGCGATGGAGCAGTGAGGTGCTTTAAGCTAATCCGCATCTCCCTAACAACTTACGAAATGCAGTAAACGCTTTGTATTAGCGCTAAAGCCCACATAGGAAAATGAATGGTTTATTACTTCACAAGAAATGACGCGTCCCAATATTCACATTGTCCCAACATCGTCCTTTCGGGGTAGTAATAGAGCGGGTATTGGTTACGTTTTCTGCCCAAGAAGAAATGACGGCCTGAAACACTGATGCGAAAGCAGTGGTTGTCTATTCAGGCCGGACATCTGGCGTCCATTGCCCACGAAATGGCTGACTGGTCAAAGCCAAGAAAATCGGCCAATGAGGGAGCCTATATAGCTAACCAATATTTTCGCATGGACAACCGACGATAACTTGACGCTGAAGCGACTTTAACGACAGCTGTGGGCACATGGGTGGGCTATTGCGGCGACTTTCATCGGTTGATCGCTCCTACCATACCGGGACAAAAATTCTGGTGCGCTACTAGCGATTGTCTTCACGGGTGTATTAAGCTAGAACAGTTGGCTCGGTACATAGAATATTAAGTCATTGGCGGTGCAGTTTATAGACAATCCCTGAAAATGGAGCAGCAAATAGGAGGCTTTGTGACGTTGCTTTATGAAGGTACCGTGAGACCTACAAGATATGATAAATTCTTGTTGAGTAACCTGCGCCTTACAGTCGCCCCGCAACACTTTTTCTGACTTCTCTCAATACCTGAAATGCTTTCAGAATGTAGTAAACAATCTCATCCATTTCTTGGAATAGGGTATCACAAAGTACCCTGGCTTAGTATTATGTTCTACGCTCATCACACAACTTACAGACTTGCTCCAAACATATTGCTGTTTTCTAGCCTTGGATTTGCTTGCGCGCTCGAATAGCGTTCTTCCACGTATATCACGGCCATTGGCCGGCTTTCTTTTCGTTTCGAAGAATTCCATAACCACTTTAATAAAACAGGCCTTAAAAGCAAAGCAGAAACGGGGAGGCGTAATTGCTGCGACGATCAAATCCCACAGTTCCTCTCCGGGGCGCTGATACCAGTAGCTATTGCATGCACCCGCCCAGAGTTTGCGAAGAGTCAAAAACATTTTGCTCCAGTGACTGTGCTTGGCCGGCCGAGCATGCGCCGCAATACAACCGACGAAAAGACGACATGGTTTTTACGGCACACGACGATCTGAGCGTGGCAATGGGCGTACACTACCCCTAACAATGTGTCAAACATTTGCCATGAAAAAAGAAAATCTGCTAATGCAGAGCAACACAGGGTGTTACCACGATAATTGGAACACTCTAAATTTTTTTCCCTGGGCACACCGCTGGTCAGTTCATGCTCAAACTTCACACGAAGGTCGCATTTTGTGATTTATTTTGTTTGACACCTGTAACAATCACGGTACTTACCTGTTTATTCTGAAAATAAATAAAAAAACGATTTTCGCCTATAAGAACATGGCGGCGATTTCTATGTGCGAGCCTGTGTAAGCTGATCTTTGAACGACGGCGCCACCTGGGGTATTCAGAGTGAAATGAACGAATGGGATTCACGGTAGCAAGGATCCAAATGGTGCAGCAGACGATCAGCGAATGTCTTTCGTTCCTAGGGTACGAGAATCACAAATAGTTTTACAACAGCTGATACCAATCATAATAAAATATTCCCATGGTTCATGGTTGCCAATAAACGTTGGATTTGGTTCCTCACCTGCTGTCGCATTTTCTGATCGTCTGCTACTAATTTGCCTCCTTGCTACCGTGGAAAGAGTCAGATGAGGTAGCAGACGATCACAAAACATTCTCTCACATTTTATGATCGTCTGCTACTCCATTTGTATCTTTCCTACCGTGAATCGCTTTCGTCTGTTTCGCTCTGCATACCCCAGGTGGCACCGTCGTTCTAAGATGAGGTTGCACTGGCTCACACGGCCAAATCGGTTGCCATTTTCCCATAGGTGAAAATGGGTTTTATATAATTGCAGAATAAACAGGTACCTACCGTCGTTGTTCTCGGTGTCAAACAAAATAGACCGCAAAATTTCATCTTCCTGTGAAGTTTCAGCATGAACCAATCAGCGGTTCACCCAGGAAAAAAAAATTAAAGTGTTCCAATTATCGTCGTAGCACCCCGTATGTAGCCCATTGTGGAAAACAGCCGGCATCCGGCAGCCGTAACAAATAAGAACTTCTTCGGGAGCGTTAAATAGCAGAAAACGTTCCGTAAAACGAGGCCCTTCATTGTGCGAACCTAAACTCGGTAAGAGTGTGAAGTTTGCCGTCCAGACCAGCATAACACATGAAAGGAACGGAAGAGCGCAGCGGATCCAGTGAACAGACGTGCAGCAAAATTCAGCAAAGTCATTAACTCCGCAATACTAGCAGCAAAGACGGGCAGTGACGCAACCAGTCAGGGAGGATTGATGCTATGCGAGGGTGTTGTCGTTTACCGGAAACCAAAATATCTTAAGCGGAAACAACACTTTCAGCAACGCAAGGTCGAAGCAAAGAGTCTCAGGCATTCATGATCACATTCATGCTTTCGCATTCACAACGGAAGAGAAAGGCTATGGCGTGCACGGCTTTGTTATATAACTTTGACAGAGTTTGGCCTAAAAAAACGTTACGAAAGGGTTCTTCCCTGCGGGAGACTATTTAACCCCCATGACATTTTCTATTATTTCGCTGTGAGTAGCCCTTTGCAATTTCAAAATGTAATTTAGCGCATAATATTGGGCGGCCGGGGGTCTGCGTATACGAGAGGCGCGTATCTTGTGTAGAGTGAAAGTGTGCCGAATAAAACAGAGCCCATAGCTGAACAGAACGTCCTTTTATATGATAGTCTTTCTCGGGGTACTTAGACGACAAATATTTGGTCGGTCTGTTTGTCTGTGTGTCTGTCCGTGCCTGTAGGTCCGTCCATTTCTCCATTCATCTTTCATCCAAAAGTAGAAACAATTTATGTAACAGAAGTGCAGGGCGTCCGAGCCATCCAAAGAACTGAAACTGGTGGCGTAATACAAGTATTCAATATTTAAGTGCATTTCAGGCAGATGCCTAGATATATAACCGGGAGTCGCCACGTTCTTTTAGTGAAGAATACACCTTACGTTGGTTTAAACTTTAGCAGTGGGGGGAAATCATCTTTATTGAGCAACCGAGGGAGGGGGAAGGGCATGCGGTCAGCCTGCTGTGCTCAGCAGGTCCCGGGCCGGCGCCGGGTTCAGGGCTCGTTGCACCAAGGCGAGTTGGCGCCAAGGCACCGAGCTGTTTATCGCAAACTCCCACTGCTCAAGAGAGGGAGCGTAGATGGGGTGGGGGTGGTGGGAAAAGGAATACACATGGTGGTAGGTGGTGAGAGGGTCTTGCATCATGGGCAGTTATGGGGGAAAAGGGACGGAGGTATGTGGGAGGGGATAGTCTGGTGGTAGAACGTTTCGGTTTGTAGACGCCGATATATGTGAGCTTGGCGGTTGAAGAGACTATAGTGTAGGGGAGGGTCTGTTCTTGTGGTGTATATGTAGTGCGTGATGATGAAGCAGTAGGTAGAGTCCATCGGAGTTAGAAATTGAAGGTTTAGACATTAGGCGCCCGGTGGTGTCGGTCTTGCGGATGGGAGTGCGCGGGCCACGCGGGCTTGCCATGACCCGCCTCATTCCCTGAAAAGCCAGCATGGCTTGAGTGCAAATGATTGAAAATTCTATTCCTAAGGCAGCGAATGAAAACGAAACAAGGTGTTAGAAAGGGCGCGGGAGGCCGCACAAAACTAACAGAGCTCCCGCCCGTGATGTTCAAGGTTCAACAAGAGACAAACAAAAAGGATAAGCACTGTCCCAACAGGTCTGCGAGCGAGCAGTGCGGAGGCGGGAAAGTTTATTTGCATTAAACAAACATGCATTTATTTAATCAAGAGGGGAGCGAGGGAGGGAAGAGCGTTTTAAAAGGGGTAGGGGAGAGCGGTGAAGGCATTGGGTGGCAGCGACGGCAGACGCCTATCATCTCTCGTACACGTTTCCAGTGAAGGAGCAGGACACGCAGCCAATTCCTGGTTTGCTTCACCGTAATTCATTGCTAACCGGGAAAAAACCGCGATAACACACCTTATTAAAGCTTTTGTCTATTGCATTGAACTATTTCGGCATCACCGGACTTTGTAGTGGCCCCGGGAGGGTAAAGCCGCCGTGGCGGTAAACAACTCACGTCTCGGTCAGCTGCCTCCGTCACCAATACAGCACCTTTTTTTTCAGCGTTGCACCGATACAACCAAACATAGTTACGAGCACAGGAATGATCTGGCTCATCTTAGCGTTTTGCGCAGCGCCCGTGATGCACCGGCCCCGGCGCCGCTAGTTGTCGGTTGTGCAGACTTCCGGGCGGATAGCCTAATGGTACGTCCGAATGGGGTCCCCTCTTACCTCAAGCACCAGACAAACCCACCTTCCTTGCCCGCACAGCGGTTCAGGTTGACATGAAAAATGGCTTCCCCTCTCTAGCTCGCTGGCAAGCTAGATGAGTGCTCGTCTTAGGCTGCCGGACAAACAGGGCGTAATATCTACTTGTCGCCGCGCGTTAGCAGCCTCATGAGGCCCAGAATGCCATTTTATTCGCGTAACAAAGCATAAAAACGCTAATTTGTGTATTGCGTGGGTACCTGTGTCATTGCAAACATAGTGCGATTGCCTTTCAAAGAGTAACATCGCACTAGAAAGATTACAAAGCGAGACGCGCGACCGTACTGTGTATCCGGCTTTTTACGAAAGTGCTTGCCTAAATTTATTTTTTGACTAAATCCCTAAGCCGCCGGAAATTAGCTTGAAACACATACCCTCACTGAATGCTGTGACATCGGCGTTGATGTCGAATATTTCTTTTTCTTTCTTTCTTAATCTGCCTAATTTGGGACACACAACTTCGGAATGACATTTAGGAATGTAAGTGCCTTCACTGCTCCGGCTTTCACGGAACTTTTGTATTTTTATTTTAATGGTTTCGTTGTTTGTCCCAACGAGGAAGTGTGTGCGGAGAAGTTAGGCGCGTGTATTGGTTCGAGAGTGGGAACAATACTGAGTGATATTTTTGGTCGGGTCCTGGACACGAACTTAAGAGGCGTTGGTAAAAAAATGTTCTGTTACCCGGACGGCTATTGTGGTGATTTTAAAATGCTTCAGGCCTTAGGTCAACCGTGGATATCTAGCTATTTATAGAAATAAAGGACATATGGCCGCAATTTTTCTGACGAAGCTCTATAAGCTGTCTGTGTTCAGTATTATAATTTCACTTTACGGTTTGGAAAAGAACACGCATGTGTAACGGAGCCATTGCTGGACTACTCGTCAATTCACACTAAAGTCTTTAGAACGCCATAGAATCATCATGTTTTGTAAGTCATGTGAACATTCGTTGAGAACTGGCTTTGATGGGAAAGTTCTGAAATTAAGGGGGCTAGATTTGTGGAGTACCTCTTGCCATGGAGCTTTAAAAAAATTGTAAAATCTTTAAAGGGACACTAAAACACTTACGATAAACGCTGTCCCACTTTTTTCAGTGTCTGCAAGCACTGCCACAGCTCCAGATATCGCCGCTACGGAGTGCCACGGCATGATTAGCTAGTCGCTTCAGATAGGCCTTCTTGTTTCTGCTTTGCTTTTATGGCTGTCTTTTTAAACTTACAATAGACTGCGTTATCGGATGGGCATAGAGTCGTTTTTTGGCGTAGGTACAATGGGACTCCCCAATCTAAGTGCTGGATGTGTTGGGTGTCTACGTTCTGGAACACAAGTTTCGGACAAAAGTGAAAAAAGTGTTGGACAGTCTCTTTAAGGTAAAATCTCGCAGTTCGGCCATAAGAGATCAGGCAAAACTACGGAAGAATATTGCTCTGGTCGCATGCATATACGGTATAGCACACCACCTGGAGAAGTAGGTCTGTGTTATGGAGCACAAATCGCTTCGCGTCCCGCAGCACGTTGCGTTCTTTTCGTGGTAGAGCAGATAGATGATTGAAGCGTGGCCGTAACTATGACCGGCTTTATTGATAGCGACCTGCTCATCGCAGCCGGCGACAATGGAAGCCAGCGTGTCAAAAATTGCCGCGTAGGGATGGCGTGCTCCACAAGGGGCGGTTAAGTTTAATCCCCAAACTTGCCAGCTTCGCTTCTCTCGCAGTGGGCCCTGCGACTTCTCACATAAAGAGTAGCGATCGTACCAATAAATGGTGAGTGTACCGATTACTACCTATAACACCAACCAGCAACGACAATTGACGGCAAAGTGTGGAACCGTTTCTTCGGTTTGCAAACGTCAACGGACACAATTAAACAACATTGCCAGCATATGTGCCTACTCGACTAGCGTTTTTTGTTTTACAGCATTTTCGCTTATGTAAACATCCGGAAGCTTTGTCGAATTTTACATTACGTCCAGGAGCTTTATTCTTTACCTTAAAGCACGTCCTATGCGCGTGGCAAAGTTGGGAGGGAGGGCTCGAATGTGAATAGCACCCAAACAGGGCCGTTTTGCGCGTGGAAGCGACATCGTTCTTGTAGGAAAGCATATTGTTTTTCCAGAGAATGGAGCATAATCGGAGGCAACCTTTGCAGAAACTGCGGCATTATCACCATAAATGGATCTCCACGCTTGTAGGAGCTCCGTAGGGTGGCTTGCAAGTCCAAGAACTGGCAAACTTGGGTATGGCAGCCGTCCCAGGTCGACGCTTGCGGTGAGAACCGGAGTTAACTTTGGAATATTCTTTTGAGTAACTACAGCCGTACCGAAGCTATAGAAACCTGCTCAAAGCGAATTGCCTTAATATTGCGCCTGTCGGGCTTGCTCAGCTGAAGGCAACAGATTCAATCGCTTATGCTATGCTCCCTGAAAGTACGATGCGAAAATATTGCAGGATCTTTCCGCATATTTTTACGCGAAAGCGTTTCTTTTGGCTCGGTTTGTCGCAGAGGTACCTGCCTAAGGGGACCATAACCTACAACCTCGGTGTCAGTCTCACTGTAGGTAACCTTTGCTGAATCATTATTCTTAATGTTGCTTCTCTGCCTTCACACAAGCGGAAGGCCAAACAAGTCTCCGCGAGGAACTTATGGCGCAGGATTGTTTTTTTTTTATTTTGGTATACTCATGCTATGCGTCGTAAGCCAATGGGAATTTAGTGCGCGCCGAGTGTTTCTTCCTGTTTTTCCTTTTTCTTTCGATGAACGATAAAAAACAGGGCGTCGAAAGTGCATGTTCCACTTCATTTTTTTCTGTTAGATGCTATAGAACAAAAGGCGCCGAATTTTTTGCGAAAGGTTTACTCTTTCAAATTTACGAGTGCTATCAAACGCGTGCAGTGCCATTGAACGCGTCTGCAAAGTTTTAGTACCTGTGGGCAATTTTTCTGCCGACACTACGCAGGTCGGGGCGCATTCGGCTGACGCCGGCCGCGTGCGCACTTTCATCAGCCATTCAAGTAACAATTTCCCGTTAAAAAACTTTCTCGAGCTCACCTTCTTGCGCACAAAAGATGTGCACTTCCCCCACTGTGAATCTGCAGGGACGGTCTACATCGAACCAAGAGAAAGAGATAATAACGACGATGGCAGGCCGAGCACACACGTATAGAGAAAAAAATCGGGGATTAAATGCAGCGCCACCCGGGGGTGTGGCTTCAGAAGGTGCAACAACAACAAAAATAATCCTCCGCCATCTCCACTAACGTGAAACCTGGGACGGCGCGAAGCATGCAGTGTATTAGTTTATTCAAAAATTCTAGGTTTCTCACTTGCCACACGGCGCGCGCTGATTGGGCGCGGGAGAAGCGCCCGGTGGGGGGAGCAATCTCGCGTTTTATGAAGCAATGGTACTGACGGTGACGTTGAACATGGCTAGAGCAATTATATGAGAGACAGACTAGCCGTAAGCTGTTTTCGGGTCACACTCCACAGCAAGCGTTCTAGCGCGAGGCTTTGGAAAACGATGGTCCCGGTGTTTGGTACCGCGACTACATGAGACCAAAAGAGACACCGACAGCCTGAGCCTCTAAGGTGCTCCGCCCCTAACACAAAACAAGCAATAACAAGTACAGCACGCGGAATTCGGCACGGGGAGATCGCTATCTATAAAGCCGGTCCTGACCGTGACAAGCGGTTGGTTATTGCGTTAAACCGCTACGTTACGTGCGCACCCAGTGCTGCAGTGTGTGCAGCATTGACTTTTCTTGTAGCAGAACATTGTTGGCTGAAATAGACGATGCATTATTGTGCGTTTTCGAGAGCATAAATTGTCATTAAAGGCCTTACTTTGTCCAATCTTTGATCAAAGTGCCTCAATTGTGGCTATCTGGCACATTTTCCGATCGTAGTCATTTTATTTAAACATAAACAGCTGATGATACTTGAACTCATAGAAGAATTTCACGTGCCGGAAATGGGATAAACCAAGATGATTGGTGGGACTGTAGATGTTGACTTAGGCGGACCAGTTTAGGTGCTCTTAGGCTTGTGTTTTAAGTGTGGAAGCTGTAGATGCCTACCTTTGCTAAACTTCGCATATTTAAAAGACCGCTGCCTCTGTTAACCCACCTGTATTTTTTAGTTTTTAAGTTGCTTGCCAAAAGTTGACACGCTGTAGCAGGAGGGGTCGATCAGGCTATGCGAAGGGCAAAGTTAGGCCTAACGTCACGCTCCGAGGCTTATCATCGTGAACCCATATAAATGCGCGTCTACGTACAATGAGCATGAAGCTGCAGGTTCATCTTAATAGTTACACGATGCGGGGCCTATACATGAAGCGTTACGCGTAGCCCTACAGTCCGCCGCTTCACGTTGTCGACTGTTAAGTGTTGGAAAATATACTCATTGTATTCATTCTACGTGACGCTTGGGGTACCGGTTGACGCCATCCAACTTCAAAGCGAAAGTTCAGTCCTAAAGTGTAGAGCATACCGTATATTTTTTTTCGAGAAAAGGGATAAAAAAACGCAGTGTAACAATTCCCGCAATGGTATATTGGACAATGATTTAGGAGCACCGGCTTATGCTTCTGCAGGGGCCTTCGTAACCGACACTCCACCTGCACTTAACGCTGCACCTACCGGCGGATAGTGCGAACAGCCATGAAGAGGAATTATGATTTCGGCCGACCTGGTGCCTGGTCCGCCAGCCAGCCAGGCAACTGTAGCTTCACGCAATTTTGCTAAGGCTGCCGCGAGCACGCGAAAAGGCTGCGTGCAGGTTTTCATCGCACTACTGGCCAGCCGGAAGCTCGCCCGCACGCTGCCACATCACTTCGGTCTGGCATAATGGCCGCATTCAATTCAGTTTCGGTTTTAAAAACGCTAACTTTTGCTGGTCGCATGCGGCGGGCATGAGCATATTTGAACTTTCGTGTTTTGTATTTTGCAGTTTTTATGCATACTATAGAGATATAGTGTGTCATGAGGCCACAATTTCACTGCAGTTGTACTTTAACCCAGCGGAAAGATGATGTTCACGAAAACTGAACTATGCCGTGGAGTGAATCGCACATATTAAGTTAATAAACGGCAGTCAAGGGCTAAGCTAATTGGCTAAGCTAATTGCGTAGTCAGATAGTAACTAGGCAATACGAGACCTTACATTACATTCTGATGTATCATCACATGTGCCGTTAAAATAAAGGCGTTCCGGTTCAGTACGGAAAGACACCAAGTCCTACGACGCACAATTTTTAGACATATAATCACTTATTTTGAACCAATCATCGTTAGGGAAGTGCCTCCTGTCGAAGGAATAGCGTACCGAGCGGCAAATTGCATTACCACTGTGATATATTTCACAGCTAAAATTTAAACAAGTCTTTGTACAAGATTGTTTACACGTACTTTTTTTATTTGAAACACGGCTGCGTCCTGTTTCCGCAGCAACAATTCGATGAAGCTATTGGTGCCGCTGACGTGGGAGCTTGCACTTTCAATATTGGCGGAGTTATTCGGAAAGTTCTGAGCTACCTCTTGTAACTTTAGGTACGTTCGCAGCGCGTACAAATTCCGAACACAAGGATTTGTTTGTGTAGCCTTGTTGGTGGAGCCGGACGAACACCGCCTTTTATATGCTGTCGCCTTCGTTGGGAAATTTACTCTCTTTGACGTGAAGAGTGGTGGAACGCGTACGCGGTAAATACATTTAGCCTTGCTCTCGCCTCCTTTTATTGAATTCGGCCCCGTAGATCCCCGCTGCCTTCAGTTGGCGAGGCGTGACCGCCAAGTCTTAATCCCTTTGCGTAGTGGTCGGTCTTACTTCATGCTTCAGCGACATTGATTTGTAATGCTGTCTGATGTAGGGCTAGCGCTGGTGTTATGGTGGGAGCGAGAAGTGAAAATTTTCATTACGTTGTAGGAGAAAAGTGACAAATGGAAGTGTTGGGCACATGGAGCGAGTTGGGAAGTTGTCTGAAAACGGAGTATAAAAACGATGTTTGGGGGTTGTGATGCGGGGTGAGCAAAACGCAGGGTCTTCATTGGATGCATATTGGCACGAAATAAGAAAAAGTGTTTGCTCTTTTAGATGTATCGACGTTGTAAGCACAGTTTTTTTTAACAATCGCCTGCCTGAAATGTTCATTTTTTAATGTCAAAGCAAAGGATGTGATCAGCGCAAAGGCGAGATTGAATTATGCTTCTCCACGTGGGAAGCATGAAGCGATTTACAAATGCCACCAGTTACAAATATAACATGGTCGTAATGCGGAGTGTAATTCTATCTATTGGAAACCACAACCACTAGTACGCGCAACTTTCACAGCGGTGGTCATCGCAGCCCAGGCTAACGTAGCAAGCCGAAAAGACAAATGTTCAGCACAGTTATTATGACACTAAAAAGGCCATTGAAAACAAAAAAATGAACAAAATAAATAAAGCAGATACGTTTTCTGAAAACCATCCCGGAAAGCGCACCGACAAGTCATTTGAAAGAGAAACTTAGCAAAATATTGTCACAGAGAGCAAAGGCGCTAATTGGGCCGAAACTTTAAACGTGTGAAAAATTTGAAATTCAAAGCCGGTGCGGAGGACCCAATGTGTATTTCATAGGAGTTTCCACCTAGCATGCGTACGCTAGTCTTAAAAATGAAGGCGGTGATGTACGTTTTTGCCTGATAAATATACCGGAGGAACAGTGAACCTGATTTTTATGGGTATTGCAACCAGATACTATATAAACGGCAGAACTGGAAAGTAACATTCTCACTTAGTCACAGTGTTCAAATCACGTGTGCGCCCTAATATGGCGGAATGCTGCGAAATGAGCCAGTCGATTTGGCGGCAGGTGCATCGTTTACAACTGTGCCCCAAGCCAAATGGATTATATTCGTAGTCAGGCTGCGAACCGGATTCTTACTTCCCTCAATTCCTTTGGGAACCCTGACGCTTGTTACGCCCACATCGATCATCAGCGGAGCGCCACAACCCTACTTTATCCTGTCAGAGAGAAGAATATATGCCCTACCACGGCGTTTTTATCCACGCTGTCGCACGGATTTGTAGAGGTCATGTGCCACGTAATCAGACGTCAGCGCGGGGCTTCCGAAGCGCCGGATTTCCGGAAACCTGCCCCAGCTCGGAAGCCCTTCACTCCCGCAGTCGACTTTGTGTTTTCTTGTCTTCGACGCGTTTTCTATCTTATTTGCTGTTAATGTGGAGATGTGCAATGCGTAGCTGCTCTCCGAGATAATAGGAAGCTCTTGAACGAGTTCGGAACGGTCTTTTTTTCTTGTTTTTGTGGAGCTGAGGTGTCCGAGAACGTGGGAACAATTTCGCCTTCGATCAAATAGTCTCCACGCGAACGTGAAAACACTTCGTGGAAGGTTCGTTTCATTCCTGGTGTTCTACTACTGAGTTGAACTCGTAAATTGCTCGTACAAGAAGATCGTATACTTTTGTCTCGTTGACAGGAGAAAACGTCTCCAGAGGGCGTACACACGCACTTTCCATGTGCGTCTATGCTGTGCATAGTTTATTTGCCGCAATGCCTAATTCCCTTGCAATGCCTAATACTCCGTAAGCGCAAGTCTTAATCCCTCGTAACAAACTGCAGAGAATCAACCTCCCGAACGAAATGCTTTAACGCTAGTTCAATGCGTCAACCCCGTAAGAATGAACGTACCGTAAGAAACACTACAGTGAGTGCTAGTTTGACACAGGGTTTACACTGGAACAGTAATACATTTTATTGGGTTCGAGGCTGTGCGCCCCTTTTATGTGTCTTACGTTCAAGCCAGAAACTAAGTCATTATCTCCCACAAGTAGTGAGTGGTAACTCAGTCTCACTAGCAAACCAGAAAACACTTCCAAGGCTGAGGCATTCACTAAAAGATAGTGGCGATACTGCTTGCTCTAACAGAGTTTGAGGACAACCTCGAAGCTTCGTTCCCAGCCGCCAAAGCGCAGGGCTATCAGAGTTGCACAGAGATCTACTGGATGTTGAACTGTCGCTAAAAATATTCGAGTGCTTTTTTTGTACTTCCTAGGTTCAGGTTAGTGTGCGATTCGGCGAAGTGCAGAAAGAAAGAGATGAGTGGTGGGAAACGTTACTATACTGTTAATTCAAACAGAAAAACTACGGCAACGTTCGGAGGCAAAATAAAATACTTAGAAGCAACTGATGATACACGACAGGCTCAATATTAGCTTTATTATCAAAACATGATTTATTACAGGGTTTGTTTATAACCTGCAATTGGGCAGCTGTACCGTGTGGACTTCACCTCCCAAAGCCACCAACCGACGGCGAGTGTTTCTAATGTTTTGTGCAAAGTATTTTAAAGCAACTCTATTTGCTAAAACGCTGGTATCGCAACAGAGTGTCCAGAAAAAGCTAGTTTATGTCACTAGATATTTTAGGTCAAGATCTTTAAGGCCATTTTGTGTGTGCTCGAGGAGAAGCTATAGGCACTAAAAATGAGCCCTTTCTATTCTGTAGGCGACAGTGTACTTTGTTAGGAAGGCGGTTCTTGTCAGCCAATTGAAGCCGTAATGATTACACAAGAGTTTTTGTCCTTCACACTTTTTTATCAATATACCAGATATAACCGGAGCACAGCAAACATTTTAGCCCTTGAGAAACCCACTTAAAGGTAGCTTGTAATTTTGGTGAAGGCCCCATTATTGTCATCATTTTGATCATCATACACATCATTATCACCTCCTTTTTGTCATCTGTGACCACCGTCGAAAGCAAGAATAAAATAGAAAAATACGGCCCCGAATGTGGTCAGACATTTTTCAAGAATTAACAGCTAAACTAACTAGAAAGATATATTTGTAAAAGGCAATTTTCAGTTATGGTACTAGCTTTGAAGGGTAGCTTTGAATATTTTTGTTGGACGACAAGATCGTAATTGAAAGTTAATGCATGTTGGAGCATCTGCCCCCTTCTGTTAGAAAGACTCGCGGTACTGTGATAGGATCTCCTTTCTAGAAATTAAGTTGAGCACGAGCATTGTCTTCGCGTTGATAGACAGATTACGTCGAGCAAAGCAAATGCTGTTCCGTCGTCAAATTTAATCAGTCTTTGCCGAGCGTATATTAGCGGAGCATTGTGTTCTAGTGGAGCTGAAAAAATATAGTTGGGAGGATGGGTGCAGAATAGTTCCGCTCAATTCTAAATCGCACTTGTAAATATCTAACTGCATAACCGTTCTGCCGAAACCGGACAAAACAGTGCCACCTGTGTTAACTAATTCTCCATTTTCCAAACAGGGCCGTTCTATAAGAGTGGAATCCAAACGTGAACTGCCCGCAAATTTACGAGTGGTGACATGTAGTAATGGAGCCCGTCAAAAAAGTGAGCGGTGCCAATTTGTTGAACAGAATGTTTTTTCGACACTTCGAGTCAGCTTGAATCATTGGAGGCTCAGCCGATAGCGTAAATGCATACTTACATTCATTTCCATTTTTATAACTTGGTACAAACCCGGAAAATGACGAAAGACATCGGCTTTAGAACTCCTTTCTAGATAAGTTGACTGACAGCCACCAGACTACCGATGAATGCAAAAATGGAGGCTGGAAAGTACTGAGGGAGTATTTTATAAGTTGACTTCTCTAAAAACAGCACCGTAGAAATGCGTGCGAATTGGGGGTTGATACCGCTACCGAACAAATCAAAATATGAAATGATTGACCTGGTAATCATTGGCGTCGAACAGCCCAAAAAAGCCGTATTATGAAGGTATTCTAATGAGCACCTACGCAACAGCGGTTGTTGCGCAAGGTCGGATGAATCTTTTGCACCAGAAATTTGAATGTAGTTTCATTTCAATTGAACTCTGCCCACAAAGAAAGCCCAGATAAACAGGGCCGAGAAAATGACTAACGACAGCCGAGATAATCTTTCAATTTGCGCTTGCTCATTACACAATGCTATCCCGACATTTAGCATTCAGTAATGTCACAGCGCCGTACCTCGGCAAAATTGGGCGCCACTCACTCACGCTCACACAGAAAAATATATTTTTCCCAACGCGCTCACTCGCACTCACGCTCACTACGCCCCCTCAACCACTCGCACTCACTCGCGCTCATTCTCACAGCTCGCCATCACCACTCGCCCTCACTCACGCTCACCATTCGCCTTCACCACTCGCACTCACTTGCGCTCGCGCTCATATCTCGTCGTCTCCCCTCGCACGCCATTGTGTGCAGCAGACCCTCTATGTGGCATGAAACCGAACAGTATTAGTGTATTACGGTGTCAGCAGGCCATCTATATCATATTCCTACATCAAAACGCCACCAGAGAATTAATTCTACGGTGCCCAATAGCAGGAGCTCAGTGACGACATATTTACAAAGCTAAAAAACTCCCACCTCCCCTCGCGGGAACCCCTGTGTAGATGCGACGCATAGGCGGAGCGGCGAAGGTACCGCGTTTTATAGCGCGCATAACGTTGAGGGGACTGCGTAAGCCGGTCCCAGTCCATGACGACGTTGGCGTACTTGTAAAGCGGCGTGGACTCTAGGTGTTTGAGCAAAGAGTGGATGTTGCTTCGCCGGAGAACGGCAGACCGGTTATGTGCGCAGCGCGCCCGAAGGAGAGGAAACCGCGGAAGAGAGAGTACTGCACATGCGCCGGCCCCAGCGCGTCTGCCGCGGCTATGACGCAACACAATCCAACACAATCCACTTTAATCCAATCCAATCCAAATCCAATCCAATCTAATCCAAGCCAAGCCAAGCCAAGCCAATTTAATCCAAGCAAATCCAATCGAATCCGATCCAATTCCCCTCGCGAGAGAGTGTTCGCTATAGGAGAGGAGAGGGGGTGAGCGGCGGAGAGCGCAGCTGGCGCGGCGAGGAGAATGGGGGAGGGGTGGACAACGCCGCCGCCGCCGCCGACGACGACGACGACGCTGGAGGGACAAGGCGAGTGAATCAGATGCTCTGCATCTAAAAGCAATCCCGCCATAACACACATCACAGCGAGTGGCTCTTGCGACGAATAAACAACAGCGACTACAAGCGCAATAGTGGCGTTCACCGCGGTAAGCCCTGGAAATGGCGCGAGTAGCGCGAGTGCACTGGCGAGTAGCGAGCGGCACTCCGCGCGAGTTGCTCTCGCACTTGTGAGTGGAGAATGGGGCTCACCGCGAGTTGTGCTCGCACTCGCGAGTGGTTGGTTAGCGGGGCTCAATGCGCATGGGGCTCGCGCTAGCACTTGCCAGTCCAAAACGATGGCGAAGCTCACTCACCCCTCACCTGTGGGTGGGGAGTGGTATGTGTGTGAGTACACTCGTGAGTGAGCCTGCAGACCTATGCACAGCGCATCGGTTTTCGTAATTCTCGGCGTCTCCTTCTTGGCGTGCAACTGATGTGCTGCATACTATTTCCCCAAACCGCACCCGCACATGCTGCAGTTCCACACTTGTTGCTGCAACATTCATATCTGCTCTAAAAGCAGCAGTCGTGCGTCTGTTGCAGTATTGATAGGGAAAATTCCGAGGTAGGCCCCTTCACAGCGCTTCCGCTGTGAAATAGACATATCTTCTTACGCAAATCATCGCTCGTTCGCGTTGATAAGAGCCAAGTACAGTGACCCGCTTTGATGTTATTGAAACAGGTTTTCGATATAGAAAAACCCACGTATCTTTTGCAATTACCAGGTTGCACAAAACAGAGCTATAACGACGAATGCTAACACTGCCTGTTATCTAACCTTGTGAATGGCTGTACGGCGATACGGTGTAAACGTTTACCTTAAAAAAGTGGAAAACCTGAAAAGGATAAACTTGTTTAAATTGTGTTATGATAAAATTGATAAAATTTAAAATTGATAAAATATAAACAAGGCATATATTGACCATGTCATTTTTGTGTGATAAGAGGTAGCTGAAGAAACAAGGGTACGAAAGAAATTACTTTTTTGTGCGGTGTACGCCATAAAAGTGTCGCACGTGGGGTGACGTGTAATTTGTGAACTTTGAGCACTATGAATACTACAAAATTGATTTTAGAGATCTGAAATGGTAAAGGTCTGCATCGATTGTCGGGGCGGTGTCCAATACGACCTCCGAATCTTTTTACACCATTCCAGAACGAATAACGCGAACCACGCACCTGTGAGGTTGGAGCCTACTTTTATCCCTTTTCTTAGTCACAACTTCCAGTGACGCCAGCGACGCATTTTTAAAACCTGGTTCCCCAACCTGCAAGGAAGGTAATCGGGGCAAAACGCCGTGAATAGCCGATGAACCCTTTTCAAATTGGCCTTGACCCTTGAACAACATCAAATTCACAAGGTGCCCATGCAGCCTGCTTTGTAGCCCTGCGTTTCCCGTGGCCCCGTTTCATGAATCTCCCTTGAGCGCGCCTTTCCCCATGCCCTTTTTATAGCTCTCGAAAGCACTTTTTATACAGGTAACTTCACGAAGAACCACACCCCGACGAAGGTGTCGTAACTGGAAAACAGGCTACTGGTTTTCCGTGGGGTCTGTCATAAAGACGCGAATGTAAAATGCACGAAGCAAGCTGAGAGCGTCATGATCTTCTTCTGGAGAGTCTATTTTGAGTGCTTGAGGTCAGCATAAAAAAGCAGGAACTGTTGTTTCCGGACTCAACGCATTCTACTTCCCTGCCTTATGTCTTATTCACCATTCAGGAGTGTGCCTGAGCCAGTCTTTCCGCTTCCCGTTTGTTGCTTAGGATGTGGCTACTCTAACTGCTTTTTGCTCAATTTTTCCTCAATATACTACTTCTGTCATGCTACGCAGACACATATAAAGATTGTACCGCGATCTGCGTGTGTTGCTTAAAAAAAGGAGAGTACCGTAACCTTTCTTTTTTCGCCCGATTAAAATCTTCAAAACACAGTCCTGAACACCCACTTTATAATTTATGGCAGAATAAAAATTGGTTGCAGAGAAAAAAGTCTTTTGTCTTTTTGTGGGCATATTCTGGATAGTTTTTATGTTCGTACCGAACAAGGAATTAAACGAGGCTAAACAATTTTTGTGGTTTTTTGGTTAACATGCCAACAAACACTCCGATACAAAATGTATTTAGTTATGTATTTGGGAGTGCCCACTAATAGCACTAGGCCTTCCTTGGGTGGTGCACTAGAACTACAGGGCGACACACAGACGAAACAAACAATGGGGTAGGGATACTGGTAGCCAAGGGCTGTGAATCACGGAGTGCAATGTAGCGACACACGCACACACGCGCACACGCACACACACGCAAACACACACACACACACAAACACGCACACACACACACACACTTGAAGACACACACACAAACACACACAAGCACACACACGCACACGCACACGCACACGCACGCACACACATACACACGCGCCCACACACGCGCACGGACACACGCATGCACGCACGCACGCACACACGCACACACGCACGCACACACACATACACACACACGGACGCACGCACTTGCACGCACACGCACACACACTCACACATACACAAACGCACACACACAAGCACGCGCGCGCACGCACGCTCACAAACCCAACCACACGCACACACGCACACATGCACGCTCACACACACGCGCGTGCACGCACACACACACACATGGACCCCCCACACGCACACACGCACGCACTCACGCACACACACACGCACACTCGCGCACACGCGCACACGCGTACAAACGCACGCGCACGCACGCACATACACACACGCCTGCACGCCCACGCGCGCAAGCACGCACGCACGGACTCCCAAACGCACACACACGCACGCACGCCCGCACGCACGCACACGCAAACGCACACGCGCATACCCGCATGCACACAAATAACACGAGTAAGATGTGAATAATGCGGCCGGGTACAGAGCATGCACGAAGACGGGATTCATGAAAAAGTACAGGCATATGCAAACACTCATGTTCTAAACATTCGAATAGATATAGTATACTGGAGCAAAACGGTTATTGCGAAATACATGTAAGCATCATTTAAATAAATGGAGAACACATAGGCGCGCATGAACACGGGAACACACATAACAAAAACGGAAACGCGGGATCCCTTACATATCACACTGGGGGGTAATGAATAGCTTGGGATACCTGAATTTTTAAGAGCATGTTTAAAAGACATAATATTGCCTGATAAGACCTCTAAGGATACACAAAAAACATGACCATAATTATAAACGCGTTGCACGCGGCATTCAGGAGACAGCATCTCAGAGGGCGTTACATCACAGCATAAGTGGGGACGAGTGCCATCATTGGCGCGCTTAACGGAACAGAGCTCACTAGTTTCGGGCTTTCGAATTTAGAGTGGATACACTTGAACAGAAAAATAAATGTGGTTGATCCCTCTTTCAAAGGAATGGGTAAAACACGAAAGTGAAAGGTGCTTTCACAGGAGCAGTTGAATGTTAAGGTAACGTCCTTCATGTGCGAACGGTTCGCGAGCCTGACCCCGCCAGACGCAGTAACGCCGACACTCGGGAAACAACAAAAAAAACTGGCTTATTCCGGGACAACAAAACCAAAAATGTTATGCCCAGAAACAGCAGCTTGAAACACAACGATCATGGGAACAAAGCCTGCGCGGAGGGTGTCTCAATCCACGCGCGACCCCCGTACACGAAGGCGCTGGCATCGAGACGCAACTGTCCGCGCTCATTACATCATAATGCGCTACTTCGCTTCCTTCTCCTACACGGCAGCATTATCTGAATGAGTCATAGGGAATGATATAAGGTGCGTTTGTAGAGCTGCTCACGTCTCTGCTCATATAGCGCAGTCGGTATTGCGCCACGTACCTCCCGTAGCGGCAAGAGACCTCGAGAGGCACGGGCTTGAATCCGGGCACCGCAACGGCAATTGCACTTTTTCTGACGACGTCACTTCCGGGCCGAAACTGACGTGAGTGAGATCTTGGTGTACCCTGGCATAAAACACTTTTATGTCAAAAGCGATCGTGGTTCATGTGTCTACATTGTATTTCTTCCAGGTGAATCCGCTTGAGGACGTCGTCATAAACGTATTTTAGATGCGGGGTGTAGCGGCGAGAGAAGTTGCGAGTGAACCTTTTTTGCACCCTCGCCAAGCGCAAACATAATGACGCACTCATACAGTTCCATACTGCAGATGCAGACTCCACCTTTGGGTGTGTTACTGCCATTCCTTGATTTTCTTTTTTATATCTTTAGGCAGCGCTGTCCAAAGGGATTCTTTGCAACAAACTTTGCACATCTTGTAATCCATGCAGTTAGCTGTTTTGGGATGTGCAAATAATGAACTTGCGTGTGTTCTTTTTCTATGCCCACTTCGGTGTGCGTTGGTGTGATTCTTGTATTAGGAGGTATCGTCATTATCATCCGCTTCTACTTGTCCAGTGAAAGACAAGTGCCTAATGCATGAATGTAAGCACTTCGTAGGCTGCGCTATGCTCTTGGAACGTATAAAAGTACTCGTGTGTTCCCGCTCCTACCTTCTTTTCGCCTCCCTGTGATTATTCCCCTAAATCTCACTCCCCTAGTAGAGGGTAGCAGACAGGTTATCTTGCCATCCTTTTATTTCGTTTTTCTATCGTTAGGCACCGCTGTCCAAATGCATTCTTGGCGACTAACTTTTATCACATTCTATTCCAACCAGTTAGTGGTTTTTGTGGTGGGCAAATAACGAACTTGCATGTGTTCTTTTCTATCACCCATCCGGTCTGCATTCCCAGTCGAAAAACGCAACAAAAAAATACGACACAATAATCCTGTGAGGGAATGGGACGTTCTGTAGTCTGTAGTAAACCCTGTCCTGTAGTCTGTAGTAAATCCTCTCCTGTAGTCTGTAGTAAATCCTGTACTGTAGTCTGTAGTAAATCCTGTCCTGTAGTCTGTAGTAAATCCTGTCCTGTAGACTGTAGTAAATCCTGTCCTGTAGTCTGTAGTAAACGCAGTTCTGTAGTCTATAGTAAATCCTGTCCTGTAGTAAATCCTGTTCTTAGTCTGTAATTAATCTTGTCATGTCTGTTTTCGTAGTAAATCTTGTCATGTCTCGAATTTCAAGTTGTTTCGCATAAGAAAGTTACTTCGCGTGATTTTTTTTCTATTAGGTACCTCAAGTATGCAGGATATGTATAACAATTTCAATAAAAATATGACCACAAGACATAAGCATTTGTGGGCATTCTTGCTTTTCTGGTACAAGCTTAAATTTGTTTTCAGTGAATAACTGAATTCAGAAAGCTGTACCAAAAGCCAATGTAAGCAATGTAAAAAGTGGTACATTCATGCATGCAATACAAAAGTTTGATGTTACTCAGACTGCACATGCCTGATCACAGTCCGAAAAAAAGCAGTTTGCGGTATTTATCTATTTTATTTCGACTCTTTACAACAGTTTCTGGGCAGTGCCATGGCTTCACTTGCAGAGCACAGTTTTACAACCCATGAACGCTGCATTTAAAAAACAAACAAGCGTTTTAAGCATAAAGGTGTGCAAACTGACTTTCAGGGGTACACGGTTTTTGGCCAAAAAGCGGCTCATTCAAGAGACCCTTTCTGCAACTACACTGCCCCACTATGTGCAACTTAACAAAGAAACGAGCAATACCATCAATACGAAGTGAAAACAAGAAACATTAAAACGCGTAAAGCTTTCCCGACATAACAGTTTTTAAAGCACTTTTGGTAAAAGAAACACCATGGGCAGTAGCATTGTTTACCAACTTAACGGCGCAGGTCCGAGCACTTCTGAGCCAGAAACCGGCTCAGAAGCTTGTTCCGCTTGAAGCGCTCCTCGGTGGGGCAATTTTGCTCCTCCAGGTATGCCCAGAAAGCCGCTGAAAAAGGCAAGCAAAAAACAGCGCCAGCTATGTACTACATTTGCATGATTCTAATGCGCACCTTTTTTCCTAAATGTAGCCTTCAAGTTTGTGCATGCATTACTATTGGGCGCCACACCGAAGTTGGCTCCAAAGCAACCAGCAGCATTGCTATGAAATGAACTCCTCCTGAAATCCAACTTTATCTAATCCAAAACAATCCATATACATCCTGGAATAAATTTTGATATGCCCATACCTTCATGGACATACCTTAGCCAGTTGTTCCACGTGTTCTACTGTAATTGCCCCCCATTTCAGTGGTTATACTTCCAGAGGTACAACTGCATGGAGAGCAGTATCTTTGTCAGTGCATGTTCCGAAAACATGAGTACGTGATTTCCGCAAATAAAGCAGACCTATATTTTAACGCAAGGCTTAACTGGCCCTTAGCATAAACATTGTTGAGAGCGGGAACACTTCCACGTAGAATTCGGGAATTAGCAGAGAATGAACCAACGGCCCCTCGCATTCAAAACTATGAAGGTCAAGGCACTGGATAATAAATTCCAGCAGGAGCTCGATAAGAAAGTTTATGAAGCACGAAGAATTTTTGCAGGTACAATTGGGTGCATCAAGTAAGATATCTTCTGCCAGATGCACGGTGCAATGCCTTGCAAACACGCCATAGAATCAGCGTCAAATTTTTAAAATATCTTCCTACTTAACTGTGCTTTACAATTAGGGGCGCAATAAAATCATCCCAACATAGTCAATGTAAGCACAAGACACATGAAAAATTATTCAAATACCCATCAAACATGCACATGCAATATTCACTGTTTAAGTGCTGGTAAGCAAGAAACAAAGCCAGCATGACTTGGCTCAGTGCCCAAAACAATAGTTATTTTTATATTTTTAATTGGTGCTAAGTTGAAAAATGGTGCATGCTTCATGTGCACATAGACACAGCGCGAGCATTGATATTTTTAAGCAAAAAAAATTGTATACACCTACATGACATCCCAGCCAGTTTCAGCGGCGAGAGGGCTGGGAAAGTGGCTTTGTTGCCTATAGACACCGCTTTGTTTGACGCGCTGCCTGTCAGGATCCCCTTTACGAGGACTTCCGGCCCCCAAAGAGATACTGCAAGCCATTTACAAAACGTACTGTCCGCTGGTATGGACATCAGGCTGACCCACGTTGAGTGGCGGATGTAGACCCCGTGCCCCAGGTGTACCTACAAACAAGGAGTGGCTCAATATGTGCAAAGAAATTCCAAACCTGCAGGCAGCTGTTGACGCATGATCACAAATAGTTCATTGATTGATAGTAGGGTTTAATGCGCCGACGAAACGCAGGCGATGAGGCGCGCCGTAGTGGAGGGCTGGGGATTAATTTTGACCACCTGGGAATCCTTAACGTGCGCCGAAATCTCGTACACGCGGGCGTTTTTGCTTTTAGCCTCCGTCAGAAAAGCGGCCGTCGCGGCTGGCAATCGAACCAGCGACCTTCTGCTCAGCAGCGCAAGCACTTAGCCACCTAGCCATTGCGGCGGGTAGGTTCACAAATAGTAATCTGGAACTTATATAATGCCCTCAGGCCATTAAGGACGCCACAAATGAATTGAAACTGCGGTGCACACGATTGTCACAAGAATGCAACAAATGAAACGTACGAAGAATGAAACGTACCAAGTCAGGCATAACTATTAGTAAGCACTGCGAACCCTAGCTACAGGATATAGGGACCATAAAAGCAAAATACAACTTTGCCTAATTTAAAAGAACTAGGCTCCAGTATCTCACCCAACTCCATTCAAACCAAGTATGGCAGTTAACTAAAATTATGCGAGGAGTAATAACACACTTTTATATTTCGCATCTAAGTGACGTTCTATGGGCAGGAGTGACATCAAATGGGTCAGCAGAATAAAAACACCCTAATATCCCACACCACCCTTGAATTTATGTATAAAATAATTTAGAAAAAAATCGTACATTTTTCTAGCACCACCCCAGTTTGAAGCCCTGTCCATGCTAACACACTTCACTAAATGCTTGCATAAGCAGTGAGGTATAAAATAGCACCCATTAAAATTTTTAATAGGTACTTGGATACATTTCAAATAACGGAAACACATCGGAACAACCAACAATACACTTACATCCCCAGCCTCGTTCACTTGCCCACAAGTGCTGTCGATGTTATCAGGAATTCCCAAAGCTGCAAGCTAAAAAACAGCAACTGTTAGCATGATACACACAGGCATTTCTAACACAATGTAGCTGCTAGCTGACCACAAGAGAAAGAAATCTTTTTTGTAGAGAACAGAAGTACAAAATGAAAATTTCGGACTTTCGAGTTTCTAGTAACAAACCCTCACGGCACAAATCATATACAGCAGGCTTTATATATACAATATTATGCAGTAACAAAACCAGGTGAATAACAAAGAAGGTTGGGAGTGAAAGCAATGGCAGGCATAAAGAATTTCAATGTGTAGGTTGCCATTCAATGCTTCGGTGGTTATAATTAGTCGACTATCTTCATTGGCATGCGATGACTGCGATTTCGAAATGTGTGAACTTTATTCATGATGATGATGATGGTTAGAGTTTTTTGGCGCAAGGCCAGCTGGGGCAAAGAGCGCCAAACAAAAGTATCTACAATAAAATAGTGGCTACTAAAGCCAAAATAACAATAAAATCAATTAACGGCAATGGTGATGGCTGGTGTATAGGGCCAGATTTGATTATGCGTGATAGGAGATGAGGTTTAAAAACTTCACGTCTGACAAGTACTCAAACACACGTTTCACGGAAAACATGGCATCGTCACCTGAAACAGCGATGGATGTAGTGGGATATGTTGTCTGTAGAGTTCTCTGAAGTGTTTGTGACGTGTTGTGTGAAGTGCCTTGCATGTGATTAGTATGTGCACTACGGATAGGGCCTCTCCACGCCTGCTGCACTGGGGTCTAGAAGATCCCGTCAGCAGATACAAGTGCGTTGCATGGGTGTGCCCTGTCCGCAGCCTACTCAAGGCGACTTCCGTGTGTCTGTTGTTTGAGTCAGATGTGTACCGTCCCAAGTGTGGCTTTATTACATGTAGTTTGTTGTCTGTCTGTTCATTCGAGTGTGTTTGCCATGTTCTGCGCAAGTGTTGTCTTATGTGTGGCATGAGGTCTGTGTAAGGTAGTGTTGTTATGTCTACTGTGTTTCGGAGTGCAGCATTGGCGGCCATTTCATCCGCTAGTTCATTTCCACCGATGCCAGAGTGGCCTGGCACCCAACACACAGTCACCTCAAGGTTTGATTTCACCTTAAGCACAATTGATTTCAAGACAAGGGTACTACATGGTTTTTCGAAGACTCTCCGGATGACAATGTACGGACGACACTCAGCGAATCTGTATAGATGATAGATTTAGGAATATGATGTTCAACTATGTGACTTACAACAAGAAAAATGCCATATGCTTCTGCCGTAAAAATACTTGTCTTTAGATTCATTGTTCTATATGCTTCAAAATTCGGCCCATGCGCCCCACAAGACACTGCAGTGAACGTTTTCGATGCATCGCTGAAAAAGTCTGCAGCCTTGTATTTATCCTGCACATATATGAAATGCTGCAAAATCCCACTTTTTGGTGTCCTGTTCTTATTGTATTTTAAGAAAGACAAGTCATATGCAACAGGACGAAGATGCCATGGTGCTACAAGATCAGTGATAGATGACTTGAATGTGTCCACAAAGGAGACCTCATCAATAGTGACCTCGTCCCTTACTCTGAGCGAGAAGGGAACAGGAATAGATGGGCGATTTAAAAAGAGCTTTGATGGGGATGTATCATTAAAAACCGGTTTAAAAGGATGGTTGTCCATTGATGAAATTTTAGGGGCATATAACAAGTCAACATAGCTTCGCTGGTGTGATAAGCACCATTTGTCACACTCTGCGTAAAGACTTTGCACAAGGCTAGTACGGAATGCGCCCCAAGAGAGGCGAAGCCCCAAGTGAAGCACTGGGTCGAGCATTTTAAGTGCTGTTTTAGTGGCTGACCCATACACAACACTCCCATAGTCCAATCTAGACCCCACTAGGCTTGTGAAAATACGTAACAGGAGTTGCTTATCCGTTCCATACGACCGGTGGGACAAGATTTTAAGAATGTTGAGAGCCTTTAAACATTTATGTTTCAATTGTTTAATGTGAGGGATGAACGTAAGCCTTTCATCCAACACCACACCTAAAAACTTGTGTTCCTTCCTCACAGGAATCGATACGCCATTAAGGATAATGTCAGGGTCCGCATGGATCCCACGCCTGCTGGAGAAGACAACACGGGTGCTTTTTTCTGGGTTAAGTTTAAAAACGTTCTTGTCTGCCCAGCTGGCAAGTTTTTTGACACCGAGCTGGACTTGACGCTCACAGATGGACATATTACATGATTTAAAAGATACATGGATGTCATCTACATACATTGAATAAGAAATTGTAGGTGGCAATGCCTTCCCAAGGGAGTTCATCTTAACTATGAACAGAGTGCAGCTTAGCACTCCACCTTGCGGAACGCCGTTTTCTTGCACATGAACACTTGAGAGTGCGCTAGCTACTCTCATGCGAAACGTTCTTTCGGACAAATAACTAGCAAGGGTGTTGAGCATAGGGCCCGAAACACCGAAAGACTTTGTCACTGAAGATCCCGTAACGCCAAGCGGTGTCATAGGCCTTCTCAAGGTCAAAAAACACCGTTGTGCAAAACTGTTTGTGAATGAAAGCGTCCTTTATGTATGAGTCAAGGGCGACAAGTTGGTCATTTGTAGATCGCCCCGCCCTGAAGCCTGCCTGGCAGCCCTCGAGAAGACCGTTGTACTCAAGGAAGTACACAAGTCTCCTGTTTATCATCTTCTCGAGGAGCTTGCAAAGGCAGCTTGTAAGGGCGATGGGCCGATAGCTACCGGGAGAGGAAGGGTCCTTTTCTTCCTTCAGGAAAGCCACTAGTATGGCCTCCCTCCATAAGCGAGGAATGTGCCCCGAAAGCCATATGTTGTTGTATAGATGTAGGAGTGTTTCAAGAGTGTCTGAGTGTAGGTGTTGTATCATGGTGTATGTGATTTTGTCTGCACCTGGAGCTGAAGGCTTACATGTGCTCAGAGCAACCTTCAGCTCATGAATTGAAAAAGGAGAATTGTAAGAAGTGTGCGACTTGTTGCTATCACGCAGGGACTTCTTTTCCGCAGACGTTTTGTGCTTCATGAAAGTGTTCGTGTTGTGTGATGAGCTGGACACGTGTTCGAAGTGTTGTGCAAGTGTGTTGGCAGGGACCAGGTCAGACTCGCTGAACTGGGTCCCTGTGGAAACCAGACGCCGCTCCGCCCCCCGGCGAGCTGCTCCCCAGGGGGAAAGAGGCGAACCTTTTCCGCGCCTCTGGGAAGGTGATGTTCGCAGTTACCTTGATGTTGATTATGTTTTTTTTTCAGTTTGAAATTTTTCGCACTTACGGGAGTAGGCTGCATGCGCCCCCCCCGCAGTTCACACAAGAGAGGGTGTCGGATGGACAGTTGTCGCTCGGATGGTCATGCGACGCGCATTTTGCACACGTCGTTCGGCCACGGCAAGAGTTTGTACCGTGCCCGAACCGCTGGCACCTGGCACTTAAAACAGCGCCGCGGGTTAGGGATGTAGGGACGAATGGAGCAACTGATAAAACCTGCATTTATGTGTTGTGGAAGAACTGCGCGGTCAAACGTCAAGATAATGTGCTTGGTGGGAATCTCCTTGTCGTCTCTGCGGATAGTGATGCGTCTCACGGCAGTGATGCCCTGATCCTTCAAGCCGGCAAGGAGATCCTCATCCGTTTCGTTCAAGAGATCCGTCTCGGATATCACACCTTGCGAGCTGTTGAGGCTCCGATGGGGTGTGAGTCTGATGTCTAGATCAGCCAGTCTAGTCTGAGCTAGAAGCTTCGTGGACTGCAGTTTGTCATTTACGTCGATTAGTAGTTCACCAGACCTTTGTTTTTTGCCCTTATATGATTTTTCTATTATGGCTTCAAGAGGTTTTGCGATCAAGAAGACTGAATGCGATACAAGAGGTTGGGTTGGATTGAGCGATTCCATCACAAGAAATGTAAAGAAATTATCCGGTTCAGGGAATGTTAAAGATGGCAATGAAGGAAAATATACTTCGGTGCGGCCCGTTTTCAGGGACCGATCACGTTTGGGGGGGGGGGGGTTGTAAGTACCATAGGGCATACTATAAAAGCAGGGAGACTGGGGGTACTTCCTTCTTTGACCTTACCCTGGTAGTCAAAGAGGTCCCGGAGCTCCCTGCCTGGTAGACAGGCAAGGAGCCCATCGGTAGGAGCTTGACCAAGGCTCCGACGGCCACCGTTTACGGCTTCTACCCTTCACCTTTAAACACCTCGCCACGGTTGGACACGGCTTATGTTGGGAGCTCGGAGTCCGCGGTGTCGCTGCTCACCGTCACCATGAATACTCAAGGTGCCCCGTGCGGGGTGAACTTTATTCATGATGATGAACACAGCCACCTGAGTACCACCAGAAAGGGGTTGTGTTGTGATTGTGGGAGCAGCCTAGCAGATGACTGATGCACTAGCGGGATCGTTATGTACACGCGAAATACTCTCACTCATTTCACTGCTGCTCACCGTGATAAGGCACTGATCACCCGCCGGTTGGCGCTCACATAATAATATTCAAAAATTAAAGACCGTACAGCCCACCAAAATTCAGCAGTAACCCACAAGCACCAGTCAAACTACATGTGAGCGCTTTAGCACGCTGTGAAGCAGCAGAAGTGATACAAACTGCGTAGCCCGTCTATCTGTGTGCGCAAACCAATGGCATTAAGAACACTTTGTTCAAGAGTTTTCTGCCCCCATGCATCTATAAAGCATGAAAATGGAAACTTTCACATGTACGTCAAAACAAAACATCCAGTGATCTTCAATATGCAGGTCAGGCTGCTTAAAATAGGCAGCATACAGGAAGAAGGAAGCCTCAAGGGCAACAGCATGGCTAATTGAGCATAACGCACTACTGCTCCAGGCTTTTTTAGTTAAAATGTGGCACCGTCTTTCACAAAAAAAAAGTTTTTTCGTAACGAAGCTACGTAAACAAATGAACAGAAAGAGTTTGAGCCGCAAAAACCGATGCCAGTCTGCAACTGCGTGCAGACTCTATACACGGACACCTAAGGCCCAGTTAGAGCAAAAGATGGCAACAGAAATGTTAGTGGCAGTCCTTAAGTCATTTGGGCACTACATTTCATTCTGTTCCACAATTTCTTGTACAGTTGCTGACCGATTTTTAACCTTTCAACTGCCAGGTGTTTCTGGCCGTGACGCACCCCCAGTGTCGGCTGTGGTGTTTTCTCTTGTAAATACGTACAGCTGCCTATATTTCAGGTTGCTGCCAAAAAACCTCGCAAACCATTTTTCAGCCTCTTTTTGGGATCACAACCAAAACATTGCCTATCAAACAACCGACTGAAAACTGGCTCCAGAGTACAACTGGAGGCCCTATTCTCGACTGCACAAATTCACAGTGAATTCGCCATGTTTTTTGTATGAGCACAACCTAAGCAATCAGTGACATAATACACGTATAGCAATGACACCATCTAGTGAAATTTGACTCTTCACTTAAAGATCACAACCAAGGTATCAGATATTAAACACAAAAGATATAAAAACAAACTGAGGCTGGTAGGGGAACATTTCTTCAGTTTAAAATTGGCATCAACACCGCAGAGCGATGAGGTAACGTTGGTACAAAAGGTAGCAAAATGTGTTGAACTAGACACAATCTTTTTTTCCGTATATATTTATTTCTTTCAATTGCTTTTAGTAATGTAGTTGAGCTCTGCTTCAATGCAAGCTTTGTTATGTTATCACCGCCACGCTATCGTCTGCTGCTGTGTTCCATGTTTATGGTGTGATCACACAAAAAGACGGCCGTGACCATTGGTTGTATGACGCGGTAAGGGCAGCAAAGCGCTACGCTGAATAACTGCGGAGCATGCAAATGCCAACGATTCACTCATTCGTCGAGCTCGACTTCAATCGGCTCAGTAATGAATAAAACATTCATGTTTTAAAATTCCTATTTTTCTCTTGAGTTATAATATGGCACACACTACCTTACATGGAAGATCGAGTATGGACAAATGCCATGCATTGAGTTCTTTTTGTCATGAAGAGGCTTGTCTGCCCTCTTATGTTGCTGTTACACCAAACAAATAATTTTTATTTCGTTGGCAAACATAAAAACAAACTATGGCACGTTATTTGTATGCTCCATGATTGTGCTGACATCGAAATGGTCAGAGCTATAATTTCTTTTGGTAGAAAACAGCTTTCAACCGCACGTCATGCGAAACTGCGCCTGCTGCAAATTCACGGCGTTTTCACAGCGCTGAAGGTTGGTAAAATTTCTTTCCCTATTTCACGGTGACAGCAGACACCATTTTCAAGCTTTTACGTTACCTCGCGTCACTTTTACACAGTCTGAAGTTGCCCATGTGTGCCGTAAACGTTCTCGCCAACTGTTCAAATTACATCACATCTTTTCAGCCACTCACAGAGAGGTCATGTTCAAGCCGTATTTTGTTGAATTGCAAAAAACAGGCATACATTGTCATGTCCGCTGTATTTAGTCAAGTTTTTCATTGCTGGGCCAAGAATTATGCACTTTCAGTACCCACAACCGCTTTGTCAACGGGAAACACGCGACCGAAATTGCAAGCTAGAAAAGACTGCTGGCAAATTCCTGTTGTTTCTGGCAGAGTACAATGTATATGTCTTTACAAGGCATATGTCTGTGGTGATTGATGCTCAAGAGTAACCCCTCAGAAAAGATCTATAATTTTTTAATGTGTAGGATTCTGTATACTTTCTGTGGCACGATAAATTTCTGTAGTAAAAACTGTGTAAGCAAGAGGTTTTGTTGCAATACTGAACGGTCTGTCATGTGACACTTTTGCAATGAATTTTCTTTCACACTATAAAAATCGGCAGGGACTACAATATGCTCTGTAGCATGCCAGATAATAATAGTAATTACGGAATGCTGAATGTGGTGGCTGAAGGACAGTCTGTGGTGCAACAAAATTTGTGTAGTGCCCACACGGTGTGCACAACAGAAATTTCTGTAGTACAACAGAAATGTCTCATGCGACAGACATCTTGTAGTTCTACGTCAAAGAATTTTGTAGTAGGACTATAGAATGTCTGTCGCATGATAGATATGTCTGTTGTACTAACTAAATTTCTGTCGTACGACCGACATTCTGTCGTCATACTACAGTGATTCCTGTCTCTCAAGAGACTATCCTGCATTCCCAACAGAAATTCCTGTTGTGCGACAGAAATGCCTGCTGTACGACAGATTTTCTGTAGTTGTACTACAGAAATTTCTGTCGCATGACAGACCATCCTGTAGTCCCCGACAGAAATCTCTGTCGTGCTACAGAAACGCCTGTCGTACGACAGAGTTTCTTTAGTTGTACTACAGAAATTCCTGTCGAACGACAGACCACCCTGTAGTCCCAACTGAAATCCCTGTCGTGCGACAGAAATTCCTGTTGTCCTTTTCGACTGGGTTGGTGGGATACTGGTATAAGGTGGTATCATCATTATCATCCGCTTCTACTTCTCTAGTGCAAGACAACTGCCTAATGCATGAATGTAGGCACGTCATCGGCTGCGCTGTGCTCTCGGAAAGTATATAAGTACTCGTGTGTTCCCGTTCCTATTTCCTTTTTACCTCCCTGCCGTTATTCCTCTAAACCGCACTCCATTAGGCCAGGGCAGCCTGATTAACTTATCATCTCTTGATTTCGTTTTTTGTATACTTATACAGCGCTGTTCAAATGCATAATTTGCAACATACTTTTCTCATCTGATCATCCATCCAGTTAACGGTGTTGGGGTGTGCAAATAACGAACTCCAGTTAAGTGGGCGCTCAGGCTGTATTTCCAGTAGCAAAAAAAAACAGTGCTGCTTGAGATGGACTCTGGAATGACTAACACATGTATAAATTTTATATTTCAATCCCGCTTTGCAACATTTGTCGCACGCCTCGCATGTGCGCTCATCCGCACGGAAAATAGTTCAAGGGAAGGGTGCGTTTAACCTACTGGAGCCTCAAGCGGAAACCTCTTCTCTGAAAAAGTCTTTTAAGTTAAAAAGCACGTAGGGCATTTACCGTGGAGTAGCTCACTATTACCAAAAAAATTACAGAATAGAGAAAGAAGCATACAATGTATGTCGACGCAGAAATCGATCGTTTCGATAGAAGGACACGCCCAGGCGTAGAGCGCATTAAAAATTACGCTGAGTAGTAAAAAAACATGCGCTTGGCTCACCATTAAAATTTCAAAGCTCTATGTAATACAGTTGCAAAACATAGCAAGAATTCGGCTTTAAAGCAACATTAGAACATGCGTAGGCCGAGTCATTTTCTGCCGTCCGACGGCAGGAGGGCAAGCTAAGCTGCCACCGAGGCAACAAGAAGTTTTATCATGGTTCAGTAAATTTGCAACCTGGATAATTGATTTAATTTCTTCGTTTTCCTTGTAACCGCTGAACAGGCACCTGACAGAAAAGTTGGGAACAACAGCTTGGCTAAGTAGGGAGCTGCGGTACATAATCGGAAGCAATGCACAACGATGTTTCACACACATTTACAAAAACACTGAATAAAATATTAGTTTATGATGAACGAGATGTACCATTATATTTTCTATACTCGAAGCTCGCAATACATTTGCATGCACGACGTATGCACGTTCAGCTTTACGCTTTCAAATGTGCACTTCAAAGATGTGCGCAACACATTATTGCGAATGAAACCTACCGTACATATATTTTAAATGGCTTTTCATGTACATGAATAGACTCTCATCAGCTCCATCCACTTTACATGTAACTTCATTTAGAGATGTAAAATTGTGCGTGTGGTATTTGTTCTCCTGTATCTGGTGTCATTTGTTAATGTGAACAATTTTAATTAAAATACAGCCGACTCGCGATAATTCAAACTCAAAGGCACCCCAGGATATTTTGTTTGAATTATCCGAAGTTTGAATTATCGCAAGTTCTCATAACAATGACGCTGGGCAAGGTGACAGCAAACACTGTGATTAGGCATTGATTTTATTCACATTTTTAAATTTAAAGCATTTTTAAACCCTAACTGTACAAAATATCAAGGAAGGAGAGGCGTAAGGTCCACAAACTGAATGCAGTGCGCTTTACTTTGTAAACCGCCGTGCCGCTTATCTTTTTCTTTTTTGCTGACACGCGACACGGGAATGCGTGATTGTGCGTTTTTTTTTGCTTTTGCGGCAGTGGCCCGCGTGGTTCTGTCCGCTGCGACAAGTCTAGGCAGTCAGTCATGTTTAGACGTTTTTTGAGGCCTGTTCGTTGTTTTAGTTTATAATTCGCATCGTGAACGCGGTAAATAAGGCTAGAAAGTTGAGAAACCTCACGGTCTACCTTACCTTTGCTTCGTTTCAAACGTTTGCTTACAGCAACGCCGTTCTCCTCAAAGGCTTGACGCACTTATTGTTCATATTTCGACTGTTATGGTTAAATAAGCACGCAAATAATCAAATAGTTGCGGGAAAGCAGTAGATATTTAGTATTATGGACACGCAAAACGTATAAACTACCCGAATGGCGTAGTTTGAACTAAGCGGCTTTTAAATAGATTGAAAGGTTAAAGGCCAACCAAAATTTTGAATTTTGGTTGAATTAACCGAACGTAGGAATTATCAGAATGTGAATTATCCCCAGTCTACTGTAAAGTAGTTCTCTTGTATCTGCTTTTGAGAAAATATTGTATATTTCTTCGAGTTATTTAGTTGTTAAGTGTAAATGGCGCTTTGTATGCGGTATGTTATACCAAGTTTACGAAAAAATCCAACAGAAATTGGAGGTTTCTGGTCATAAATAACTTATCATAAACCTACGACAGACTAAAATAAGCAGAATGTTTGCAATTTATTTTTGAAAAAACTAGATGAATTATTTACTTTTGTTTCTAGCGTTGAAATCGAAAAGTGCTGTATAATATTAAATTTTTGGTGTGTAGTATTCAGCAACCATTTCATAAGGGCCAAAGATTTTTCCAGAAATAAATTTACAGAAATACATGTCGTAGTACTTATTTCCCTCTGCAAACTATAATAGCCGATCTGCTAAGCAAACCACGCATGATATATTCTGAAGATTCACAGCTACTGATATAGTTACTGGACGCCGAGGAACAAACAGCTCCTTGTCCTACAGAACTTCGTGTGTAACGTATGTGACATGTCTCTCCCAAATCAAATGGAACGAGAGCAAAATACAGAGAATTTCTTGTTCTTCAACAACATCGATTTTGTTTTTATTGCAAAGTAGGCTACTTTTAGTTTTTAGACTGACTTTTTTATTCATAGCTTGATACCAGGCAGATTTTATTGTATGCTTATTGACAAGTCAATGTTACTTGTTACATTTTAATAATAAGCGGAATCGTTCTAAAAAATAAGGAACACTCCTGTGATCTAAAGAGAGAAAAATTGTACAGGTTTGTGAGCGAGGAAAATGTAACTATTGTGTACACTGAATAACAGGAGCCGCAGTATATATGATTGCCGTACGCCGCACGGAATCTATCAAAATTGTGCGCGTGATTCATAGGCTACTTTCTATTAGTTCGTGCGAGTTAATTCCAGTTGTATTTTAGAAATGCTGAATATTTAGATATTTTTAATGAAATGGTTCAATAGGTCCTACGAAAGAATTAAAATCATTTTGGGCTACATTTGATATAATGCATGCAGTTCATCCAGTGAGTTGCACTAGCTATTTACCGTAACTTGCTACTACGGGATGGTATTCCTTGTTAACGGTATGAAATTTTACCGAACCTTACGAACGCGTACTTGCTTAGTTGTGTAGTCGCTGCAAGAATAGAGAAACAGAGTAAGTGCGAGAAATCATGGAAACGACTCGTGTCATTGTCAAAATTCTCACAGTAAGACACTTTCTCTGCCATGTGGAGTAAGAGCCGGCTGTGGTTTTGAGGCGCAGGGGCAACGTTCACTGCGGTTCTTAAATTGTCCTCGAGTATAGCGTACCAGTTCACGAAGCGTCGCATGTGCGCTTGCGTGGGGCGACTTGGACTTATAGGTTGATACAGTCTGCAGACTGACAAACAAAAGCCGTATTCCTCCTGGCACAAGCGTACCGGGGCTTAGTTTCAACTGGGCGAACGAGTTGCGACTACCAACTGGCCGCCGGCCGCCTAAACGCTGGACCGACTGATTCTGTGGGGAGGTCGGCAAGCCGTGCAGTAGCGCACTCAAGCCAAGCCATCTTGTTTCGACATCATACGAAACGTCATACAATATCGGTTAGGAGGACGCCGAGAGGAGGACAGCATTTTCGAACATATTTTTCTACTGAATACGCGTAAATGCAGCGACAGTGGTCGAAACATGGCCTGCAGGCTCCAGGTTACAATTTGAGCTAGTAATCTTGCAACGTTTACAAATCACTTCAGTGTCCCCTAAAGGACAGCGGACGGCATTCTTTTTTTTTTCAGTGAGCGTGGATCTACGAAAGTGGTTCATCGAAAAAAGTGCAGAGAGTAGCAGCAAAATAGAACAAACCTAGAAATAAAGTAGTAGACCACATGCTTGCAGCAATGATTGCGGAAGGGGCCCAGTGTTTCCGTGACAATGCGAGCTTGTGGTTTTCGTTACCGCCTCCACTTTTGGTGTAAAGTTTCTTCAGCGCCCGTCCTCCTGAACTGTGTTCAGGAGGCCGTATGCTTCCCCGAGTAGTGAAGCAGCGAAAAGTGAAGTGCCTGTATGTGCACTACAATTGATAATTGGCTATGCTAGGACACTTTGTTTTATGGTAGTGCGCATTTATATTATTTTTTGACTGAGAACAAGAAAGAAAGTAACAATAGAAAGTACAAACCCATGAAGATTAACGAAGGATATTAGAAAAGTATATATTAACAACTATTACATTATTAGGGCAAAGACAAACAACAACGAAAGACAAACAGGGACATAAATAATCATTTCTAATAAAGCACAAACCGTGAAGTTTCTCATATCTTAAAAATGCAGAATTGGCGAGATACGCGCTTCTACTCGTTTCTATAAAGCGAATGCCCTTAATTGTAGTAACGTACGTATAAAAAAGGGAAACAGGAGGACAGAAATGAAAAAAACAAAATGTAGCCCAAATAAACTGCGCGTAGCTACGTAGGCCTAAACAATAAAACATTTTTATAAAACTGGCAGAACTTCACCTACTCGGCGATCATAAACAAGTTTGGTTTATAAAAAAACTGGAAATTCAGTTGACATAACTGCTGCCGCCGTAAAAATACAGCGTAAAGACACGAATAAATAAACATCAAAGTATTGGAATAAAACAAGATTACACCAAAAAAAGTTCATTTTTTTTCGAAGACACGAAGAGACGACAAACTATTGTTCACATATTGATGGACAATCTTTATAATTTGTGTATAATTCCATGTAGTTTAAGCAAGCCAGGCCATCACTGCCGCTGTTGGTGAAAGAAGAAGAATAAGCAGTAAAAAATAAGCACAGTATTCTGAAGTGCGTTAGAAAAGTACTTAAGTAAAAGCTCTACAGATATGATCCCAAAGTCAGTGACTGCAACGGGACCCTCGATGAGTTACTACAGAGGAAATAACCACATTAAGCATTGGCAGCCACATTGCAACCATATGACATGCTAAAAAAACAAAAGAAAGAGGATGAATTCATTACAAGTAAACAATCAGAAAGAGAAGAAAGTTCACCACAGGCTAAACAAGATCGGCATATCCCATTCTAATTACGTATAAATGAGCAAAATAGTAACAACAGACAAGTTAACAGAACAAAACATGGTTTTTTTGGGACGGTTTACATGACCACACAAAAATAATAATTTCCCAGCAAGTTGTAAACTATTATAAATTGATACTGCAGAGAAAGCTGAAGTAATTCTGCCGTAATTAATTTAAACCGGTGGTAGTAAAATGTTTCCGTTGGATGCAAACCTGCCCTTGCAGTTTGCTAAGAAGGAAAGGTTGATAAAACTAAAAGACAATTGGAAACACAAGGAACTGAATAAAATTAAGCTTAAAATATACTGAAACAACTTTTCAACCGATAACACGTTAAATGACGCAATGATTCTTGGGTGCAGATTGAGGATGGCTCCCGGGTATAAAGAGAATGGCTTGATTTTGAGTATGTTGTGCTGAAGAACAATGACACTGATATATGTTTCACCAAGTTATGATCGTGTACTTTTTACGGCTATAAATGAAAGAAAAATAAAGTGCTAAGAGACCATCAACTAAATAAAACGGACGATCTTTAATTAGGGACCGAATATCGTATGCAGTTTTTTATATGACTGATGTCACAGTAAATTTTTGTTTAGGGTCGAGTAACACGCCAAGGAAAAACCAAGTTGCAAACAGCAATAAGATTAGGATCGAGTGTTAAAGACTATGGGGTTCTACATTTCACGCACTACGTATTCCCCAACCCGCAGTCATTCACACTCAGCAGACATGCCTTGTGGCCGGCTGCGGACGGGCCCTTTGTATGCGGAGGCCGACAAAGGTAGGACGCGACAATGACAAAACATCAATGGCCGCATTTATTGCAGGTGCAAATCGAATATACGGCAAACAAACTAATCGTAGGCCATAAAGGTGACGTTGGGAGTGAGGAATTCAACAACGCTGGAGATCGAGATGGTTCGACTCACCATTGGAATTGGTGGTGGTTCGACTCACCCGCGGGCGCGGGTGCATTCTCAAAGGCTCCTCGGAATCGTCCGTACGAGCCGCATTCTTCTGGTTGAGAGCAGCTCACCGTAACGTGTGCTATTCCATCCCCCAAACCAGAGACTCTCCTCTCGTCATGCGGCATCCTACCAGACCTCGCCATTGGATGGCGCGAAGGAAGAATTGGTTCTCAAGTAGGCAGGGTAAAAACACTGTTCTCCAGAGTTCGGTCAGTCCACCAGAGTTTTTGCTTCCACCAATAGCATTCTAATTAATCGGGTGCAGCTTTGATGTGAGAGTTCGCGGCTTGGTTGTTGCGCCAATCGCGGTGTTACGCGCCAGGTGATCCACCAGTGGAACCCGGGCGGGGAGCCTCCATTGGCAGATCAAAAGGAATGACGAGGAGAAGAGGCCTTAAGACGCTTACACAGACCCTTCTACGCTTGCCACTGTTGCAGTAGCTTTCCCACACACTGTCTTCAACCTTTGTTTTTACTCCTAACTCCCGATTCAATGTGCCTGGAACCGGCAGTTTCTCAATGTTCAATGCTAGGGGACTGCATCTAGATATATAGGAGCCCCAAAAAATCACTAAATTGATTGATTGATTGATTGATTGATTGATTGATTGATTGATTCATTGATTCATTGATTGTACGGTTTAACGCGCCGACGCAACGCAGGCGATGAGGCTCGCCGTATTGGAGGGCTCCGGATCAATTTTGACCACCTGCGGATCTTTAGCGTGCGCCGAAATCTCGAACACACGGGCGTTTTTTTTTTCCTTACTAATGTATAAAACACTGATTCGTCCGGTACTTGACTACTCATGCCCCGTATGAAACCCTCTGTGAGGAGGGAAGGAAGACCCCATCTGCAAGTTCTTGAGTAGGGTGTGTTCAGTGGCGGCTGGGGCTAGCCAGTCACCAGTTAATAAGACGAGGGCGCTTTGAGAGGTTACAAAGAAAACATGTATTCTAGAACAAAGCACGACGCAGACAATAATACATAGACGATAGACTATGAGAGAGCTAACAAAAATCCAAAAGAAATAACTATTCTACAACTGTGACCTCAAGAAACCCAAATTGTCTAACTAATGTACAGAAAAGCCTATACATCTGAACACCAGAAAAGTGCCACAAAAAAGCACGCACCAGTTTCGTTTCTTGGCTCACTAATTGGAACCACTGTCACTAGGTCAAAAAATGTGGGATAAAGACACAATTTAAAAAAGACATCCCCCTCGCGAGGGGCACGATCAAATGCACAGCATTTCCGAGGGGGTGCGCCGGCAAGTCGTATCTCTCGATCGCGGGACCCGTGTCGCCATTTTTTGGAGGCGCGGGACAACTTGTGGCGCTTTCGAAACAAACGAGAAATGAGTGAAGGATATAAGGCGCGTTCGGTGCATCGAAATCTGTGTCGGTTTCGTGGCTCGGTCGGTAGTGCGCCGGGCACCTTGCGTTCCGCCCGCGGCGTCATGGGTTCGAAACCGGGCGCCGGAAACTTATCCTGGCTGCGGACTACGACAAGGCGCGCATGCGGACTACGACAAGGCGCGCATGCGGACTACGACAAGACGCGCATGCGGACTACGACAAGACGCGCATGCGTCTTGTCTTGTCACGCCAACGCCGCGTGACATTGTGAGTTACTAAAATGCTATGCATTTAAAATTACACTATCTCTCCGTGGGGAACCCTGATGAGGATGCGAAGCATCATGGGGGTTCCGTGTGGTTTCATTGTGTTGCCGTTATGTTGAGTGATGTGGTGTTTAGTAGCGCCAGAGGGAATTCCGCGTCCGGGTCCACACCGGTGGCAAAGGCACGCAAGTACTGTTGTGTTACTGTGAGTAGGTGGTGGTTCTCGAGGCGCCGAAACTCCTTCATCTTCTTGTCGATGTTGTCGGCTCTGTGGTATAACTGGTAGTCTCCGTCAGCGTTGGTGAGGTAAAGGTTGTTGACGTTGGTGCACCGGCTGAGCGCAACGTACACGCCGTCCTCTTCGCAGCTTTGTCTTCTTCTTCTTCAGCGGTGCCCCTACGGAAAGATGACGACGGTGTTTGAACGCGAAGCTATCTCGTGATGGATTCTTTGGTTGGCGAATTTCTAGGGGCATCCTGCTACAATCATCATCAGAGCGCCACCACCATGGCCTACCCAGCTGCTGGGCACTGAGGGCCAAGAGTTGAGTTGGTCGGTCACGGGAGGTGGTGGCCATTTACTACACCAGCGTTGCTATGTCTCTCGCTTGTGAGGGAGGGCTGTTTATGTCCCTAACAGCCGTCCTAGCAGGGTTGAACCTCCGTAGTGGAGCCTCTCTGATATCAGCGGTAATGGCTACTTCCAGAGCAGGCAGCACTCCATACCTGCATGGTACGGGACAGACCCGGAGATAAAAACGGGTGAGAACGCGAGAAAAGCTTCCCGCAGGCATCGTTGCAGTGCACGTCTGCAGTGATATTCAGCCAGCGTTTCTTGTTTTGCTTTGTTTACGCGCGGTTCTGAAGGAATAAGCTGAGGCGCTACCTTACTAATGAGAGATCCACTGACGCCTGGCCGTTGAAAAAGCCTCCAGTGCTGTTCTCAAGTGCATAGGCTTTAATAAATGTCTAGTTTGAAGCCTAGATGGCCAAAAGGGCTGCTGAAGGAATATCAGCGTCCTTCCTGGCCATTTGAATTGTTTTCTAGGCCGAGAAACGGTGGATTCGAACAACGGTGGCCTTTTGGCAGGGCTGTGAGAAGATTAGGCAATCCTGTGCTTTCACACGATTGGAAGCCTTGGGACCACAACAGCGGTTCAAAAACTCTATTGCCATAACGTTCTCATACAATACGATTACATATCTCGGTAGCCCTTGCGCGGGCGGTCACAGCGAGTGGTTGTGCTTAGTTGTGCGCCCGCGGGTTGTCGAGTTATTCAAATTTTACGGACGTTACCTGGATCACCCCGAACGCCGTCCGTGACGCTAGCTAGGTACGGGCACGGAGGTTGCTACGTAGCGCTGTACACAAGGAGGACAGTGTAGACCGGCTAAATGAGAACCTAGCATCGGCAATCAGCGAATCAGCAGCAGCTGTTGGAGAAGCAACATGTAGGGAAGAAACTAGAACATTAACTAAAAAAACGAGGGAACTAATTGCCAAGCGCCAGAACCTGACGTGTCAAGTACAGGAGATCAGATTGAACTAGCCGAGCGGTCGAAACTGATTAACAGATGTAAAACATGGCAGTTGTTAAGGAAACGCTGCAAATAGGGGGAAGCTTGAAAGAAACTAAGAGAAAGCTAGCCATTTGCAAAGACGGGATGTACGCACTCAGAGACGAGCAGGTTAACATAACCCACAAGTTGGACGAGATAATAAGGGTAGCAGAACTATTCTACACCAGGCCGTATCCCAGCGACGTTATACCAGGGGATACCGCTGAGAGTACAAGCATAACTTCCGGTGTACCACTAGTAACTAAAGTGGACGTACCAGGGGCTTTCAAGGCCGTGAAAAGAGGAAAACCTGCAGGTGACGACAGCATAAGCGTAGATCTTTTGGAGGAGGGAGGAGATACTGTTCCGGAAAAACTGGCTGTACTTTTTTCTGAATGCTTGGAGGTGCAAAAAGTGCCCATAGCCTGAAAAAAAATGCCAACAATATCTTTATTCTTGACAAAAGAGATTCCAAGGACCTCAATGATTAGAGATCCACCAGCCTACTCTCTGTTGTGTACACACCCTTTACCAAAGTTTTAGTTAGCCGCATAGCTCAAAATCTGGGTTTGCCCCAACCCTGAGAGGAGGCTGGGTTTAGGAAAAGTTAGTCAACTATATCACATTCATGCTGTAGATCAAATGATAGAAAATACCACAGAATACACAAAACCTCTTTACATGAAATTTATAGACTCTGAGAAAGCGTTTCATTCCATGCTCACTGCAGCCGTGCTAGAAGCATTAAAAGACCAGGGAAAAGAGGAAACCTACATAAGACTTCTAGAAGACATAAAAATGCAGGGACACGCTAACACTCCACAAGCGAAACGATAACTTCCCTATCCGGAAGAAAGTAAGACAATGAGATCCATCTAGCCAAAGCTATTCACACCATGTATGAGGAGTTGTTTAGAAAGCTTTGACGGGAAAAACATACGACTAAGGATAAATGGGAATACCTAATCCATTTAGGTTCGCGGACGACATCTTTTGCTGCGTTAGACTGCAGAAAACATGCGAATAATGCTTGAGGAACTACAATCAGAGAGCAAGGCTGTGGAGCTAAAAATACATAAGAATAAATCATACTTAATGAGAAATAAACACGAGAAAAACGTCTTCTTCAGCTTAGGAAATATAATACCAGAAGTAGAAGGATAAAACTACATCAACAAGATGGCGGGTGCTGACCCCAACCACGGAAGAAATCTGGTGCAAAATAGGTGTGGGACGGGTGTGCACGCGGCAAGCACTTCCAAATAATGAAAAGTCAGCTACCTCAGTCACTAAAAAGAAAATTGTATAACCAGTGCACAGTGGCGGTTATGACGTATGGAGCTGAACGTGGTGCCTTACTAAACAACTAGAAAGCAAACTTAGGTAGACTCAAAGGGTCATGGAGCGAATAATGTTAGGAATAACAAACAGCGACAGGAAACGAACTACCTGTACCAGGGAACAAACTCGAGTAGAAGATATCAGTGAAATAAAGAAAAAGAAATGGACTTGGGCTGGCCACCTCGTGAGGCGAACCGACAACCAGTGAACAATTAGACTAACAGAGTAGATACCAAGAGGTGGGTATAGATGAACGGGAAGGCCAGCAATCTGTTGGAGGGAAGAAATAAGGAAATTCGGGTGTAAACTGGGGACCCGAGAGGCACATGACAGGAGCAAATGGATGTTAGTGGGAGAGGCCTTCGTCCTCCAGTGAAGCTGAGTAGGCTGCTGCTGCAGCCGCTCCTGCTGCTGCTGCAGGTGCTGATGATGATGGTGTGGGAAGTGATAACTGACTCAAAGCCATAGCCGTTAAATGATTCATTATTAGCTGCATATTACAGGAATTATCTTGCAGTAAATTCATATTATTATCTGTTGCAATAATTATAGCTTATTTTTGAATGATAGTTTGTTAAGAATTTCATCCAGGAAAAATAGCAATGCAGTGACAGAAGATAGCGGTGAGCGACAAAGGCAGCGGAGAATAAAGTTTTTGCGACTATCAGGATGGAATAGGACATCAGTCTCTATCCAAACTGATTCCTAGTGAGTGACGTATATGACAAGTTCAAGCCTGCTCCTTTGGGGAATGCCGGCGAACATGAAAATCGCCGCACCACCTAGACTATAAAGCGCGCGGTGACAGTAATCAGAGGTGGAGGCTGGAAACCGCACAAGACAGAATCTTCGATAGCGCGCCATATTTCAGATGTAAAAATGAACGAGAAAGAGTGATTTAGGAAGCGAAAAAATTAGTGATACCATAGTGTTGTTTTCTAAGGAGCCTTGCATTGAAATGAATGACGAATCGGTAATTATCGGTAAGCAAAAATAAACCGTCATACTCAGAAAACAGACATCCTCATTAGATCAGCCCGTGCCCACTATTGCACACTGCGAATAAATGATAAGTCACGTGAAAATGCGCAGGTCTGCCTCGGATGATATGCGGAAGGCTTTGCTGTAGCACATCTTTCTAGTTTTAATTTGGCAATTGTCAGTCCAGAGGAACGGCCACAAGTGATCCTTCTTGAGCTCGAAGAACTGTACGAATGATTTCCTGTTCTCCTACATCAAACGGTCATTCACATACACCGGTTTGTGTGACTAATCAGAAAAGTTAATCTCTTTGGTCATCATACGGGCTTTGCATGCTTTACGAACAAAATAGTTTTTCTTGTCGCGACAACAAAAGCGAGCAATGACGGCTATAACGTCAGCTTTATTTGACACACTGTGAACGCAATCCAAATAAGCCGAAGAAACAGGACAGTTGATTGCGTCCCCCATGGCTGTCATCATGGCTCCGCAGATTTAGCCTTGAATACCTGGTATGCCCTTGATCTCAACGTTATTCAGTCAAGAGTTCTATTCCAGATTAGGGAGGCGCTTCTCTTGGGCTTTATTTTTAGACTGAAATCTAAGGTGGGAGAAATTCTGTTAGCGATTACCTTCGTAAGTACATTGTAGACGACTGACAGTCAACCTAAAGAGTAAGCAGGGTTGCGTTAACGCTATTCAAAAATGAACCATATCACATGATCAATCGCTGATAGAGAAGTGCGCGGAGTATACTGAACCCCTATATATAGCTTTCATAGAATATGAGAAAGCATTTGACTCGGTTTAAACCTCAGCAGTCATTAAGACATTACGGAACTAGGGTGCAGACGAGCATTATGTAAGAATACTAGAGGATATTTACGACGGGTCCAGAGCTACCATCATCGTCCCAAAGGAGAGCAGTAAAATATCTATAACGAAGGACGCTAAACAAGCAGACAGAATCTCTCCAATGTTGTTTACAGCATGTTTACAAGAAGTATTGAGAACTTTGGATTAGGAACAGGTGGGCGTAAAGGGTAATGGAGAATACCTCAGTAACCTTTGATTTGGTGATGACGTTACCTTGCCAAGTTACCCAGGGGACGAATTGCAAAGCATGATTACGGCACTGGACACACAGAGTAGAAGCGTGGGCTGAAAAATATTATGCACAATACTAAAGCAATGCCCAATAGCTTCGGTGGAGCACAGCTGTTCCACCTTAGGATCTCATGACCACGTGTAGTGGCTCCGCGGTTGACTGAACTCTGCTAAAATTGAAAGCGAACATTTCCCCAGTGCGTTAGAACATTTCTCTAGTGTGTTTTAACACTTCTTTCATTTTTACCTTGAACTACTGAACTCTGTCCACAGACCGCTTGTCGTTTTTGTTTTCTTTTTTTTTTTCATTTGTGTCATTATTCACCTGACGTAGCATGTTAGGCTATCTGCTGGACAGACCTCGTCAGTACCATTAAACTGCGTTCTCTCTCTCTCTCTCTCTCCACCTAGGTGGCGAGGTACTGGAAGAGGTAACCGAATATATCTACTTAGGCCCAGTAGTGATCATTGATTTGAACCATCAGGCACATATAATTAGAAAGGTTAGTATGGGGTGGATTGCATTCGCCAGGCATTCTCACATAATGAACGACAGCCTACCATAGTCACTGAAAAGGAAAGTTTATAAACAGCTGCATCTTACCGGTACTCGCCTACGGGGCAGAAGAACTTGGAGGCTCACTAAGATCGTTCAACTTAAATTGAGGACGACTCAGCGAGCAATGGAGCGGAAGATGATAGGTGTAACATGAAGGGAAAAGATGAAAGCGGAGTGCTTCAGTGGTCGAACGCGTGTTAACGACATATTAGTAGATAATAAGAGGAAAGAAATGGACGTGGGCAGGGAATGTGATGCGAAGGCAAGATAACGGTTAGTCATTAAGGGTAACAGAGTGATCCCTAGAGAAGGCAAGCGTGGCCGGTGCGGCAGAAAGTTATGAAGGGCAGATGAGATAAGAAGTTTGCGGGTATAAAGTGGTAGCAGTTACCACACGACCGGGATAACTGGAGAATAATGGGAGAGGCCTTTGCCCTGCAGTGGGCGTAGATAGACTGGTGATGATTTTTTACAAGAGCTTCTTGTGAGACACCACTAGTGCCTTGTTGGACTGTACGAGCTGCTCCCTTCCTTTCAGCATGTCGTCGAAGTGCTTGCTCATGAAAACCGACACTCGCACGCCACTCAGCAAGTTTATTTTATATGCGAAGCATGTCATGCTCGGGGCTGTGTCCCTGCCTCCCTCGTTGTCGTTGTCCGCCGTCCGCCACTCTACTCCGCATGCTCGTCTCTTCAGCCCCGTCAGCCTTTGGGCTGACGTCAGCGCAGTCCACAATAAAAACAAATACTTAGGCGGCGCCCGGTTTCGATCCCACGACTCTCTGGCGGCAACGGGAGGTACGTGGCGCTCTTCCCACTGCGCTAGAAACCGAGACGGGAGCATGTGCTGCGAACGCGCCTTATGTCCTTCACTCATTCAAACTACGTCAAGAAGCTACTGATACAACAGAGCACGCGAAGCTGAACGTCAACGGAAACGACGAACTGAAAACTAATGGAAACTTCAGTGGACCCCATAGCTGCTTCGCATACTACTCAGGGTTCCCCTACGGGAAGATGGTGTAATTTTTTCTTCAAGCTTTTTCGTTATGTTTTCGACACGAGGTTGGCTACCAAGGACTCAATCTTCTGAAATTCCTTTGCAAGTTTGGCGTTAGTAGTCATTGTGCAGTTTACAAAAATTCTCAAAGTCTTGATGGCGCAGCACCTACGGCGTGGAAAAGGCCAAGCAAACAGTGCAGTATAGAATAATTGGGCTGAAATAGTGCAGCGCCGAGATTAGCCTGTATGCAACCGCCGCAACTGCCGCTCGACAAAAGGCACGCCGATGATAGCCGACCAGCAACAACCCAAGTAACACAGTCGGTTGATTCACAGTCCCGATAGCATTAGGTGTGTCTCGACTCCTGGTGCTCGTCACGCTTTTTACTTGCCATTTCATCCTTCATTATGATTATTCTCACATTTCAGATTAGGGGTCCAGTAAACTCAGGTATTAACCCCTTTGATAAAGGTACACATTCCACGCTTGCTGTAAATGCAAAAGACCTGAATGACCACATCAAGTAGTTTTCGTACAAAGGGGCCTCGGACTCCTTTGAGGCCTACGAAGCCACATTCTTCTCATTCTACTACTATAAACGAGTGTAGCACGCTTTATTTATGGATGTTTTCGGTCGCTGCTGTTCGCTTGCGTGTCGACGCTGCTGTCTGGCAATGATCGGTTTCCGCACCACTTGTCCACAAGGCCTGTTTTACTGCGGAGCACGCAGCACAACGTGTGACCCAGTTATTTATACACCCTCCCAACACCCTCGCACCCCTCAGGAGGATTTCGATACCCCGCCCAAATAGAGTCCAAAACCACTCCGATCGGCGAGAGCCCGTTCACTTGCCAGGAAGGCGACCAAAAGCATGCTACACCACCTGACCACATGATTAACATAGCGCACATTATTGGCCCAATGCGGAGAGGCTCAAGCGCGATTGCAAACCTTAACCTAACTGGCAAGGCCTATCCTGTCCTTCCAAGGAACTTACCAGGTCCACATACATGACTTCAACGGATCCTAAAAGTGTACTCCCTTCCTACCATCCCCTACCTTCTACTACCTTTTCGTTTTCTTGCACCCGTGTCATCCTGCTCTAATAGAAGTGTGCTCTCATTCAATGTGGTTTTTGAGCACTCTTCACCTCCGCTCGGCAAGGGTACCTGCAATAACCTTGCTCGGACAATTGGTTTTGATAGATAATAAGTTCTCCCAGTGCAAAACGCCCAGTAAAACCTGTCGGTTAAAGAGAAATCTGCGGACGTCTGGTGTGCGTAAACAAGCCTGCTTGATGTAGCGTATGAGACAAGTACACGCTGTGCATTGCCCATACTGGCTACAAGGTTTGTCCCGAGGAATGTTTGCTTGTGCTTCATTGCTCCATTTTTTTGCTCTTTGCCTTATGTGAGGAACTGAACATTTCGCATTTCATTCACTCAGCAACTTTCCTGGTGAAGAAGATGCTATGTGTTTCTCTCCTTAGGATCAACGTTGCTTCAACGAGACAGGTTAGACGTCATTGCAAAACCCCAGAGGATAACAGATATGGGAAGTGGTTCGGTAGGGGTTTTCCACGGGATACTGCGACCCAAGCCTTTCGTTTTCCTTTCGCCCGAGTCGAGAATAAACAGTATCCCCTTGCGGCGCTGTCCATTTCAATCAGCGTCCACAGCTCGTTCTCTTTGTTGACCTTCTTTATTCAGCGCTCCAATTACGGCTTTCGCATTTCCGCGGCGTTCGTGTCCGCATCAAAGCTCTGAGCGTGCTCTTGCTCAGTATGATCTACATCGAGTAAATGGAGCTTTCAATAGCTCCCCGGTACCACACTAAGTACAAACCGGTTATACCCAATTGCAACAGTACAAAAATTGGCCAACCGGCAAAGACAATTTTGTCCACACGAAGGTGGAGAGAAATTAACGGGAAAGACTTTCTTGTGACCCACCGCCAGGGGGACGAGCCCGGGGGGACCCCTCTTGTCCCCCCTAGGAAAAAGCCGGATAGGGTGGGTTGTTGGGAACGGGAACTTGGACATCGGGATGGGTTATGGGAAAAACGGGTGGGAATGAGGAATCTACAGAAGAATCAGTCGCTGTTGCCCGAATAAGTAACGAAATGGGTATTTGTGACATCTGAATCATCAGTATTGTGAAAATTAGGCATTGGCGTTGCCCGTTATAGCAACGGGACTACGCAAGCAGCGTTTTTGTTCGAAAAAATTGTGACGAATGTGCGTCACTACCAAACACAACCACGAAGACGTATTTCTAAGAAAAATAACAATGCAACTGCAAGTATAAGCGAACATTTTCATAGAATCCAACAGGTTTGCAAAGAATGGCGTGTTTCGGAGTTGGAAGCAAAAAAAAAATCTCATGCGCCTTTTTATCAATGAAAATATACGGGGTGGTGGTGAATATGTTCAGACTTAATACTGCACCCAGGAAGCTGCTGTGTGATTTTTTGATAACATGAATACAGCAATACAGATATATGGAGCAGCCTGAATTCTATCTCCCTCTTTCACAGAGGCATTTATTGTCACGTCTCAGATTGCGGAAGGTATACAGCGCTTCCGACCATTCTCTCGTCGCAACTGACACTTATGGTAATTTGTGTGGAGCTTCGTTACATATAAGAGCAGGCAATGAATTCTCATGCGACACTACTAAAGACGGGGTCTGTGGGCGTCAGTTTAACTGGTAATGGTCGACGAGCATACATTTTGCTTTGGACTTTATTTTGACAAGCGTATGGCGTGTTATTCGTACACGCGCTGTTGCGTCACGTTCTGAAGAAACTATACGCATGCACGAACCCTCGTTCGTCTCATTAAACATTCATTGTTGGTTTTAAATTCTGAAGTTTTATAAAGCTTTATTTAGTACGTGTCTGCATTTTTACTGCAATGCCTTAGCTTCCGAGGCAGCATGTGATGATGAAGAATAATCTGCCTTGTTGCAAAGATATCCCACTACTAGGCTGCAGGGTTGTCAGGTTTGGAGATTTGTCGCCAAACTGGCGACTTTTCGAGGCTCATGGCGACTGAAATTTTAGTGTGGCGCCTTGGCTACTTTCGGCTCCTTTGAGCACTGATTATTTTTTAACATAGCTCCATGCTGTTCTGGCCCTCTACATCGCGAGAAAAGTGCCTTATTTGGTCTTTCAGTGCTTTTCAGTCGTGTACATGAAACTAGAAGCCAGTCAGAACAAGAAAATGGGAAGGATATTGGAAACTGGAGAATACGGCCCCAAGACTTATGTTTCCCCCAAGACCCATCAAACGTACACTGCTACTTACCGGCACAATGCGAAACACGTTGTGCGCTTTTTTTAATATGTATCACCTGCCTTAAGAAATGCGCCGAATACTTCAAGCAACGACGTCAGTTTGAAGTGTGGTGTTTCGGCTATTCGCGGGCGCTAGAGGTTCCAGGGGAGGGGTGGGGGGCAGCGCGGTTGAGGATGTAAGCACGGGAATGTAAGGAGGCAGTGAAAGCAGTGAAAAACAGCGTTCAGCGGACGCAAGGGCTAACATCATTCATACTCTTTCAATACTTTCCGAAAAGTAACATATTTAGGCTTTCTTAATAGTCAATGAAGAAGCAACTCGTTGTTTTCGGATCCGTAGCAAATAAATTATATTTGTTATTCAGTTCCGCTGCTCCCCGAACTTTCCGCCTTTTACTCTACGCAGGCCGTCGAAGTACAGTTGCCACCTTTACATTCAACAGGAAAACTCCCGTACGGGGTGTGGGGAAGCGGTTTATGGTAGGTTGAAAAGAATACGTTATGCTTTTTCACTGACACGCAATTTATTGTGGAGTTTTCCAAGAGAGGAATCAACATAACGTTTGTACTGAAAGTGACTTAGCTTTTCGTTACTGCTCTGAATGAACTGGACTGAAAAGTAACTGCTCATGCTTCGTACATTAAAAGTTCTCCTTTGCGTCTGAATCAACCAAACGAACGTTAAAATATGAAATGCATACGTAATAATGCTTTTGATATTCATATGCACGTAACCGCGCAATACCATGCAATACGTGCACAATACTATGGCAACTGGCCACGGCGGCGACATTTCGTTGTGTTGTTCCTCTCCTCGGTCCCCCTTTATCTCAGGGAGCGCCCTCACCCGCGTGTCTTTGCGCATCTTTTCTAGACATATTTAGCGTCGTAGTTGCCTAATTGACGCCTTGGAAACGCAAAAAAAAATGGCCGCGTATCTGCTCCTTTTATTGCAGATGCCGTCAAAAGACAACAGACTTTGACGACATTTGCAAGTAAATGCCTCCCTTCGCTTTCCCGCTCACCTCTCATGCTGTTCCTCTTCCGTCGCGTGCTGGTGAGGTAAACACTCGAAAATGTTGGGCCATGTCAATTTAGATTTACCGCGTTCCACTGCTCCCGGCCTGGTGCCTCGATGTCAGCGCTGCCGTATCGCGGAGACTCGTGTCAATCGAGGCGCTCCTGCTTCAACGTTTATATAACCATGTTACTCTACTCCTCGTGCGTTTCAAGGAGAAAGTGGAACCTATCTAGTGGAACTGCTGCGTAACGGTTTCCGCTTGATTTCTTAAAATTCCGCCAGAAGCTATAGTGACGAGGGGACAGCACGCGACGGAGTGAGTTTTTTTCTGCAGTGGATGTAGTTATTTCATTTCGCAAAAAAATCAAGCATCTATGAAGTTTGTTATAAAAGAGCACTGTAAATATCACTTATGCATTATTTTGTGTCTTATATTGGCGTAATATCTAGTTCTTATTCAACTATGTTGACAAGTATGAACATTTCCACCAGACGTAGACGCTTAGATTTGGCTGTGAGTATATAACACTATTGTACAGATTTTGTTTCACTTTGACCATGTGGCAGACTCGAGTGACAGACAGGCAGAGAGACCACGATTTCCCAGTTCAAGTAGCCCAAGAAACACTATCGTCTTTAAAACAATCGCAGCACGACGGCCAAAAAGACGGACAGGGTCAGCCGGGCGCAAGTACGCAACGGTAACCTTCCCGCTGTGCCAAGCGCATATTAAAAAATAATTGATAGCATCGTTTTTGTCTAAATGGCGATATTTTGGCTACTTTTCAAACGTTCATTTCAAGGTGGCGACTTTCCTGGCTACTTCTGGAAAATTTCCAGTGACTTTCTGTTCTGAGGACCTGGCAACCCTGCTCGGCTCTCCCATGCGCGAACAATAGGCTGCTATTTATACACGGATTTGCAAAAAAGACTGTGTGGTCAGGCTTTAATCGTTCTTTGCATAGAATACCCGTAGTGATATTTTGTAAGCCAAATTTATTTACATCGGAAAGTATGACGCACGTTGTAAAAATTGATGGAAATCAAAACTTACAAAAGACTGTATCCCTCTTTACAATTCCCGCCCATCACTGAAAGTACTTCTATCGAACAGTCGTCGAACATTTCAAGTCCTTGGGAGATCCGTCATCTATTTTTGCATCACAAAGGGACTTACGAGATCGTAGGCAACATTGCTGTACCACATCCCAATGGGCTCAGCGAAGACCGCAGTATGGCTATTCAAGGTAGGCCTCGTGCGATGGCTTCTGTGTTCGTTATGCGCAGTAATAGGGAATCTAGACCACTATTTAGTGTGTTACCCAGAGCATGATGTCGAGCCGGCTGCAATGCTCTCAGCGAATCGAAAGTTGGCAGCCCCACACAACACTCTGGTCCACATTGTCTTCCCAAGCGGTCATTGGATGCGGCGCAGAGACGCGTCGCGCCTTCTACTAAGCTTCAGGATACGGAACTGGCAAACTCGTGGTGAAATGACCCTAACATTGAGTAATTTGGAGAAGCTTAGGCGGAGTAATTGCCGGCATATCCAGCCAGCCCAACCCCGCCTAATTCCCCACAACAACCACCACCACCACCACCACATTCTAGATGCTCGAAAAAATGCGGTGTTAGAAAAATTTATCAAGAATGACTAAATATTCCTCGAGCAGCTATGCAGAAATTTCATCTCCTTGACATTATTCTAAAGCCCCCTAAAGCAAATACCAGACGTATTTATTGTGCCGTGTTCCCTAATGCCACTGTGATAACTACCACTGTTGTTTTTACAGAAGATTTAAAATACACAAAACACTAGGAACACAAACATTGCGTATTTAATGAAGAAAAATAACGGGACATTCGTAATTGAGCACTCGTTATTAACGCAGAACTTTCCCTACATCCTCAATATAAACAAAAGTAAGGGTTGTGCATCGGCATGCAGGGGACGTGGCGCCCCTAAACAAGAGGAGGCTGTCTACCTGAAAATATAAACGTGGATGAAGAGCCCCACGGTTGATGTTTTTTTTAGTTTGAAACGCTTCTGTTCCATCCTAGGTAAGGTGCGAACAATATTTTTTGCTTTCTGTTTTTTTATATTCATCTGTATACAAGTTGTTTTTTCTTATATTTATTCTCTCTTAGTCACTTTTCATATGCCGTTACATCGTCCACTGTTGTTCACGCTGTTTGAACAGAATAAAAAAACAGATGCCATTGTAGCAGGATTATCAATTATGAAACACGCAATTCTAAGAACATGTCGGTGCAAAGTGCCAAGTGCTGCCTCTTGTATAATTAATATCCTGCTGGCAAGCTGCTTGGTTCGGTGTCAGACTCTTGTTTCCAAGCGCTGCTCTGTATGATTTTCTTAGGTTTTTTGGGATGCAGGCCTTCTGGCCAACCGGTACCAGTGGTTTGACATTAGTGATATTATAAACAGTTTATTTTCATTTCTTTGAAAAGTTACTGGGGGGTCGCACTTACCAGTGGTTTTCATTATGCAGTGTAGAAACGTGTGACGCCCCACTAGAGTGCACTTATTCAACAACAAGTAGTGCTTATTGTGTAATATCAATGTTCATTTAACAATTTTGTTTACAATCTCCTTCTTTGAAAAAAAAAGTACAGAGTGCAGGAAGCCTACATCTCACGAAAATCATTGCTTTTTACCTCGCAATAGATTAGGCGGTTGTTTCATGCCATTTATTCTAGCTATGTGCGAACCGCATCCATGTTCCCGCTATATGCGCACGAAAAATTATGTAGAAGATGAGCTTCTATGGCTGTTCTTGCGGGAGCGTGGTAGTAGAAGGCTTATGAATAATAAACCACCTCAGAAGTTTTCATGCACGGAGAGATTTATTGCGCACAGGTTTTTCTGTTTTTCGCCTGCGGGAGAAGTAAAAAAGTCCCCGACCTAACATGAAATTCCAAAGCAGATATTTTGAAGCCTACGTCCATAACTGCTACGCCGGTGATGAGGATTCAGCTTGCATTACGAAGAAAAACAGTTATACCCCGTGATTACCATGAGTGCGTCATCCCCAGTTCAACCTTAAAGGAGCCCTAAATAGGCTTCTGAAGGTCGCCATTTCAATCGCAGAATCGCTAGAGTACCCCTTCACGACAATGTATACCAAATATGACACCGCTGCGTGAAACAGGGGCTGCACAAACCCGCAACAAAGATGCTTTCTTTCTTCCTTGCTCACCTACCGCTTCCTTGCCGCCACACTGCCGCGCTCTGACGTGCGACAGACTGCTTGCGACGCACCCTGTGACGCACGAAGCTCTGAACAGTACGGCTACGCTATTGGTGGGCCCCGTTAAATGATGTAGCCAATCAGTGTTATCGGCTCTCGAGGAAACACGGTTGCGCGCGGCGCTCCTGCACCGGCGGCACGGCGTATGCACTGGCGCCCGGACGTATTCGTCCTGCACTCGTGGCACGGACGAATGTAGATCGTCGCCATCCGTTACACGAGCTTAGCTGAGTTTGTAGATATAGCGCGTCGTTTACAAAGTATGAACAACGCTGAAAAACACGGAGCGTCTCTGTGGGCAAACGCCCGCTACACGCGCGACCACGGCAAGCATCTGCTTGCACGGCCGACAAGCAGCCCACTATGCGGTGTATGCACGATACGGCATACATTGCAGCAAATAAAACTTGTTACCGCTCGCCAGAGCGGGACTATTACTGAAAATCAGTTTGAAAATACGTGAAAAGGGTGATAGTGCAGTGATCGATTGCGCGGGGGACCGTCGTCGTCGCGGCCATGCAAAGCAGTGTCTCAATAACTGCGGCGATGCTAAGCCTTTTCCCAGACCTCGGTGGGACCAGTTCACCGCGACAGCGCCGCATGCCGAAACGCTAGCGAGCCGCTATAGTCGTCGGTGGCAATCTTCAATTATTGTCGTTAGCGAGCATGTTGTGTTTGGAAGCCCCCTACTGGCCTTCAAACGCTCGTTTCCGCTATTATAAAACTGACGTGCCGACGCGGGCACCGGCCGGCGCGAGGAGCCGTTCAATGCGGGCCGGCCACCAGACCGACCCCGCTGAGCGGTAGCGGATGTAGTTGGCGCAGCTTGCCCGTCGTCTGCTCAAAAAAAAAAAAAAGAAGCGTGACGTACAGCCAAGTGGAGCCAATGGCTGCGCGCATCTCGAACCAAAACTGTTTCTCTAGGTGGTGTTGCGCCTGGTCGGTGACGTCACCGCTTCCACAGTGCTTTGGAGGCGCGGTGAAACAGGAAATGCGCCAGGCCTGCTGGCGGGCCCTTTTTAATGAACGATAACTCGGCTAATACTGAACGCCTTTAAACCATTTTTGCGGCAGGACGTTCCTTGAATAGTACTCCAACGATTGCGCACGTAAAATCGCATCCTTTGGAACACGGTTTAGGGCCCCTTTAATGTACAATACGACATAAAAGCACTAAAACAAAAAGTGATCACTGGCGATATTTACTCAGCTTTTTATGCATTACACAGGTAATAAAGACTACACGAAAATATAAAGTTTGTTTAGTGAATGACATCTCCAACACTTTTACGCCAGAGCGGAGGGGCTTGTGCATGCACAACAAAGATTCCAAGAAAAGTGCTTGTGCATACCCCTACTCGTTCTGTTCGCACATATCGCCTACTTAGGCCATCGACCGCTCTTTCCGTGCTTAAGTGCATCCGGCCGGTATTTACCAAACGGAGAGCTGCTTGCTTTATCGATCGCCGAGCTCCCCCCCTCTGAGTAACCTAGCTTGCTTGGAAGCTTCCGAAGTGGAGCACTCCGTTAACAATTTCTTTAGGCTTTGATTATTAGTTTTTCTAGCAGATTTTTACAGGGGTGGGTAACACAGACTGGGGATGGAAACATAATCTGCTATATTGTCGACTTGGTGAATTTCCGACTATTATGTAATGTTGTTTAGGTAATCGATCACGATGTCTGTGCCTGAATATCTGACAAGACGCTGTGAAATTTACCGCTTGGCTCACTAAACCTGCGAAGAAGCAGTTCGATCATCATCATCATCGTCATTAACAACAACAGCCTACTCAGGTCCACTGCAGCGCGAAGGCCTTCTTCTTGTCTTCCAGCCACTCCTGTCCGGCGCTTCTCGAGTCCACTGTTGGCCACCTAATTTCCCCATTTCGTTCCTCCATTGTGTTATTGGCCTTCCCTTTCGTCTACACCAGGGGTCAAAAACTCACATCAGTGAGCGGGCCACAGTCCACGAATTTTAGTCTCGCAAGGGCCGCAATAGCGAAGAAGGATGAAACGAGGGGGTGGGGTAACAAAATGTCAGATAATGCGGCCATTTGAAAGAAAAAAGCAGGTGTTTCCCACATCTTGCACATATACTGGGTCGTTCCTGAATAGAATTGGGCGTCAGAATTCGAGAAACATATCGATACCGATCTACGGGGTGACTGAAATGGGGAGGCGATTCTGAAATATAAAATATTTGTTCCGCGATTATGGTTCAACACATGGTGACCGCATTTGGTGCCTCCCAAAAAAAAAAGGCTTGAGAGTAGTGGCGTCTGTGTATCTTACTAGAATAAATCTTTAGTGATAGTAATAGACGAGAAAATATTGCGAGTGCCATTTAGGAAAGTCCCAAACCTTTATTCCCTGAGAAGCCCAATATAGCTGCTATTGTTTTAAACATCCTGGCTTGATGCTTGGCAACGCTTGGCTGCGACTAGAGAACAAATCTACGCATGAACTTCTTGCACGGAAACGATCCTCATGGTCGATCGCAGGTGCTCATCAGTTATCCTCGACCGGAGGGCTGACCTTCATGAAGGAAAACACGTGTTCACTTAAGTAGGTGTTTCCGAACACGGCAGTGATCCTGACAGCGTGTTGAGGTAGCGCCGAGAAAGTTTCATCGTCAAGATGCTGTAGAAGTCTGGTACAGCCACGTCCTGAAATGTCAAGAAGTTCCAGCTGCAGATCGGCCGTGGCGTCATCAACTCAGCAGCGAAAACGGCAACGAAAAATTTCGGAGTTCATCGGCGATGCTGGTGATGTCTTGGAAGCGTCCCTCGAATTCTCTTTGGAGATCATAGAAGAGAGGTCAGCGAAGGTATCACAGGATTGTTTGTCCACATTCTCCAGCTACTTCAGAGTTAAAAATGATCAAACTTCTGAATTCTCATCTGTCTCCCCCAAAACTGCAATTTCGATTGAAAAGCCTGAATGTCGTCATGCAATTTTGTGATCAGTTTGTTTTTTCCCTGAAGTTTAACGTTGAGGCACTCAAATGATCAGTGATGTCACTGAGGAACGCAAGGGAGTGAAGCCACATTTCGTCTGACAGCTCAACAATGGGCCTGTTCTTGCTCTTTATGAAGGCGTCAATTTGCTCCCAGAGATCAAAAAGAACGCAAATGCTTGCGGAGTTGTTAACTAACTAACTACTAACTAACTGACTGACTGACTGACTGACTGACTGACTGACTGACTGACTGACTGACTGACTGAATGATTGACTGCAATGGCTTACTTGCCCGAATGGTTTGCTCTGTGGACAGCCAATGCACTCGCCATTTGTACAAGTGCGGCACGCACACACACAGCTGGCTGGCGCCGCATCGTTTCAAAGTGCTACAGTTGTGCCGCGCCTCCGCCAGGTGGCGCCACGGGTCCCGCGACCGAGAGAAGACGCAGTGCAACATCCCCCTCGCGAGGGGCACGATCAAATGCAGAGCATTTCCGGGGGCGCACGACGTTAAGTAGTTTGCGTTACGTTAATGTTGTTGCACTTGTGGCAACTGCTGACTAGAGAGCGCTCGTTAGCAGTAATTTGAATGAGTCAACGATATAAGGCGCGTTCGTAACGTTCCCATTCTGTGTCGGCTTTGTGGCGCAGTGGGTAGAGCGCCATGTACATTGCGTTCCGCCCGCAGGGTCGAGGGATCGAAACCGGGCGCCGGTGTTTTTTTTATATAGTAGGGACAACCACGGTGCGGACTACGACGTCAACGCGGGTGACACGTGAGTTACTGAAATGCTCTGCATTTAAAAATCGTTTCAGCCCTCTTCCACGACTGATCCGTCGCACCTCTGTATGGTGCAAAATTTCACTATACTCACTGCCAACAGCTTTGAAAAGAGATACAGATCGGTAGCCAGACTGCTTCTAAAGGAAGACTGATGCAAATTCGCAGATGACTTGAACGGCAGGTAGGTGTTAAGACACCACATGCGCACGATTTCCTTATGACAACTTGCACAGCCATGGTGCAAATATCAGTGACCGTAGGTGAATCATGATGCTGCTTCTCAGATGCCGAGTGCAGCGAGTTTCGTCCACAATTGACCCACAAGCCTGCTCTTGCATCCCACCATTGATGGCGCACCGTCTGTAGCCAAACAAACCAACTTTTCCCACGGTAGTCCAGCGTGTTCGACCACTCTTTCGAGAACAGAAGAATATCCGCCCCTGTGGTCGTGCCTTTCATTTGGATTAAGTCCAGTAGTTCCTTAGTGACGTTCACGTTTTTGTCTACACCCCTTACAAAAATAGCACATTGTGCGTTGTCTGTAATGTCAAGTGCTTTCGTCAACTGCAATAGAGAATGCTTTAAACTCGTGGCATCGGCAGATTAATCCCTTTTCAATGTCTCCACTGATCTCGTTAATTCTCTGGGCGACTGTGTTTGGAGAGAGGCTTATTTTCTCGAATGTCTTTTTCCTGCTGGGACATGTAGCATCAGCGACTCCGAGTAGGCACTGGTTGACGAACAGGCCTTCAGTGAAGGGCTTGGATGGTTTGGCGATAAGCTCAGAAATGACGATCTTGCCCTTACCGTTTCGTCGCTTGCTTTGGCCGCCTTTTTGAACAGGTTTTGCTTCTTTCCCAACGCCGCCTTCAGTTGTAGTCATGGTGTGTTCACGAACGTTGCCAGTAAGAGCACCATACTTCTCGTGATGGCAAGACATGAAGTGGCGTCGAACATTGTACTCCTTCGCCACAGCCACAGTCTGGTGGCAGACTAAGCACAACACCTTGTCTCTTGATTCCGTGAAGAAATAAGAAAGTTCCCATCGCTCTTGAAAGCACCTCCTCTCGTCTTCCTCTTTGCGTTTTTCAGACTGCTTGGACAACGACATTGTGGCCCGTTAGACTTCCGCAGCAGAAACCCTCCTTGTTTGCAGATCATCCAAAAAAGGTCAATAGGCCCTGTCCATTTACGGAGGTGAGAGGCGCGTAGGAGCACAATTATGTAGTGCGCGTTATCATGACTGACTTGGGGCGCCGCTACCTTCCACAGTGCTTTCAACAGCTTGCGAGTCGGAAGGTAGGCGCTTAGTTTTGAGTCTCGAAATGGGGCATTTGATGTCTGGAAGCACATGGTTTCGAAGTGCAATGTGCAGTTTTTTTCCTCATCAGTGCGATCTCGCTCTCTCCCAGGCAATAAATAACCGGCGACACGCCCTAAACGCACGTTTAGGTGCGTTTAGGAGCCCGTTTAGGAGCCCTACCCCAGATTCCGATGTGTGGCTGCGCCCTTTACGCCACATCTGCAGCGCAGTAAAAGTGTTTGACAACAAAAAGTAACGGGATAGCAAATATCTACAAACACCACACAACGCCCGGAAACCTTTGCGCTTTCGCAGAAACTTTGAACACTCCGGTCAAGGCGCAGTCTGCCCATTAGCGACGTGCAGCCCCATTCACAGGATCATAAAACACCGCGGGGTGTTCCTCCGCGGGCTGTGCTCGCCCTGCCCTGTGCGCACTGTAGAGTGCTCGGTTCACAAGTCGCAGTTGCTTCGACCATTGTGCGCGACCATTGGCTTGCGACCATTGTGCACCTGACTTAATGCGCCCGAATTGAGGGGCCTCCGGAAAAGAGGGGTGTCGACTCTGGTAACGAGAAACTGACAATATCCACGCGCTTCGGAGCTGTCGCTGTACATCTGCGTCCTTTGCTACACAAGCATGGTGCTCACTCACGCATTTGCCTAAAAAACAAAAATAAATGAACCAAGACACTCATGGAGGGCCACGGGCCGCAAAAAAAGGGTCCGGGGGCCGCATGCGGCCCGCGGGCCGCGTGTTTGAGACCCCTGGTCTAGACCCATGTCTTGGTATTCAATATCGCGCAATAGAGGTTTAAATACACTTGGTAAGTGGTTCAAAAAATTTTGAAATCAGCGCCAGTAAATAGATAATTTTACC